>JAYKKI010000010.1:7122500-8400000 GCA_039881145.1 Druceiella hillmani | reverse complement strand
GAATATAGTAAAAACGAATGGTTTTCATCCACGATTACATTAATATATTTAACGCAATTAGAACCGGAAATAAGGATAAAAGAGGAAAATTACAGAGATCAGAAGAAAATACAGTTTTAGTTCCGCATTGTTAATATAATATACGATAATGGTCGAAGATATTTTAGATGCATCCTTCAAAATTTCTTTGACATAATTTATACTAACTGTAGTAATTGCAACATTGGGACAGATGAACAAGCGGATATAATTAATTGAAATATTTAAGGATCATTTAATACCACTGCCAACAAATTGCATTAGACAATATTTTATTTAACCTTTGAAATTAATAAAATTATGGATAAACAATACGAATATAGTTGCCAGTAAAACCTGATGGTTTTCGTCCACAATTATATTAATATATTTAACGGAATAAGAACCGGAAACAAGGGAAAATGAGGAACATTACAGAGTTCGAAAGGAAATACAATTTTAGTTCCGCATTTTTAACATTTTATATATCGGAAAGGCACTTAAGTAAAAAATTATTGTTTATAGTTCTCGACTCAACTGTCATAATAAATTTAAAGTAAATCACATCTGCGATAAAAGAAGTATAAACATGTCACTAAGTCAAATGACACTGGCCTCAATCCAGTAAATGATAACAAATTATCCAATGAAATTACCGGGAAGAGAAAATAACATACAATACTTGCTTTTGACGCTCCACAAGCAAGGAAGGCTCACATAACATTTCACAAATTATGCCGTACCGCCGTAAATATATCAACTTCGACAAAAATAGTGTGGGCTGGCTATAAAATTCCGGCAAATAGGATAATATATTATACCCTTTCGGCAATAAACATTCGAGCGCCATAAATGTAGCGACAATAACATAAGTCCTATAATAAAGTTTAACGGTACGTCTAACTGTCCAGTTTAGGCTGTTATGAAGAATGGAGGCGATTCACCGAATGAACGTGCCCTTCCTTCGATTAGTAAATTTTCTGCTTATGGTTAACGTTAGGTTTATTGATTTTACCATTATTGGCTTCGTATTACTTGCATTGTTTAATTTTAAATTTCTTATTTGAACTTTTTTTTGTTTGTAGGAATATATTTGACCTGTCGCCCGTCTCTCGCATTACACTTAAAAAAGTGAATTAAATTTTTTTTGCAAATATAAGAATCATTACTATGTGTAAGCTAATTCCGTAGCTAAGATCTCTACATAATGTATATATATATATATATATATATATATATATATATATATATATATATATATATATATATATATGTTTCAATTCACTTAAGATTGTGGATTTCGAGACCCATCTTTGAATTATTCTGGTTCCAATTAAAAAATTGTATAATAATTATATAAATAGCGGCGCTAATCGTCAAACTACTTTTAAGGGTTAGTTTTTATAGTAAAAAAAAATTATTAAAAATCTGAAAAATAAAATACTGTCATTGGAAAAATACTTTCTTTTTAAGTGATCTCTTATATTTATAAACACTTCAGGTCAACTTTACTAATTAAAAATACAAATTATTCCAGTTAAAAATAACGATACCCAACTTTTTACTTAAATACCAAGATGTAATTTTTGCAACTCCGATAATTAATTTTTATTTTTACATTGTCAAACATTATTTAAGCAAATGAAATACTAAATGGCCATAAATATGGCACCTGGTCCTTCGTCCTCAAAATCTATTTTTGCACATTTAAACTTGGCCTATTCACATCACTGAAACTTATATTATAACAAATCTTTTAAATAACTATTTGACTTACCTTTCTCCGCTTTGCTTCTAAAAAGAAGCCCGATTCGTTAACCAAATGCACAACAGAATAAAAATTTCTTGTTAAATTTTTATTATTTTAAATGAATTTTTCTAAAATTTTAGAACCGATATGTCAATTAAAACTTGAAACAAGTTTATTTCTATATCAATGGAGAGGATCACAGTATTTACGGAACAAATCTGGTATGACCGTTATGAATATATCTTATTTTTGTCGTGTTTTTCTTAATTAATATGCTTAATTTGTTTGTTGTTATGAACCTAGGATTTTCCTACATTTTTTCACAATTTCATTGTTCGTACTATAAATGTAAGTATGAATCAAGTTGTGGTATTCCATGTTAATGTTTTGTTTAGCACATTCATCAAGACTGTGATATAAATGTGTTACAAGGATTTGACTTTTCTAGTAATGATAGTGAGATAGCGGTATTAAAATGAAAAATGGAAATTAATACAGTCGAAGAAAGGATGATGTCACGTGACGCCTTTCCTAGTATCTATTTTGATATATATTATTAAAAACAGTGAAGAAATTAAATCATTAATGACTTTGTCCATATAACAAAGAAGAAGTGTCGCAACATATAAATGACCGATGACCAGGACATCACATTTTGCTTGCAGGTGTTGTGATATTGAAATACCTTGTTTCCTATTTTTTTCAAAGGAAGTCTCACTAAATGTATAAATAAGTGAAGGAAGAAAAACTGAAGAGTCTGCCTTAATTTTAAATAAGTATATGTGAAGTATTCGAATAGAAATGCACAAAAGAGAAGACAACGAGAAAGAAGTTGTGCTTTTTGCATCACAAAAAAATTATTTAGGCATTACAAAAATTATAAATAAGTATTAATATTCTAAGGAATATTCTTAGGAAATTTGAAAAAATTTCCCCTCAAGGAAAAAATAACATTTAAGTATCGCATTAGATACATTTTAGGAATATAATTAAATATTTGAGTTATTCAAATAGTATACTCTTAAATATGTTTAGCCTTACGCTAGCTTAAATGAATGAGGCGATTTGTACGTGTGTTTTTTTTTCGACAAGCATAGGGTTGCACGATGTTTTCTAAAACAAAAAAAAATTAACAAATCAAATAAAATTAAAAAAATAATGGTAACGGTTTTAGGAAATTAAATTGAAATATCCTGTTGGACCCTTCCACAAAAAGTTACAAAAATATAAAGAGAACGCGTTACTGAGGTAATGTGAAGAGTTGGCTGATTTTGACATTTTTTTCCGTTCTCTACATGGAGCGAGTTTAGATTTTGTGAGATAAATTATGTGCACATATATATGTTATAAAACTAGACTAGTCATCATTTCGAGGACTTTCCAATGAAAGGATGACTTGCAAAGTGGCATTTAATTATATATTTATATGCGCGTGTGTACACTCATACAGTATATATATATACATACACACACACATACATATATATATATATATACATATATATATATATATATATATGTGTGTGTGTGTGTGTGTGTGTGTCGTTTTCATCAAATATTCTATTGATATTATTTATTTCGCATTTCGTTGAGTTTTTAATATCACTAATGTTTGTTAAAATCGGTGAAGTGAATTGTCGTTAGTTTGTTGAGAAACCGTGAGATAAATTGTTTTTTTTACATGAATATATTGATAATGAAAAAAAAATTTAAATTTACTTTTCTATTTAATAGATGAAAACTAATGCTTCAAAAATAAGGAACTAACACATTTTTCACCATGAAACAAGGCTTCAGTTTGTTAATAGAAATCACAGAATGGCGCACAATTTTGTGAAAGCGTAAAACTACTATTACATTTATAGGAAAATCGAATTTTAAATTATTCATTCGATATAATAAAATAAACGACTATGTTATATCGATAACATAATTAGTCGGAAAACTACTATACCAAGCCACGTCCAGTCTTCGGTAAAAAAAATTAAACTACATTCGGTAAAAAACTGTGCAGCCAATGAAATACTCTCGGCATAATTTTGTTTTAATACTTTAAGAAACTTAATCACATATTGAATAAAAATAAGCGTTTCCTTGATCGATCAGAAATTTTTGCTAATAATATCAATATATCAAGATAGTTTAATATCAGTGTATGCGGATAGTGGATATCCATCTATGATTTCTATCGTACGCTAGATGATAATTAAAGGAAGTTAAAAAGGAAGTCAAGTTTTAGCGATAAATTCAACGATGTAGACAACGTATTGATGTAAATATTCACTGATCCTGTTACACAAGTAATAGACTATCTAAGTAAACCTTAAAATAGGTTTTTAATTTTAAAACAAAATAAAATCATATCTAACTATTTAAATTGTATCGATTACACAACTAGTCGAACATATTATTAAATCAGCTTTGGCCGTCCTCGTGAAAATGGAAAAATAAATATTTTTTAGTTACAAAGACAAAAAAATTAACAATAATAGCAGTCGGACACTAGCTAAAAATTCATGGAGACACATGAACAAATACAATGTAGTGCATATTAACGGATCATATTTCATCCACTTTCACCAAAATAAATATATACATTTTTCTAAAGAGGAAATATACGACGTAATTACAAACTAGGACTATATATTTTGAGCAGACCCCAAGCGTGGACGAGACGGAGTGTTATTTGAATTATATTAATAAATATTATGTTCATAAAAAGAGGATAAAGACAAATCAAAGAAGAAAAAGCACGACATTCTATGTCAAACTTCCGTTGAATTACCAGTGCTTCACCGGTGTGCCAGCGACTCACTAGTTAAAGCAACGAAATAAAAATATATTTACTAACTCGGGCGCTCGAGCTTCGAACCTGAGTATAGCCGAAGCATGTCACGTTCTTAGCGTGACGAGAAACCGCAGATCTTATCAAAAAATATCAGACAACGTAAGCAAAAGCAATTGTTACTTCAAAAATCTATTTTAGGGTAAATGTGTCCTATTTTCATCATTCATGGAATCACTCCGGTGTCCATCCGTTCGCCTACCACACGTACTTTTTGCAGAAAATATATAACATAAAGAACTTAAAATATTTGGCAAAATTATAGGCAGTAGTGGCTCGATTAAATATATGAATTAAAAATAATTTGGTTTTTTATTTTAATACTTGATTAAGGAGGCTAAAATGGGAAGTTAAAAAATATTTTTTTCTTATGAATATTGCTAACAAATGAATTAATACTTATTTGTTATCAAACGAGTAACTAAAACACATTTTCAAAAAACATTGAAAGATAGCGGTCTCTCCACCCAAATTTCGAAAGTATGTGAAAAAGTTCACAAAATTTAGAGATAAAATGTAAATTGAGAGAAAATGGTGAGGTTGGCATTAGTTCCGAAAAGGTTTTCCGACATAAAAATAAATTTTGGTGACGAACTTTGTATTTCGATTTTAACGTTTCACTTCAAATGGTATAAAATTGTAGTATATATTTATGTAACAGCCAATTCAAGTTGAAATTGCTTCTTTCATGAGTTCAATAGTATAAGTACAATAGTAATAGTACAAAAGGGAGAAACAATTAAAATAAAATATATATTTGGTAATGATATTAAATATTATTAACAGATCGCTTTTTCACGTAACGTTTGTCACTATATTAATGAATAATTACACATATATATATATATATATATATATATATATATATATATATATATATATATATATATATATATATGTATGTATATACACGCATAAAATTAAAGTGCTCGTCTGTTATTCACAAAATCCTTACAGACTAACTAGACCTAAACGGCCTTTTGCATAATTGTTGTCTATCTGTTTGTTTATTGGTTATCTGTTTGTAAACTTGTCCAGGCTACATGGAATGGAGATACGGAGAACGGTAAAAGATGTAATATAATATGTTTATTTATTTATTACTTGGAGACCCTACACGGATTTACCCAAAGCGTTGGACATGTGAAAGAACATAAGGACGATAACGAGAAAAAAAGAAAAGTAGTAGCATTAAGAGAAAAGGTAGAAACACACAGTAACTAGAATAAATATAAATCTAAATAGTGATAAGTCGTGAGCTACAGAATTGTTCTTAATTGGTCAGTGGAGCAGAAAATATTTGAAGGCTGGTCACATCTGGTAATATTATATTAAATACAAACACGCAATTTTATATCCATTTGTATAGGATGCAATAGGCATAATCCATATTTTGGCACCTACGAAGGTGTCGTATAAAATTCCGATTATCATCTTCATCACTAAGTGTCAACACTCTATGCAAGAGCGGGTGGATAACTGGGTGAAATAACGCAAGTTGGTATAGATATCGGATGCCAGCTTACTAATTTTTTGTTTGCCTTAATACTACACTTATGCTTGACCGCTTTTTTATTTTTTCCTTTTGCGGACGTCCTGAAGTTCATTTGGATATCATATTTCAACTTTATAAACCTGTTGTAAGTGGAAGTAATTAATCATAATAAATCTGTTTAGTATGATTCGAAATCACACTATTAGGATTCTATTCAGTACATAAATAATTAAGGGTATATCGTTTTTCTATTAAACTGTAATTATTTTTCACTATGAAATATGTTCAGTAATTTTTATATTTTTGAATTATTTTTATATTTTATAATTATCTCAATAACCATATATTTTGGAAACACCGTTATATTTTTCCGCTAAACTTTGCATAAACTCCTAATAATGATTTTTTTTTTCATAATTTAAATTTAGATGTTTCACAAATAAGGTAGGGGATAAATTTTTCGTGAAAATTTTCAGGAATATTTCTAAAACTTTCTTAAATATAACTCCAAAAATATGTCTCAGAATCCTAATAACAAACTCCTTTAACTGATATCCCACATGATACAACAAAGGGAAAAAAAACTGGATCTTTTATTTACCAGGCAGATTTTTATAAAAATGTTTTTTGATGGGGAGTAATAAGAAATATGCGAGTTACTATCCTTCATTTCTACGTCAAATAAAAGATTCCGCGTCACGTTTTTGAAAAAAATTATATCAAAAATTTTAGCAACATGTCGAGAAATATTTTATATAAAATATGAAAATAAGGAGTTTTAAAATTCTTATAAGTTGCTCTTATACTCTACCCGATGCAAAAATAAATAAATTTCAGTTCCCATATTTCAGTTGTTCGCTCCAAAAATAAAATTTTTCGGTGTTAGTTATATGCGGGTTAGTACACTTTATCTTGGAGAGAAAAAAAAGGTTAAGTTTCTGAAGAAAAACGGCTATGAGAGACGAATAGATAGACTGATAGGAGAGTGACCTTATACATATTTTGAACGTAAGTAATCCTAAAAATTAATGAAAGGAGATCCTTTAGATGGATGTGGTTTTATCGTGATAACACCATGACGTGTTATAACGATAAAACCACATCCATTTCTTTTGAAAGCGTTTGGTGGATCACGATATCGTCGTGATCCACCAAACGCTTTCACCAAACGAAACCAAAGACACGTTCGAAATAATTCTTCTTAAAGGTGCTGGATTACTTAAATTAGTTAGAATTTATTTAAACAAAACCTTTGCTCAGTTTTACTAATGTTTTATAAAGGTGGATGTAAGAGCATTAACTATTAAACATTGAAAGTAAAGTAGTAACTCTAACAGGGTATCAAAATTGGTAAAGGCGCGACAAAACGAGCACTCGTACTTACGTAAAAATAACATTCAATTTTTTTTTTAATTATGATATAAAGAGCATTAACAAAAGTCTGAAAGTCCTTCAACTAAATATTTTAAGTGGCTATGTGAAAAATAAACATGTCTTAAAAATTATATGTATTTTGCGTGGAAAACTTTTCTAACGATCCTCGTATCGTTGTAAATATATTAAAATATATTCTAAAGCTACTAGATATTTAAGGAATTATTTTTAATAAATATTCACAAATTCGTCTAGAAAGAATTTTGAAATAGTAGAAATAACAACATCGTTTTATATTATCTGATGTTTTGTATTAAATTCAAGATAAGGATGATTTTCCCCGAAACATATATAAGCAGCTTATATATAGTAATAGCAGAACAAGATAATTTTTGTAAGCTGATTGAAGTAAAAATTAACAGTACGGTTACGAATGGTATTATTTTCCGCGCAGACAATATTGTAAATATAGAGAATTAAAAACAACTTTAAACCGATTATTTACAGAAAATCTAGTTTCATAAATATAATCTTCGAAAAATGTGGATCACCTGCGAATATTGAAAATCTTCAGAGTAGAACCGGAATTGATTTACCAACGTAAAAGGGTGCATCGTCGTTAAATATAAAACAAAAGAGCCTCGTTAGAGTGCCATATTAAAATAATGAACTGATAAGTTTTACATATCAAAGACGTTGTTTACTCCAACCAAATCTTTAATTATTGCTACTCGGTTCTAATATATTTATTATATGATTATATAAATAAAAAAAAATGTGTGTACTTATATACGCGGATCAAAAATTACACTTCATTGGCATAATACAGTAATAACTTTCTTTACCATGTAAATAATTAAAGGAAATAAAATAACACAAAGACTGGACCGTGATTATAAATACGGTTACCATACATTTAAATTAAATCAATTAATTTAACTTCAAAAATTAAAACTTACGTTCTCATAGAGAGTAGTAAAAAAAATTATTTTTATCTGGAATTGTAATCATTATTATTTAATAATTAAAAAAACAGCAGCAGCGAATAAATGTTTACCATATATTAAAAAAAAAATTAAAATACTAAAGACATAAATTAAAATGAAAAATATTTACGATCTATATAAAAGGTGTTTTATATACAAGTAAAAAATAAATATTCATATGTGCAATCAATTTAATAGAAATATTGAATATAGGTTTTCACTAAAAGGTAATTGTTTCTTAAATTGGTATAAAGATATGAGGGAATTAAAATTCTTGGAAAGAACGAAAATTTATTTTCCCGTTTATCGCATGCTTACCGTGAAATAAACACAAAATAAAATTATTGCCACAAAAATTATCTCCTTCGACACCAAAAATACTATTTTTTCATCAGCAGTGCATATCAAATAAAATTAAAATGCTAAAGAAAAATAATTATATTGAAAAATATTTTTAAAAATGGTCAGTATATAAAAAAAGGAAAGCATGGACGAGATATGAACAAAGCAGGATGTGAATAGGTTCCAAGGCAAGAGGAGTTGGAAGTGTTATTATTTTTAATTGAATTAATTTTTAATATGATTCACTTATTTTCTTTTTTATATCGCGCTCTAATAACGTACGTATATTATTTTTCAGTTTAATTTCAGTAATGAATGATATAAGCAATTATATCGAGTCTTGGCAAATATCAGTAACATTTTATTTATTTCACTTGTTTATTAATTCAGTTTAAGGCGAACAGCGTAATAAATATACAACGAAATGATAAGATACGAGTACGCTTAACAAAGAAAAAGGTAAGAATTTTTTCTGAAAATCTTTATCTCATGAATTCAGTTTAAAGCGAACAGCGTAATAAATATAAAACAAAAGGAAAAGATATGCTTAACGATGAAAAAGCTAAGAATCTTTTCTGAAAATCTTTATATCATGAATTCAGTTTAAAGCGAACCGCGTAATAAATATAAAACGAAAGGCAAAGATATGCTTAACGATGAAAAAGCTAAGAATTTTTTCTGAAAATCTTTATCTCATGATTTCAGTTTAAAGCGAACAGCGTAATAAATATAAAACAAAAGGCAAAGATATGCTTAACGATGAAAGAGCTAAGAATTTTTTCTGAAAATCTTTATCTCATGATTTCAGTTTAAAGCGAACAGCGTAATAAATATAAAACAAAAGGCAAAGATATGCTTAACGATGAAAAAGCTAAGAATTTTTTCTGAAAATTCTTATCTCTGTTAATTTTTATCATAAAACTTTTCATTCTTTGACGGGAAGAACTAGAAATATTTTATTTGCTACTGTATAAGTCAATGTCGTTTGATTTCAGAAGAAGACTCAACCTAGCAAAAAAGTTAATTGTAAAAAAATTCTCTCAGATTGATTGTGCTTTTATGCTCACTGTACTTTTTGAACCTGTCGTTTTTTGACTCTAATCGGTTTTACTCGATATCCCACTATTTACGTGATTAAAAGGTGTTAAAACGCAGCCCAAAGAGTTCTTGAAGGCAGTGCAAATTATTATGGTACCAAAAAATAGCTGTAAACTGAGTTGATGGATATATTAGTCACCAACTTCAATAGAAAATATATCCCATAACAATTGAAAACTCTGCGTGAAGAGACGGTAATAACACTCAATAGATGCTATATTTACTTCCTCCATCCAGAAAGAGAAATTGAGAACCAGAAACATATCTCTGTATCCGTAATTACTGCGCAAAATCTTATCTACGGTATAAGATTGAGATATGGCAAATTTCTTTTCATGATACGATAATTTGAATAGCAGTGCTCATTCATGTTCTTATTTAAATTGCAGTAGTCTTTATTCTATCATCTTCCGTTTCCTAAAAGATATTAAACTGTCAAGTACAAATAGAACACTCAATACAATTACGCATACACTTGAGTACCTACATACATATGGATATTTAAAATCACACAGTGTTTCTACAAAAATATTTGCGATTAATAATGTTATTTTGAAAATAATAATTTATTAAGTATCACATGCACAAATGAGAAAATAAAACCTTTCCCTTCATATAAATTAACTGATTTTATTTTGGGACATTTTGTTTCACTTGTAAACTATGGCACAAAATTTTCCTTTCTGGCATAAGATTCTATTAGCATCTCAAAAGTACCAACATGAAACTATTTGTATTATTTTCAAATGTTCAAAACGTATCACTAATAATGATATGAGTCGTTTACATTTATCTTTTTATGTTTTTTTAATTAAACAAAATATAAATGTAACACGGGCTAGTCTGACTGAAATATAATGGCTACACCTCGAATTTTAAGTATAAAATATTAGTAAAGGGCCTTGTATCTTTAAACACAAAATTCTTGTCATCTTTGTACTGTTACGAAAACAATAATCGCTATTGCCACACAATATAGAATATAACTAGTTTATTTCTCTCTTCTAATCAATGCTGGATTATTTCAGCACACAGAATGAAAGATTGATTGGATTCTGAAGTTGAGTACCCAATTCAATTACTATTGGCGGGCGGTGTGGAGATTGAAAATTATAAGTACAACTGACTGAAACTTTGGAAATTGTCTGTTGTTAGGTATCATCCAATAAAAGAAGAGATCATTTAAGTCACTCAAATTCTCACGTTTAGAAATTTGACAACCAAATAAATATTATGTGATAAAGTCAGGAGAGAAAAATAAAAACGAAGCGAGAAACTTCAAAAATTTCAAGTATGTTTTGTGTTTCACATTAAACAGGTTTTAGTTTGTTGGCATAGTAAGAGTTTTTTCAAGATTCGTCTCAAAAATATAACAAATTTTTTTTATATTGGGCGTTTTGCTGAGAAATAATTTATTTTTCAATAATAAAATATATCTCTCCATTTTTATATTATTTTTTCATAATATTTACATTATGAATAGATCCCATGTGTAAAAATTAAGGACAACATTAAATTTTTAGCATAATACATTTATCTTCCTACGGGAAAACGTTAATAGCCGTATAAAGTGTTCAACGTGTCGCTTTGCTGATGCCGCATAACGCTCGATGTGCGTGCATTGCATGATGCTAACTCTGGCAGTAACGCTGGAATAGTGTATCTCGAGAAAGAAATATGATAAAACGCAAAAAAAATTTTAATAAAACTGTGTTACTTCATTAATTAAAATTTTGCTCTACTTTCTTCGAAAAATTTAGGTTAATTAAAACCATGTTATTTTTTTAATTAAGATGTGCTCTTATCTCTCTAAAAAAATATAAAAGATTCGAAGGACAATTTTATAATTTCATAAGCCGATACTCACAACAAAGTTTTTGTCATAGATTGAGAACTTTCATTACTGTAAATGAAGTAAATGAGGAAACGGGAGTGTTAGACCTAGAAGGTAATTTAAAAAGTCGTAATTTATTTATCGAAAATCCATATCACTTGTAATATAATCTAGCTACTTGCGCGAAAAAATAAGTTTTAATTAGGTAAAAAAAGAGCAAATATTTTTTCCGTTTTAATTTTTATGTACATCGGACCAAAAGCAAATAAAAATTGAATACCACTTTTTTGTTCGAAAAAAAGCAATATTATTTATTACGCCACTGAATACTATTATTACATAATGACGTGTTAATTATCGTTAGTAATATTTAATACGGGATAACTGGCCCAGCTAAAAAAAAATTAAAAAGCGTTTTATTAAATGCACAAATTTTCCACTTGCAATAATATATTGGGACGATAACAGAGGTTAATCAGGTTTTCGTTGATTATATTTTCTATTTAATTTTATTTCTAAGATCATAATAATACACCCCAGTAAGTTAAAATGCACTAATTAATGCAGAACCTAGTAAAATGTGGTAATATTACAATTAATATGTGGTAAAATGCATGTGGTAATATTCCCTTATTAAAGTTTTCTTCAACGTTTCCAAACTTTTGTAATTATTTTTAATTTCAGCAAACGGACATCAGGACAAGGATCCTTCTCGTCTTCCGGCTTCGTAATAAATTGTTGTCGCGGCTATATTTGAGGTATATCCTTAAATCTATTCTACTAGCTTGAAGTCTTGAAGTTTATCTGAATGCTCTGTTGTTATTTTTCACTTACTAAGCGCTTATCGGGTGTATAAAGAAATATTTCCTAATGTAAAATTTTGGTGCATCAAATAAAACCATGAAGCACAAAAATATTACTTATTATTGTATTAAATTTGCACATTTGAATGAATAAGTTCAATAAGCAATTATGAAATGAACTAAGGAGTTTGCGATATTCTTTTTGTAAATTATGTCGTGTGATTTCCTTAACATATAATAGTTTTTATTTATAAACTAATAGTTTTTATTTAAAAACTAATATTTAAATATGATTTTATGAAAAAATCTCTAAAAGCATCGAGTATAAATAATTACACAACTCATTGTATTTCAAAGCGTTACATAATGATAACAATGGACAAAAACGTCTCTCTGTATCCATATAATTCATTTTATTAATATTTTTTAGAAAATTAATTAAGGATGTTTGATGAAATAAAACTTAATTTCCAAGAGTACCAATTTTAACAGTTGTCAAAATAAAATATTATGAAGTCATGAAAAAAATGGGGACCATAAATAACATTTTTGAAGAAATTTGTAAAAAAATTAATACTAAACATACTATAACGAGAAACAAATTAAATTTAAAAAATCTTTTCCACATATTATGGTAACAACTATGTATTTAACTACAATTTAAGTATTACTCCTTGATATTTTAATTAATTACTTTTTAGTAAATATATAAAATTTTGAACAATTTAAACATTTTCGTCACGCGAAAATAAAAAATATCTTCGTCAAATAGTTTCATCAAGTACATCAGCGTCAACATTTTTTATGTAATTTAATACACTATAATCAAAATATTTATAATTTTTTTTATTTGAAATCCTGTATTAAAAATAATTAGTTTCCTTTGTAGACCAACGCACTAACTGGAAACTAAATATATTTAATGATCTTTTGATAATTTTTTGATATGATATAAAGGAATTTATATTAAAAACAAATATATTGCTTCAAAATACTTATTATTAAAATTCGTGCATTCGTAGCTTTTTTGACTAATTTAACAACGAATTTATAATTAGATATTTCATTGTTAACATGCATTCATAATTAGATATTTCATTGTTATTCAAGAGTATAATTATGAGATAATGTAATTAAATAATGTAAAAAATACTCACAATGCATTTAAAAATAAAAAAGAACGAAATTAAATAACACCAGAATGAAAAATATTAAATTATACCAACTCAAAAATATTTTAATATCTCTGAATCTTCAATTAATGTCACTTTCTCTTTTTTGAAAAATAATAATTGTCAATGTATTTTCGTTTATTTTTCTTTATTAATTGACTTTTTCAATTATGAGTAACATATTTATTGTAATTTATTTTTATTACAAAGTTCGTTATTTATTGTGTGTAACAAGAAAAAAATATACATCAAAAATGGTATATAAACTAAGATAATGTCCGGTAGTGATTTATGTATAATTGAACATTTCTTTCATACAAAGTACACTTACAAAGAAACAATTCGGTACAAATATTAGAATTTAATTGCTTTTTTTGATATATATATATATATATATATATATATATATACATATACATATATATATATATATATATATATATATATATATATATATAAACCCAAAGGTACCTAAATCAACAGGATAGTAATGTAAATACAGATAGTAATTTAAATTCAAAAGTTACAAAATAAACATAAGTATAATTGTATGAATTATAAATCATAAACAAGTAGAGTTCATTATTTTTGGAATGTGTAGAATGGTCCATTTAGGTAATATATAAGTTGTATCATTAATACAATATCTTTTTAAAAACTTATTTCAAAATAAAGTAGGTACTGAAAGTAAAAAAATATCTGCGTTAAATAAATAAGAAACTTAAAATAAGTAACTTTGAAATAAATAACTAGGTTACTTATTTTGAAATTTAGAATTTAATCCAATTTAGAATTTAATTAATTTTTATGTTATAAATTTAAAACGGTAATTTCTAATATACTCACAATGCGAAATAGATTTATAAAAGGCATATTTATAATATAAAATTTCAAATTTAAATAAGTTGATCAGAAGTGATGGCACCAATTTCAAAAATAATTTATTGCGAATAAGTAGGTATCAATGTCGACTTAATTATTTTTTACTGTTTAGTACCTACTTTCTTTAAAGTCTGTTTTGTTAGATATATTATTTTAGAATATTTAGTGCATAATAAAATTAATAATCACACTTTAACTAATATTCAATTATTTTCTTTCTTATAATATTGTATAATTATTAAAATTCCCAGGCAAAAGACACACATAACTTCCTGTTTCTCTAAAGTTGGTTATCAACAAAAGACACAAGCGAAGCACCAGTAGTATTCGCCAGTGGTTAGCTGTTAGCCGTTGAGGAGTTTCGTTCTCCATATTCGAAGTCCAATATCACATTTTGCAAAGCAACAACTACCACTTGAGAAGTTCCTTTCTCCATATCTGAAATCCAATATCAGATTTTGCAAAGTAATAACTAAAGTAACGACTAACCAGTAGCAAATATATTGACTCACTATTAATTTACTAAAACCCGTTAAGCAGTTCCATTGTTCGACTACAAAACTCATCATCAGACCCTAGCCTGATCGAAGGTGTAGTTATTTTGAAAAATACCAATTACTAGTGACAAATATTTTTAATCACGGTTAATTTACTTACATCGGTTTAAGAGTTCCATTGTTCATCTCCACAACTAATTATCAGATTCTGAACTGATAAGTGATGTGTTATTTTGCAAAGAAACGAGTACCCATAGTAAATATCTTGAATCGTAGTTGATTCCCTGTCATATGTTAAGGAGTTCAATCATTTACCTCCGAATCTCACCATCATATTTATATAGGACTACTCCGAGGTAGGAATTATCGCTAAACATACATAGAAAGTAGATTCCGACTAATTGAGAATTTCATCCTTTTGTTTGATACCGGTTAAAAATAGAGAGTTGGATAAACATTTAATGTCTGATAATTGAGTTATATTTTTATTATAAGTATTTATTAATTGATATTAAACTGTACTTATAATTGTTTAATAAGCGTTTAAAATAAAAGCGTTTAAAATTTAGCGTTGAAAATAAAAGTGAATTAAGTTAATGAAAAAACTTAAAAATATTTTCCCACCCAAACAAAATTCCATTTATGAATTTTTTTGTAACACGTCCTTTTTAAGCATATTTGTCCATAAAAACATGAAAATTTGCAAAGAAAATCGAGATTCATATAATGTTATTTTAATTATTAATGTATTTTCTTTTATTTTCATTTCTCATTTAATATTTTTCCTTCAATATAAATAGATATTCCCACTTTAAAATATCCCAGATTTATACCAAATCTTGAATTTCCCACAATAGATAATGCGAGTGGAAAATATGGTTTGCCATATTGTAATTTAAAAATATTTTTTTTGGCTTTATTTGACTTATCCCTAGGTTATTCTAAATATTTCTTTTAATTTATACTTTTATTGTAACATATTTACTTCCCAGTCATTTATAACGGAAACTTGCTGTCAGCTTCCATCTTAAAATGCAGAATGGATAAAAAAAAATTACCGAGAATAAAGCTTGACCATAAGTTTTGCACTAATTACACTTAATTTTTTCTCTCCTTATTTAAAATATAAGTAAAATAAACGGAATATAAATTAAGAGACAAAATTAATCCGAGGTAAAACTAATTTCTCATGAAAGTTTTTATAACACTTTTAAAACTGTGGCTCATTTACAGCGGTTGAGTTAACGGTAAAGAAGCAATTGAATTTAAAAAATTAAAAGTCTTTAAAAATCCATTTATAAATTTCCATAAAAAATAAGAATATACAGCAAAATAAGCAATATAAAATCAGCATCGAAATACATTAACAATGTGTTTTGTTGCAGATATTGAAATAGCGAAAAAATATATAATGCCATTATAAATGGTACACTTAGCATAATATGATGGATAGGAAACACTAATGAAAATTTTATCACATTGTGCATTTTGGAGCAAAGTTTGTCAATAAAGACCTCAATAAAAATTTATCAGGACGACATAACAAAAAATGGGTCTTTTTCATTAGTTACTAACTAATTCGTTATTTGCTATGGATTGGTGACTTTTAAAATACACTTTTATATGAATAGAATGTGTATTTGTATTTGTAGTAAAGACGAAATATAATTAAAAATACAAAAAAGTAAATGAAACTACAGATGCAAAAAAGTAAATGAAACTATATCCCATAGATCTTCATATATATCCCATAGATATAACCCCATAGATCTTCAAAATAGCAAATCCTCTTCGGTCCGAATTTTCAATTGTCTCTTGGTAAGATGAAGATACCTTCAAATTATGATTAACTTTTTTTTTTAATTAGTATATTTGAGTGTAGAAGATGGCAACATGTAGTTCTAAGTAGTATAACTATAAATCAATAGTAACGTTATTGCGAAATAGGATTATATATCAGTATTCTTTCTCCCCTACTTCTTCCATTACCTCCCAAATTATTTGAATGCCTAAAGAAATTAAAAGTAACTCGAAAACTGTCTCAAAATTAAATGTGAATAAAAGTGAAAAAGATGATCTTTGCTAATTTCCCACCTGAGGATGTTGTACTATAACTATGTTGTTGTACTAAATCTAGGTCGTGGTAAAGAAATTAAATAAATATTACATCACATAGTTTCATTTAATTATGAATAATTAATTTCTACATAATTAACGCAAAATATATTCATTATATTAATTGTTATTCGTTTAGAAATTAGTAACATGCCTATAGATTTTATGGTGATACACCTGTGAATTTACCTGCTGATGCTAAAATAAGCAATCTCCTATTGGTGAGAATATTTAAAAGTAAGAACTGGTACTGTAATACTTCATGACACCAATGAAAACGATTTTTAACGTTTTTATTGATGTCATAAATTCTTTCATCGTTATAATTTAATGATCGCTAATCACATATAAAATTATAAGCAAATTTTATATAATTATGACATTTTGCTAACAGAAATTTGTCACATATGTCATTCCAACCAATTAAATTTTTTTTGCATTCAAGTTTTTATTACTTCACCGCTCGCACGAGTTCTTATTGAAAAGCTTTTCAATTATTTTTACCTGATTTTGACGTTGACTACGGATTTTGTTAAATTTCTTTTATTAATTATTACGATGAATATAATTACTGAGAATATATCCAACTATTACAAAAATACAGGCTCATACCTTAAAATTGGGCGATATCGATAACATTGAAAATATCATTCAGTTGCACATACTACTAAGTTAAAATTTACTTAATCTTGAACAAAATTTAGAGTAAACTTTTTACTATCCTAATTTTCTTTCTGATCTAAAACTCTACCCGTGTCACTTCAATCATTGCCTTTAGGCTTTATCGCTTAACCACTCGCGCGAAATATTATTGAAAAAGTTTTCCATAATTGTTAACTTGCATTGGTACTCACTAGGGTTATTTCCGTGCTCTATAAGGATGAAAAATATAATACGGGAAGGTCAAAATATGGCATAGGTCTTCTTTACGTATTTTGAAAATTGTAATATATTTTTTTATTTTCATGACTAATGGCTGTAAATTTATTAAATATATATTCGGCAAATTTATTTCAATAATATAAGGTATAGGTTTAAAATAACACAAACTTTGACAGGTTAGACGTACGAATTATCCTTGAGGATGCAAATTTTTCATCTAAAAATATTGGAAGGAGAGAAGATTTGAGATGCTGATATGAAGTTGCTTGGAATATTCTCAACGTAGGTTATTTTTGTGGCCAACATTGAATTGATAATACTACTGGACTAAATTCACAACCCTTATTTATTTATTTATTTAATGAAACAATATGACAAAATATTGGTAAAGAAATCAGACGAACATCGTAGTTCCGTAGTTATCATACATAGAACACAATAAATGTTATATTTCAAACGCACCATGCGTTTGAAATATAACATTCTCAAAAGAAGTATTTAAAAAGGTATTCAAATCATCAGCATAACTTCTCGAGTCAGACCTATGACAAAGCTAAACTATTGTAATAAAATTTTAGTTTCGTATTGTGACTTACTCATAACATACACACCACTGTGTTCAAAATCAATACTTTGGCGAAACGTCGTTACGCAGCTATTTTATACTCTAACTCCGCCTCTCACATCTCGAGACAAACGTTTATAACCTGCTGACAAGTTCTTCTGCCAATAAAAACTCTTTTACTTAAAAGTAAGAAAATAAAGTAGATCCTCAACTTTTTCAAACGTCAGGAAAAGAAATTAATTTACTTCTGTGTCCATGTGATTAGAGAAAATTCTAGGTTTTTTCGCTCTAATATTTTTTTGTATGACTCTGTAACTCGAAAAATTGTTGCAAAGCATATTATATTTGTTCAGGAATATTAGCCAGTATTTAAGAAAAACTTTCAATGAAAATATATTATTGTTAAATTGAGAAATATTAAATTTCTTGAAACTTAGAGTTTTTCGTATACTATTGCTACTCTCAAAGCATATGTGAATATATTCATCCTCAACACTTAATTGAACTCAGTTGGAAAATATTCCGGGGTAGGAAGTTCTTCATTTATATTAAGTAAGGTAATTTTTTATATTTGAATTTCACAGGCGGTGCAAAAACCATTTATAAGTGGCTCTCATTTAGATGTCTAAAATTTAACTTTAAAGCGTAAATAATTCTACATTCCGTTCCTTTTTGCTTCCGCAGACAACTACTTTCTTATTATGAAGTGATATTTTGGAAACATTAATACATTTTCCTAATTACTATGCTAGTCTTAGTATTTTAATTATCTTCTTCAATATATTGTATGCGTACTTTCTCTATTGAAAAATAAATTATATATGACTCTAATTTTCATAAATCGGATACTATCAGGTAATGTATACACATTACACGTGAAAAAAAATACTGATATCCGCTACATATCATATGCTAAAAAGAGAGGATACAAGACAACATAGAGGAAATGTTAAGAAAAGAACCCAGTAAAGTAATACGGTTAGGTACATTCTAGTGAAAGTTTTTCAATAAGAACCGAGGAAAGTGGCGAGTTAATAAAATCTGGGATGCGTTGAGCAAAATTATTAAGGCGGAACATTGGGTCCAAGGTGGAGTCCTCCTGTTGAGCACTTTCGACCTCGTATATTTAGTTGATTCTCTCTGTTATTGGTTCTTATTAATAGTGGTTTTGCAATGGTAATATGCAAAACCACTATTAAGAAAACATCTATATTCTATTCTATATCTCAAAAAATATTCTTATTGTAATAACTAAGTTAACAAATTCGACGTTTCTTTTATGCAAAATCGATTCGTATTAGGGACACTTACAAAAATTATCATGCCTGAAGTGTACTTTTGAAATACTTCAGGAATGATAATTTTTCACACACAGGTCTTTAAAATTAAATAACTGAAATTTTAGTTGAACATTCATATAAACAGTGACACTACACAATATTAATGGTTGATTGTTTTGAAACTATAAGAGGAATAGTGAAAGTTAATTTGAACCCTTTGCAGGAATACTTATTGGCTTTAATTGTGTTAATTTCATCAATAATCAAATTTTCATGTACAGTCAGTCGTTTTTGAGAAAAGCCGAAAAATTACCCTTTTTCAAGATAGAGGCTGAAGCTCACCTCGATTCCTTAGGACTTTTGATATGAACATCACCAGATACCCTCACTAGATACCTTCACTAGGACTGATTTCAGCCCAAATCGCTGCAACAATTTTAGTGTTTAGAAATAAATGTTCGCAAATGTGCCGAAATGCCAAAAAAACACTATATTTCTGCAAAATTACGTGATTGTACTCCTAATCATATTTGGAAGTTTTTGGGTACTCTAGGCATTGGAAAGTCTTCTACCACTTCGGAGAGCTGGCGATTGGATATCGACCAATTAAATTCAAATTTTTCTAGGCCACCCACGGTATTTGAACCAGCTGTTAAGTCTTCTACTATGAATGGTATCTCACCTTCATCCGTTTCTAGTGAACATCAATTTACGCTAAGGGATACCTGTGAGTCCAAAGTTAAAGCTAAACTTCTTGCGATAAAATGGAAATCCATGGAAATTAATGGCTTACATATTAATACTCTTAAACTACCAAATAAATTTCAATACAAATTGATAAGGTCGACTGGAAGAGATTGCTCCTGTAGTAATAGGTCCGCCATACGTACTATACATAAAAGTTAGTAAATAAATAAATAAATAAATACCCATAAAGAAGTATGCCCAATTTCATAACTTTCATATTTATTCGCCTGAATAACCAGTTTTTATTGACCAGAATAATCTGTGAGCAATTCGACTTGTTCAATAAAACTTGCTTGAAATGTTTCCAATACATCTACTCAGGCACATTTAATTACATGTCATGTGTGATTGTCATATAAAAATAATAACATTTTTTCACTCCCTTTTATGTCATACCTAATTTATCACCAACTTTAACTAGTTCATGAAAATGAAATAAATTTACGCTATATCTTTGACTAAGAAAATGTGACCATGTTTCTAAATTCAGGTTGCAACTCGACGAGGTGGAACCTTTATTTGACAAGGCGATGTATGACAGGGCGAAGCAAGCTGTATGCTGTTAACTTTCTGTATTTCAAAGAATCTTGTATGAAGTCTATAACATCTTATGCCAAAGTCTTGGATTATTTTGAAATATTTTCTGGATCTATTTACTTCTAAATATATTACCATTTTCTATAAGAATGTTAACTGAATCTGAACATTCAAACTAGCCAATAGTTTTCACTTTATTTCCTTATAATTCTGTTTTCCACATTACATTACAACATTTTTTTCTCTCTTCTTTAATCATGAATATATTTAAGACATTTATTTATAAATTAAAATGAATTGATGTTTCTATTATTTGTATGTAAAATTATTTGCAGCTTTTTTTTTATTTATATTTATATACTGTGATTTACTTATCTGAAATAGAATTTAGCAAAATATTCGTGTAATTTATGACAGTGAGGTTCCCAATTCTCTAGAATTAAACTATATGGACATTTTTCTATTATTTCGTTATTTACCCAAAACCTCTGGTATTCATCAATCAGAAATAAAGTGTAAAATAAAGATATAATTTCTTAACAAATATATGTAGCCTGTTCCAAGGGTTTATATATAACCATTTACACTCGAAAGGTTTTTTTGGGAATAAATTTTAAAAATGAAAGAAGATTTACATTTCTTACTTGCGAATAAAAACTCATTTTAAGGTCATCGCTAAATATTTCCAAATGTATTATTGATTATTACCATAGAAATAATTCTATCTACATGTATCTTTATTTAAGAGGAACCATAAATATGACTTTAAAGGTATGTTACTTTACTTAATCACATAATATGATAAAATGTATGGAAAAAACCACACAAAAATTAATAAGAAATTCCATGGAAAACTGAAAGATTAATATTCTGTTAAAAATATCTAGAGATGAGAAAAACAAAATAAGTTTAAATTGTGTTAATAATTTTATTAAAAATATTTATACATAGACATTTCAAATCCTAAATTACTCAGTGAAATCCTAGAAAATGTTGAATATATTTTTATTATGTTTTCAGTACCTTCAACTTATTTACATATTTAATCAGTTTAAATTTTTTTCAAAAACGTTTCATGTTTGTAATTTCCAACGTATTATTTTCTGAAAAGTGTATTTTTAAAATAAAATTTTAAGGATTATTTCATTATATTCCGTGATGTATATATAACAAAAGCATAGTGTTGTATGCATTTTGCCAAGTATAGTGACTCGCTTTCAATAACAACTCAATCGACGAGGAAGCGGTGACAAATATAAGCAACTAGAGACAAAAACATAACATTTAAAATTGATTTTTAAGCTGAAACAGAAAGGAAAATTTAGAAATATCTAAGTATGTGTACTTGTTTTGTTGCTTACCTTCCAAATCAAATTGTTTTTTTTTTGCAAAAGGCCATAAATACGTGAAAAGAAAAAAAACAAATATTCGTAACGGAAACTGTGTGGACTGTCCTTGTTATAAAAAAAGGAGAACTCAGGTCCCTACTACCAAATAGTTATTAATTAGATTAGGGTGACATTGCTGTGAAATGCCACCAGTACTTAAATGATATCTAAGTATAAAAATGTGCATAAATGCAGTCATCTTTTAAATTTGTATAAATGTACATAAATCCAGGGAAAATAACAAATAAATATTCTATGTTTATTGTTTATAAGTGTACGCATGGTCTATGAGAGCCCCTGATGGTAATATAAAGATACTGACTAGACTTAATTCATTTACATACCCATGACTTTGTTGAGTTGCGTATCCGTAGATCAAACATAATCGATTGATAAATTATTGCGCAACCAATGTTAATATACAAGGTGCGTTAAAATTGCTTGGATGGTAATTGTGGGAAAGCAAAAAGACACTTTTTAATACAGTTTTGAACCGAATTACTAAGTTTGATACTCTCTTGACTCAATGAAATGGGATCCAACCTTACACATTAGTTAAATTAATGTTCAATGAGTGTTTGATATTTGTGTGATTTTTTTCGTTTGTCAAGTTTTGTAAAAAACAGAGTGGCAATAAAATTTTATTTTTTATGCGCTAAAATTATAACTCAAAACATTGTTATAATTTTGTTTTGAAACAATGTTATAAAGGTACACGATGATTAATGTCGAAGGGATATCAAAGTATTTTAATGGTATATGCACGCAAAAATTAATTGAGAGTTACCAGAAAGTGGGTTGAGAGTTACTGGAAAGTGAAGGTCCTCAACAAATCAATAAAGAATTAGAGGATGGAACGTCCTCAATAAGTCAATGAAGAAAATGTCAAGGAATTCGAAATTTACTGATCGACAATCGTAATCTAAGCATCTATATCTTATCAGCGATGACCGTTGACAATGCTGAATGTGTACACACTACAGTAAACGATATTCTTAATTAATGCAATTCTACATAACTGTAATAAAAGTATGAAACTGAATACAGCCTTATGCTTGAACATGACTAAATAAAATATTTTAATATTTGTACGTGAGGCGATATGCTTATTTTTCATCATTATTTTCTACCTATTTTCTTTTGTGTATGCCGGGTTGTTTTCATATTTATCACTTTAAAGCACGGAAAAAATATTCTTAGTTGAAATTTATTATCTGACTGATAAATTGGCAAATTTTATATTCAAATTTATTGAAAAAACTCTCGCTCTCCATTATCAGATAAGGAGTTACGTCCCCATAGCCTTCATATTTTTATACCGGCATCTAGAACCTAGTCGTATCGAAATTTTCCACTTTTCCACAGTATACAATTGATTATCCGCTTAATCGTAGTAGCACTAGTGTCACATATTTATGATGAGTGAGAGTAAACTAGTGTTAATGAATTTAATTATTTGTCCTGTTATCGTTATTGAAAACTAAAAGTGTTAAAACTCTAATATTTTGGGTCACTGTTTGTAAATAATTAAAGGAACAGATAATAAACATTTTAGTAATTTCAAAAATAATTTTTATAAAATTTCCTTTCACAGTGCAAAGAATATTTTTTCTATTTGCTTTTCTACTGAGTCATAATTTTTCTTTTTCTACTGCGGTATAATTTTAATTGGATAACATTTGACAGTTCACGAGTTACCGAGCATAATTAGCTTCAATAATATACAATTGTTGTTAATAAAACCAGAGCCATACTGAAATTTATTTAGTAATCTATACCTGTCAGTTTTCATAATCTCTGAAAACTTATAAAGGTACACGATGATTAATGTCGAAGGGATATCAAAGTATTTTAATGGTATATGCACGCAAAAATTAATTGAGAGTTACCAGAAAGTGGGTTGAGAGTTACTGGAAAGTGAAGGTCCTCAACAAATCAATAAAGAATTAGAGGATGGAACGTCCTCAATAAGTCAATGAAGAAAATGTCAAGGAATTCGAAATTTACTGATCGACAATCGTAATCTAAGCATCTATATCTTATCAGCGATGACCGTTGACAATGCTGAATGTGTACACACTACAGTAAACGATATTCTTAATTAATGCAATTCTACATAACTGTAATAAAAGTATGAAACTGAATACAGCCTTATGCTTGAACATGACTAAATAAAATATTTTAATATTTGTACGTGAGGCGATATGCTTATTTTTCATCATTATTTTCTACCTATTTTCTTTTGTGTATGCCGGGTTGTTTTCATATTTATCACTTTAAAGCACGGAAAAAATATTCTTAGTTGAAATTTATTATCTGACTGATAAATTGGCAAATTTTATATTCAAATTTATTGAAAAAACTCTCGCTCTCCATTATCAGATAAGGAGTTACGTCCCCATAGCCTTCATATTTTTATACCGGCATCTAGAACCTAGTCGTATCGAAATTTTCCACTTTTCCACAGTATACAATTGATTATCCGCTTAATCGTAGTAGCACTAGTGTCACATATTTATGATGAGTGAGAGTAAACTAGTGTTAATGAATTTAATTATTTGTCCTGTTATCGTTATTGAAAACTAAAAGTGTTAAAACTCTAATATTTTGGGTCACTGTTTGTAAATAATTAAAGGAACAGATAATAAACATTTTAGTAATTTCAAAAATAATTTTTATAAAATTTCCTTTCACAGTGCAAAGAATATTTTTTCTATTTGCTTTTCTACTGAGTCATAATTTTTCTTTTTCTACTGCGGTATAATTTTAATTGGATAACATTTGACAGTTCACGAGTTACCGAGCATAATTAGCTTCAATAATATACAATTGTTGTTAATAAAACCAGAGCCATACTGAAATTTATTTAGTAATCTATACCTGTCAGTTTTCATAATCTCTGAAAACTTATTTTAAGTTTCAATATCCAATTATTATTTTCACTTTTACACAATTGTAGTTTTTAATAAAATTACGTCAGATTTTCTTATCAATTTCCTTATCTAAGCCTGTTTGATAAGTCATTATATATTCCGTTCAGTTACCGTAATAAATTAGTATTCTGCTAGATGCCCTGACTAGGTCAATATAGATTTAATTTGAGTACTCGACGTCTACTAAAACCCAAGTAGTATGTGTATATATACACTATCATGCCAAAAGTAAATAGGCATATTGAAATTAAACGCTTGAAGGTTTTGAAATGATATATAGCTTTAATAATTCGAGCCTACCGCACAGATGGCTTTGAGCTAAAATGTAATCGATAGTGATCTTAATGGTCAACCAGAATTTATACACGTTACAACAGAGATTGCGCCATTAAATTAAAAACATAATATTTTAATAAACATTTATCTTAACACAGGGGGTGTTGGAACAATAAATAAAAAAGCAAACAAAATAACAATAATCTTTAAATATAGATTTACTATGCTACTTTTCAGTGAGGTTATATTGCAACATTCTTAAATATATGGCGTTTTACAGTCATTAGTTATTTCCATACACATGTCCCGGTCCTCAATAAAGCAACAATATATTTCTTTCCAGTTTCCCCTTTAACTGCAGCGCCGGATAAATTAAATAAATAACCAGTATGTCATCCTATATCTATTGTGTTACAAGTCAGGACTGCATCTACAATAACTTCCAATTATAAATTTCCACTAAATGTACAATTTACTGAGAAAAAAAAACAGAGGGTTTTTTTTTAATGTTTCAAAAATCTGTTCACATAAGCCCAGTCCTCATGATTACAATAATTATTCAACTAAATTAATAAAAAAATCTGGTCTGGTGAGAACTACCAAGTTCATAATACTACCGATCAATTGCTGACATGGAATTTTCGTCACTAAACCTACCTTTTTTGTATTAAATTTTTGTTCAATTGGTGTGTCTTTATTTTTAATAATTTTAGCTCTCGTGCCTTATTATTATTTAACAGAACTTTGATTTTTTATTTTAAACGTTAATGGCAAACTTTCTTTTAACTATTTGTTTTCATATTTACCACTTTAAAAAAACTAAAATTAATATAAAAAAATGGAATTATCGTTTCAATATTTCCAATTATTTTAATAATAATGATAATAATTATGTCATTAATTTGTGGATATAAAAGACAACAGGCAAAGTAATAGACATGTACAAAAAATTTCTTAGAGCTACTGGCAAAATTTAATTACACGCCTTAACTTTAAATTTTTCAATATTTCATCGACAAAAAATTTTTGTGCGTGTCTATTACTTTACCTGTTGTCTTTTATATCCACAAATAAACAAATTATATCACAAAACGGTTACTACCTCGGCTTGTGCAGTTATGCTATAAGCGACACTGACACGGCTGGTTTACAGCTAGCACCTGTTGATGTATATACATGTACAAATATATACTCATACATACATATATACACAAATGAAATACAGATATATATATATATATATATATATATATATATATATGTACATGTGTGTGTGTGTGTACGTATATACATACGCATACGAACATACACGTACACATACACAATATATAAACATATTAATAATAATTGTTTAATACAGGTATTGTATACAGACATATAACTACATACACATTATTACCTATAGAGGAAACATTGTATAAAAAAAGAAGATACTAATAATAAATATAATTTTAATCAAATGATTTCGAAGAGCCGATAGTTTCCGTTTGTTCCGTTTGTATTTGTCGGGTCAAAAGCCACTTACGATTTCAGCGGTCTTCAGGGGCGGAGGGAAGTCATTCCAAATTGGGTTGCAGCACTTGAAACTACTCAGATAACTGGTTGTGCGATGTGCCGGGATTAAGAGAAGTCGGTCTCTGGCGCGCGTCAGGTGGCGATGAGCATTGCCGGACCAGTTTCATAAACATATTTCGGCTCCTTTGTTGTAAAAAGTCTATGCAAAAAA
Source organism: Druceiella hillmani (assembly GCA_039881145.1). Classification (NCBI taxonomy): domain Eukaryota; kingdom Metazoa; phylum Arthropoda; class Insecta; order Lepidoptera; family Hepialidae; genus Druceiella; species Druceiella hillmani. Next base: position 8,372,455 of record JAYKKI010000010.1, on the reverse strand, counting down.
TATAGTGTGATAACTGCGATGATTGTGGATTCGGAGCATTCTATGCTAATTTAAATACGTTGATACGCGGGATCTCCGAGGAATGCCGAAACAAAAACGCGCGCATATATTTTGAATTCTTTGGATTGAATCGGCTGCTTTTGAAAGTAAACGCGGGCCATACACGATATCACCATAATCGAGTACAGGAAGAATGAGGCTCTCAACTAGAATTTTCCTAATGGGAATAAAGAGATGAGGATGGTATCTGTATAGCGTTTTGAAATGCACAGAGCAGCATTAAATTTTTGCGGTTACGTGGTCATGAAATCTCAGCTGTGAGTCCATTGTAATGCCTAGATTCTTGGCGAGTTCCACCATAGGAATGGACTGCCCGTTTATGACAAGCTTCGGTCTTCCTGATCTTGCTACCTAAGCCCTACTTCCCGTAATTAGAAGGATTGTAAGAAGAATTTGGAAGGGTTTAACAATAAGGCATGTTTACAGGACCAATTCCAGATTTTTATGAAATCTTCATTAATCTTTTCGCTCACTCTGTCTTTATCTCCCACACGAAAGGGTTTGAACAGCTGCGTATCATCAGCGTAAAAATGAGTCTCAACGTGTTCTAAATTGCTCGAAATATCTGACATGTGCAGAGTGTAAAGTGCCCTAGGATTGACCATTGCGAAATCTAGACTTGGCATGAACTTTCGAAGAAAGAATTTGATTACCATCAAATACTATGACATACTGACACCGCCGCTTAATATAGTTTTTAAACCATTATTCACACGCGTATTTCGATAAGTAATATTGTAATTTAGCCATTAAGATTGCCTAAATCAAAAGCACTTGAATAATCCAAAAGAATGACAGCAGTAGCCTCGCCTTTTCCAAGTGAGGATATGATATCATTATTGATAGACGAAAGTATTGTAAATGTACTGTGTGACCACGGAAACCTGTTTTGGTAAGGGGGAGCACTTTGATGGATTCTAAAAATCTTTTAAGCTGATTACAAACAATTTTTTCTATTATTTTAGACATTGTGGCGAAGATCGCTTAATGACTGAATGCTACTTTTCTTGCCTATTGGGATAACAACTGTTTTTTTCCATATCTCTGGATAGGTGGAAGAGGTGAGCGACAGATTCACAATTTTGGTAATCACAGTAAAGGTGTACGGTAGTGTTAGTTTCAGCATCCGTGCAGATATACCAACCACACCGACAGCTTAGAAATTTAAAGGATACACAATTTTCGCTACAATATCTTCACTCGCCGTCTGAAAACGAATTTTTGTCTCAGCGTAACGACGGGTATAATAAAAAAAATAAGATCAGCGTCCACACCATCGGTGCAAGGTAGCGTTGCAAAGTGATCGATTATCTGATCTGGTTAGCAGAGATGGAGTGGCAGGTTATTTTCTTTAGTTTTACTGATGGGATATATTGTTTGTAAGCCTCGCCACAGGTATTTGCTGTCTCCACGATGCATGTTTACATAAAAAGTAAAATATGCTTTTCTTTCCCGTCTCAAATCTGTGATAACTAGATTTCTCAGTGATTTATAATAATCTAAATGTGTATCTTTTTTTATTCTAATAGCTTTAGAGCGGGCTCGATCACGCAGACGCATCATGAGACGGATCGTGTCCGTTATTCACGATTTGAATGAGTGTACGTGCGTTGTTCGCTCCCTAACTGATGCATAGGTGTAGAAAATCTACAAAATGCTATTGTTAAAATTATTACCAATTTTGTCGATATCGTCGCCCATTGTAACACTGTCCGACCAAACTTTAGATACCGTTGACACAAATAACTCCATATCTATTTTATTACGACAATGAAAACGCAATTTGCGATCAGGTATTGGAGGTTTTATGATATTAAATATACTGATAAAGAGAGCGTGGTCACTTAAATCTTGATTATGATGAATCAGTACATTCACATTAATATCACACGACCTGCAACAATGTAAATCAATGAAAGCTTCAGAGTATTCAAATATTCTGGTCGCCTTAGTCACGAGTTGTTTAAAACCGATCATCTCCACCTAGTTAATGGTCTTGGAGGTGCTTGAATCCGCCTGTATCAGTATATCTGTACTAAGGTCACCGGTGAAGTAAAAGTATTCAGCAGCGAACTTAAGGCTGGTTACTGCCTCGCTTATGCAATCGAGCGTTAAATACAGAGACATAGTTGGCGGTCGGTATGTAGTACCCACAATCTCGCTGACGCGACCCATGCGAATCCAAAGTTGCTCAACCTCTGTGTTCGGGATAGTTATCTCGCGGTATCGTATGCCTTGGTGAACATAGAAAGCTACACCTCCTCCGCGAACAACAGTGCGATCGCGGTGCGCAAACGAGTAACCGGGCACAGCGAGGGTGCACGAGTTCGAACCGCGTGCAGTCCACATTTTATTTATAGCCAGTATTACTTGATCATGCACTATTATACACTGCGTATAACTCATCATGACTCGTCCAAAAAGACCGAGCATTTAAATGATCCAGGGTAAGACAACTTTTCCAATGAGACTACTGTAGCCATTGATCCAACAGATGTGTAAGCCCAATTAATAACAATACATGAGATATTTCATTTTATTATAAAATGAGTCATAATTGATAGGGCACATTTTTCTAAAATATTCCAATTTAAAGAGCAACATTTTAGAAAAAAATTAAATATAATATATATATATATATATATATATATATATATATATATATATATATATATATATATATATATATATACAATAAAATATACATAAAGCTATAACAGAATAAATAGGTATAAAGGTCGAAGAATGACACGAATAGAAATAATTGAGAACATTAAATATTAAACAATAATACCTAGGTCGGGGATGGTTTTTATTTTTATATCCGGTTGTCCATGTTCTTTTCGCACACGCATTTGTGCGTTGCGTGTCCACACAAAGGCGTACGAGTTTTGTGGGGCTTTCTCCTTGGCTCGGCGTAGGAGGTCCTTGTAGAAAGGGGAGAGGTATTATTCTACTAGGAACAATCGACATAACGGTGCGGGGAATCCGAGCTCAATGGTGTTCACTTCCCGGCATTTGTTAATGGCGATTGTGACCGTAGTCGCAGCAGTATAGGGTGCGGACGATCCTCGCGCGGTGCACCCACTCTACGCGCCTACTCGATGTCGTGAAGCGACAGCGAGCAACAGCCGCTGTGCGCGCGATGCCCAGCGCCAGCTCGCCGCAGTCTTCATCCGGTCGTTCGGGAATACCGAAAATTTCAATATTATAGAGGCGCTCATGCTGCTCCAGTTCACGATTTTGCTTCTGTCAGGCTGCAACAGTTCCACGAAGCCTATTTACCTCTGCTTCGATCGCCTCAACTTTCTTTAATTTTGTTTCTAATTTATTTATACGTTTTTCGAAGTCGTCAAATTTTGCAGCTAAGAAGTTTAAGGAAACTTGAAAATCGGTCCGCATAGCTGACATTTCGGTACGCATAGCCGTCAGCTCAGGCATAATGGTTGATATGTCACTTGTAGAATAACAAATAACAAATTTCCTTGATACTATTTTATATACACCTCACACTGAGTGTTGAGTTACAATTATTTCATCCTTTTCATTTCGAATGAAATAAAGACCGTGATAAATATTAACTTAATTTCGTTGTTTTCTGACTATCTTATAAAAAAATATAGCAAGAGCTAATATATACAGTACTCCATTAACTGGAATCTTTTACACAATTAAATGAAAGTACCTGATGTAGTATTATCTTTAAGTTCTATATCACAACCTAGGTTTCATTGTATTACAATATCTTCAGGTGGGCTAATAGGAAAGATGTTGTGATACAACAAATCCTAGGTCGTGGTAAGTAACTTAAAGAAAGTAGAATTAGTACTACATCACGTAGTTTCATTTAATTGTGAATAATGGATTTCTACAAAATTAACGCTAAAATATTCCATATTTGGAATTTTTTAAATAGTTTTTTTACAAATAAAAAAATGAAGTAAAAATATAAGTTATTACTAATATGTAACATAACGCAAGTTTTTACACTTATGTTACAAATATAGTTGTGTTACGGTTCCTATTAATAAGGAACATTGCCAATAAATAATTATTAAAACATTGTACTATATTTCATTAAAAGTAATACATAACCTTTTAGATACATATTCTAGCTGTCAAGTAGAACGAGCGGTACTTCGGGATTTTGGTATGATAATGGTTTCCTGTAAATTCTGCGCTGACAGATTGGCACATTCTCCTCCCGATCTTCTACCCATTTCTTCTCTTACAGCTGGCTGCTATCAACCATATATATTGTTTACTTTTTTCTGTGACCTTTTCACCTTAAATTCAAAATAGATTGACTAAATAGGTTTATATATACATATATAATATATATATATATATATATATATATATATATATATATATATATATATATATGTATGTATGTATGTATATGTATATATATATGTAAATATATATAATTTTTGTAAAATATGAGGAGCTTTAGTAGTTGTCGCGTTGTATCCAGTTGTACAGACTAACCCACAAAGCGACGTAAATTTTTCAACATCAGATAAGCTGCAATAATAGAATATGCAAATAAAAATGTATATCAAAGCTAAAAAATTTAAAATTAGAGACAGTCATTTAAATTTTATTTCTAAGTTTAATAAATTTTCTTTCCGAGTTTAACACATAACCACTTTAAACAAAAAATTTAATTTTTTCATAACAAAATTAATTTCAAATCCGCCCTAAACTCATTAAATCTTGCGCGAGGCCAGTTCACCTCCTATTCATTAAAACTTTACGATATCGATTCGTTAAGACTTTGAAAATGTAGATGAAAGTTATTGAAGAGTTTTAAAACGGCATAAAAGTAAGTGGTGGAGAGGGAAATCTGCAAAGTATTAAACCTGGCTAGATATATGCACTTAAAATAATCTATACACTTAAAATACGTTAGTATTACGACTAACGTAAGAAGATTATTTGCAACATAATGCAGGTGTATGTAATTCTATTAAAGTACCATTACGAGTAGCTAAACACTTACTCACATTTATCAATTAGAACTTTTAATGTTATAGATTTACGTTATTTTATTGTTATAGATTTACGTTCGTTACCAATAATGGAACAGTCTATGTGCACATCATATCTATAATAGAAAACGAATATTAAATATATTTAGCGTTAATTTTATACAAATTTATTATTCACAATTAAATGAAACTAGCTGATGTAGTATTATTTCTTCTTTCTTTAAGTTCTGTACCACGACCTAGTTTTCATTGTATTACAACTTCTTCATGCGGGCTATTAGCAAACAAATTTTGCATGAATGCGCTTGATTCTCATAATTTTTTTTCGGAAACGTGTATGGTATAAACGGTTAAACATTTTTTTTTACAAAATCGAACTTTATTAAAATCTTGAGAACTAAATTTCAAGCATACTCCGTATGCCCACAAATATGTCCGCATGCGTAGGTGTTCATATGGACGCACGCATGTGTGTACGCATACTTAACTCGAGTTTGGTTCTTTGCAGGATTAAAATACTTTATTTACTTCTCAGGTCACTCAAAATACGTAATATTATTTTAAGTTCAAATTAAGAAATATAAAAAATAAATATAATTAAACAGATATGATCCGATGGTTAGAGGATAGTAAATACCTTAATAATTGTACTACTTAATCTCCAAAAGTACCAGTATAACAGTAAACTGAAGTAAAATGGAAAACACAACACCAAAATTAACGTTAGCTTACGTCTAGAAAGGAGGCGAAACTAACGTAATGAAGTTACTTTACTCCTAAATAAGCGTTAATGCACTAAAAACCAGCAATCCCTAGAACATGGAGTTAAGATTGAATATAAATATACTCGTAATAATGAGATTATAATTTCCCATACGCGACGGGACATTAATAAAATTAGATATTTGTAAAACTAAAATAATGCGTTCACTTAGCAATTTGTTTTAAAAAATTAAAAAGATAATCTTTAAATGTAAAGATTTTGGCCAAGAGATGTCTCCCCACTCGTAAAGTGATTGACAAACAAATTAACTTCAATGCAAGAAAAGCGTAAAGTCACCTGATATCGAGGTGGAAAATAAGATAACGTCTTCAAGATAGACTATATATATTCAGTCGAGAGGTCTTTTGAAAATAGCATGTATTACTCTTTGGAATATACTGTGCATATTTTTAGTCAAAATGGCATTCTTAAGAATTAATAATGACCACATTTGTTCGAAAAAGCTATCTTTCCGATGTCGTTGGGAACCATTTCTACTTGATGATAGGCCAAGGCTAAATCAATTGATTGTGAATTGCACAAATCTGAGTTGGTCTAATAGATCAGGAGAATTTGAAAGAGGGTATTTGTCTTCTATGGTGCTTTCGTTAAATCGTCTATAGTCGGTTACGAGACGTACAGTATAGGATGATAACAGCGTGTGTAAACGTTAAGGGTAGTTTTTTTTCTCGTTTATGCGCTCGGTTCGTAATCTCTTTTGGTTTTGTTTTAATTCGACCTTTGTATTTTCTGAATGTTGATAGTAATTCAATTTAATTGGTGAAGGGTGTTATGATTCGATTTAAGGGTTAGTCTAGTCTTTGCGTTGTGACTGACTTACTGATTACTTTCTTTTGATCACTGTTGTTTATTACGTACAATCTCAAATTACCGTTTTTACTGACAAAATCACTAAGTTTAATTTAAAACTTTGCTTTTGCTATCTATAATTAAATCCCAATTTAAATAATTTGTTTCCAACTTAATTTTTTTTTGCATCAAGATTCAACAGATATTATACAAATGGGCTAATCAAAAAGAATGGATATGATTCTGGATATGATTTTTTGTATTTAGTACTCTATTTTATAAATAGAAGTTTGATAGTAGAGATCTAAGTAGATCAAATCTTAATAATATATTACATTTGTGGTCAAGACCAAATAATAGGAATGTACTGATTTGAAGTTTTACGCTGGGGGAAGCGGACGATGTAGTATATATTTGTGACGTGAAGGAGAATGTACTGTATTAAATTGGAATAGTTCGAAACGGACACATTGTTGAAAAATACTGTTTTTGATAATGCTGGGGGAAATTAGGGAACTAGAGGCTTCCGTATATATTAGGATTTTTTCCTGAAACCGGGTAAACTTACATAAATAGGTGATCTTTTGAATGGTGATTGAGTTCAACAAAGTTTCTTTATTTGGGTGTGGAAATTGATTCAATATTGAATTCTCTGCGGATTGTTCGGGGTTGTTCTCAATATCATTCAAAGTACTATCCTGATAATTTTAATGGTAACATTCCTGATCGTAACTATTCATCTTCTTTCAGTTCTTTAAACGTCCAGTTTGATCTGTTTCATTTGTTTGTTGATGGCATCGTAACATCCACATTAGTGTTTCCCATAGGTTGAGGTATATCGATTATGTGTCTGTCGTGTGTTTGAAATTGGAGAGCTGATTTGGTTTGGTTTATTTTTCCAAGGTAGGTGGAAATGAACCCACTGAGCTCTCTGTTTGTTTGACCAGTTATTTTGTTGACGTACAAAACGTGACGTATTATTGTTTTAATTGGTATTGTTAATATCAGGATGATTATTATTTAATTTAAAATTTTAGTTAAAGTCTCGCTTGTGTGTTGGTGCAGTGTAATATATAATTTGTAAATTTATGTTAAATTATAACCTAACTTTTTCTTGTCGCGCATTAACAATAGCTCCTTCGAATGTACTGGGTTTATTTATTTTAATTGCGATTGATATTTGCTGCTATGAATGGTTATTATATTTGTCTACAGCCTTTTACTTGCAGTACTTTTTTTTAAGGGATTGACACCCGATACTGCGACAGGACAATTCGTAACGGCAGGAAAGCTGGTTGATGCTCCGGCACGAGTGGTGTCTTCTTGTCGTAATATCAGTTAATCCTACTGACTATGCCCGTTATGTAGCAAGGGCTGCGAAAGCTCAAAATATTTTTATTTATTAAATACAAAGTTTATTACAATGTAATATTTAAAAAAAGTACAAAAGTAAAATTGCTTATACATAAGCTATGGCAATGGCCCAGCTAGGTTGGCTCATATTTCGGTGTCTACTGCTGTGTAAGCCTCTGGAGCTGTATAAGTTTGGAGCTGTATAGGCTTGCATTTTTACTTAATTTATTTCTTTCTTATTTGAAGTTATTTAAAACAATATATTATACAGAATTGTAAACACTACTTTTTTCTCTCGCCTTAAATCTTTGTATTTATAATTTCTGCTTTAAAAAAAAGTATTTTTTATTATCTTTCACTACATACTACTTTCATACATATTGATACGAGTGCAAAATTCTGAATAATTATAACATTTGAAAGTGGGTGAAAAATTAATTATAAATTTCATTACACTCATACGTATATACATATTAGTAAAGCTAATATATACGTGTTAAAAAAGGAGCACCACATAAAAAAATAACAACAAAAAATTCACCAAGATAAAAAAACTTCATGATTGTAACTGTCAAATATTTTTAAAATCATTTCACAGATATTTCGTTTGCGAAAAACTCTGTTACCTGTCAATGCGGAAAGCTTTTAATTTTTACTTCGCACGGCTCCATCTCAATTAGTCGTACTGGCTATTCGTGCTTCGAATGCCTTCATTCTTTTCAACATCAGTAGTTCACCCTCATCACGAGATGATGTTAAAAGGTCGCAAACATACCAATAAATTTTCCTTATTTATTTTTGCGTGAATGATAAGATTCAATGGTGGGTCTCCTTAACTTTGTAAATACAGAAATAAATGACTTTTTACAAAACTCACTACTTCTATCAAAATTGTTTGACATCATTAAATTATCAGTTATTATAATAATATAATAACAATAATTACGAACAGATTTATTTTTGGATATAATTTATACTTAAAATTCATTACTATTTACCCTTAAATCTTAAAAGGAGACCGGCGAATATTTTGATTAATTTCCATGTATTTTTAATGCACAAAGAAGTGTTGAAATATAAATAATTGTTTTAAACATAAATTTTTCGGTATGCATGGTAATATCTGAACGTACAACTTATTAAATATTATTAATGAAATGTACTTAATTTCATTTTTAAACGAATTTTCTACAGATTTTTGTACCTAACTTAAATTCATAAAGAAATTAAGCTTTATCATAATGTTAATTCATGAATCTAATTAGTTTTAGCCTTCGTCATTTGTAGCTTATATCTTAAATTGAATAACTTCTACGTTGGTATGGTTAAAGACTCTTTTTTCATGTTTGATAATATATGGTAATAAACACGAACATTTTTAGTAACTTGTATAAATTTGTTAATATTTTTTTTTGTTCAAACCGTTACGAAATTCTTGGTTAGTTAATAATAAGTGTTGGTAATCATACGTAAGAAATTTTTATAATTTAGTCGGGTCACATTACGATTAGACTGTTTGGTACAGCCCGAAACTTAATAATATACATCCAAATCGGTTTTACCATAGATATATAAATTAGTTATTAACAACAAACTAAAATTATATCTATTCAATTAATATATTTGTCTTTGCTTCAGCTTGATTTCCTGTTTTCAGTTAAGCCAGATTGAGTCCAAGGTATTTCACTAAATCTGTTCGCGGAACTTGAATTCTGTTGAGCAAATGTGTGTAGTTTGCTCTTATTGTTTTGCAATGTAAATATGAAATAAATGAATTTTGACTCGTAGCGTTTGATTTTCCAATCTACATTCCAGCAGTTGATTGTGTCAAATACTTGTTGTAACTTCATGGAGTCTTTATTTTTTGTGTTCACAGTTGTTATTACTCATGTAATACTGTAAATCTTCCTCAGAAAGGAACTTAATAAACTAACAATAGTTTTCCAGTAACAATTTACTCATCTCATGAATAAGATCTTCGCACTATACTCCGTCAAAGTCTTGTTATTCATCCAAAAACACTTCAAGATAACATTCTATCCTCAAATGCCTTTTTCAATTATATTATTTTATACATTTCGTAGTTGGTGGAAAGTTTGTTTCTAAATATTAATAAGCAATGCATAATATTCACCAGTAGTATAAGTGGTTTCAATAATTATTTCTCAAACAATTTGAATTGTCAGGGTAACAATGATCGCGGCCTGTGTGATATTATTGGATCTACTAGTTTATAAAGTTTCTACAATATAACTATCAGCGCTAGTTTGGAGTATTTTGGAGTATTTCAGTCAAAAGTAAGTGTCAATCAAATGTTAGCACGATAACAGCTTTGTGTAATATTTTCTTAAATACACTAGTAAATATTTTATTAAAACCAGTTTTGTTTTCGGGTTTAGATTTTTTCTATTTCTTGTGCTACTTCTATGGTCTATTAAATTTACTTTTCTCCATCAATAAATTCAGAGGTGGAATCATACTTATTAATTCCCATTAACCCAAGACAAAGCTCTTTGTTTTTATCGTCATCACGTGCACTCCACGAGTATTGTACTCGAGAAGCAAGAGGTTATAAAATTTGTGTAAACGATATTTTGGAAAAGCTAACCCATTTCGCAAGTCGCCTCGTACACCTTTCTCTTCGTATTGGTGTTTCCCATATATACAAGGGTCATAAACCGTATAAAATAATGTCAATATAATTTCATTTAAACTCTTTTGCAAAATAATAGGCACTTATAGGAATAAACCATATCAGAGTTATTTTATTATTATTGGATGCATTTTATATGGCGATATGATGAGAATATTGTTATTTATTATTAAGATGTCGTTTTTATTTACTTCAGTCATTAAAAATGCGAATAAATAAAAAAAAACGCTGTAAAGTCCACAGACGAGCGTTTTCATACTGGTACATTAAAAATGGCTAAAGTTAATTTTGAATATTTTTTATTAATTTAACATAAAATTTAAAAATTCAGTAACGAGCATAGCCTTCTTTAGCTAAAATAAATGCGCTTAATCTCCTGGGCATGCTTTCCACGACGTTTTTTATAATTTCCTGAGGAATAAGTTCCCATTGAGCGACGATCTAATTGTTAAGGGCCTGAATATTTTCTGGAGCTGGTTTTACGGCTGTGATGCGTTGTTTGAGATTATCCCATATGTGTTCTATCGGATTGAGGTCGGAACTTCTAGCTGGCCAGTCTAACCGACGAATACCGGCCTCCTGCATATACGCATCAACGTCTCTGGAGCGGTGGGCGCGAGCGTTGTCTTCCATAAAAATGGACTCGCCTCCAACTGCTGTTAATGCGGATTAGGGATGAGAAATAAGAACCTCTGTTATGTACATTAAGTGTGCCTTTTTCAAAAAAAAACTAACTCGGTACGATCATCTGAGTTAATACCAGCCCAAAACATTACGGAGCCTCCACCGTAAGGGGTGATTTCCTCAAAGCACACTTCTGCAAAGCGTTCTCCAAGTCTTCGTAAGACTCACCGACGTCAATCCTCACCACTAATTGGTATACAAGCTTCATCGGAGAATAAACACTATAACAGTCTTGTTGAGTCCATGACGAAAAATTTTGAGCGAATCACAATCTGGCAACTCGATGTTCACAGAGCAATGTAGGGCCCCGAGCTTGATGGCCTGAAGTCTCCTTCTGACTGTCCATAGGCTTACTCGTGTACTTCTGACGTCCTCTAGGTTCTGTTTGAGATCCACGTACGTAACTTGACGATTTCGTAGCTCTTGACTGACTATGAAGCGGTCGTCCCGTGGCTCAGTGCACCGTTTTCTTCCAGAACCGGGCCTTCTACTAACAGAGGCCGCATCTTGGTATCGTTGGCAGGTCCTTTGGATGGTGGAACGGCTCACATTATAGTGCTGAGACACGTAACATTGGCTACAGCGTTCTTCAAGCAGAGCAATAATTTTACTAGCTCTTATCGTTTTTTCAACTATACTGAGGACAGCATACAGAACTGAACTAATGCAGCAGAAAACAGAAATTTAAGTATAATTTATTCCTTAAAATAAAAAAGGTAACAAATGAAAAAGAACATAATAAGACTTGGATTTTATTTACCGCCCAAAAATACGTTTTTGTCAGTGAGAGAGAATTTTTATTCAAAAAGAATCAATTTCAAATTTAGAACGTTCGTTTTTATGTGCCAGAATACACTATACCTGCCGGTAACAATTATAATTATAACAACCTCTTAATAAATCATATTTTGTTAATAATATGACAAAATCAAAACCGCCCATTTTTTATGCAAAATAGTGCAAATACGCCTTCTGGAGCCTATCTATAGCCTATTCCTACTAAATTTAAACTTCGAGATAAAAATCGCCACTATTGATAGCGGTAATTAATTCCAGTGGAACAATTACCCTAGATGCTCGCAGCTTTGTCTGCTTTTTAGTAATCCCATCATTTTTCAAACGAATTTGAAGTCGTTATCTTGATCAAATTCTGTGGCTCGAGATCATAGCCTGTTTTTAGAAAAAACCTTCCCAATTTCATGATAGGTATCATTTGATTTTTAACATCATAAAGGTAGTAACGTGATAGTTTTTATAGTATAACGGTGATTTGTTTATTAAATATTTTTTTACTCGGGAATATAAACGAGAAAACAAAGGGGTACACAGAAAGCGGCAACATGAACAAATTAAAACAAAATGGAGCATACTTGACTAGTTGGCGAGCAATTTCTGAAATTATTTTAATTCTTTCTACAAATTCAAAACCAAGCATTTTACAAAGGACTTTATTTAGTTAAACATTATATGAACTGCATTATCCTACTAATATAATAAAGATAAAAGTTGCTTATGTTGATTTTTTAAGCATTCATGATAAAATACTAATCTTATTGACATATAATTTTCATAACAAGATAGCTTATAATTTTCTTATTTTTATAAGTTATAGGGTATGTATATATATTATAATTTTTTTATATATAGTTAATAATATAAATGTCGTTATGGAATAAGTCGCTGGTCTGGGCACTATCGCGACGAACGTCGATAAAAGTATTACAAATACTCTAATAATACGCATGAAAGAATATAAAAGCTCTAAAGGAAAGGTTATAAAAGCTCTAAAGGAAAGGTTATAAAAGCTCTAAAGGAAAGTTTGAGGCAGCATTTAAACATATTTTATACATGAACTACGATAAATATTGATAAGAAGATTTATATTTGTTAAGTATATGTTAAGCTTTATTTATGATAAGAGAATCCTGCGCAAAGTGCGCAGGATAAATTTGGTAAAATTGGTTAATTTATTAATCTCCACTAAAAAAAATATCAAAGTAAGTTTATGCATTTAAGATTATTATTAACTAACCCTTCACACTTTATCAATTCTATTAGTAGTTTAAGAGAAACGAAAACATTTGAAAGAAATAATTGTATTCACGCATGGAGTATCGTATCATTGACATAATATTTTTCTTAATTGTAATAAAGCTCTGGGCTATTCAAAAAACGTTCAAGGGAAAAAAATATATTTCAAAAATCATAATCAAAATTGATATATTTCCCGTACGAAGTATTCGTACTGGTCGTTTAGGCAGTTGCAAAAAAATATTTCAAACACTATCTTTGTCTAAATTAAAATACAATATTGCAAGAAGGGGCGCATCGTCGATTTTAAAATACATTAAAAATAATTAATAAAGTGTGGTACAAAAATACACAAAATGAATAAATATGTAGAACTGATTTATATCTCGATAGTCACTAAATTCAGGAAAAAATAATAAAAAAATTAAGCATACATGCTTAGGTATCCAATTCAAGTTATTTTAAGTAAACATTACTTAAAAATCATAAATTATAGTGATTCTATTTTCTATATACAAATGCTTGCAAATCAATATATCTAATAGTCTAAGATCCCAAGTAAGAACGACCTTCACCGATTTGATAACCAGGTGAAAATTATAGTTTAAAGAATAAAATATGTTTGTGAACGTGTATCAATAAGGTTGCCATAAAAAAAATGTTCATGGCTATGATTAATTAAAATTATAAAAAAGTATTATTTTTTAAAATTTAACTGTCTTGGTTGCCAAATGGCTCATAGTCTAATTGAAAGTATACAACATCTGCTATTTGCAGTCAATCGGTTGCCTACCTTTTTCTGTTCCCTTTTACCTGGTAGCCGCGTGTAAACGGGTAAATTTATATTAGTAATTGCGCTCATCTGCTTACCACGATATTTATATATCAAAATGTAGGTAAAATTATTGTGAGTAGAGTAGTATAAGGTTGCTCAAGAAAATATGTTCATAGATTATGGTAGCCAGGCTTTGAAGTTGCAAAAATTGAAGCATGGAAATATGTGTGACAGAGAAGCGTTGCTCGTACTGTACCATGCGATAAAGGAGGACGTAGTATAGCAGCTGCGCGTTACTGGTCGGTAGAATATAAGAGAGTGCGCATGCTTCCTATTCGTAGGATAGACAAGGAAAAAAATAGTATACTATAGAGGATCATTTTGGAGCGTAATAAAATAAATAAGAAAAGCGTAATAAAAAAACGTTCTCAAAATTTAAAAAAAAAATGTTTAAAAATAAATTTGTATAGTTTGAAAATTATAAATCTTTATTATCAAACAATATTTACATAAAAAAGACATTAAATGCCAAAGTCATAATTATAAATTATTCCGAATCGGAATCTCCGCAAGTTATATCGCCATCTTCTAAGTCGGAAGAAGCTTCTTCATTTGCATTCTCCGATATTTGCAAAATATCAATTTGTAAAGGCGTTTGATCTCCATCAAATCCTTTTGGTTTCAAATGACTATCGAAAAACCAACCACAACTTTCAGGACATCATTTTATACAATTAGAATCAGTTGCATGTAACCACATAGAATTTACAAAAATTGTGCGTAAAATTTTTTGCTTCAGTGATTCCCAACATGGTGGTATGGTATTTGAGTCAAAACTTCTGACTTTTTTAAGGAACTTCTCACTATCTTCTTTTGCAGAAAAATTCTTCAGGAAAATTTGATATCTTGCGTGATTTACTTTAGTACAATGTTTGATACCATACATAGCCACCGTAAATTCTTGAACAACGTCCATTTTTTTGCAAAGCATTTTTGGTATGTCTCGTTCTTCGAAAAAATTTTCAACGGTCTTACTTTTCCTCTGTTGTAAAACGCAGCCGTGTAATCAGAACCTGTGTACGCATGGAAAGCAGGTAGACTTAGACACAAATTAAATCCTAATTTCAATGCTAGTTCCGTGCAATTGATGCAATTGCGGTCATTACTACTTTTTTTTTGTCCCTGAACTAGCAAGCCAAATTTCAGAATCAGGAATTTTATGCATGTTTCCAAGTAAAATTATGAGAACATCTGTGTCAACTGATTTTATTAAAATTCTTGAACCTGGTGCTGCTTTGTAAGGGTAAAAAATTATTCTTGTATCCGCCTCTTCGTGATAACACTCATAATTATTTTCTGTTGTTTTTATAACGCAATTTTGGTCAGTTATATAAGAATAGCAGTGTTCTTCTACCGTCAAAATTTTTTTTTTGTTTTTCATTATTGTTGCTAAATGGTCGTTTTCCCAGTAGTTAGCTAAAAACTATACCAAGCTCTCTTTGAAACTATAATTTTTAAGACTCTGCAAAAAATCTGTAGGCCTACTTTGTTGAGGACCAGAAATATTGAACGGAATGTCGAATTCCTGCCGATTTTGACGCTCATAATCTTTGATTGATCGTGCAAAATAACGGTCAAAAATTATATGTATTTCGTCAGCAGTTGTTGAACAAAGTTTAATGAGTATTGACTCCGCAATTTTGTCAAAAGTTTGAGGCATTGAAGATCCGATCAGGTGCAAGTAATAAAATCCATCTCAACATTAATATTCGTTGGCTCAACCATTTTGACCTGAGATTTTAATGCTTTAGCTAATGTTGACTTGTCAGTTTTAAACATTTCACCAGCACATGAGAAAAGAGCAGGCGGCATCGGTGCTAGTGGAAAAGTCAAACAATGTTCAATATTAATTTTTTTAATTATACTTATTCCAAGTAATCGACCAAAAATATCACATTCCATCTTCAACAATAATTTTTTCGTTTTGTCTTTATTTGTTAATACTTTCATAGCACATTCAGAAGCGAAGTTTAAGATTTTGTTTCGAGTAATTGGCTTATCAAATCTTTCAGTCTCCATGTTACATTGAGAAATAAAGTTTAATTTCTGCTCATTACCAATTGTCTTCACGTTTAGCAGAAAATTTGTGACGTTTTTAGATGCTGCTTTTCCCGTTGAGATGTTAAATAGAATATTTCGATCAATGGTGTCTTCAAAAGGGTTCATCGTATTTTTTATGGCCTCAATAATATTTTCAAGACTTTTTTTGTGTTTTTTAATCGCATTTTTCTGTAACGTGTGCGAAGTATCATCTTTTCGCGACAATTTAACATCATCCTTCACACACGACAATATTTTCGTCCTTGTACTGTGGCTGAGCGCCCATCTTTGACGTGCTGATAATGAATCGACAGCAAGATTGTCAGATAATTGGTTGCTAGCATCAGCATTAATGGTTTGCTCCAAAGTCAAATCGACAGGTGATCTAGCGAAATTAGCTTCTGTACGACGAATTCCAAAAGCACCGCGGCGAAATTCAGAAACTAAAGGTGAATTCTCCGCTTGCAGTCTTACTAAGTTACTAAGATATATTAGGGCCCATCTTGCATAATTAGGCTGATTTAGTGCAAAAAATAAGTCACACATATCAAAAATAGAATCCATGTACAGCTCAAAGTTATTTGTGCGAATACTTCTTGAAAAACGAAGGAACAAGTTAATAAGCTCACAATATTGGTAATAGAATTGGGCTGTTTTACCATGATTTTCGGTCAAAGTCTGATTGCAAAATTCTTTATACCCGTTTAAAATACGATTCAGTAAATCTGGTAATTCTGTTGGCTCGTTCACATCAGGATTGGAAGGTTCTTCAATAAATGCTTGTAGTAACTCATCCAACATTTCGCCAGATACATTTGTCGTCGATAAGTATTTTTTAAAATGACATATTTGTAATGCGGCACTCATAAGTGGATGTAATCGTTTGCATCTATTAAAATGCTTGGTATCTAAAAAACTGTTAGCAGAGCCTGCAGCTATTACTTCTGCTGAAACTAATATATCAATGAGTCCACTAGAGTCAATGAACTTTCCAACAGCTTTGAAAAATGCATTTGCATATGAAATGATCCGAGATTTATAAAAATATGGTCGAATTTAGGCTTGTCTTTGTTTTGGATTTGCATCGCCATTTTTGCAATTGCTAAATCGTATGTTACGATGATTTGATTTTGCTGGCATTTTTCAGCTATTTCATATTAGCCATATTGAGTGTTTCATTTACAATGGCATATGAGGTTGGAGTAAATATTCGAATTGCGATAAAGACATTTTCCACAATAAATCTTTAGTTATTGCAATTTCTGTAGCACCTTTGTATACATCAATTCTATCAACAATAGAGTCTGCAGGAAGAAGTTGCATAGTTGTTTTAGGTTTTTGAAAGTATGGTCGAACCTGTCTTGAAATTACACTAAAACGTCTTCATTTACGATATGGTCCCTGTTCGTCTTGATCTTCATCCAGCAGAGAAGTTGAAGAAGTTGCGACTTCTATGTCTTGAAATTCAGAACGAGGAAACTGATATATGATACCAACCATATCATGCATAGTATCTTTTCCCGAAGTTGTGTCAACAAAACGGTCAAAGTTGTCAAACGCAACATGGGTACTGCATCCATTTACCGCGGTGATACCGGTCGGTATAACCTAGGTATAACGATGTATATGTCATCTCTGTTTCAAGTTCTTCTGCTCAATTATATCCAATTGTATGGCCGTATCTGTTCAGGATGGTAATAACTTGGCGCGAATTTGTTAAGGATTTTACTGCTAGTCCAAGAGTAATATTTTTTGCTGGTTTACATCGACCTTTGCTAACTGCGTAAATAATATCGCTACAAATAGATTTTACTCTTAAATTAGTTTCTTCACAGTCTTTCTGAGCAATGTCAGGTCCACTTATGAGATTTTCCATAAAACCAAGCAGTTCTTCCGGAATTTCACACTCTCCTCGAATGACATCATCAGCGGTTAATTTCCTGGGTAGTGGATGAAGGTCTATATGTTTAATACAATTTCTTAATTAATATACAACATTTTCAGTTTTTTTTTCATTACTTTGGTGAAGAAATGTTATGTCATTGGCCATTATAGAAATATCAATATCTGCTTTATAAACTATTTTTTGGTTACGCGGTCCGTTAGATGCTTCTATTATTATTTGGTCCCCAAATGGTTTAAGTAATTTTTTTTCCAGCATTTCCTGTCGGTAATCTTTAAAATCATCAAGATTTAGTTCATAATCCCCAAACTCTAGTAGTAAAGCTTGATACCGTCCAAACAATTGAGTAAAATTCATAACTACACTGCTTTCAATAATTTTACACTCAATAAAATTACAAATAGACTCAAAAGCTAATCTATGAACTCGTCTACATTGATGCCAATTGGAATCACCTTTTACTTCGGTGCACCGCTTTGCTCTTGTTTGGTATGCAGCATAACATGATTTGTAGCAATAGTTTGGGTTTGATTGAGTTTCTGAAGAACCTCCGAATCATGTAAGGTATCTGCTATTGTTCTCAGATGTTCTGTAATTTGATCACTTTGAGGATACACAAGATTGACTACACGGTTGCCAGTTTTTTTTGTTTGCAATTGCAAAACAAGCAAGTGACTGAAGTTGAAGAAATTGTTGCTGTGTTCGTAACAAGAACCTGAAAATATGTTTTGATATGATTTATATAAATAAACTTATTACTTACAATTAAATTAAACTACGTGATGTAGTATTATTTCTACTTTCTTTAATTTCTTTACCACGACCTAGGTTTCGTTGTATTACAACATCTTCAGGTGGGATATTAGCAAAGATATTTGATGTTGTAATACAACGAAACCTAGGTCGTGGTAAAGAAATTAAAGAAAGTAGAAATAATACTACATCACGTAGTTTCATTTGATTGTAAATAATGAATTTCTACAAAATTAACGCCAAATATATCCAATATTTTAAACTTATTACCTCGTCAACACTCTCCGGAGGAGTTCTTACATCAGTACTTTCTTCTACTGCAATAGTTGATGGACTTGGATTTTCAATAGCTGATGACCTACTAAGTTGCACCTGAATATATAATTTAATTAATTAAATAAAATAATAATGTATAAAATGTTTATTCAATATTAACCTTAAAAAATAATAGCTTTTAAAGTACTGAATGAACTTTGAATAATTATTTACTTAAGCAGAATAATTGACAAAATCAAAAAATTTTAGTATAATAATCAAAAGTAAATTAATTATATACTTACATCAACATTGATAACAAATGCATTATAATCCTCAACGTTTTTTTGTTTTAAAACAGTCACTTTTTTGTAACATGAGGAATGATAACCTACAAACTCGAATAAATCTCTGTTTAAGTGTAACTCATCGTACTTAAAGCCTTTAGATCGTCGAAATGCTAATTTTAAATAACAATGATCAAATGTTCTGTCATTAAAATCAATAACAGAATTTTTCAATCCACATGAAAAGCATTTTTTTCCATTTTTAATTTTTTTCACAAAACACGTTTATCACAACGTTCTACGTTTGAAAATGATCCTCTATAGCATACTATTTTTTTTCTTTTCTATCCTACGAATAGGAAGCATGCACACTCTCTTATATTCTACCGGCCAGTAGCGCGCAGCTGCTATACTACGTCCTCCTTTATCGCATGGTACAGTACGTGCAACACTTCCCTGTCACACATTTTTACATGCTTCAATTTTTGCAACTTCAAAGCCTGGCTACCGTAATCTATGAACAGATTTTCTTGAGCAACCTTATACTACTCTATTCACAATAAATTTACCTACATTTTGATATATAAATATCGTGGTAAGCAGATGAGCGCAATTACTAATATAAATTTACCTGTTTGCACGCGGCTACCAGGTAAAAGGGAACAGAAATAGGTAGGCAACCGATCGACTGCATATAGCAGATGTTGTATATTTTCAATTAGACTATGAGCCATTTGGCAACCAAGACAGTCAAATTTTAAAAAATAATACTTTTTTATAATTTTAATTCATAGCCATGAACATTTTTTTTATGGCAACCTTATTGATACACGTTCACAAACATATTTTATTCTTTAAAATATAATTTTCACCTGGTTATCAAATCGGTGAAGGTCGTTCTTACTTGGGATCCTATACTATAAAGAAGTATCTTGAAATATTTTTCAACAATTATGGAAATTTTTTATATATCTGATTTTTAAATAAAGTTTATTAGAGCGTTATTAAAAAAGTGAACTTAAAATAATTATTCTTTAGGTGTAAAAGTATAAACCTATAATTTGTAAATGTATTGTACGTCATGATTTTTTAATTTCTCCAACAACTCTAATTTTTAAAATTTTGGTATTTTTAGAAGTGTTAACAGAACTTTGAATCATTAAAAACCTCGTAACAAAATGTAGTAAATAAAGTATTAAATTATATGTATTAGTATGGTTTTTGAGCAAGAATTAAAAAAAAATTGATTTCGATTTATTAAAAATTGTTGTAAATTTTAAAGATTATGAACGACATTAAATTTCATAAGTATTGTCAGCTAGCGTTTACGTAGAGAAGGTGAGAAATGAGGGTGGGGTGTAAAAAAAAATTTGTTTGCAAAAACATTGGACCTTAACATTAAGACAGGTTAAGTAGTTTGAGATGTGCAGAATTGAAGAACTAGCGCCAATGAAAAAAAAAACTGTGCACTGCAGTAAATAGCTGTCCGTGTTGACATTCGTCTCCATAATAGCATTATATTTTTTTAATTAAAAACATATAAATCCCAATTTGTGATAAACACTCTTTTTTAGGTTCAACTTTACGAAACGCAAAATAAGAACAATTAACAAAACCCTCTTTCATATTCAAAATATTAATTTTGTTATAAAGAAAGGATAACCTATTGTTAATCGCAATATCTTTATGTAAAATATTTCAGAAACTTTGTTCCCTTAAAAAATATGTGCATATCTTTATATTAGCTTTTAATACCGGCAATGAAAAACATGGAGGAAATTCTTAACGTAATTTCCTCACTGTATCAAATTAATTCTTACGTAAACTTAATATCGAGGCTTATTTGAAAAATAAATGCTTTCCATCGAAACAATTTTTGCAACTGATACTTAAGAAAAATTCAAACTCCATTTCCTGTTGAATATATTAATTCATACCGTGAGTTTAATATCGAGTTGAAAAGAATCGGTCGCAAAACCACCTTGAATATTTTATTCGGTTGAAGCTTAACTTTGTAGCATTAATATTTGATTTCATCTACTTTATTTTATTACTTTTAACTTTTTTTTTGCTTCTACTTTACTTTTGAAGACATTTTCTCGAATCGTAATTTTTTTTATATACATTTGTACGTTCACAAGAATAATAGCGAAAGGTAGTTTTAGATATATTATTGAAAGTAAACACAAATATACTTGTGCTTCAAATCAGAAACTGCTAAAATATGCTAGAAAAATATTTAGTTTCAAAAATTTGCCAAGTAACTAGATCTAATAGTTCCAAAAATTAACCATATTTTAACGTCCATAAAAACTATAGGTTCTTTTTTGAAATCTAAGACAAACTTATCAATACTGAAAAGCAATTTTTTTCGAAAACAACGGCGTCGTATCAAACAGAGATTTTAAAAAAATATATGAATTTTCTCTTAAATACTAAAACTTCCAAAAGACGATAAAATTATTCGAAATAAATTTTATTTCCATTTTATTTAAATTTTTAAAATTAATTTTAAATTTTTCTAATTTTATTTAAATTTATTATTTCAACTAAATAATTTGAAAACTAAGAATCTACTCGTAGATGGAGTACTTGTTCATTTTAAATCAATCTCTGTTTTTCGTTGTCTATTATATTTTATAATCGCGGTGTAATCAAAATTAAAAATCATTTTATAAGCGAAAAATTTGAAGCTATCAATAATATGTGAGTTATTTTGGTCATGCATCTCGTAGATAAGCTGGCTGTTGTTGGTGGAACAAAACTTTTTTTGGTAAGGAAAGTACAGAGCAGAAGACCTCGCGTTTGATACCTTAGCCGCCGATTTGATTAGGTTAAAATAATCAGACTCTCTGTCATAGTAGTCATGAAACAAATCGAAGAAAGGATAGCATGGGAGCAGCTAGTCAGCTCCTTTATCAAGGCATTTCAAGATGAGTACTACTCTCAAAAATTAACACGCGATACAAAAATAGAAAATGTCTGATAGCGTAAAATGTAAAATTGGTAATGCTACCCCATGCTACAGCCAAACCATGGTGTAATGTATAAAATTATAACTCAGAAACAGAACCTTGGTATAGTTAATTGTATATTAAGTCTTAAGAGGTTTATAAAAATTAAAATGTACGGAGCTTCATCATTTTTAAATTGGGATAATGATCTCTACATTGTTTCAATTTTAATAATCGTACTGATTATGATGACGACAATATGAAAGAGCCATAAATACACACACACGAGTACGCACGCAGGCACGCACGCACACACGCACGCACACTCGCATGCACACTCGCACGCACGCACGCACGCACCCACGCGCGCACGCACGCACGCAAGCACGCACGCGCGCTCTCACGCACGCACGCACGCAAGCATAAACCTTTCTTTAATACGATATAAGTATTAATTTATAGCGAAGTTGTTCGTCCGTCTGTCCCAGATTCATAGTTTATAGAGTTTTCCATTTTTTATACTTTTAGAATCTACGTACATGAAATTTCAGTTAGACGTTTTATACAGTTGATTCAATAAATATTAAAAAAAATTATTATTTAATTCAATAAAATTGTAGTGGTTGTTTTTGTCGCGCATCTGTTTATATGCATGTTTCGGCACGTTCTTGGGCGGCCTTTATACCTTTTAATTCAGTCGAATTCATATTGATAACGCAAATTTGAAATCAATGATGTATTATATCAATACAATGATGTATTTTAAAATTTTGGCTTTCTTTTGCAGTTCGTAGATCTGGTATTTTAAAAGCACATTTAAAAATAGATAGAAATTGTTTTTAAGTGACTTGAAAATACAATAACACTAAAATAAGTAAAGTTGAAATATTTCTAAAATGATTAAGTATTTCGCGCTTGAACCCAGACATAACCATTGAAGAAGAAAACAAAATTGTTGGAAATATGTCTCTTGAAAATATAACTTCAAATGTTTGAAAAGTGAGAAGAAAAATAACTATTCATTTTTCTTTTTGGTGTGCGTAGTTTTGAAGTGCGGAACAGTAATTTTAAAATATTATATTCGACATATACATAAGTCTTTTTTTATTTTTAGGATTCCATAACTAAATATTCAAACATACCTCTCATACCTCTTTCATAAAAATTTATATCAGCAAAAGAATTTTCTTGAAGTAAAATTGATAAATTTTAGTCACATTTTGTATTCGTCCGTTAACATTTCCGAAATTATGCAAAAATATTCGAAAGATTTAGAACTTAGAATTAAAAAGGTAGAGCCAACCAATTTTTTATGCCCTCCTTGTGAAATATATGCTGGAGAAAAATATTATTATTATTATATTTAATATTTTAAAAATAATATTATACAATATCAAATGTTGAAATATTGCTTTGTACATTATTGGGTAGAGCACCTTATAGTGTGAGTTCCACTGGTACTCAATAATTTTATCTTTAGATATGCGTGAATGAAATGAGCAACATTAATTCCTTTATTGCGTCTCCTTTTATCTTATGTCCTCCTTATTCTATCTTATGTCCTCCTCAAACTTTATGTCTGAATATTAGAAAAGCCATAGAAGAATCTATCTTCTATGGCGTGTATGAACATTAGAAAAATAATTGAAGATTCTTAAATAATGGTTACTGTATAAAGTCAGAGCGATATTTTAATCTTGTCTAAGCTTTTCCAATTTCCAACGAGAGACGTTGAAGATTGGAACAGTACATAAAATCTAATTTCTAAGATATATGAAATATTTATATTTGTATAACTCAGCTCCTCAGTGAAAATTACTTAAAACTTTGTTATTAATATATTACTTTCTAATAACCATAACCATTCATTGAATGAAGTTATAATTAGTTTTCTTGATTTTATTTAATTTTAAAGTACAATTACTATCTCTAAAATATTGTAACTAAACGTATCATTATTATTGTAGTTTACTCCTTAAAAATTAATTTTCATATATAGCGCCTGGTACGAAGTTTTATGAAGAGTAAAATCAGAAGTTCAGAGCGTTAAAAAAATGTAAGAGCTTGTGAATCTGGATGTAGGAGGTAATCTCCGAAGCTTTTCATTCAAATTAAAAAAATCTTTTACCAATATTTAGAAAAGACCTTCAGGATGGAATAAGTTACATATTCTATCGTCAAACAAAATTTCATATATTTTTAAAAAGTATAAATTTTTTAAGTTTGGATGTAAGAGGCATTCTTCAAAACTACTAATCTCATTTCAAAAATTTTTTCACCAATATTTAGAAAGGACCTTCAGGATAGACCTAGATCTTATCCGTTAAAAAATTTTGATTTTGATATTATCCGTTAAAAATTTTTTCATATATTACAAAAAAAGTTAATTTTTTAAGGTTTGCATGTAGGAGGAAATCTCCGAAACTGCTCATCCAATTTCAAAATTTCCTTCCACTATTAGAAATTTCTTTTTAGAAAGGACTTTCAGGATGAACATATATTATCCCGTTAAAATAAAATTTTCATGGAGATCAGTTTTGCAAAGTAAAGCAACGAAAAAACAGTCGAGGGAATGCGATGCTTATGAAGGCTGCTTTAACGGTAAGAGATTGGTAGATGACATTCATATTTATATTTATATACAGTGTTACCAATTTTGTATTTTCCAAGACAATAATAATTAAGGAGTAAACTCCAGTAGTGCATTGAAGCTAACATGCACAATATTTTTTTTACAATTGTGTATTTCAAAAGTGTTTTTTGTTCGCCACTACGCACTCAGAAAAATACAGGAAATCTCACAGAAAATAAGATTAAGTATATTCATCGAAGTAAAATTTATCCTGTTGTGTGCTATTGAGATTTGGCATGTTACATAGTCTTAGTCATATACTACAAACGTTCAATATTCTATCGTTAAGCAGGTAAGTGGATTGCGCTGAGCAAAAGCCTGAAATCTTTAGGTTATATTTAGGTTATACTGAAGAATAGAATCTTCAAGGTTGACATAATTTAGGCGTCTACCAGTAATTATATTTTATTATAACCGTAATTATATTTTTTTAAATTTTTAAATTAACAATTGTAACTATGAACCCAGTGATTATATCCTTGTGGACATTTTCAATATTATCTCCCATGCTATCATACTTAGAATTCTATAAGAAATAATTTTGGAATTATTGGTCTGCCATATGAGTTAATGGTCTATGCGCCAAAAAGCGAAGGGTTTCTTTTAATTCCTAATTTTTATTTTCGAAATGTTCAAAGAGTATTTTTTTAGATTTTTAATATTGCATAAAATCATTGAAATTTTGCATCGTAATGAAGCTTCCATTGTGGTACCAAATTTCAACTTCTGATTATAAATTGTCTCTACGAAAAACAAATAAGAAAATAATACTGAGAAAATCATGTGTCTGCCTGTCAGGTGGACATATTAGATTCTACAAAGGTTCTATGTTGTACTTTTAAGGTAACGATCTGTAATGTGAAAGTAAGTTTTGACAACCAGTGATATGTTTATGTCCCATTGTGGATAAATAGGACAATATATAAAAGATAATACAATTAGACATTTAACTACAATATAATATTGAAACCAAATAAATATATCGCGACATACATTGCAGTATCTATATTTCATCATTTATATTGAAATAAAATTATGCAGTTTTACATATAAATACCAACGTAATACAGTATCTTGACACGAGGATATAGAGAGGAATAGGAATATAGAATTCAAAATAAGCTCCTTAGTTCCGAGGTACAAAAATATTTATGGAAATCATCTCACTGGCACATAACGCTCATCTAACATTGCACAAGATACCGTATTAAGTAAGGCAAATACCATTTCATTAGAATATGCCTTATGGAGTCTTCTGTAGGACATACATAATTTGAGAAATACGCCGTCAAGTTTGATGATAATAAATTAAAGTGAAAAGATTACACTCGATACGCGCACCTCTGTATGCTTTTTAGTAAACCTGTCACTCTTAAATACGATCAAAGTTGATCTTTTGATCATACATTACTGCCCCAGATCTTAGATTTTTTTTCTGAAACATTTACTAACTCTTATTTGAGAGTTATCAATTGATTTTTTAGTATTATTGAAGTAGTAATATGATAGTTTAACTAGTGTAATGGTAATTTAATTACTAAGAACATTTAATGTCGAATATTAAAAAAACACAGATATGCAGAAAAGGGACAACATTAAAAAATAAAAAATTAAATCAAGCGTACTTGAATTGTAGGCGTGCAATTTTCGAAATTACTTTAAATCTTTGCACGAATTCAAAATTGTTTGTTTTCTAAAAGTCGTTACTTAATTGAACCAGATATGAACTCTGTTAACTTCTCCAGTACGCGCAATCTTATGGATTTTACATTTCCTCTTCATTATATCAGTATATACTGTAAAGAGGAAATTCCATTTTCTCTTGTTTTGTAGGTTTACGTAAAAACTATTAATTTATTGACTTTTACAATAAGATAGCCTCTAGTTTCCAGATTGATATAAGCTATATGTTGCGTAAATATGTTGAATAATTTTTAATATATGTATAGTTAATAACATAAACGTAATCGGAGAAAAAGTCCGGGTGTCTTTGTGACGAACGCTGATAAAAATATTACAGATATATAAACGCAAGGAAAATTTTTAGGTATTAAAAGTTCTAAATAAAAATCCGGGATAGAATTTTTCTCTATTGTATAGATAAGTTAAGGTAAATATTCTTAAGTGAATACAGTTGGTGGGATAAAATGTTTTGAAGAATTTACTAACCCCATTAAAAAAAATGCCTTAGCCATTTTGAGCATCTTCGATGGACAAAGACTTATACTTCACAGTTTAAATTTCTTATAGTAGTTTTGGTAGTTTGCTAGTAGTAATTTTCGAAATACGAAAAGGATAACAAATAACTGTTTTCGCGTTTGGAAAGGGGGAAAGGAGGGGTGAGATGGAATTGGCACGTGGGTATCTTGTCGCGGTACACTACATGTGTAGAAATAAAATAAAGCGCAAGTCTCACCAAAAAAAGTGTTATGAAATAAAAAACACATGTATAACATTTTTACGTACAAACGAACGACATGGGTTGTTTTGGTGCCAAAAAAGGATAATTTTATATAATATGTTTGTCTAACTTAAAATTTACCCACGCGAAGCCGGAGCGTGTCGCTAGTTTTACGATATATTAAGAAGAAATTTAATAGGAACCATACAAAAGTGCATAAAATTAATAAATTTGTTTTACCTAACTCCATGTTATGAATGTTATCATAAGATTCCGATAAAAATTAACGAAAAAATCAAGCACTCCTGACTGCGTGTCCAATTCAAGTCAATATAAATAAACATTATATAAAGATGAGAAATTATAAAGATTATTATCTGTACACGAATGCATACAAACTAATGTTTCTAAAGAAGCATCTTTAATTATTTTTAAATTCTTAAACAATTTTTTTAAGTATCCTACAACAAAAAAGAAGATTTGTGAGGACTTTATTACAAAGGGGAAATTTGAAATATTTATTCGGTAGTGCTTAAAATAGCAAACAATATAAACTATCTATTTTTAAACAAAAAGCTTGTTGTATCTCTACTTAATAAACTTGAAATCATTATTTATTTGCTACATCAAGGACATAATCAGAGAAGCAGTCGTTCCCATCAGACAGGACAGTGTTATATTGGTAGCGACGGTGACATTATTATTAAGTTATTATTTTGGTGGCAAAAGTGTCATAAAAATATTATTGTCCCCTATACCATGAACTCTGTTTTATTATGGAACACAATTCAAATGTTTGTAACATTGTTATACTGACTGCATTCGATAACCCGATATCGTCACAGTTTTCAGACAAGCATAACATGGTACCATTTGTTTTACTTATATTGACTATTGAAATTTTAGATACTTGTGTAAAAAGAGCATTAGTTTACTGTTTTCACGTTTCCTCCTATCATTAGTAGTAATATTCTTTAGTTATCCTTTGATACTTAATTTTTTCTTTTTTTTTCCCTAATATTAGTTTGTTTTTTTTTGCACCTTCCGTTTTTACTTTTTTCTCCTTGTTGTCAAAAAATTTAATAATTTTTTTTTTAATAAAATTAGCGACATTTTAAGTACTCAGACATTCTCTCGATATTAGAGATATTTTGCTGTTTGAATCTATGAGTTTCGATGGCTGAAAATCGTTATTTTTGGAGTTTCTGAGTAAGAATTATTTTTAATTGGTTTCGTATTATTTTCATATATTTTTTTCTCCACATGTCACTCATTCATTTTCATGGTCAGTATTTTTATTATTCCTATTATTTTCAACCCTTTCATAACCAAAAATATACATTTGTGCATCGATTACATCATTGTTTTATTTTCTGACGACCAGTCCTCTTTTACCTTCCCGGTTCGGTTTTTTTGTTATTTAGCATGTTCGACAAAATATGAAATTTTGTTTCATTTCGTTAGTAGTTTTAGAATGAACTAATTACGTTTCAACTGTTGTCCTGACGTTTGCATTTTTTTCCTCCCCATTAGAAATAGAGGATAACTTTCTCATGTCCCTATCTTTTTCCTATAAGATATGAAAATAATTGATATAATCATGAAGCATTCAACTGTGTTCTAAAGGTTAAAATTTTATTTTCTACTTCATATTTCCTCGTTTCAGATTTTAAATTATCGATAATTTTATTTTAATATGGATTTTCATTCATCATTGTATTTACACTTTCCTGTACAATTCAACGTCGTTATTGTTGCTCTCTATTGAAATTCAGTTAAATTCCTACTAGAATTAGTAAATAGCTTTTAAATTCATATCAGAGGTCTACGTTTAATTCATTGTAAAATATTGATAGCTAGTACAGTAAAGTAATGTTGACTGTTTGAAAATATTCAGTAATCGAGGTAGCAATTATGTCAGAAAATTCTTGGAAAATCATCGGACAAAAATTACTTTTAAGGTCATTTTTCTGTTGTAAGTGTCCCAAGTTTAGATTGCTTGTATTTTTGGCATACAAATTTTTTTGGAGCATAAGAAGTATAAATTTCTTCATTTAGAACAAAATTTTACAGCGTTTTTTCTTTAGTGTTTTGTGGATATTTTTAAAATTTTTATACTTTATTTAAGATACCTACAAAATAGAAATACACATAGTGGTAACTAGCCCTGGGATTGTCCACCTACACTAGATTCTGAAAATTATGAAAAATATTTCAAATATTTTTTCTTTACGAAAATTCGTATTATAATCTTACTTATAATGAAATTTATAGTCCTTTGAAAAGTTGACCACTAACAAAAAATGCGCTTTCCTTATAAATAGTAATTAGTCACCCTTTTTGATCACCGTTATGAATAGATCCTAACTGGAAGTTGTAAGGAAATCGTTACTTGCTATCGATTTTACAAAGTGAATTAAGCAAAGATATGTAGATAACGATGAAGCACCAATAATTGTCAATTGGAATTTTCACAATACCATTTAGAAATATTTTACAATACCATATATCATATTGAAACACAATCGCTGAGGATCAAAATATAAAATATTCTTTGAACATAACTCTTATTTCAGTACGATAAAATTACTAGTGGCTAGTATTTAAAAGAGATTACTTAAACCTTGTTTCATTTTCATTAAAAGGTATTTTTTTAATTTATAATTTGTTGTTTTAAGTTACATATAACTAAGGTAAGAGAATACTTTTAGAAGAAACATTGGTATAACATAAGCAATTTAACATTAAATAGAAACGTTCATTATATTTAATATTATAGTTTCATAAGATATTATGTATTTAATTGCGCTAATGCTTGCAAATGCTACGTCATATTTGTGTTCATTTTTTAACTTTCAAGACATTCATGCAAATAATAATTAAATTATACTCATATAGCCAATATTAAAAAAATATTTTTTAGCTGCTTCACAAAAAACATGAGTTAAAATGAGGAATTGTTGGTTAATAAATCTATTTCTTACATATTAAATTCAAAGTTAAACACGGAAAGAGTGGGTATCAGGAAAATTAGAGACAGAAAAAAGGGCCTCGGTGTTAATTTTTATAACATTTTAAGATTGTGATGCTTTTCCATTCATTATTCTTATATGTTTCAAATTTTATAAATTTAAGACTTACGATTTGTTATATTTTCATTAAATTTATGTGCCTAATCTAAATAAAGCATTATAAATTGAATATAATGGTACGCTTACCTCTATTAAACAAAACATACGCAACAGGAAATTGATGAAGTTGTACTTTGAATGTTCGGTTTCCTTCGACTACCATTTAGTTATAGTGGTACTTGTCATTATAACCGTTGTGCGTATTTATCTGATCTCTTTAAATGTCTTGTCATTGATATCATGTAAGGAATATTCGGGGACATAATTATAAATCTAGTACTCCGATTAGTACACTTTATATTTCAAAAATAATGCATGAAATTGTACATCTGATTTTCCATTTTTACAATTATCATTGAGATGAATTTTAAAAATTATTATATTCCTCAAGAAAAACATTTATACATCTTTAGCTTCAGTTTTGTATTTTTATCGAATATTTTACCTCGTTTTTGATCAGCCCACGCGATCTATTTAGTTCCTGATATAACTGTTGGAATATTTCTAAATTTTCATTCTAAATAGCCTTTATCCTTGGCTCGGTTAGCATATTTTTATTAAATTCACCATGCAAAAGGCACCTTATTTTAATTACACGTGGCTTTAATTTTTTTCGGCATTTTATCCTGTTTTAAAACTAAAACGAAAAAAAAATGTCTTTACATAGTTTACGAGAGACTATAATAGTTAACCATTAAAATATTCATGTATAACGGATATTATTTTTTATCCGCCAGATCTTTTATAAGTTGCAAGCATAATGAGCCTCTTGTATGGGCTGCAGTGAATAGATGACGCAAATGAAAATGTTTTATGTGAGCTGTATAGCTATTGTCAATAGCGCCTATTTTATTGTAATAATAGATTGTAATATGAAGATAAAGTTGATAATTAAAAACTTTTCATATTTTGAGTTAGGTATAAATTATATCAAAATACTTAAATATACTTTACACTTAAAAATTTTAATAAATAAAAAATAATGATTTTGATATGAGAAGTGTTAAAATAATTTCAGTGCAGAGTAATAAACTTAAATTAATAATAATGAAAACACACGTAGTATTCTAAAAGCATTTTTGGGCTGAATTTTGCATTATTTTTGTTGTTTATTTAGAGTTGAATTCGTTAGCATAATAATTACTTCATATTAATTTAAAACCGCTTTTTACCACATTACACTTATTTTTGATAAAAAATTATATTCTAATGGATTCAATTGCAGCATTTTTAAATGTATATAATTTTTAATTTTCCATTAATTTATGTATCGTTGAGAGATTGTTGTTGAGTGTGAATAACGTGGTTGGTTTATATGTTTTCTCGAGAAAGAAAAGGACTTAATATTTACCTATAGAAAGTAAGACTGAATAATTTATTAATCCATTTTAGAGTTTAAAACAACAATGCAATAAGATACATGTATTTTATTAATTAAGATATGTTCAACAAAACTGCCTTTAAAGTTAATAACAATTGACAGTTCTACAAAACAGAAGCAGGAAAAGTTTGCTTCAAGGTCAGTTTACATTTAATTAAGAAGCGCAAATTTAAAGGGTTACCATATTACTGGTAACATCTTGTACTGAGACTGGAAGTGGAGGTCATACCAAATTGAGTGACACTTTCCTAATTAAAATTTTTGAACTGAAATTGTCTACAAAATTATTTATTTACCTAGTATACTCCTCGTAAAATATAATTAAGGGAAAAAAAATCAATTCCAAATTGCGAATTAGTTATTTAACTCACGGTGTAGGAACATTTCATAATATAAGATTTCTCTATATGAGGCGTATTTTCAGATTTTTTTTTCAAATTTGTCACTGTCATACAATTTATCACAAAAGCTTGATAGGAATTTCGATATTTTTAAAATAAAAAGACACAAAATATCACAAAGCAAAGAAACATAAGTAATTACAGAAAATTAGTAAAAGATTAGTACTTTTAAAAAAAATTCGAAAAAATAATATAAAGTAAATGAGCACTGAATTCCAAAAAAGCAAAAAAACAAACTTCTGAGGTCAATGTCATATTGTAACAAAATTTAAGAGAAATTCAATATACTAAATTAAAATTGTTTACAAAAACCCATAAGCTATATATTGATTAACTTTCAAACCTCACTGACTATTTGACACGACAAAGAACAATATGATTTAATTTATAAATATAAAATTTAAGGATTAACGTAATATTATGAAAGAGTTTCTTGAAATTATCTTCTTAAAAATGTGAATGAAATATAATTTATTTAATTATTCTTCAAACTTTTCACGTGAACACTTTTATGTAATTTTCTCGAAAGTAAGTTCAACCAACACCTGATTGATATTGCACTGGAAAAATTAACTAAAAACGTCTTCTACAGATAATTACCACTCAAAGAATACGATTATTAGGAAAACAAAATATTGATTGGTTCTGGTCTTCGGACGTATTTTGGATTATGTCGTCAATCGCTAGCCAAACCGGATTTACAAGACTCTAAATATCATTGTGAGTACTAGTTATCCTTGAACTGATAATCTTTTTTGGATATAACTTTATACATAGTTATACCTCATATGAATTGTTCTTAAATTATGTTATTTATTACATAATAGAAGATGTTTAAGAATTTGCCAGCGTTTTGGTTTTTACTTAACAATAGGTTGCGACTTACATTTACACATTACTGAAATGATTGTCACAAATTGAATAAATAAAAAAGGGAATACAAGGAATGGTAACAAACATATCTTATTTTATTGAGAAACTTTTACTTGACAATAGTGGTATATTAAATGACTATTGCATAATCAATGATGGAAGTAAAATCAAATAAACGACGTAAGATATTTCAAATAGAGAAAAAGATTTTTGTCAAAAAGATTTACCAGATAAGGAAAACGGAACGTAAGTTCAAAAGATAAATATTCTACTGGAACGTTACGATATTTCGTGAATACGTATTGAATAAAATATCCAAAAATACTTTTTTCTGTTTTTTTTTCACTTTTTTGATTCAAAAAATAAATTTCATTTCAAGGTACGAATCTTCGTTACTTATGTAAAAACATTGTTAATTTCACAAATGTCACTTTACAATAGTTTGGTTTTATATCTATCACGTATAGCTCTTGTAAACATTTATTTTAAATTATTTCTTCCTAAGTTTTTTATTTTCGTTAAATATTCTACCAAGGTGTGAAGCGGAATTTTAAATTATTAGTCACTAAACTAAATATTATAAAATGAATCTTAAAGACTTATTCATTAGAGTAGTAAATGTAATTCTATCTTAAGACACTTTGGTGGATCTTTAATGCTTTAATCAGCAAGTTCAGTAATAAAGGTTTGAATAGTATTAGTTAAGGTCCGCTTAGTTATCAGCCCAGTTTTGACGTTTGTTTTAAACTTAGTTTAGTATATATGTTTTCCGATCTCACACTTTAACCTATTTTCAATTCAAGATAAAGAACTTTTCCACATTATCCATATATTTGTTTATTTGTGGCTTTAGTTTACTAATTTTATTTACTATATTATTTTTATTCTGTATCTTGATCTTTTTACAATTTAATGTACGAAGAAGTGTTTTTACTAATTAGACACTTTTATTTTTGATAGAAAATTAACAAAATTAAAAATCTTTTCGTGCGCTCCGTTTTTATATAAAACTTGCATTTCTACTCCAAGAAAGCATTAAAATATATTTTCTTCAAATTTGTTGACATACAAAATTAAATTGAAAAGGAATTGATTGTGAATCCTTTTTTAAAGAAAATGAATATATAAATTCTAAATAAACTGTTTCATTATTTTGTTGTGACTGTACTTGCATTGCTATATTGTATTCAATATATATTGGCATAATTTGTTATGTTGTCTTTACATATCCCTTAAAAATGTTCCTTCATGTGATGACTATTTATAAACAGATGAACCCGATATTTTTATTGCTTAGTTTCCCCAAATTCTACTGCGTATACATAAATGCATGCTAGTTGAAATACATCATATTTCTGATGAATAAATATTCGATCATTTTTTTTTGGTTCACATACGTACAGATAAATTTGTAAGCTTGTATTGTATGAATAAAATTGATAATGCGCTTTGGTCTAATATGTCAATTGTCAATCAATCAGTTGATAATACTATAACCACTTTATCTCCGTGTATACAGTTTAAGCAAGGATCCATGATTGTATAAGCGGTTGTATGGAGTGCTGTACACTGCTCATAAAGGCCTCACCTTATACATCGTTTATGATATAAGGCAGAAAGGATATTATTTTTGATGTTGCAAAAATATTTTTCATCGATCTCTTGTTATCCAATTTCTAATAACAAATTGTTTCTAAATAATTATATATTGATATTTGTTAGGAAAATTTTTTTTTCTTCTGTTTTCCAAGATATTCAATGAACCTTTTTTTGGCTAATTAGTACGAAAAACATGGCTCAAATCACTAATTCCAAAACACGTACATAATATATGAGTTAGCTAAAATTCACGAGGTCACTCTTATAACATATATGATGTCAATTGCAAGAACAGAAAATATAAGGATTCTAGTACTATTAATTTTTTTTCCAAAAGTAAAATAAAGTAATTCCAAAGATATTATTAAAAATGCCCATCGACATTTTTGCAGAAACTTGAATTTGGCATGATGGTAAAAATATTGGCCGGCTAATATGTGATTAATCAATATTAAGAGACGCTTACATAGAAATGTTGATAATAGCAAAAAATCAACATAAAGATTTTAATGATTCCAAAATAATTTTTTTAAACTTTTTACACTTTAGTCATAAAAATATTGAAAATATTCATAAGAATTGTACGCCATTGTGAAAAAGTTAAATTAAATGTTTTATTTGGTTTAGGGAAATCTTAATTAAATTTTTGCGTTCAACATTATATGGGTTTTAAAATTTGCAATGTTTTCACGGCTGCAAAATATATATTAAATAATATGTCACTTAACAAGCTTATTTTCTGCGTAATAAGGTTCCAATAAAAAATGTCCCTAAATACTAAATAAGTAGATAAGACCTTTGAAGAGCAATAGATTAGAACGGCTCTACGGCTGGGCTGCCCCAATTCTTTCAACCATTTTCCGCTCCACAAATGCTTCACAAATGGGTGTTTGAACCATTGAGGCGAATTGCATTTGGGATGAGATGTAACGCCTTGTGTTGCCATTGCTATGTATATTAGTATATCAGTGGAAATACTATGTGAATTATATCAAATTAAATATATAAAAAGTAATAACTTAGACTATTCAAATCTTGTGCTTTGAGAGGTTTTCCAGATAATTTCGTTGATTTCTTGGTGTTTATCAATATTGTATGGTTGTACCTATGGGTATTATACTCTTAAACTTATCAGTCTCTGCACATAATATATTTGAATGGTTATTCACATCTATTATTTCTTTATTAGTTTTTATTGGATGATATATATACATTTCGCCATTTTGTTCAAAACGTTCAATCTGATACATTTATAAATTCACAGTATAAATTACTAAAAGTAGTCTAGAGTTTTCTTTCCTCTTGAAACGAAATGAGAACGGAATTTATTTTTAACTTGATTAATCAAATTAATTACTGGCAACCGTAGCGCAATTGCGCTAAAAGCGGGAAAGGATCTATTTTTATATTTCAAAAGAGCCAAGTTCCTTTTGTTTTAGAGGGAGGATAAGTGAAAAAGACGGAAAGGGGAATAGGAGAAGAGCATATCAATAGATAGTTAAGGGATGATGAACGCGACGTTATTAAATTTTCTGATAGCGTTGGTTACGTTTACAATATATGTTTTTTTATACAGTTGTGATATCTGACTTTTTCATAAATATAAACAATTATTTTTTTATTTTTTTAATAATTATGGAAATTATTCTACATGAGTTAGAACAAAAGTTCATTAATTTGGTACTCAAATTAATGAACTTTTGTTCTAACTCATCACTATTATTCAATATGCTCAAGTTTATCACAAAATCGACACGAAGAAAATGTTTTCCATAGTTTTGAAACGGCATAGTTACTGAATGTATCCTCAAATATCAATGTACTTTCACGTACACATAAAAAGCAAAAATAAGTATGCAGTAAGAAATTAAAATGATGAATTACAAAATATTACTGTGTAAATATGCTATCACGAATTAATCAACATCAAAATCAGAATACAGTATGTAAATTAAAGTAAGTATGTCACTTTAAACTCTTGTCCTATTAATCGTATATAATCCAAAAACAGGTTATTTTTTAAGTTATTTGCCTAGTTTATAAAATATTTAAAGTTTAAATTTTGTATAAAATCTTTGTTATCTTTAAATTAACACCTTAACACCTTTACACTAAACGTAAGTTAGGCAACGTGGCACGCCTATTGCAAATTTTGCAAACTGTCAAGTGTCAAAATGAAATGTCACTTATCTGTTTCTAGAAACTAGGAAACACAAATGTATTTTAGAATGTATTTAAATTTTATGTTCCGTTTTCCTGTTAAATGTTTTCCCTGTACTCTCCGCAATTTTGCAGCCGACGATAATAATTTTGATTTAAATTATCTGCGATGTGTTCGAATTATGCTCTCTTCTAAAATAAGTTAGCACATTTTGTTCCATGTTTGTCGATATTGTTGGAAAAATATCACATGGTATCACTGAAATGATGAGCTTATTCTCTTGTATTGCATTGATAATAACTAGACTTGGTTGTTGAAATACATTCGGCATGTAATAATACCATGTTCGACCAGCGCTAAAAAATGGCAAATTTGTAATTCCACTAAACCAATAAATTCTTATGTTAAAACTAAAATTTTAAAAATATTCTATCCAGAAGAAATGTGTGAGGGTTTCCATATTAAATAATAAATAATCCATAAAGATTGAATGTCAAATAAAAGTAGAATTAGGATAACATTATGAACAAGAAGCGAATAATAATTTATTTAAACGACAATTGGAAAAATATCGTATTAATAGTTATTCTGTAAGTTTATTTAAAAAATCGATAATAATATCTTTTATGATCTTTAATATTTGAGGGAATAACGAATGAATGTTAAAGATTTTGAAATGGCAATAATTTTTATTTACAAAATGTAAACAAAGTTATATAAAATTATGCAAATGAAAGGGATAGTTAGATAAGTCAAATTCACTGTCGATCGCTAAGAAGAGTAATCATGCAATATTGCCACATTTCTTACGTTTATTGAAATACAAGATAAAGGTTGACGCATTTTTACGTCAACGACCTATGCCAATTTTTAAATATAAACAACTGGTATGTTAAAAAAATAGGTATATTGCAATCTATCCATAATGCACTGTTATTGATTAAAGTCCTGAAGTTTTCTTGATCTACACACTCTATTTGCTTATATATGCAATCCATGCGTAGATGTATTTTTTTACTTTTTTAAACAAATATTTGGTTTTATTTTTTTGTATTCAATTATTTGAATAAAGTTCATTCATTTTGTAATAAACTTGAACTAATAAACGCAAACAAAAAATAAAATAAACTTTTTTTTAAAAAGCAGCTAAAAGAAAAATCGTGTTCCACAGCCACAATAAAACACCTCTGAGAACAAAACAACTTCATAATGCCACCTTGCTGCTACGCAAAAATTGACAAATATCCAAAACAAAAACAGAGAAAGACACCGCAAATATTGTTGAAACGATTCTACAGCGATTCTCATAAATAAGTCATTTAAAGTGCCCGCTCGCCACCCTATTGGATATATTATGAGGTTCTCTATCCGATTTTCTCTGTTCATTCAATATGATAAAGAGAAAGGGGATGAAATATGTTCAATTTTAAAACTCTTGGGTTATCTTGGTACTGTAAATGAGGGTGAAGAGCAATGGAATTTTTTTAAGAAAATAACGAGTAAATTTTGGGAAATAATTTTGTTGGCGTCTTTATTTGGTCACAAATTTGAGTGTATTCAAGCAAAAATTAAATTCTAATGTCGTCACCATAGTCTGTTGGATTGACTGCGAGGCGTACGGCCTTGAATTGCTCGGCGCATCGTAGGGATCCTAGTTT
Organism: Druceiella hillmani; assembly: GCA_039881145.1. Taxonomy (NCBI): domain Eukaryota; kingdom Metazoa; phylum Arthropoda; class Insecta; order Lepidoptera; family Hepialidae; genus Druceiella; species Druceiella hillmani. The sequence continues at coordinate 8,333,843 of JAYKKI010000010.1, read as the reverse complement.
AATAACCAGCTGCTTATAGAGCGCCGCTGGATTGGAATTCTGATTTGCTGTAAGAGATTGCTTTCGTGGAAATATGTCCACCAATTGTATACATTAAAATATTGCTTTCATTACGTAAATAAAATGATAAGTAATTAAATAAAATATTTATCAGACAGTTTTCGTATCATGAAATAAACAACTGATCAATGAGATCCTTAACTGCAGAAGTATATTCATTGTCTAAATTACAAAGTCGTTCGAAATTGCTGTCGAAATTTGCAGGTTTCAGTAAAAGGTATTGAAGATAATTTTTAGTAGCTTTCTAAAAGATGATGCCTAATGTCAATTTTAAAAATGAATTTGAACTAGTATGAACATTGAAAAATATAAATATAAAGAGAAAGAGAGAGAAAGAAGAGAGGAAGAGGGGAGAATAATGTAATGAGGTCACGTTAAAATCATCACGATATTAAGAGGAAATAATTGAATGCCATCATTTTCTATATTTATCTCTTACACTTTTATCGTACTAGGAAATTTGGTTTTTATTAAAAACTGTAATATTTTTCCGTATTTTTAAAGAACATCCTTGATTTTTAATTCCAAGTGATAATGCAATTACTTGCGGTTATTGGTCGTAACAATTTAGTTTTCAGGCTTGGAATTTAAAGTCAAGAGTGTTCTTTAAAAATACATATTTTGTTTGACATTTTTCATGGTGTGATATCCAGATAGAAGTGAGATTTTTAAAAAGGGACATAAACAACTCTTTGGAGGTGGTAATACAAATATCGTTGTTTCTTTACATTTATAACTTGTTTCATGATTTTTTATAACACACATTATTTTTGTATCTTGAGAAAACAACACTCAGCGGCGGATAACTCAGACGTCATCGACTGAGGGGAGACGTCTTTGACGTTCGCGTCGGTGAAAAGATATTTTTTCGTAATTAAATGATTCAGTTATATGTGTAATTATAACGACTTTGTAATATTTGTATTTTATGCATATTTATTGTCAGCATAACTGTAATAACCAATTTAATATATATCATTTGATGATAGATACATTTACATAAGAGATCTCAACCCCTTGGGAAAAGAAATTATTATGTTAGTTGTTAAGTAAAACATTACTATTTTTTGCTATTATCTGTGTTATAAATTTTGCTATTTTTTTAAAAATAGTATAAAAAATAATTAGTACAAATATTTAGCCTAATGTTGGCGAAATTTCATATTTCTAAATTCCATACTTTTGATGGATAAATATTATAATACTTTATCACGGTTGTTTTGGGTATCGAAATTTACGTGCACATCAGTCTGAAGGTGAGTACATCAGTGATGAGAAAAATATTTCATTATCGTGTTTACTTGCTAATAAACCAATAAATACATCTTATTGAAGATATGGTATGAAAAGCGTTGTTAATAGGAAAATAGGAAAAGTAACACGTGGAAAAGCTAACACAATGTAAATTCATATCAATTTTTAACCCTAAATGGAGTAATTTTATGGGTCGTTGTTTCTAATTTTTTTTGTATGTATACGAGTACCATATGTTCTCTTGTTTTTTGATAACTATAAAATTTTATCTCAAAGCAAAACACAACAAACTCATTCGTATAATATTATTTGGAAGTTCTTCTAAAAAAATTCTTTCAGTTCCTCTGTAAATATAAATCCAGCATATCTAATTTTTTTTAATCCATTGCAGGTCTTGACGTTGAAAATCAAACATCGAATTCAAACCTGAATAAATTTAAAAGACACTTACTTCTGAAATGCCTCGTTACTTCACTTTTTATTTAAATTACATTTTTTTAATTACTAGTCAGATTAGGTAGTATTTTGAAAACCAGACTGCAGGAAGTATCTTCTTTGAAGTCACTAACAGTTGACTATACATATGGGATTAGCGGAAGAAGCAATATGATGTAAAGAAAGGTTAATATTGAAAATAAGAGTTGATGTGGCCTAATTTTTCCATTTTCCCTGACGACAATAGATAACTCGTTGAATGTCAGAATAGTTATTCAATCTGTGACGATATTCTTTATTTGCAGATGCCTTGTTTTTCAAATGAAACTTATTTACGAAAAATATTTACGCTGGTATCGAAATTAATTTTTTTTTAATAATTTCAAGGAAATCACCAATATTGTCTATTTATTAAGTTTATGCACGAAATATGTGAATGAATATATATATATATATATATATATATATATATATATATATATATATATATGTATATATATATATATATATTCTTCATAATACACAGAACTTTATGAAATACAATTAAACAATTTTCTGTTATAATCGATTGTCACAGTAAGGAAATTTCTTTATGAAAATAAGCTAGTTAAAATGAAATTTTTGTCAATGTTAAAGTTATAAAACGAAATGTAAAAAAAATTGAGAAGATAGCTTTAGTTTCATTAACTATTTAGAGATAGACATCAGTTTAAAAACAATTAAATAAAATATCACAATAAAACTAACATGGAACATAACACTAATTTGAACTAACATAACACTAATTTGAACTAACATAACATTAATTTGAACTAACATAACACTAATTTGAACTAACATAACATTAATTTGAACTAACATAACACTAATTTGAACTAACATAACACTAATTTGTACTAACATAACACTAATTTGAACATGGTAACTTTAGTAAAATAGTTATAGAAAACCTACCATTTCTACAGAGACTTCATATATTTGATAAAAAAGTTAACAAAAAGTTGCAATCGAAATATTAAAAAGTAATTACCAAGATCAGAATAAATTTTATTGTAAAAAATTCAACGTACCTGTAAAAAATTTACTTGATTTTAAGAATTAAATAAAAAATATAACACAGAAGAAAAGAAGACTCTATTTAATAATTAACATAATCTGTTTTGATATACAGAATTCGTTGTTACTATTCGATATTAATATGTCACGTAAGACCAGTAGATTACTAAACTTATTTTGTTTTCAACTCAAGTCTCTTCATATCCAAAATTTAATAAACTTCTTTGTTACATGAAAATCATTTCAGAAAAGCTTTCCCAGACAATAATACTGGAGGGCCATATGGATTATTGAGTAAATGAACTGAACGTCTGAAAACGTGTGCGCCACTCCGAGACGTCTTCAAGTTTATTTCCACTTCGAAATTATGAAATATTCGGGAAGGTTGATGAAAATTTAAGTAGAAATGAAATGTTATTCTACGTCACTAGTAGTATACTGATTTTCCTAGATTTGCTTCACTTGAGTTTACTATTAAGAATAATTGATTGAATTAGATTTACATACGTGATCAGAATTAATTCGTCATTCATATTTTGCTTGAAGTCATGAGTTTCGTTTGTTTTGCTTGATTTATGTTCTTATTTTCAAATTTAATTTTTTGTAGCAAGTTCACTGTTTAATTGTTAGCATAAGTAGTCAAATAGGAACTTAAATAAATATTTTTTTTTCAATTCACCACTTAAAAGGCGGTAAATTTTATCTCGTGAGAATTTGGAAAAAAAAATTCGCGCAATCTGGTTATTTATATGAAAGTTTAGTAATAACCCGCCAAAGTTAAAAAAGGTTCGATTGCCACTGAGGTAAAATCTTACCGTGTACATTTAAATTCTTAAACTATCACAAAACCGGATACCTCACATAATAAAAAATACGGAAAAAATTTGACCATGAACTTGCTCATAATTCATATTAACTGAAACGTTATGTTAACATTACCTAGCAAAATATAATCCGATCTTTTCAGGAACAGTTGGATAAACTACGTTCACAAAGTCATTCAACGCATATTAATACATTTCTAATACTTATATCATATATTTTATATACAGTTCAATAAGTTTTATGTTATACATAAACTACTAACGTAATACTATCAGAATAACTATAATTATGAACTTGAATTTCTTGATTTTGCTAATATATTATCCTAAATTGTCTATTTGCTAAAATACTCTTCAATATATTATATCTGAAAATCTGAGGGGAGACGAAAATATTAAAATAAACGAAAACGAATCCACTTCAAAATATGTTATTTAAAATTTATATAAATAGAAACGTTTGGTCAACTATTTCAGCCTTGTTGAATTACGTGATAATTTTTTTTTTGGAAGTGAAATTTTAAATGATATCTATTTTAGAACTACCGGTGTTGAGACAAAAAAGTGAAAAACATTTATGATTTTTTTTGATATATCCACATTAATATACCAAAAAAAATCATAACTAAAAGGGTTAGTTTTTTTAGCCTAAGACCTTTTTATGTAATAACTTTAATGGTCACCTGGTATGGTACTAGTATCACTAATTTTTCCCAGAGCGGATCAATGTAAAACTATTTACGCTAGAAACGGTTCACTGTTATTTCTATCACTGCTGTCATTAAGCAAACATTGAGAGACCTGTAACCTCTGTAATCTTTTAAATTGCAAAAGCTACTTGGGAGAATTAGAGACTCATGCAGTATAGAAATCAACTTCCCTCTAATGAGTAATATTACCTAATTTTTTTTTTAATTTAGATCTCATAGCCACACCACAGGTGGTAAATTCATGGTAATAAACAGGTACACATTATATTTGGTTGCGTAATAAAACTCAATTGCCGTCCCCTGAAATATATGTTAAGTTTTTAATGCTTTAAATAACTTAAGCAAAATGTTGTAGCTAAAAGAAATACCTTCATATTTAAGCAAAAGAAAAGATGTATTTAATAGGTAGCGGTCCAGGCCGTGATTACACATGTACGTAAATTAATATTTCTCTCTCACTCTGTGTGTACAATACAAAAAAGAAAAATGCCTTTTTCATCTTTTGGGAATAGCATAACCTATTCAAAAATATTTTTTGAAGTTATACTTCTTTAGACGCATTATGAAGAAATGATGACAGTGAAATTTTACGAGTGAGATTTTACGCCCATGCGCGTGGAGCACGCACGATGCAACAGAAATCGACAGTTTGAATTTGGTCGCGATGTGTGCACACGATGCAACAGAAATCGACAGGATAGACTTGCTCAATAAGCATGTCTTTACATTCGTATAGGAACTGACTATATTCGCGACAGTATTGAGATTGAGTATTGAGATAGGACACGTGTTGTTATTTACTAAAACACATTCATACTATCTGAGCTATATCTGTGCTTTTAAATAATATTTTTTAGTAATTGAAATATAATCGAAAACATTTGTGATGGAAATTGCGTTTGTAAGCTTTTTAAAATATACTTTAAGTGTAAATTATCCCTAAGTGAGATGATGTGTCGGTTTGTATTTATTTGAATTATAGATTATTATTTACTAAATACTTAATTAATAAATTAAAATAAATTTTCATTATATTTATAAATTTTCATAATTAATTAAAGTTTATTTAGAATGTTTTACTAAATTTAACTATTCGTTGTATCCCCTTTTAATTTTAGAGTTTAATTATTTGTTTCAATTAAGATTTTACCAACCGTATCAATAATCACGGTTCAGTCCTTTTTTATTTTGTTACTCTTGCATTATGCCAAAGTAATATAACTTCTAACGAGGATACATAAATACACATAAAATTTTGTATTTTGCATTTTTCAGCTAAGTAACTATCAAAACAAGACACTTATGTCATTATTAATGAAAGATGTAATATTTAAGCTCTTTGTTATAAAATAAGTAACGATGCTAAACATGGCAGTAGATTAATTTATCAAAGGTCGCTAAATTTATTTTTAAAGAATTTCTTTAATGATAGTTGTCTACACTATCTGCAAAATCGCTTCACATTAGATGGAAATTTGCTTCATGATAATTTTGTAATATATTGATGAATATTTTTTTATTGTATAGAATAATTGGTTTTCGATTTCAATGTAAATAAACACGTTTTGGATTAAAGCTTTTTTCCCCTTTTTTATGCCAATTTATATGCAAGATATAATATTATATATATATATATATATATATATATATATATATATATATATATATAAATATATTTATAGAACCGAAATCAAGTGGGTAAATATAATTTAACAAAATTGAGATACGGAGTAAAAGTATAGGCAATGTAATTTATGTCTAAAGTATCCATTTACGTGTTCGCAAAATTACATTTTGCTGAAAATGAACTACATTTTCATCAAATGAAGCTTTTCCCGTTCACATCTGAAAGCACGAAGAAATCTTTTACACGAAATTTATGAGCGGATCAAATTATTTTGCTCGTGAATTTAATATCAAGACCCGTTTTAAAAATAAGTTTTCAACCTCGATACAAATTTCGCCACTGACACTGTGGAAAAATTTTAATTTTTACGAGTTGAAATATACACCTGGAATTTAATATTAGCTTTTAGGAAAAAATCGGGAACGGTGCAATATTGAATTTTTTAATTTCATTGAAATATTATTTTACAATATTTATGTTTAATATTCCATTTACTTTACGAATTTTACCTGTACCTTTAACTTCGCTTTGAATTCATTGCTTAAAATGAGAGATATAAACGAATTTTTTTTACGGTTTACGTGACGTCATTTTTAATTATTGTTTTGGTGATATTTATTTCAATATTTATTTCAAACTTTAAATATTATCGTCAGACACATCAAATCGCTACCAACTGTGACTGTAATCATTAAGAGTACTTGCCCACTTGATTTCCTTAAATTGAAAGAAATTTCTGGATTCATTTCTTGAATTTTTTAACAAAATACTATCTGATATATCAATTTGTAATACTATTAATGTAATGACTGAATCGTTTTAAATTTTTACATGCTATAAATTTCCTGCCTTGAATAGTATGCTCAATAAAAAAACTATTTCAATTTTTTAAAATTATAGCAGATTATTGCAAGTGAAGCTTAATGAGTAGCTCATATCAGGAAATCAAATATTAGATATAATGAATCGATTATGTTTAAGTCTTATTTACTTATAATTCTGATAAGCGCACATTAAAGTTTTATGAGTTTACTTTTATGGGAATAACGAATTATTTGACAAAATATTAAACTTTGTACCTGATCATTTTTGCTTATTACATTTTTGGATACTTTGATTGGTTTATTTTAGTGAATTCGTGTTTGTGTTAGTATTATTTTTTAATACTTTTGGCTTACTGAGCTCTAAATACTTTATGTGTGTTTTCTTTTAATATTTCATTCATATTTTTTTTTCTTCTTCTTTACAGCCCCTTGCAGGCCTTGGCTTCCTTTACTACGCGCCTCTGTCAGTGTACATAGATATATATATATATATATATATATATATATATATATATATATATATATATATATATGTATATATATACATATATATATATATATATATATATATGTATATATATATGTATATTTTTTATATATTACTTATTACTGTGCTTATTTAATTTAGGATGTGTTGGATTTCTATATTTATATCAAATCGTGTTTTTATTTACCAACTTTACACAGAGATAGTTGGCTATCCGCAAAAATACATAGGCTACATTTTGTCCCAAGTAATCTCACCCAAAATAATATTTTAATCCTAATTACAACTACGAATGGAATACAGGTCCTTTTAGGACCTAAAGATCGACATGATATTCTGGACAAAAATAGTTGGCATCCCAAGAAATAACATAATAATAAGAATAATCATAATAATAATTTGTCCGTCCTTTTTCCATGCAGTAAAGAAGTAACATATCGTCAAGACTTTCTGCATAGAGATAGTTGGTGGACCAGGAAATGAAATAATGTGTTTGTCAATCCAGGAAATTTTATTTTATTTAATGTAACAATTCCAAGAAATCCGCAATGGAAACAGGTCGACGTGACTTTTGGTATGGAGATAGTTGGCGGACAAAGAAATGACAGGCTACTTTTACACCCGGGGAACTTCACCCTAACTAATAGACCTAACAAACATTACTACTTCCAAAGTGTGTATGTTTGTCCTTTTCATGTCGCAATGAAGCAACAGATCAACGTGATTTTCCACACACGTATAGTTAACAGAACAGGAAATGACATAGGCTATTTCCCATCCCGAAAATTTTTGTCTTAACTAATATAACAAACTCAAATAATATTTAATATTCGAAAGTGTGTTTATCTGTCGTCTTTTCATATCACAATGGAACGGATTTTCTGCACAGAGTTAGTTGGCGAGCTAGGAAATGACTAAAGCTACTTTTTATCCCAGGAAATCTCATCCTAACTAATAAAATAATACGAAGAAATATTAGAAATTCAAAAGGGTGTTTGTTTATAAATATATTCATTTTTCCCTCTTTCACGCCACAGTGGGACAACGGATCAAAATTATTTTCTGCGCATAGATAGATGGTGTTCCAAAAATTACATAGGCTCTCAGATAATTGTATAGGCTTTTTCTTAACTGGAAAATGTCACCCTGACTAATATAACAATCTAAAAATATTAAAAATTAGAAAATGTGTTTGTTTTTCCTTCTTTAAGGTTGCAATAGAGCATCAGATCGACGTGATTTTCTGCGCAGAGAAATAAGAGGAAGAAGACCCAACAATTTTCCGTATAGAGATAGTTGGTGAGCCATGAAATTATATAGAATAATTTCCCACACGGAAAATCTTATCTTAATAACGTAACAATACCAATGAAAAAAAATTCGAAATTGTATTTGTTTGTGCTTTTTTACGTTGCAAGAAAATATCGAATGGGTGTCATTTTTTTCACAGAAAATGACTGGCAGGCCAATAAATGATTTAGACTATATTCTAACCCTGTAAATATTATCCTAATTAATGTAATCTTAGTAAATATTATAATTGTAAAAGTATGTTTGTTCTTTTTTCACGTGAGAATAAAGCAGAAAATCGCTATATTTCTTTTTTGCATAAATATATTTCGTTACTAGAAAAAGGCCTATTTTTTTTGAATTTGCGAAATCTCATTTCATTAGAAAAATCCTTATTTGATAAAGAAATATAGAATGGCAGCATCGCATCGGAGTCACGGATACATGTAAGTTTTCCAAATGCAATAAAAATATAATTCAGCAACAGAATCATTCCCTTTAATCCCTAATTTAGGAAAAATGTGTTTGTTTTCAAGTTTTAAAGTCAAGAAAATAAAGCCATCGTATTTAATTTCAATCAATGATTCTAGACTGCGCTACGTGTTTTATTTGCTTCCTATGAGTTGTTTACTATAACGACTTGAATTATGCAGGGGGAAAAGTGTTAGTATTTAGTGAAATACGGGTCCTTATTATAGACCTTTTATGTACTAACTTTTCACAAATTTGTGTTATTCTGATTTGTTAACTTGGTTTGACATTTTCATTAAAAAAGAACTCGCCGTGGTGTAATGGATGATATAATTCCGATACTTCTTAAGAACTTAGTTGCCAAAATAATTTAAAAGAATGAATAAGTGAAATACATTAACTAGTAAAATAAATAGCATGAAATTGAAAATAATAATATTATAACTAATAATAATGACTGAGAGATGGTTAATTTTATTAAATATTATATGAAATTATGACACTTATATAGATCAGAAGGTGATAAAGATTATTTAACTTATCTTGAATGGAATATCTAATTGCATGGGACAAATAAAATAAAACGGAATGACATTTAACAATTCCGTCCACCAGAGATAGAGTTAATTGTTAATTAATCAAAAATGTGTCGGTATTTATGCGTATATACAAACATACACACACTTATATACATATACATATATATATATATATATATATATATATATATATATATATATATATATATATATATGTATTTACTTAAACTCTTAAATATAAAACTTCAAGTAATATACAGCATGAAATGAAATATTTGAATTATATAAACTTTGTAAAAATAGGTCTTTTCCGTCAAAGATATAAATGCGTCTTCAAGTATCGTTCAAAAGCATATTAACATTTCAAAGAGCATAACTCGTAATTGACCACCGATACGGCTAGCGAATTATTGACGCGATTAATTCAGTTTGCGAATATGTGGGGCGTTTCACGTGGTATTAGTTTATCGGAAAAGTATGAGGTGGAGCCAATAAATCAGATCCTCCAAGGTAATCCGCTGTATTCAACATCTTATTAGTCAGGTGGAAATAAAAGGGAAAAAAAATGTGAGGAAGTAAATAATGAATTGCTAGAAACCATTACAAAACCTGCAATCAATATTGATAGCTTTTTCCCTATATAGCTACAACATAAAACAATTAATAATAAACTGATAAATAACATTGACATTTGTTTTGTGCTGTTTTCAAAATGAATGTCTTCCTAGCTCTTTCAGAATTTTCATTGACATTCGTTTTGTGCTGTTTTCAAAATGAATGTCTTCCTAGCTCTTTCAGAATTTTAATGGCTTTTTTCGACTATTCCATCGGGCTTACGAGTTTTTTAGGTTAAAATATTACATCTGTGTACAGAGGTAATAAATGATACCCGATTTGTATTTTATTTTCATCTTGATTGTCCAAAAAGTTCCATAGTAATAGGAATCTTGACTAATTATGGCAAATAACCTTCAGAAAAAAATACAAGTTTTCTCATTTTTCCGACCTACGATTAAAATAAAAGACAAAGTGCTTCTTTTACCATTTTCATTCATATGCCACTGTAATACCTAGTTTTTTCTCGGACTCCCTTCAAATTATAATTTTTGGCGATTTCAAAATAGTCGGTATGAATATTAAATTAAGAAGCAACTTAAACTATTTGGGGTGTGTTCCATCGCCATGGGGCATTATGGAATTTACATTAACTTTCTATTTTTATTTACAAATTCAGTGAAACTGGATCAAATGATTTCGACTTATCGATTTATGATTTAAAACCAACATTTAACAGTTGTATTCAAACTACCTTAATTAATTTTTTTTTCTTAAAAAAAATGTATGAGTCAGTTATGCACACTACCTAGATTGGTTGCTTTTTTTGAGTCTTAGTTCCGTTAAATTGAAGTTTCCAATTCAATCTTTACGTTAATTTAGAATTTAAATCATAATTTTATGAAAGTACTGTGGCTAAAAATATAGTGTCTATCTTTTAAGAGATTGACACATCAAAAAGATCTGAATTTATAGCTTAAAGATAGTATATCGAAAAAATATATTTGGCAGATATAATACCATTTTTGATTGTTTCTTTGTCTCTTTATATTCTGATGCTTTATTTAAAAAAAGTTACTATTAAATTTGTTGCGCTTTTCAATATTTGTTACAATAGTGAGGAAGATATTAGAGTATAATGCAAAATACGTAATATAAAATTCAACAAGCGAATAGAAAAATGTACTGAATCAAAATGCATTTGGATAATTTTCGTTCAGCGTATTTTCAACTTAATAAATAGAACGCAGTCAACATGTTATGCAATCGTAGTTAAATGTCCTAAAAAGTGTTCTTAAATTCGTGAAAAGCTGCAGATATATATACAAAAATAATTTAATTAAAACTACGAAAAGTTTGCTTGAGCCAATTCCAAAAATTGTATTCATAACATTTATGTAAAGTTACTGATCTGTAGTATTCTTACAAACTTCACAATTAAAAATTCCTATATCAAATAGTTTCCTGTGGACAAAAAGGAGCAAAGGGGGAAATAAAATAATTAAAGCCAAACGTATTCTTCAACAAACATCTATTTTGAAAGCCTTTGTTCTGGAGCTTATTTTTCTGACAAAGCGGCAGATTCGTTTTTCTGTCAAAAGCTCTTAAACATAATAAATTTTAGATTTACTGGCTATGTACGTTATCTAACTTTTTAAGCCATAATTCAAAATTTTATTTAAAATTTTGTGGAATTTTATTTCAAGTTTTGCCATTTTTTCAAGCCTTATTTCAAATGGTTTCCAAACTTTTAAAGAGATGAGAGGAGCAAAAGGGGTGCAGAATTTTTTTAATAGGCGTTTGGGGCACTTTTTATAATATTGCTTTGAGCACAGCGAATACTTATTTTTAAATGTTCGTTTTTCTCCATAAGATAAAACTGACCGAAACAATAAAATTTTAAACCAATTTTATTATTAGATCCATTATACCTTGGCAAATATTGTTCTTATGCAATTAATTTTCTACTATTTGATAACAATTTCTAATATTATATATTGCAACAGCAATTATGGAAACATAAGATTTTTTAGTTATCATTATTTTACATAGCATAAATACCGTGTTAATAAGTAAATATGGAAACCACACTTAAATTAAAAATATACTTTAATAAGTTGTATATGTGCTTGTGTACTAGCGTTATAAATTATATTTATTTGGCATAATATAAGAATGATGTTATTTTACGCACAAATAATTAATGGAAATAAAATAATAAAAGGACTAGAGTGTGATTATGAACACGGCTGTTAAAATGCAATTTTAATCGACTTAATAATAACATTATTAATATTATGATTTATTATCTTTTAATCAAACTATTTAAATTTAATTTAATTACTTTAAATATTTAAATGAATACTCAGAATTAAATTTTATATAAACAGATGTACATTATGATTAGTTAAATTTGCTAAACCAATCTGAATATAGTTTAACTAATGATGAAAATAAATGAATATGCTGAAATTTGTTTAAAATTAATAATTGAGTATTTCAAAAATGATAGAGTTATAATCTATAATGTAAATAAATACATACATATACTTAACCTCCCTCACTTGGAGAAATACAATTAAAATATATTTTAGTGTATTTATTTAAGCATTGTTTAAATCACGAATATTCACAATATATTTTTTTAAGTATATGCAGCATCTTTAAATTTCAATTATTAAAAATATTGAATATATTTCGCGTTAATTTTGTAGAAATTCATTATTCACAATTAAATGAAACTAGGTGATATAGTATTATATCTACTATCTTTAATTTATTTACTGTAAAAATAGTAAAAATCACTATATTTCTTCATCGTTACGAGATTGTAATCTTAATATTATTCGAAAGTTTCTGGGTACTATTGGAAGATCTTCCGCTAATTCGGACAGCTAGTGATTGGATATAGACCAACTAAATTCACATCTTTCCAAAGCACCCGTAATACTCGACTCACTGGTTAAGTCGTCAATTATGAAGAGTATCTCGTCTCCATATGTATCCACTGAATACCAGTTTACTCTAATGGAGTATCTATTGATGAAAACCAAACCAAAGTTAAAGCTAATCTTTTTGTAATAAAATTCAAATCCATGGGATTGATGACTAAGTATTAATGCTCTTAAACATATTAAAAATATTGTAGCTCTACTCATGGGGGAAATTGTCAATATCTCCTTGGCAATTGCTTACTTTCCTCTGGAGTGAAAAAAACCTATATTTTTCCCGTACTTTCCTGTAATTAAGCAACCTAAAGATTTTCAGTCCATACATATCCTACCGCTTCTATCCAGAATTGATCGTATTGTTCATGGTGAACTCGTTACTTTCTTTAATGTTCAAAAGTTTCTAAATTCAATTCAATCTGGGTTTGTAGTTACAGCACCTCAGCTGCCATTGTTAAGTTTGTTATGTATGATATACGTTTGGATATGGATAATGCATAATTAACGGTCCTTGGACTTTTTGACACACAAAGATTTGGGATATTAGCAAAGATCTTGGCTAATATCCCACCTGAAGATGTTGTAATACAACGAAACCTAGGTCGTGGTAAAGAAATTAAAGATAGTAGAAATAATACTACATCACGTAGTTTCATTTAATTGTGAATAATGAATTTCTACAAAATTAACGCCAAATATATTCAATATCATAATAATAGTTAAAATGAAAATTTCAACACCGACTGTTTTCAATTACAATGCTAGATACAGGTGCGTCTTTGCAATCATAAAAAATCTTGAGACTATGGAACAAATTATGATGTAACCGTAACAGATAAAACGTCCATAAATTTTCAAAAGTAATATGTGACAAAGTCTAAGGATATACCGTTATATAAGTTTAATTTTCGCGGTTTCTATGATAACCTTCAATGCAATTGGCTTCTTCATTAATTAATTTGTCTATAATTTCTACAAGCTAAATAATCTTTAATAAAATGCAAAATATTACAAGAAATATATATGCATATGCCAGTAATGGATAATGGAAAGTGAAAGCCTAGTAACTGTCTAATAAAGTCTTCTCAGTATATGTGATTCAAGTCAGATTTTATTACATTATCTTCAGAGAATTGTAGATAATCCAGTATATAAGAAGTTATTTTTGAGTGTAATTTTCATTATGTGTTGCAAATTTATGTAATGCCCTAAGTTTGACAGAAATCATCTGTAAGGCAATATTAGCGGAGAATTTTGTATCATAACCAATTAATAAATTCATTCACCCATACTGATTTTTATTTCAAGGTCTCTAAAAATTTATTTAGTTTTTATTTTTCATTTTACTTACTTGTCTGTATATCACGAAAACAAACAACTTTTGTGTTCATTTGACATTGCAGTAAGAAAACGGTAAACTAATTTTTAGATATTAGTAGAAATTGCATTATGAGGGCATATACACCTAAGAAGCAATTATAAACATTTAAGGGTATAAGCACTTATGCACATATAAATATTTAAAAATACAGACTGTTCATATTAAACTATTTCGAAACATTAATTATATTTTGCCCCACCCAAACCTCTTGCTGAGCACACTTTTCAAAAGCGTAAAAAGAGTATGAATTTCTCAAATTTACTTTATTTTGAATCAATGCTCTCATTTTCCGATAACTTTTAATTAAGTCTCTTAACGTCAAATAATATTAGTAGGATAATATGTGGTTTAAATTTCAATTTATTTAAGAACAACATTGATATTGTTGTTTATTTCATTTAGATACGTAATAATTATTTATTGATTCACATATTTTAAAGTACACAGTTATATATATATATATATATATATATATATATATATATATATATATATATATATGTATATATAGATATATAAATGTGTATATATATATATATATATATATATATATGTACATACATTATAGACACCTCCAAAGAACATCTTCAAGCTGTACGGCCAAGGAGAACATCTTTCCAAACCGCGCTCAGGAGTGGCTAGGTATTGATCTCAAATCCCTGCAGTATGTCGGCGTCGTCAAAGGTTGCTTAACTTATGATCATCATTTAAAAATACAAACTGTTCATATTAAACTATTTCGGAACATTAATTATATTTTGCCCCACCCAAACCTCTTGCTGAGCACACTTTTCAAAAGCGTAAAAAGAGTATGAATTTCTCAAATTTACTTTATTTTGACTCAATGCTCTCATTTTCCGATAACTTTTAGTTAAGTCTCTTAACCTAAAATAATATTAGTAGGATAATATGAGTTTAAATTTCAATTTATTTAAGAACAATATTGATATTGTTGTTTATTTCATTTAGATACGTAATAATTATTTATTGATTCACATATTTCAAAGTACACAGTTTATATATATATATATATATATATATATATATATATATATATATATATATATGTATATATTTATATATATATATATATATATATATATACATATATATATATATATATATATATATATATATATATATATATATACATACATATACATTTATGATGGACTTATTTCAACGAGTTTAATCTCTTACGACCAACGAGAACATCTTTCCAACCCCATTCGACGAGTGGCGAGGCATTGATATCAAATCCCTGCAGTATGTCGCGTCGTCAAAGGTTTCTTAACTTATGATCAACTCAACACACTGCCTCTACTATCAATATCAATCATTACTTATCTCTGCATCTCAATTATATATATGGTTGACATATTTATCGAGGCAAAAGCGCAATATATCAACTGATAAAGGAAAATCTGCCAAACAATACGCAAAGCTACTAATCATTAATTTAAATTAATTCTCGTCATTTCCATACAGATCTACCACATAGTGTGCTTCGATGAATCGGTCGATGAATCGGTACCTTTCGAAAGATTGTTACCGCTGATATCGATGCACGTTCAAAGCACCCTTGATGTCACGACACTAAAGTATAGTCCAATATCAATACCTGTTTTGCAACGGTGAGTATAAACTTCGCACTATGCATTTAACTGAACAGAATTAATTAATCTAGATTAGGGGAAGCAATGACGTTGAAGCAATGAATGAGTGAATTGTTAAACATCTGGACAAATGTACAATGATTTTGCAAGTCCAGAAAAATTTAATATTATTAATAAAAAATTCCATATTATTAATCAAAATTAGTCAAAATTTTTAAAATTAATAATTAGTGAAGATTTTCATTTGTTACAGAATCTTCCCACAGTCTACAGAATCAGAATTTTTGAAAATTAATTTTACTGAAAGTTACCAGTGTGGTCAAACTATAATCGAAAATAGAATTCGTCCTTAATGTAACCTTTTCTCTTGTCAGAAAACATTGGATCATAATAAATCTCGGATTCATATTCTTCCTGAATAAATAATCAACTTCTTCAACAATCTTCCCTAAGTAGCCCGGCTACTTAACTTTGCTCACAGTCTTACTAGGTGGCTAAAACCAAATGGTTACATATATATACATATAACAATAGTTTCACCTACGGCTCTAAACGCTATGAGGTTGAAATTTAAGGGTTTCATATACTAACATATTTTAATGGCATAGCATGATTATCTGTATTCTAGAACACGCCTCATAAATATTAATAAAGCTAAATAACATAAGCTGCACTAATATTTTATATAGGAAGACTTTTCGGGATAAATATTCTGTAACATTATGGAGATCGCAACAAAAATCAATGAGTGGAACTCGAGCTATAAGCGAAAATTATGGAAGATGAACAACTAGATAGTCAAAATTGTTTATTAAGAGAAAATGCCTGTACGAATATCTCATAAAATAAATATTGGTATTAATAAGAAAGACAGATAAAACAAGGTAACTTATCCTGTTACGATGTTACATGGTTGTACATTATTGTATAAGCTATTTTTTCCGCACTACTCTATACTTTCGATAGAAAATAGCTCTTCAATTAAATTAGCTCTTTCAATTATATTTCAGAATTAAAAATTCTAACATCACTGCAGTATGAGTCCGAAAGTAAACAAATAACAATCAAATTAAAAGTCAATTAATACGAAAGAAGGGAAGAAAAGCGTAAGGGAAAGAGTAGATGAACGGAAACCCCAATGAAGATTGAAACGTTTATACTCATCATTCATTTCTTCCACAAGAGGAATAACTCGATGTGAAAAGTATCAAAATTTAATAAAAATGCTATCAAAGCAAAACTACGATATTTCATGATTCTTTATTCTGAAATTAATAAGATCTTTGAAGAAATAGAATTTTTATGATTTTGGAAAAAATTAAAACAAAATGGTTTACTTTATGAATAATAATTTGCATTTCTTGTTATTTTCAAGGCGTTTGTTATTAGTGAACATGATATCCGTATTCATAATTTTTATCAGAAACTGATTAAAAAAAACTATATAATGATAATGAGAAATTACTACGGTGACAATGCAAATTACCTTACATATAATTTAATAGTTAACACTCAAAAATATTCATTTCGAAAGTTTAGAGATGACAAATAAATTATTCGGTTTTTTTTTCAACTCCTGTATCGTATGGGATTTTAGTTGGTTGAGCAATTTGCAAGGACTACGTAAGTGTTTTTTTCAGAATGTTGTATTGTAATTTTGTATTTTTCAGAATTTTGGAGACTATTAAAAAGTCGTAAAGTTATATATTATAGATGGATTATTTTTGACGTAACTTTATAAAATTCTAGAATAATCTAAAATTGTAATCTTTTCTCGCTTCATAGAAATTATCAAAATAAAATGTAACTTATGATTAAATCAAACCTCCCTGTTGTCACCAGTAAAATTATGTTATGGTATAGATGTGATAATATATGAACAACCATTTTATTTTCTTTTTATGAAGAAATAAAACTGCCGACAGTTTCGTTATGAGACTGTTCCATTACTTTTTTTTTCTTACAAGTGCTAAAAACTCTTATTTTTAAGTTTATGTATCTCAAAAAGAAAGAAGGAACCTTCATAGAATCACTTCATTTTCCATCTGTCTCTGTCTGTGTGTCAAAACCCTTTTTTTTTGAGAATACGTGGAAATATTATGTTGAAATTAATATTAAATACAGCTATGTATTAATGATGATATTAAAATTAAATATGGTTTACGGTCACTTGGAGCAGTAACAAAATGAAGCTTCTAAGTCAACGTAAGAAAAAAATCCTGAAAATATGGTTTTTTGTGAAGCATTTTTTGAAACTCGCTAAAAAATCAAAATTTATAGGGTACTTCCCTTTAATAGTAACACTGCATGCAACGTTAAGTAAACTGATTAAGGAAGTGATTCTTCATTAAGGGATACTAGATAATATAAACCTGAGATACATTACTAGATAGAAAGTTATAAGCCAATAAGTTTTTCCACTAAGTTTTCCCACTAGATAGAAAGTTATAATGAAAATTAACTCTATTTGCGATTGAATTTTAGTAACACTGATAACTTTCAATAACATTTATTTGTAAAGTTTCTATGGAAAATTAAAATCGTCACTTTTTTTAAGTAAATTTAAAATGGGTATTTTTTCCAGGCTCGTAAAATTATTTTATGTTTGGTAGATATTTTAACCCATAACATCATTTTGCCACAAACATACATTAATAAATTCTGTTTAATTAAATAAATAAGATGTAGTTTATCCTCACCTTTGGAAAAGCATTCATTGACACTGGTCTGTACGTAAATCCTTCGATAGCAAGAGTGCTTTTGAAAGCCCAGAAACTTCAAAGGTAACAATCTTTTGAAAGATACTAATTTATTTAACTGCACTATATTGTGAACTGAAAAAATTTTATGTTTGTGTAATGAAATATTTGTATAAAAATTAAAGGAAATATTTTAATTTAGTGATTAATTACCTTGTGTACTCTTTGGTCAAATTGGAATTATCGGCTGATATATTCCTCTTTGGCCGTGATAAATTTATCAAGCGGTTGGATAATTAAGTTGTATTCATAATGATGCATAAGTGTCGTTACCATAGTGTGTTGGGTTGTTCACAAGGCCTGCGGCTATTGACGTTGCGGTGCACCGAAAGGGCTGAGTTGGAGTTACGTTAAACACTATTAGTATTTAAGGAACTCGGTTATATAAATCATATAAATAATGTGATTTAAGTATAAATAAAGCAATTTATATAAATAATATTAATTAAGTAATAAACTATATAAATAAAGTGATTTAATACATGTTACATTCTACACATAATTTCATCGCCATTTTAAAGGATAATTTTTCTACAAAACCTAGTATTTTCATTCCAACGCAGTGTAAAACGGAAATAATTTTAATTTCTTAAGCATAACAAAAACATTAAGGGTAGAAACTATAATAATTTCGGTGATGGTCTTCTTATAAAAATCGTGGAAATAATTGAAACTTTGCGAGTCGGCTTTAAAGTTTTCGAAGCAGCACTGTATAAAGAAGAGAAATATACATACATCCCTATAGTACCAATAATCATCACGATAAAAAATCAGAGTAAATATCTTTAAGAGGCTCTAAGAAAAAAATTCATTTGTGATTGCATGTTGGAGTTTTTGGCTTAAAGTTCAAACTTTGAAATTCTGTTCAAACGAGAAGTGCGGAATTTTTCCGAAACCAAAAGAAAGCAGAAGCGATTACGACTGAGGAGGATGCGTTTATTATATATTTTTATATTGATATTAATTATCAACTCACTCATGAGTTGGTTTTAAGAAAAGTCGATGGTCACCAATGAGTCAATTGATAATTATGAATTTCTTTAATAATGTAAAATCTTCGTGAAAGTTGTTCGTGCCTGTCAATATAAAATTAAAACGAAAGAATATTACTTACGACTTCAGAGTAACCACTATTTTCATGCCACGATTTCACATACACACAAACACACACACACACATATATATATATATATATATTTATATATATATATATATATATACACATATATATATATATATATATATATATATATATATATATATATATATATATATATATATATATATATATATATATATATATATATATATATATATATATCAACATTGTTCCATGACATTTTACGAGACCAAACAACGTAACAGTTTGTAATTTATTTCTCGTGGTTGAATGCCATGACAACTAATTGAAATGAAGAATTATGTAAAAAATATAAAACCTCTCAAATGCGAGCTGAAATCGCTCTACGAGGGTTTCGTATATATTTGTCTATTCGTCAAAATTTTTTTTCTATTAAACTACTTACAAGTATAAATTTTTCACAACGTAAATAAATTGCCTATTTTATCTTTCTAATTAAACGCAGTGTGATGTTTCCGAAACGACTGACTTTTTATTTGATTACCTCCGTAAAGCAGTACACAGTTACCAGCAGACGGCACTATATTTCATCCGAGTATATGCATACATGGCATAGATTTGTCATCCTAGTATATGAATATGGTGGCATAGTTGCCAGTAGATGGTGCCATTGAATATGTTTATTTGAATATATTAACATACCCCCTTATTAAAATAATGTGTTGACACAGGCTTACATATCATAAATAAAAATATTTAATAAACTAAAATCACATATTTAATATATTTGTAATCCTTAACTAGATTACTAACTACACATTTAATAAACTTCATGGACTCAAACACTTTTAGCCAAAATATTAGCATGCATATCTGCTGTCTTTAAATATTTAATTTCTACCAAACCTCTATCTATATTTGATATCAATATGCTTACTCCTTTTATGAAATAAACAATTTTCACTTAGTTCCTGTGATTATCATCATAAAGTATTACAGGCGAATTATTTTAAATAAGGCGAAATAGATAGCTTCTTTACTAGCCTCACATATAGCTATGTATTCTGATTCAGTACTTGACAAGGCAATAGTTTGCAGCTTTTTACATTTACTTGATATTATACTGCCTGACATTTTAAAAATATATCCAGTACCTATAGCACTTCCTATCAATTGAATCTGAAGCTCAATAAGCTTGTTTTTTCCTTGCAAATATTACAAACCACATTTTGCGTGCATCCAGTGACTTTCATTATAATTATTATTAAACTGACTCAAGTAACAAATTGCATAGAATATATCTGATGGTCTGGTTAAAATTGACAAATATAGCAAACTACTAACTAGCTGCTAATAAAGTTTCAATCTTAATTTGAAATGCATCGGTGTACTTATTTCTTTACAATGTCCCAAACTAAATTTCTTTATTAAATATTCCATAAATTGTTGCTGTTCAAAAATAAGTTAATTATTTTCTTTACCGACTCGCATACCTAACCATGGCTTTACAATTCCAAAATCTTTTGACTTAAATCTAGAGTGCAGCTCATTTTTAAGATATTCTGTTTCTTTAATACAATTTGAAAACATATAGACAGTTTTATCTAAGTAACCATTAAGGAATGCTGTAGTAACACAAAGATGGGTTATCCTAAATCATACTTAACACTTAAAGCAAATAACAGTTTTTGTGTCAATACAAGGCATTCGTGAAAATATCTCTTTATAGTCTATTCCAGCTTGCTGTGTAAAACCTTTTGCCATCAATCTTGCTCGAAACCACACTTTATTATCATCTAATTTTTTAAGAAACATCCATTTGCACTGATCAACTGTCCCTTGTTCTGGTCTATCAGCTACTTCTCATGGTTTAGTTTTTTCAAATGACTTCAGTTCTTTTTATATAGCTGAACAACATTTCATGGACGCCCAGACTCCATTTAGGGCTTCCTCGAGAGTTATCTGATCTTTCTATATACTCAGCACACTCCCCATACACAGATTGCCAAAACCATACCTTGATTTGAATATATCAATCTGTGCTAGATTTTTCAATTCATTCTTGAGAACGGTATCAAACAATTAATTTAAAGAACTGACTGAGGTTACTTTACCTTATACTTAGGTACAAACATAACGTCTTGTTGTGGATTGCGATTGATTAGAATCTTTACTTTCACTGTTATAACTGTCATGCTCCACCGCAGTATCTTATGTTGGCATTAGTACTTCTTCCACACTGACCTGAAACATATCATTATTTGGTTTCAGGTCAGTGTGGAAGAAGTACTAATGCCAGAGTATCCTTATGCGGAGTCATTATTTGGCTCCATGATAATTTCATCTCTGTTGATAATGACTTGCTTTGTAACAAGATTATATAATCTGTAACCCTTTATATTTTCAGTAGGTCCAATTAAGTAATGTTTTACTACATTTTCATCCCGTTTCAACTCCTTTTTTTGGTACATGGGTAATGATTGTGCTGCCAAATATGAGTGTATGACTGACATCTGGCTTCCTGTCTGTTCAGAACTCAAAAGGCATCTTATAGTTTAATCCAGAAAATGATATATTTCTTAGGTATACAGCCATATGAATTACTGCAGCCCAAAACTTTTTGTCTAAATTAGCGTCAAAAAGTAAACAGGCAGCTCTTTCAACAAATGTTCGATTTAGCTGTTCATATAAATCATTTTATTCCAGCGTATATGGATATGTAAATACCAGATTGCTTCATTAAATTAGTCATTTCATTTGAACGAAATTCTTTTTCTTTACCAGATCTTGTTCACTTTTATTTTTAAAGAAATATGCAAATAACATCCTACAGTAGGAAGTCCACTACTGTAGTTATCTACAGAAGGTAAGAAGTACTTGGATAGTCCGATAGACTTCACTTCCTTTGATTACATACATCTGCGTGCACTACTTTGAACACTCTCTCACTTCTATTTCTACTATGTGGAAAAGGTAATCTTGTTTGTTTACCTTCGCAGTACATTGTATAGTTGTTTTTACTGATATCAGCTTTATTTTTACACGAAATCCTGTCTATTCCTCCATTTTTATGGCCTAACCGTCTGTGACATATCATATCGGAAGTCATTGCCGAAGCTGCTAATAAACGTGCCGATTTCATGTTTAATCTGCATACGCGTTAATTAACTTGGATTAATTTGCATACCCCGTTAATCAACTATGCAATATATAACAAACTACTTTCAGGAAATTCACTTTGTTACCATTTTCCATTAGTTTACTAACAGACGACAAGATTGAAGTAAGGTTAAGAATAAACAAAACATTTGTAACAGTAATACTATTTTCCGGATCGTTCACAACCGTAATAATCTGTGTCTTCCAAACACCACACTGGCACATTCATTTGGTTTGCAACCATTATTTCCTTAGTTGACAGGTTACATGACTTATTTAAAGTATTGTTCTCGTTTTTTATCATGTGATTACTGGATCCTGAATCGACTTGATATCCATTTCAATAAAATTTTCCGTATAGGAATACTACAAGGAACACATTAACTGATCATTCTTGTAGTAACGGACATTTATTTTTGTAACGACGGATTTGTTTATATAGATAAACTTTTACGGTTTTGACGATTAAAATGACCTTTCCGCGGTTTTAACAACTTTATCGCCGTGTTTATGGCGTTGCCAACTTTTTTCTAGGAATGCGCTTTCTGATTCGTTGCTACCTATATCCAGGTTTGAACTTATGTCTAAAAGCCTTGTTTTTAACACATCAGCAAAAATGACAATGTTCAATGGCCATGATCATAGGCGAAAACTAATCTGGTGATCCTGCTAAAAGGAAAACCAACCCATTCATAATTTATTTCGAAACCATTTCTTTTTAATTTCTATTCTGTATCCACTAGTTGAGTAACGTGAGTTGTCAGTGATTCACTGTTTTTCAGACGAATTACCACGATGGCGTCTTCAGACTTCATGATGTCAACACCTTCCCAAATCATAAAATTTTCAGTCACTAATGACCACTGATCGTAATTTTTCCACTTCTGATATAGTTATTCGCGATATAGTTACCAACCATTTCACAACTAGATATTAATATTTTAATGTAAAATTCGGGACTGGGCCATAACCTGATAAAAAGCAGTAACGTAACCGAATCTACCGACTTTTTATTTTATTACCTCCACAAGCTAGTACACAGTTGCCCGCAAATGACGCTATTTGTCATTCAAGTATTCATAGTTGCCAGTAGATGGCGTCACTTGTATCTTTATTTTTTTATTTATTAACTAATCGTCTAGTGTTTCCAGGAACTTATTGCAGTCCGATTTTATTTAAAAATTTTTAGTTGTTTTGAATACATAAAAGCATTGAAAAATTTCGGGCTTGTAGCGCTAATAGGCAGCGAGAAAAAGAACTGTGAAATATATATACATATATGTGTATATATATATATATATATACATATATATATATAAATATATATATATATATATATATATATATATATATATATACATATATATATATATATATATATATATATATATATGAAACTAAAATATGTTTGGATAAGGAACTATAAAAAATATTTATGAAAACTAAACCTTAAAGTCACTCACATTTTTTTATAACATGATTCTGTTTAGTTGAATATGAACTGGTTCGAAATATCACTTTAACGAAATGTCAACTTTCAAAAGAGATTAGTTGGGTGGTAGTGACATTTGATCATTAAGACTTTAATTTTTAGCCAACATGACAAAAATTGCACAGCTTAAACATTTACTCCACTGTTTTATTAATTATTTAATCTACAGCCCTAATAAATGAAAGCTGGCATCGGGATGTAAACTTTAGTTGTTCTAAGAATATTTCTTTCAGGTAGAAATATAATTTGAAAGAGCTTCGGACAAAAATTTTCTCCCACTTTTTAAAAGTGACAAAAGTGTGTAATTTATAGTGTGGTAAAAAGGTAACAAAATGGGGAAGTGTATTAGATGTCGAAAATACTGAAAGCAAATCCTAAATTAAAGAATCCTTCTTCAAGTAAAATCCTGCAATAAAATCTTAATTTTCCACTACACCCCAAATCTTTGCTAGATTTTAAACGCAAATTTGAAAATATATTAAATATATTTTTTTAATATTTACATGATAATTTATATCCTATTCTAAAGCATTAATTTATTTGAAAGAATTTATACACCTAAGTCCAAAAAACAATAGAAATTATAAGTTTCTAATTCGCAAGTGAACTGACGGATATAGCTATTTATGCCACTTGTTTGTTTTGCTATTAAAAGCAAAAAAGGTTGAAATGGCGATTTTCATGAATACTTCATATGTATCTCATTGTTAATGGAAAACATCAACCAAGAGATAAACTTTGCCACCTCGTATAATAATATTAACAAATGCATTAAAAACACCACTGAGATGGAAAGTGAAGATTTAGAAGGGGAGGTAAAAATGGAGAAAAATTAAATAAAAAAAAATGTCAGTATCAAGTAACTTTTCTATATCAAAATGCATAAGGGATTAACGGAATACTTAATCTTAATCGGAAGATTAATACTTCTATTTCCTGACAAGTAGGGCAGCATTCAAATGTGAAATATAACAGTTTCTAGAGCAGCCATTTTTTAGAACTTGTTTAAACACTTGACTATTTACTCATATTCACAATAATGAGCATACAATTTTCGAACAAGAAT
Source organism: Druceiella hillmani (assembly GCA_039881145.1). Taxonomy (NCBI): domain Eukaryota; kingdom Metazoa; phylum Arthropoda; class Insecta; order Lepidoptera; family Hepialidae; genus Druceiella; species Druceiella hillmani. Next base: position 8,308,209 of record JAYKKI010000010.1, on the reverse strand, counting down.
ACTAAATCATACATAATATAAATGAAATACTATGAATGTAACTAAGAATATATTCAATAATGTTATAAGAATAAAATTTGAGACATATTCGTAAACATAAATAGAGTAAGAGCTAACCTATTAAATGTAAAGTTGCAAATTTACAACGGCGAAAAAAAGAATGTGACGTGGGCAAAAAGTTTGACTATTCCTATTCAACTGATATTGGATCCAAAGTTAAGATTAAATAATTAGTTTTTTTTACAATATCTATGTATAAATTATAAACTAACGGACCTTCTTACCTTCTACCTTCTATCGGTCTTACGTAACGAGGGTAACTGTATATAAAAAAGAAATAATTAATAATTAATGTTAATTGAGAATAAAAAAAGAAATGTCTCCAATTTCAAAATTGATATAAGATAAGTGAAACTAATTTTAAGATATTTGATTTCTCACTATCACTCGGGAAGTTTAACATAAAGACTTGAATTGTAAAGTTTTATATAAAATAATAACTTTATTTTTTTGTAATTAACTATGGAATATCAAATTTCATATATCGATATTTTATACAAAAATATTCTGTCTAATCTTTCCTTATATATCAGAATTTTGGATTTTTACCTTCTGTAATTAATGTTTTGATAATACGTACTAGAGTTTCCAACACGATGGTAATTTCTTTATTCAAATGAATGTACGATTAAAATTGACCCGCTTAATCTTACTATATATTTTGTCTCCGTCAAACTGGGGAATAAATTATTTTGAACTTCGTTAATAAAATAATTATAACAGCGATATTATTCATCAAACTGACATTTTGACATTGACAAAAAAAATTTAAAAAAAACATTGTAAGTAATAAATAACAAAAATAATAATAAAGGTATTTAAAAATAACAGGGAGCTAATTAAAAATTATATTCGTTTTCGTATTTTCTTTTTTCACTTTTCTGATTATGACGCATGCAACAATAATATTTTATTTCCTTTTATTAATTTAATTTTTTCTCTACGTTTGTTTTCATTAATGCCATTTTGTTATATTATCACTGTACTCAATTTACATAAAAAATATCATTATTCACTCGCACCTATTATTTCTTACCGATACTGTATGTATGACATGGTTATTTATTTACATATTATCACCTACGTGGCTTTATAACAGTAAAGCGCAAAACATTAATGAAAAAATTAATATTTTTTTCATATATACCCTACGGTAAACTAAATTTAAATCATGCCGTTAAAGTATTATATGGTTCTATTCGCACTAATTTGAATTAAATTTTCTTTTTAACTATTGGCCCTAAGCTCAATCGCACTTTAATTAACAGGCTAATTTTTAATCAATTTCAAGGAATTTTCAAAGAAGGGAAAGTATCTGTGTCCATGGGCATAAATACAAACCTGCGTTACTTAATAATTTCTTTTATTTCTATCTCTGCTTCTAGGGAATTCATTAATTTTTGTAATAATTCACAAATGTATTTGCTGGTATCTATTTCATTTACGTCTTCAAAAATAATTCTCCAATAAAAATATAAGATTTTAATATCGCCTTCTGTCTTGTTTTCAGGTAAATATTTGAAGTAGAGCATTCCCCAATTCTGAATTTTTATATTTTTCTTAATCATTCAGAAAAAAGTACATTGATAAAATACCTTCTTAAAATATAATTTGAATTCTGTGGACTGATGATGGTAGATTGATATCAGTGGAACTAGTAAGAAAATATATCTCATTAGAATTATACACAAAAAACACAAATATGCCACGTAAAAAACATTGGAAAATACAATTTTAAGAGCCGTATAAATTGAGGATATCTAACACAATAGCTAATAAAATCAAAAGAAAACGAAGTCATAACTTATTTTAACGAAAAATATATTGAATATATTTTTCAAGAACCGAAATTGGATGGAAACCCAAAGCGGCGGAAATATCTGTGAGGCGTAAACTCATGCTGGCAGAATTGTGAGTTCTTAGCACCACTCGTAGAAGTAGCTATAAATAAATATATTATGTGTTATTTTACTATAATCGCAAACATGAGAGGAAATTTTCTACACTTTTAACTTCTTGAAAGGGTATCTGTTATAAAATATTTTAATACTAACAAATTTCTTTATTTAATATCGAAAATATTTATCAACGTATTATATAGATAACGTGATGGCATTACTTTATCACTTGTATTCTTGATATTGACGTTTCGAATCGAATTTGTCATTAAATAGAAGTAAAATTGAAATATCGGTGTACAAATTTATCGTAAGATTATTTAAAAAAAAATTATTATTTCATGTCAAAACCATTCAGTAAAATGCCATTTTTTCATCTATACATGCTAATTGAATATTTTGTCACTTATAAATATTTCAATATCATTCTCTTCTCTCGGCAAAAGAGACGCGCTATATATGTACCCTATTTTTCATATAAGCAATTAATTTTGTTTTGTAAATATTACTTTCATTTCTATTTTTTTCATTAACTTTCCAGAAGTGAAACTTTTTTATTACCACTTACTGGTCTGCTTAGTTAAATATTATAAAAAATAATACTCTTTAGTAAAATCATATTTAGAATAAATTTTGTGAACAAAATTGTAAGAAACAGTTATTTTCTGAAACACAACGGCGCGTTTCAGAAAAATTTGCAATACGTAAATATAAACTTTATTATTTATTACGGGCAATTTGTGAAAAGGTTATTTATCGTGTAAATTTGGCGTGTTTTTTCGTAATGTAATTTTAATTATAACTCATATTTAAATAACAATTTTGAACTATGTCAATATCGTTTCATAGAAAAAGTATCAGTTATATTTGACATAGATAATATTACAGTTCATTAATTTTTATTACCTCCTTTTTATTTCATATGTTCTTTATTGCCTTAAAAGGCGCATTAAAATATAGATTCAAATGTAAACATTTGACCTCATTATTTTTGGTAACTTTCAGGTTGTTAACTGTAAATTAATATTAACTCATTGTGTGCAATGTTCTGAGTAATATAATTTATGAGAATGAGAAAAGCTATACGATACAATTACGAATAAATACGGGTATATGATGAGTAAATAAATATGTTTCAGAATTTCTTTTTAAATATTGTTTGTTCAGTTAAAAAAGTTTATAATTAAATAAGCCACATTAAAATTTAACAATAATATTATCAAGGTCAATGACAAGTTTTATATGTTTTGCTGAAATCAGCGAGACCAAATTGGTAGTCTGGCGAAAATATTTTTTTTGTGTCAATTTTTGTAAACATGTTAGTAAATTATTTTAAATAGATTTTAAATATAAAATATTTGCCCCATTTTAAACATATCCACAATATAACAGTATGCGAACTGTGGATGTAGAGTTAAATATTTTTTTCTTTCCTCCAAAAATCGTACAATTAATCAACAAAACGCATTATTTATTGAGAAACACGATGTGGCTACAAAAAGGGCATCGTCATTTAAAATCTGAGAGAAATTTATTTTCAGTTTTTTTCTTCGGTTTTTGCAATAAAACAAATATAATTAAATTAAAAAAAAATTAATTTTTTTATAGAAATATCGAGATATTTAAAAACTAAATGCCGAATCAAAGTTTTGATATGTTAAATCTATCTTCGTTTCATTATTAACTAAAAATATATCAAATAACCCGTCTGTATATTTGAATATTTATGACAGAATATCATTGCATTAATTCTGTTTTCATATTAGAAATAATTTATAAATAATGTACAAAAAGAGTTACAAATATTAAAGGATGATTCATAAGAAATATCTGCTGCAATAATTTCACAATAACTAACCTAACTGATATTAATTACTTTGTATAGACAAAGTAATTAATATCAGTTAGGTTAGATATAAATTATAATAAAATTTATCCCAGTCAGAAGAGGACCAAGGATAGTAGACCTTATTTATCGGTTTACAAGCCATTGATAATTTTTAAATTTAAGGAAATTACCTTTGAATATACAAGTTTTGGATCGAAAACCAGTTCTCACATCTTCATGCCATGAAACACTCCGTCTAACAAGTAGTTTTGGAGAAAATAAATATCGATGGTCCGCGTCCCCGTTATGGTTACAATATAAATACTTCTATGATAATAACGTGATCCTCTCCGTAGAAATAATGCATATCAGCATATTCGAGTACCGAGTCAAATTGAAGTCACTATGCCTTTCCACCTTCCCACAATCAATATTAAAAATTTCTGTAACAAACCGAGTACTCATATAATGGAAAGTTTATTATACAGAAATAAATTTGGTAAATTTACTAGTTTTATCAAGGATAAGGGTAATAAAATTTGATGAATTTTATTTTCAGGAGTAGCATGAGAAATTGTTCATTAAAAGTAGGAATTTTTCCGAATTTCCAAAAAATTATATAAATAACTAGCAAAACCTTGAATTTGGAAAACATGATGAGGTTTCTTACACCCAGTTTTCATTTGGATGCCTAAAATAATATCTGGATGATAATCTCTATTACTAAATAAAAGATTCTTTTTTCTATTACCAATTATTTAAATTAAAAAAATAACCTTATATATATGAGCGTGTACATACTTATATAGATGTATTTACAGTAGTTTGATAATATCGTGTTAACTTGAAAAAATATACAGGTATGGACTTTTTTACAAGACACAGTAACAGTACCGCATCCACTGTAAAATAGTGTTTTTCATCTGGTAGTTTAATGCTATTAAAGCGGTTTATAAATAACTGAAAATTATATTAATAACAGTTTACCTTCAGAAAGATTTAAAAACATTGCTCAAACTCTAATATATATAGAACTCGAAAATATGGTTATTTGAAATTACGTATATGTACTCACGTATAGATAACATTTCCTCAAGAATATCTGACGAATTAATTTCAGACTTGGCTGAAAACTAATTCTTGATTTGAACTTCCCTACTTGAAATGTTCATAGCACATGATCAACGTTGTAAAATAGCACACAGATATTGCACGACTTTCGGAAAGAGTGAAGGATGTCCAAGTCGTCCAGAAACCTATACAACCCGTCAAAAAATGCAGATCCATCAGTTGTCAGGTACATTATCTCGCATGTCCATATTGCTACGTGATATAGTATTATTTCTACTTTCTTTAATTTCTTTACCACTACTTAGGTTTCGTTGTGTTACAATATCGTCAGGTCTATAGCAAAGATCTTTGCTAATAGTCCACCTGAAGATGTCGTAACACAACGAAACCTAAATCGTGGTAAAGAACTTAAAGAAAGTAGAAATAATACTATATCACGTAGTTTCATTTAATTGTGAATAATACATTTTTACAAAATTAACGCCAAATATATTCAACAAAGAAATTTTTAATAAATTTCTTGCCCGAGCAATTGATGTTTCATAAATTAATAAATCAATGGGGTCATACTTATTTAAAAATTTAATGTATTCATAACTATGCTAAGCGGAATGAAAAAATCAACATCTGAATTCATGAAAAACATTGTATTTTTGAAAGTAAAGTTCATTTTGCAATTTACATGACATGCGTCTACATTTGTACATAATTAAAGAAAAAAATTGCAAGTCGCAACGATTTAAATTGTTTACCAATTTTTACATATTATTAACTTAAACATATCCGTCATAATATGTTACATTTTCAATCTCATCATATATTTTAAAATACAATCTGTAAAATAAACAAATACGATAAGCATCTATTTATCAAAAAACCTCTTATAAAAGTTTAAAAAACCGGAAATTGTTTTCTTTTCAAGTTGATGTCACAAAATTTAAAAAAAGTTAAAATATATCGTAGGATATATTGAACAAAAGATTACTATAAGATACATTCATGGTTTAAGCTTGTATTCCATTTATCCATCTTTTTTCAAGAGATTTGGATGTCAAAAAAGAAAGTTTGATATATTAACGCGTAATATATTAGCCAATTTTATAGTTAAAGTTATGTTAAGCGATTCTAATATTATTTTATATTCTAATCTAATATTATAATAAATTAACAATACATGATATTAAGTAAACAATTATACTAAAAATGTAAAAAAGTCATTTTTATTTTCATCTGGAATCAAGTCGTCAGCAAAATGAATTCATTAAGATAAATTTGAAAATATTTAAATCTTTGATCCCTCCAAGGAAAAGTTTGGTTAAAATGTCCCAATTTTGTGATGAGAAAGTCTTTTACTACTTCCTTAGAGTCAGCAATTTCTAATCTAGACTGTGGCTAGTATGGTCGCTTAATAACTAAATGAATATGATATTATTACTTTGCTATTTATCACAATATAATATTCCTTTTATTACTCGATATTAAACTAACGTTACCTTTGTTGTCGGTAAATAGAGGTATTTTAAAAAAAAAAGGCAAAACGTAATTATTTTCATTTTAATTTGGTTAGGAAACAAAAAGTGTAACCCTGATTTGTTTTCATAAAAAGAACTTTTCAAATCTAAATAGTAGGAAGAATTCAAATGTGTATAGATATAAACAATGTGATAAATTAAAATAATTTACAAGTCCTCTGAACGTCTTCTGTGCTAGAGATTTTATTATTTTGTAAATGGTCGCTTAAAACTGCGAATAAGTTAATAAATCTGATGGATGTGTTAGCAGAACGTGGCACAATTTCTATTATTTTTACTAGTCTATTTGACGGTATATAGTCAGGATTTATCTCGTGGAAAATAAATTCAGTGTTATCTAGCCTTTGTAATTACTACACTAAATCTCTGCATTCCTCATAAATTTCTCTCAGTGAATAAGATACTCGATATTCCACCAGTAAGCTCACCATTTCTTTTTTGGTATTCAGTTCAGGTATAATACTAAAATCTATCTTTATTAAACCGTTTTGCATTTACGTGCTTCGTTTAAATTTATTACTAACTTTTACTTAATAGTAATTAATTGTTTAGTCTAGTGAAACTTCTTCAAATACCTTGACTCAAAAATTGGAAATGTCCGTACTTGAGGTTGATTTAAATTCATTTTATTGCACTTTATAACAAAATATTATGAAAGTTTCAACAATTGTTCTACGAAAGTTACACAATAGCATCTAAAAACTTATCAATCAACCCAGTACTTTCCCTTTTTGATTAAAGTTTTAGTAGACGGATTTTTGATTTAATAAGATAAACGTTACCCTATATCGCTGAAGTCTTGCACAATGACCTTTATCATGTCCTGCTTACGCATACACATTTATATTTTTGAATGATATTTTTCACCAACCGTTTAACATAATTATTTTTTTTGTCATTCTATTGCATACATTTTCAAGTGACAGTGGCAGAAAAATAATTTACTGTCTTAAAAATATTAATTCTATTTTACTGGAATGATATCCAACATTGTCCTTCGTCCTATATTTACAAAAATAAATAATTTGGTAGTTAAAATCCTTAATTACATAAATCTTAAGCACAGGTAAAATTTGTTATGTTCACCAAAATATTTAATTTACCAATTAAAATGCATAAACAGCGTAGAGTTCACGCATAGATAAAATTGATTGATATTGCAAAACTTGGTTAAAACATGGGTTCAGTAAGTGCACCGTTACAAAAAATTCTAATTATTCAATTTTCTTAGTATTTGATTATGCAAGTGAGCTTAATTTAACTTAAAGAAATTATTATTTCATTTTAAATTCAAAAATATATGGTAGGAAAACTTTATTCATATTATTTTTTATGGAGATTAGGATAATTATCAAATATGGTAGTAGAAAGTATGAATGCGAGAAGTTTAGCATTTTTACAACATTTTATTACTGACATCTGCTTTGTATCTTACAAAATGTTACTAGTTTAGAAGAATAGTTATTTTACGTTTATATTATGCTATAACTAGAAAATATGGAAGCTTTCAATACGCCTGACTGTGTGAGTAATATTATATAAGGTTATAATGGTTGAATATATTTGGCGTTAATTTTGGAGAAATTAGTTTTCACTTAATTTCTTTTTTATTCACAACTAAAGGAAACTACGTGATATAGTATTATATCTAATTTATTTAAATTATTTTTTACGATCAAGGTTTAGTTGCAGAATAACATTTTTACGTGGGCCATTGAAGATACATATTTATAATAATTACCTGAATTGATCTTGAAATAGTTTCCAAGAATTTAAAAATAATTTAAACACTATTTCATGAATAGGTTCTATTTCTTATTCTCGTCCAATTCGTATTTCATTAGAATAAGACTATAATAAAAAATCACAGTTATGATCTTGAACGATTTTTATTTTCCCAACATATGTTTGTATAATTATTTAATAATAATATTTTTTTTATTTCATGGCAGATTAGTATATATTTAAATTAAAGAAATAATTAAAATTCATATACTCATACACATATATTTTTTAATTGTTTCGGAAATTTTTATTTCATTTGCACGTCATACACAATTAATAAAAAAATAACAGAATATGGTATAAAATGTTAATTTGACTGTTCCAGGAATACGTATGAAAAACTTGCCATAACTGTAATAATTTTCACGAAATAGACTATGATTTCAACTATGATATGACAGGAATGGAAAAAAAATTTTAATCATGAAGGGAAGCAGATATTGCATCAAAAACTATAATACCGAAGAGTATTTATGTTCGCAATTAAATGAGACTACGTGATGTAGTATTATTTCTACTTTCTTTAATTTCTTTACCACGACCTAGGTTTCGTTGTATTACAACATCTTCAGGTGGGATATTAGCAAAGAAATTAAAGAAAGTAGAAATAATACTACATCACGTAGTTTCATTTAATTGCGAATAATGAATTTCTACAAAATTAACGCCAAATATATTCAGTATTTATGTTACTTTAAAAAAAACTGGAACTGATTAAATATTAAATAAAAAAATTTACCTAATTTGTTTAAAAATTAATTTAATTTTTTTCTGAAACACATTCAAATGATGTGAAGAGTATAATAACTTGCATAACTTTTTGTTTACTCGACCTGTTATTATTGTTAATATTTAATGTTGAATAATGAATTTCTACAAAATTAACGCCAAATATATTCAATATTCGTAAACTTGCTTAAAATTGTGCATGGTACATCGCTGAAGAAATCCAATTAAAGGGGAAAGAATAAAATACGATATAAATTAATAAATTTCCTTTTATAAACGATAAATAAATGAAATAGTCGTATTAATACATTTGTGTTAAAACTGTTTAATTATTAGTTGTTATTGTTACGGTACAAATAATCCTGCAAGATGGTGTTTAAATCGAGAAAATATGCCTATAAAAGAGTTCACTCTTTTGCCTTTCATCTATTAATTCTTGTGCGTAAGTGCATACTATGCATTAAGTTCTGACTGCAGTGGAAAGGCTGCACTAATGAAAATAGCCTTGATGCTGTTCACGGGCGATTGTGATTTCTCCGTTTTATTATATTGTTGCAAAATATATACATGTAATATTTTATGAGAAGTTTCAACGCAGAAACATATTTTAAATGTAAACATCCTAGTATGAAAATGTGTTAACCTTTATTATTATTTGCAGTGGTTAAAGCATGGTAAAATTGTATGACGAAGAGTTTAGCCTAACTTTAATTAAAAATTCATTGCACTTGTTTTATTAAAAAAAATATTGTATGCCAAAATAGTTGTAAAAGTTTTTAAATTAAGATTTGTAAAAGTCTGTCTTAGTAGATTTTATAAAAAAACAGTGCATTTCTATATAAATAATTAATGACAAAATATTTACACTAACAATTACCTTTGAAAACGGTTAATATTTATATTAGGTGTTAAATGTAATTATTGTTCAAGTGTTATTTTAACAGACGAAAAAATATTTCCTACTTAATCTAAATGGCAATAAAATTAATGAGTTGATTCTTAATTAAATTAAAAAAAATTGTCATCAGGTTCCAGAGTTAAAAAAAATCACAAAAATGAAAATTTTGTGTAATAACATACATTTTAAAATAGGAAAGAAAATCATAGCATAAATTTTATTAATATTATTACACGTGAGCAGAGCAAAAACTAATAGCCATTTAACCACTCCTTGTCAAAATCATATATCGCCGTGGCTGTACATTGAATACATTTTTAGGAAATTTTTTTTCTAATAGTCATTATTCTCGACAAAAATTTAAAATTTACCATTTTTAACATTTTTGTCTATTTGTCTGTCTGTATGTATTCTTCTTACTGCATTACGCAAAAACCACTAAATGGATTTCGATGAAATTTATGATATTTTTTTGATTTGAAATTTTTGTATGACGAATACTAACTATCCGGGTCAACATATGGGACAATTTTTTATTTTGGGAAAATGTCTGTCTTTCTGTTATCGTGTCACGCAAAAACCACTGGACGGATTTTGATGAAATTTGGTATACGGATAACTGACTTTCCTGGTCAACATATAGGATATTTATTATGGAAAAATATCTCATTCCCAAGCAAAAATACAAAACCTGGTTCGTGCAAAAATCACTCTGAATCTATATATTTTTGCTAATCTATTCATATCGATACATATTTGTGAATATGAAAAAATACAAAACGAGGTAATAAATAAATATAAATACCCATAATTAAAAAAGAAAGTAAAACGGCTCAATAATATTTAAATAAGTTCAGTTGAAAAAATCGCCAAAAGATGTCATCACAAGGTTTTTAGATTATAACGGTTAAAACACGTAAATTTCCTCTATCTCATCAAGTCAATTATCATTGAATAAATTGGATCTTTTTTATATTGCACCGTGTTAAATTACATAATGCAATGCAATATAATTCTCATCATATCCATGCTCTCTAAATATTTTCAGGCTTAAATAAAGTTACAAGGTTCGTACTATTATTTTGCTTTTCTTCAATAGATGGCGCAAGTAGGAATTTAAAGTAAAAACACATCATAAATACGATTCTTAATAACGTGCTTTATTGTTTAAATTTGTTTACATATTTTTATTTCTACTCGACGATATTAATGCTACATTTTTTCTATTATATAAAGCGATATGTTTTTTTTAATTGTTCGTTACATGCCATTCACCGAAAGACGTAACAAGTAAGTTTCGCAAATCGTGGTGTTATTGTGTTTTCACAAAAAGGTGTTGTCAGGTGGCTGGCGTGGACCTAAGCACCTGTTGCTTTTCGTATGGACAGCTGTATGTAGTACTCTCCCGCGTCAGCAACGCTAATAATTTAATTGTTTATGTCCCTGACGGTTCTACACGAAACATTGTTTACAGAGAAATTTTGTGAACAATGCTCTAAAGCCCACGCGTACGAAGTCGCGCCTTTAATAATGAGTAGTAAAATTAGTCTATTGAATCAATAATTCAAGAGACCTTGATTTGTTTTACTAAGAAAAAATATATCCATAAGGAAAAGTGCTCTATCATCTAGATCTGTAATTTTTTTCTACCTTAAAGCATTTTCTTTTTCACAAGAGTATTCGCTATCATGATTCGGGATACAATTGTTTTAAGTAATTACCTTAACTATAATTCTTGCCAATCTAAGAGTTTCTTCAACCAGATGGCACACCTACGACCTGGTGAGTGCTGTTGGTATATTTCTCCCTGCAACGTAAGCTGCATTAAGCAATATTTTAGATTCCTCACGACATGTTTAATATATATTTTATGGTGTGAATCCCTATGCATTCTTTTTCGATCTACGTTCTCTCAAACTAGTGATATTGCTAACCTTATTGGTCCAATAAATGAGGTTCATTTTGCAGCATACCCGTATATCGAAAGTTACAATTCTTCGTATTGCTTCTTTATTTAATGCCCATGTCTTCATGTCGTTAGTTACATATTGTTTGAAAAATTTAATTTTACGTTTGTTAATTTTTTCTTTTTTATTCGTTAAAATATTAATATTCCCAAAACAATAAATCTTACAATTTCTTCACGTCCGTCCTTCTGTTCCTTCTTCTGTCAAAGCCTCACAATTACTAAACAAAAAAATGATATATGTCATATTTTCCATCATTAATATAAAATACAACGACGTCACTTACTAACCTTCTTCTATACTCTACATGGTACATACATCGCTAGAACGCGCATATCTTGAGATAATGAGAAACATTGGAAACCGAATAAATATTGAGTAAGCTATACTTTTAAAAGGAAAGGCTAATTAATTATAATACACTTCTATTGAATATTTACGTTGATCCGTATAACTTTACTCAACATCTATAATACCTGTCATATTTTCTATCATTAATATAAAATGCAACGACGACACTTACTAATCTTCAATACTCTACATGTTACCTACATCCCTAGAACGGCCATATCTTGAGATAAGTAGAAACATTGAAAACCGAATAAATATTGAGTAAGCTGTACTTTTAAAAAGAAAGGCTAATAAATTACAATACACTTCTATTGAGTGTAAGTTTATTTGATGTTGCTGAGAGATACGATTATAAAGTGATATCAGTAATTCTGCAATATTATATATGTTTTTTGTTTTATGTAGTATTTCGATTTGTAAAAGTAATAGGTACAGTAAAGTGTAATTATTCATAAGAAATTAAAATTATATTTGAATTATTTATGAGTTAAACTTGAAATGCATTTGTTCGGCGCACATATTAAAAATTGATATGCATATATATATATATATATATATATATATATATATATATATATATAATCATATTTGGAAGTTTCAATATTATAAAATATTTAATTAAAAAGAAATTAGAAAATATACAAAATATGAAGATAACTCAGAAAAATTGATCTATTTTAACACGTATTGTACCTTTTTTTTCAGTCGTATGTATCTGCCAAACTGTCAAATTATAAAAATTTGTGCGTCGAAAATTTATAGTATAGAATTTTATTTTTTAAATTTGTAGCTGCCTTCCAGAGACAACATATATTTATGAGCCATATATATCCATAAGTATATAAACAAATGTTCATGCATACAAGGAAATTATTTATTAAAAAAATATGTATCCCGGTATACGGCAATTGTTTATACAATTTTAATTCGTAAATTTTTATTAGAGTCGAAAAAACTTAATTCTTCATTTCTACACACTCACATATTCCTTATATGTAACATACATTTATTAACATAGAGTTACTAGTGAGCATACTGAGATGATCTTTTATTGTTGATTATCTTTACTTTTGGAGCACACTTTTTACTATCGATCAATTTATTTACGGCTTTGTATTAAAAATACTTTTATAATTATATTGAGGTTAATGTGGCGACAACTTAACTGAAGAAAGCTTATTTAAATCATGTGACACGATTTAAAGATATCGTTGTTACAATCACATTTGTTTTCATAACAATTTGCCTTCACTAATCAAATATATTTTTATTTTTGTAATAGAAGTTTTGTACGTGTACTGAATATGAAAATTGGAATGATTCTTTGTTTGAACGTTGTACTGATTTGAACGTTATTTGAATGTTGTATTCATAAAAATCCCTTTTTTCCCTGAAGTGTTATGTTTTAGTTCTTAAAATATTTCTTTAAAATCAAGTTTCTAAGTAAATTTGAATGATACTATCTCATTGTAAATTAATTTCAAAACATTAATTTTAATTCATCTACTAACCTAGCTGTAGAATTAAAAGAAATTTTGTCGAATAACAATGTTTTTTATTTAGATTTTAATATCCAAATATTTATAGTTATTTGAATAGAATTGATTTAGTTCAATACAATTTGAATTTACATTTGCTCAAAAACATCTTACTTCTCTCAGATTGTTTAAAAGAATAAGCTCTATTTTTATTATTTAAGATGACGACATCTTCTATTAAGCTAAAGGATCATTCTCATTTCCCACAACGGCGTACAATAAATTTTCAAGAGAAAATTCTGAATCTTCTAATGATCATTTGTCAATTCAGTTTTATTTCAGATATTTTTTATAAGCGATACAAAACCTTGCATGTGAGTCAAACAACTACAAAGTGAATTATTTCGATGTTAAAGAAGTTAATCTATAAACAGTTTTACCTATTTCACACGTAGGGTAAAAAAAATTATATATTAATTTGTGAGCGACAATATTATCCTACGCAACAAACTACAGAATAAAAAGAACTAAAGATAATTGTTTTTAATTCTTCCTCATTTACAACAAATCATCAGATTAAGAGTTAGTTTACGAGAGTTAGTTTTATCATCACATTATTATATGCCCAAATAAAAATCATTTCATTAAAAGTTTACGACAAAAATGTTATAAATTATTTCACCAGGTTTATTTTACATGCAATGAAGAACATACATCAAGAGTTAGCTGGTGAAAGCTATAACCTTTGATAGCCTTTGATTTTATAAAAATATTATAGTGCACGTGATGTAGCTACGATGGGAGAATAATATGTGCGTAAAACAATGGTGTCATTATTTAGAATATATGATGTTTAGCAACATCTCAAAAAAATTACTAATTTTACTATGAACTACCTACAATAATCAATCTTCATTTCCTATGAAAATTTAAGTCATACTCATTTTTGAACCATATCTATAATATACAAATGGCGTTAATATCAATTGTATTATTCTTTTATGCATTATTTTTAAAACAAATGACATTAATTTTGCGTGTTCCTATTTAACGATTTTTTTGATAAAATTGAACGTAATAGCAATAATATGGACAAAAACTTAATAAAAAATGTTTTATAAGAAACAAAAAAATCAATCAATCAAGAGTTATAAAATACTCTCTTACTACAGAAAGACTCGAAGCTATCCATATCGCTTTGAGAATAGAAATGCTCTAGTAAAATAATGGAATGTTGCTGAGTATGGAAATCATTGTCTGTTTAGTTTTGTTGAGAAAAAGCTTGAAATTGAATTATTATTATGGGGTATTTTCATTTTCAGTGGATATTTAAAAATAAGTTGATTTAGCGAAAAACATCCATTTGTAGACTATTCTGCACTTTCATGTTTACATCAATGTTTTATCAGGAACACAAATTTTAATGTATTGTTCCGCAATAACACATCAGGGTTTTGTAACGCTTGAACTCGTTTAAATGACGTTGCATCCCTTATAAGTAAACGTCTTCACAATTAAATGAAACTACGTGTTCTTAAGTTATTTACCACGAACAAGGTTTCATTGTATTACATTATCTTCAGGTGGGCAATTAGTAAAAATCTTTTCTAATAGCCCACCTGAATATGTTGTAATGCAACCAATCCTAGGTTGTGGTAAAGAAACTGAAGCAAGTAAAAATAATACTACATCACGTAGTTTCATTTAATTGTGAATTATGAATTTCTACAAAATCAACGCTAAATATATTCAATAAACGTCTTTATGTTTTTAAAAAGTTTGCATAGAATTTTTAAACGGTGATTCAGCTCATGGTATATTAAATAAAGAATACTATTAGTAATATACTATATTTTATTTTATCTTGAGCTGAAAAGTTACGATGCGTTTTCATATGCAAGTACGTAATGTTCTGAGGTTCCATTTTTTTTCATTTTGATACCAAATATTAATATATAATTGAATTGGTAACTTGAGGTTTTTCGAGCTTTCCTATGCGACATTTAGGAAAAGTTATATTCACACCTATAAATTCTACAAAGCATTCACATAAAATTTTAACCAGAGAAATTTTGAATAATATGTCCTTCTAACATAACAAATGAATTTGGAAGCCTAATAAAATTATCTGTGCCTTATACATAAAATTATAATAACACGATTTCGACGAAATTAATACTCTAATAAAATTTACAAATTTCCATTAAAAGTTCCCTTATAAAGTGTCATTTAGGCTATTACTTACACAACCTTGAGCAATTTTTGAGCAAATTAATTTCATCGGGCGGTAACAATACCTCGATAATGCCTTCACTTAAACGGAGCTTCTATAATTTATTACTATGTTCTTACGACAGCTCACCTATCCTACCTTACGACACTATCTTGTACCGTAATGCCTGTAATTGTTGATGTATATTATTGTTAACAATTTAAATTATCCTAATTTCCCTAGAAATTTTTATTTTGTGACTATTTTTTATTTAATTGAAGGGGCTATTACACAGCATAAAATTTCTATTTGTTGATATTTTTTAAGAAATAAAATAATTTTTCACTTTTAGTTACAAAAACAAAATTTAATATCCAAACATTTTGAACAATACCCAAAACGATATACAAAATTAGTCGAAATCAATTTTGATCTTTCTTCACATTTTCAACATCCAGCATAGTATCGACAACATGGTTATTATTGTATATTTACAGGAAGGCATATACTTGACTTATTTTTATTAGTCACAATGGTCTTGTTCTTTGTTTCGATTTTAATTGCCGTAAAGACAAGACTCCTAGCAATTATGTCAATATTATCAGCATTTATCACAACTTCTATTCTTCTTTTAAAAATGGAGATAAGGTATTCACATTACAATTTCTGATTATTTCCTCAAGAAGAATGGTAAAGCGTAAATATGCCAGTGCAATGCCTTTTCTTCCATAATTTTTCACTGAAGTGATGTTCATTGAGAAATATCATCTTGAATTATAAATAGATGTATTCTAGAGTGTAGTTAATAACATTTATAACCATTAAAGTATCCAAGTTTCTTTCAGCTTCTTGAAGCACTTATCTATTTATGCAAGCAAAGGAATTCCGTTTAATTTAGAAATCAATGGCATGTGAATGTTTCCTTCGTGAAGCCTGATAACCTCTGAGTGTTATTGTAGGTCAGTATTTGACTCAAGAACTCAAAATAAACCATAATCAGTAAAGAAAAAAAAATGTTTAAATTTTCGTAGGTATTATCTACATATTTCATGCATAATAACAAAAAGAAAAAAGTATATGATAAAGAGTACAATTAGGTTTAGATGGTAATGGCACCACTGAATTAAAAATGCATTTTTCAATTTAGTTTAAAGCCATTTTACACCAATAGATTCATGTTAATCTGACTATTGAATTATTCTTGCGCTGGTGAAATCAGGTGTGTGGTTGTTAATCTGGACAAAGAGCCGCCACAAATCTTGATGTTAATGAACAGAGGAAAGAGGAAGTGAAATAAAGGGCTGTGTCATATGTATCCTCTGCCATAGACTAAGCAAGAAGGGTCGATGTTATCATAACAAAAATATTCGCTACTCCCCCTTAATTAGAACTTTCCTGACAGATAAAAATGTACGTTTTATTTACAAATAAGGTTCACTTATTTTAAGTATTTTTATATTATTACTAATTTTTCTGTGACTGATTTTTCACACTTCATATGTTTCACATGTCACTAAAGGCCTTTTAACATAATTGTATACCATGCAATGATATGCAATCTGCGTTACACAACCATTTCATATTCACGACCATGAGCAAAGATATTGAACCAACTTTTTTAGTTTAGATTTTGCACATACGTTCAGCATTTACAACCGAGTGTAGTACCATACAACTAACTTTTTTTTAGTTTAAACTTTACACGAACATTTAACATTTTATATTTATAACTGCGCAAAGTATCAAAAAACTAACTTTTCTTAATTTTAGACTTTAAACATATTTATAATATTTCACATTTACAACTGTGCACAGGTTTATGCAACTAAGTTTTCTTAAGTTTGCACTGTATATGCACATTTAACGCTTTGCATTTACAATTATACACAAGCACATGCAATCAAATTTTGGTAAGCTTAAGCTTTATACATACATTTAATATTTTGTATTTCACCTAAACTTGAGCTTTATGCATAGGCTTTTTTATACTTTACGTTTTTGTCTTAAATTTTGTATTTCACCTCTTACTTTACCCAAGTTTCAGCTTTACACATGGGATTTTACACTTTAGGTAGTTGTCTTACATTTTATATAACCTAAGATATTAGCTTTACTTTTAGTGTTTTACATTTTACATTACCTAATGTTTTAGTTTTACACTTAAAATTTTTCATTTTACCTTTCACATTTTTCATTTCACTTTTTACAATTTTTCTATGCGATTCTTAGTCTTTTCTTCCATAGATACATTTTTGACTGCCTATAATATGCCTAGTATTTATTAATAATAAAGTTCTAATAAATAACGATGTAGTGTTCATTTTAGATTGACAAACAGATAACATTAGTCTAGCTAATACTGTACTTAATAAAATTACTCGGATATTCCGATGCTTTTTTCATTGATACAAATTTTGTTTTGGACAAAACTTTTGTATGCATATTTGCATATTGCTCAACTGTACTTACATAATTCAATTCTATAGTGTTTTCATGTAGTTTTTCAGTTAAAAATTTCTACGATGTGGTTGTTTATTCACAACTTTTGTGAAACCCAACATTTTTTCCTCACGGTTTTGGCACTTTATACATATTTGAAAGCACTATCCTTTGACTCAAATCACAGTTTACACAGTAACTGCTTCAAGCATATTGCCTCTTTGATGGCTGAACAGGCTGCTATGGACTCCGCTTCTGTAGCAAACAATAACTATAGTCGACTATCGCTGACTTGACCATTGATACTGCGGCACCATTCTTCAGAAAATCCTAACCAGAGAAAGTCTGGTTTTAGGGTCTTTAATATAATCTGCGTTGCTATAGCCTATTCAGTCTGTAGTGATGGTGCCACATAGGTATCGCGGCTCAAGCCCCTTGGTTTGTTTTAGATATCTAAGTATCTTCTTAACTACGTTCCAGTGCGATTCGATATTAGAATAAAAGTATCTGTTCACATGATGTCTGTTCTATTTATAGTTGTTGCATACAATACTGACTTTAGTGCTTCTCAGTATGGATAGTATTCCTTAAGTAGACTTTTGCCCTTTTGTGGTCTTACATGGGCGTTGGCAATAATAGTATTATAATCATTTATTTTAAATTTTCTAAGCAATTGTTCAATGTATTTGCCTTGATGAATTAAAATTCAGCCACTGCGTTTCTTTATCTATATACTGACAGAGTTTGTAACAGAGTATATTTTTTTATTCAAAATCTATTTTGAGATTGTTAATTACCTTTTCAAGGAGCATGCTTCACTTTTGAAAAATCAGTCCATCATCGACGTAGAGACAGAGGTAACATTTATTTTCGTCGACTTGTTCTACATATACACACTGATCAGCTTTACTAATTGTAAAACTGATCTTATTCATAACCAAATAGAATTTAGTATTCCAGCATCCAGGTACCGATACAAATCCGTTAAGTTATTTATCTAATCCACATACCTTATATGGTTCACATACCAATTCTTTTAATGAACTCTGCAAAGTTTGTATTTAAATATTCGAGCTTGTTTTCTGTACGGAGATTTTTAATCTCACTACTTGGTTGATTTTCGACTTGGTTTTTATATCCTTTGAATTTTTCTAATACTCTCGGCTTCCTATCTAGGAAGTAACCAAAGACTTTCTTTGAGTAATCATCTCCTAATCATCGTTCTTTGAGTGATATTTATTCTATCACAGACGTCCGAGTGCACTAAGACTTTTGTGGTCTTTAACTCTTACATTTAAAAAGAGTCATGGTGATTTGCTTTCTAAACTCGTAACGCATGTAAGCCCATATTTTTATCAAATAATTGTACACTTTAAGTATCTTCTATTAGTTTCCCAAGATCGTCGAAATTGAAATGACCCGGACGCTGATACAATAAATAAAAAGTAAAGTTAATCAACATCTGATATGTATGAAATATTATTATATGTATTCAATCTGTACATGCTATTAACTAGAGTAACTCCAATCTCATCGTTTTAATTCATTATAAAAAAACCCTTTCCGTTGAATTTTACTTTGCCACCGTTCTTGATGACTTCTCTGACAAATAATAGATTTATTGCATATGGTATATATAGTACATCAGTTAATACAATTTTATTTTACTTACTTTTAGCATCACGGCCGCTAAAGTTCACTTGACTAGAGCCCTTCTCTGACAGTGGTTTTTCGTTTGTCACTTTTCGTCTGTCACTGTAACAAGCGATTTCGTCCCCGTTGCTGATTTGCATTAGCTATTTGTGCTTTTTGAGAAGTACCGTTCTATTTGCCATGTGCATGGAACCGCCCAAGTTTATTTGCCATGCTTCAGTATTGTCAGTTGAAGCGATGAAAGGGGTAGTGCGGCTTGCATTCTCGTTGGGTTTTCTTTCTGTTTTTGAATTTATATTTGGCTTTTCGGTTACCGAATTTGTTCCAGTTAAAATATTGGAGTACTTTCTGAGGGTCGTTTTTTTGCCTTGTCCCGTTGATAGTTAAATTTACGTTTGTCTTGACGTCTTGTAGGATTTTTGCTTTGATTGAATTTTTTTTTTGATTGATTGGACTTGTTTCATTGTGTTGTTCAGTGGTGAACACTTCTTTTGAAATCTCAGTGTCATCAATTTGAATATAAAACGATGTGTTATTCAATAAAATAATTTTAGTTCTCCCTTTTAAATCTTATTTTAAGTTAACTTTTTCACGGCTTTCGACACAATCCCACAAATCCACGTGTTAAAAAATAGGTTTATTATTGGGACTCTCATTTTACGGCAGTCACAATCAAGATTCATAAGTGGTATTTTGCATTAATCGATCAGTATGTTCTTGAATCTAGTTAAACCAATAAACCGACATTAATGGCAATCACTCGGCTGGTGATAAATGACATACTGTTACCTTATATAAAAACCAAGAGGCTTTTTACACTATCGGTGTACCAAAATCCCAAACAATATTTCAAAATTTATTTTTACTTGCCTACAAAAAACGTTAAATAAACGTTAAAAAAACATTACTTGCGTACAAAAAAGCCAACTTCGTTTATAAAAAGTATTGAGACAAAATCAAATGAGTTCAATATTTTTATAACTGCGATATCTTCAATATTATAAAATTAAAGCATATTTCTAAACTTAGGTCCAATTTAACTTATTTAAAGGATGGTGATTGATATCACTTTCGCATTTTTATATTTTAGTTCCATATATAAATAGTTCCGCACTGAGACATAGCAAATGAAAAATTATTCAAGGTTATGAGTACAACTTCGGTTTATGTCATAAAAAGTTTATCCTTTCAGTAGTCAAAAATATGTTTTCCGTGAAATTGTGAATTGTTTAATATTTTTTCTGTCTCTTTAGTTATGTGCCTGTATTTTTATGTAATAAAATTTAATATTTCTCTTGTTTCTGGTGAAATTTTCAATTGACTTTTCACCATGGCAGATTTTTATAGTTCACTACCTAACCATTTTTAGGACCAAATTTCATAGATACTTGAGTCGAAGCTTAAGTTATGATATCTTATGTATACGAATAAATAATCTAGGGTGTAATATATAGGAAAATATAAATCATATTGAATAAAAAAAAATAGTAAACGGGAAAAGAGATTATTTAATTTTTATATTTGTTTATTTGCGGTATTGGTATTAGTTTTTTAGTTGCGAATGACAAATATTCAACTGTGTAATATTTTTTCTTAATAACAATGTCACGATAGATGAGAACTTTCAAAAGGACCAATGTATTTTTCGTCAAAAATAATAAATAAATATATATATATATATATATATATATATATATATATATATATAATACAACTAGTCTCTCCTTTTTTCTGATATTAGGCTAACTTCAACTTCTAACACATTTTACTGTATTGATTTTCTTATTAAAATTAATCATTTCTCTCATCTAAATTAAAGTTTGATTATACCATATATATCATCTTGCACATAGGTATCTCTTCACTGTCTAGAACAATTTTATACGATAATGTATTTATAAGTCAGACATGCTAGATATTATCCTGACGATTCCGAATATGATAACAGTGATAAGTTAACGTTTATCTACATTTAGGTTATTAGTAAGAAAGCCGTAAGTGATATACGTGTTAGATGATACAAGACGAAGAAACACTTAACTACACTCTTAATATGAGAACCAGTTAACATTTTTTTATTAATTGCCTCATTTCAACTAAATGAGTTAATTGTTTACGCGGCAACTTTACCTTTAAAACTCAGTTAAGGTTTCAACGTAATTGCTGAATTTCACTCCCAAAGTTATTATATTTACTTTCCTTTTGAATTAAATATAACACTCTACACGAACTAAGTTCAATGATGGTACCTTAACTTCATAACGAGTAAAGTAAGTGCTGCTGTTTACAATTTCTCTCCCCGAATGTTACAATTAAGAGATGACTAATTAAATGAGTTTCACTTTGATTACTGAGACGCGCAATTGCTTTATTATTGAATTATTATAATAGCGCATTTGTTTAAGATTTTAAAACAAACATGTAAGATCCTTGTAGCTATGAGATATAACAAGACAGGTCCTGGTAAATGTTTTATTAGAGATTCATAATAATAAAAATGAATACACACTTATCGATTAATTTCTGCCATGTTTTAAGCGAGTTGTACATGATCAGAGTTTCAGAACTATATTGTTATTATTAACGGTAAATGGATGTAGATTTATGCTATCACATATTTATGAGATTATTTCACAATTTGATAAGAGATAAAAAATCTTCCTTTATATTGGGTCGGGATGAAGTAATGATATATTTTGATATTTAAATGTTCCAGAACGTTTAAATTTTCAATAACACCAGAAAATTTTAGAACTCTCTGAAAATCAAGTGTAAATAAAAACAAATTTAAAACGACCGTGTCGAATCGAGTTTCACTTATTACATTACAATGCCCGGCATCACGTTCGTTCAGTTTTTCGCTGTCAACTGGAGCTTAGCTGGCATCGTACCTCACTCAGCTTATTTACCAAACTTAGCACCGTCAGACTATCTCCTCCCACGAGCTCACGAGAACTTTCTACGCCAAAAAAATTCACAATTTTGAAAGATACTGAATAGAACCTTCAAATGTTTTTAAGTTCGAGCTTCAAAACTTTTGGTCCGAATATATCCATGGTCTGCACCTGACATAGTCATGCGATATTCATGCACATGGTGACTATATTGTATATTAAAAGTGCTAATTGAGTTAATGAATCAAATAAAATTAAAACTTTTTCTCAGCGTGTCATTACTTTCTTGCCAATCCAGTAAAATATCATTTAGATTTGCCTTTGTTTCATTAATTTTTATGTGTTATCTTATTTTTATGCATATTTCTATTCGAAATGAATAATGTTAAATAGAATTTACAATTTTAATGATTACTTGCCTTGATCCATCTAACTTTTCCCTAACATGATTTCCCATGCTACTTTTAATATTACATTTATCAATATAAAATGCAACAAAGATCCTAATACTCTAATATCTTACTCTTATCTCTAATTTCATTCTTTAAGTTGCTCGTTAATCTTTCGTGCCTAACAGTGAAAGTGAAAAAAAATGTTGAGTAAGTTGTACTTTTAAAAGCAATGGCAAAGAAACTCGATAATGCTAGAAGTGTTATTAGGTGTAAATTTATGTGATAACGTTGCGAGATATAAATACAAAATCATTTGAATAATTCTGCAGTAAAAAGCGTTTATGGTTTTATAAAGTTGCTCAAAATGTAAAAGTAGTAAGTACATTTATATTTCATTTAAATTAATTTCTCAGTATAATTACAAACTAGGTTTATACATATAATTAATTATAAAAAATAAAGAGATTATTTGCATAATTTATTAGTTATAATTGACATAATCAAAGCAGAGATAGGATGCATAACTTATTTACGTTTTTAGCGAACGTATTTAAGTTTACGTATATTATTTATACGTCTGAATGTCATAAGAGGTTTATTTAAAAAGAAGTAGGAAAACTATATATATAAAATTCATGATATATAAAATATGGTACGTATCATTTTATTCAATTTTATGTAATTTTATATGTCGAAGTTTTTAAACTTTAACGGAATTTTTGGTAAAAATTTATACCTAGTTTTTAAAGATTACACATATTTAAGGGCGATGTACACACACACACACACGTGTGTGTGCGTATAGAAGTTTAAGAATATAAATATGTGTGTGTGTGTGCACGTTTTTGTTTACGTGCACACACACACACATTTATATAAATAAATATGTGTGTGTGTACGTAAACAAATTTTGTCTTTAAATTTTTTTTCGAATAATTATTTATTTAATTTCGACAAATTCATGTATCCTCCTTATTTTTAAAATGCGTCTATTAACATAGAATGTGCATCTGTATATAAAACGTTTTATATTTTATGCAGAAACTTACCGAGATAGCCTTTTATTATAATTTATGTTTACTTCCACGTACACCTTTTTCTATAGATCAACATATATATGGCTTTGTTATATTGTTTCGTTTCGATTTTAAAATCTATTTAATATGATTGATTTTAATAGAATGTTGACAAATAAAGTTTATAAAACGAATTAAATTTATTGTGAGTATCGATAGAAGCAAAATTGTGTGAACTTTAGAAAGATAATATTTCATTGTTGTAAAAAATAAATGGGAAAGAGTTTGCAGCTAGGTTTTAATAAATTTTCATTATCAGACTTGGCTTTGTGAAAATAATCCAATGAGAAGAGAGTCTGTTAATTTAGAATGTATTATCTAATGTTCTTACTGAAGACAGACTGTAGACATATGTTAATACATAAAATGTGAACTCAAAAACCGATAGTTATTATTTTCCACAACATCTAACCTCCAAGAAATTATAAATAAATTCTATACAAATGAAAACTCAATTATATTCCACTCTTACTATGGTTATGGTCATTAATTCATTTTACACAATTAACAAGCTTTTCATTTATTCCATAATTTTCATGATAAGTAAAATTTTTTGTCAAACTTTTATTAAAATTTTTCATTTTCTTAAACTTTTCCACATAATACCTCTTTTATGGAGGGATATTTTATTTTAAAAGCTTAAAAAAAATTAACTCAAAATAATTTTAAAGGATTTTGGCGCATGATTCTTGTAAAATCGTTTTGAACTTCCTTATATGTAGAGATATTAATTCGAGTCACAAGAAATTCTCAATTATAATAAAAATCAATTGTTGCAATTCCAAGTCCTTAACAAAAAGAGTCGACATTACTATATTGTGGACAAGACTATAGCATCAAGACCATGTGATCACAATGGCATAAATAATCTGTTGCATTTTGCGGTGAATTATCCGTTTGAGGTCGCTGTTCTTTCGATAATTTTTCGTTCTTCTCCCCTATCATTGTTTTCTTTTATATTTAGCAATAACGCTTCTATTGAAAATTTTATTATACAATTAAAAAGACAAAAAAATGAACCAATTATTTCACGACTCCTTTTAGTGGCTAAACAATTACAGTTGTAGCTTATTATCTTAGTATTTGTTGGTGAATAAAATTGATCAGATAGGAATAGACGCCACACGTCATACTCCAGCAAGACTGTATGAAGATCCATATGTTTTAAGGACGAATTTCATTCACAATTTTACACCTATTACTAATAGCAGCAAAATGGTCACCGTCATTCACGTTGATGGTATATATAGCTACTAGTGATTACAACAGAAATAAAAATTAAATTGTTTACTTCAACTGTTCCAATATTTTAAATTTAAAAAATAAAAATAATTGAAATAATGTTGGCAAAAATTGTTATAAATTTTCGAATATGAAATGAATAATAATAATCCATTATTTGATTAATTATAGAAAACAAGCTAATAATTCTTGTCTTTAACGAACTGATCCTGGACTGACTAACTTCCTCGATACTGAAGCTACTTTCTGTTTTCAATTTGAATGGAATTCATTGTGAATACTTGAGGGACATTTTAGGCCACGAAAAAGTATTTTGTAAATTTTGACATTTATACTTTTTGCTGGGTGTTTAAGAAAATGTAAAATATCTTGCGGAGTATTTTTCATTGAATGAAAATTGTTATTACCAAAAAATTAATTAGCTCCATGATATGAAGTTTGTTGCAATATTAGATATCAAAACTTTGCAAAAGAAGTAATAATATTTTTAGAAAATGATTACCAAGACTTTTGAAGCTCATGATACCGTAGCAGTTACGAAACCGAAACAAAGCATAGATGCATATAATAATTTGATAAATATACTTGGATTTTCTTGCTTTTGCAACCTGGCAGACTGTACTGATGCTAATTTTGCTACTCATCAATTATCGGTAGATATCCTGCAATAGATGTTCCCAGTTGGAGTGGGGGCTGAGGCACACATTTCCTCTTAGGAGAAGTAGATACTGCCTTAACAGATTCTGGGATGGCTTCAACAGATTATGTCTTTTTTATACATAAGCCACACAGCGGCAGCTTAGAATCTCTAATATGTAGGCCTTCAACAGCATCGACTGGTAAAATAATGTTACCCTTTCCTTCATACACAAAAAAGTCCAATTACTTAACATTTGGAGTGGTACACACAAAAGTTTATTGCAGCGAGGAGTTAACTTTCCTTTAACGAATTCCCTCATAGTAACTTGTTCCCAAAATCATATCATTTACATATTTACACTGACTACTTCAAGTCATGGATTTTTTAAGCAGGCTCTTTGAACTGTATCAATGAGAGGCTGAAATTTTCAAAACTTTTTTCTTTTGATATCTGAGCCATTTCAAGATTGTTCCCTAATTTTAAATTTGATGTGAGCCTATAAATGCGATTTCTGGTCATCCAGTCGGATATAATATCGATTCTTGTATTATCTGCCCAATAGATGTGGATTCTAGGTAAGCCTAAGTAACGATTGAAAATGCGCATTCCAAAGATTAACTTCATCTCTTCCTTAGTGGTATTTAGATTTAACCCTTCTCTCAGCAAGTAAGTTCGTTTGAAATGATAACTAAATAATTCATATATGCCTTAGGAATATATTTGTTAAAATTAATCAACAAAATTTTAACGAAATTAACAGGCGTTCCCATCGTAACAAGAATAACTCCAGATGAGCTATAAGGTATGTGGACACCATGGTAAATATATATTAAGAATATATAAGGTAAATGGCTATTTATTAAAAAGTGCGTAATTTAATTTTTTGGTTATAATTTATCAATATTTTGTCCTTATACATGTACTATAAAACTTCGTTTATATATACTATAAAACAAAATATTTTAAATTCTATAGAAATCGCTCCCGCAAAGATAAAAGTTTGTCTAAAATAAATTTAGTTTAAAAAGTACGCAATTTAGTTCGATTATCACCATTTTGGCCGTTAATTTCTTAGTACAATTAAATATATATTATTTAATTAATATAGTATGAACCAAATTATTTTGAATTCTCTAAAAATTGCCCTGCAAAGCAAGAGTTTACATAACATTGAATTATTTAACTTTAATTGTCACCAATAACAAAAATTATCAAGCGATATTAATTTTTCAACAGTTTCCATAATACAAAAAAGCTATTATTTTCAATTGTAATATCATTTTATATCGTAATTTTCCAGAAAATTCCCTTTAACATGCTCTTATATGTCTAATGCTTTTCTTGCGACGAAATTTCACGTACCATGGCAAACATTTATAAAAAATCTTTAAAAATATAATACGCAAGAATAAAAATGTTATGAATCGATAGTGTGGTATTTAGGAAAAATCGTATTCAACCCTATGAAATTTACGAAGTTTTCAGATACTCATCATCATTATAGAAAAATACGATGACTTATCTTTCAGATAAGTCATCGTAATTTTCTATGTTGGCACACGAATCTTTAGGCTGAATAAAGTTATCCCTGCCTTATTTGTAAATTTTGAATATTTTCGTTAAAGCCATATAGGATCTACGTAGAAAAGAGAAAACTCCATTAAAAGTTCTGTTACAAAGTCTCATTTCGGCTATTAATTACACAGTTCCCAGCAACCTTCAAGCACATTAATTACAAAGGGTGGTAACAATATTTGGATAATGCCTTCACTTAAACGACGTTTTGATAATTTATTACTCTTTTCTCATAGCATATTACGAGATATACTGAACCTTAATGATTGTAACTATCGCTGTCTGATTGAATGGACAATTTAGTTATCGTAAATTTTATTGAAACTCTTGCCTTGTGTATGTTTTTTATTTAATTAGAGTGGGTGTTCTACAGCTGGAAATATATAACTACAGAAATAAATTATTGTTTACTTTTCGTTACAAAAACAAAATTTTGTATTCATAGGAACTTAAACAATGCATGTAAAGAGTTTGACATTAATTAATTGAAGTTTGATGATCGAATGATAATCTTCCATTTTCTACCTCGGGCATAGTATTTCATCATGTTTTTCCCTTCATTATTATTATCATTATTACGACTAACAACGAGAAACAAAAGTTAAGATCAAACTGTTTATTACCAAAGAATGAAAATATATTAAAATGAGTTACATTATCGAAATAAGAGTACTTATTGAGTTAAACCAATTTAAATCTCCGCTTAAGTGTCAGAAAGGTAATTGGTGACGATATGGTTTATAAGGTTTATGAGAGTAAATTTTTCTTCTGGGTTTACTCGTAAACTATTTTTGTATTGACTGTGTAGGAGAATTTATACATATTTCGTTTTACTTAAAACTACTTGCTCCCAGTTTTTCTCATCGTGACTTTTTATATAAAATCACTTTTTCTTCTTCAGTATCACATCAGCCCTTAGTGAACCTTCCAATAATTTGCGCTAACATGATCCATTCCTGGCAATAGTTATACAGCTCTTTGTTTTAGGAATGTTGATATATTTCTCAGAGCAGTCAAACCATTTCCGCCCCTATCTTCCCGTTCATCTGGAGACTTGGCTTAAAACATTTAATCCTTTGGATTTTTATAAACCTTATAAGATCCCTCAGTATTTTTTATAGTTGGCGATTAATTTATATCTTCCATACTCTATAACTATGCGTGCCACCCAAAATATTTTACTGGAACTTTTTTTAAATTAAGTATTTTTAAAATCGGAATACCGGTGTTTATATTCTAGATAACTGTGAAAACACAAATTTAATTAAATTTATATAAAACAAGAGCTTCGTTTTTAGTTTCAGAAACTTACATTTTAAATATATTCAATATGAGGTTGACAACTTTCTGAAATGTATTAAAAGCTTTTAGAATATTTCATGCAGGGTATATAAACAGTGAGGCTTTCGAACTTCTATTCAGTTTGCAATCGAGTAATCGGCGAGTATGGAATAAATTAAAACGGAAGTATTTCGAAGTGAACTTAATAGACTCTTTCTTCATGAGTGTCGTTTAGGAGAAAAAACCAAGGAAATATCACGCAATAAATACAAAACAGTGGGTAAAGTATGCCCTGTCACAAAACAGCCAAGCACTGGTTCATAAGGTTTAAAGAAACAAATTTTGACTTCTCCGACAAACCTTATTCAAAGTGATCTACAATTGATTTAGAAAAAATAAAAGTTTTACTGAAACAGATTATATTTGTCTTGTTTGGCAGAGGTACGTTCACGCTCTTATACTGCAATGGAAAAACAACTTCATGCTTTGTGAAAATTTCCGCGCAATATAGTGGAAATATTCCGGTTGGCTACCACATGAGCTGAGCTAACACATACACATTATGTATGTATATATATATATATATATATATATATATATATATATATATATATATATATACATATATATATATATATATATATATATATATATATATATATATATATATATATATATATATATATAATAACACATTATACAACTTTAGAAGAGAGTTAATATGTGCTTGAAGCTACTGAGTTCCCATCGCATAAATGAAAGCCTAAATTATCCTGTTATTTAGCGGTACGGTTACGGTGGCTTATGTTAATTTTTAGCGTAAACGTCATTGGCTAGCAGATGGAGGAAAAGGTTAGTGCATTGTGGGGTAGAAATGAGTTATAAATTGAGTTATTCATTGGCAACTCTTTCGAGTTAACAGTACAATTACAGCTAAGATTTATTGTGAGTAATTGAGCAAAGTCACTGCTAAATTCTTTGAAATCAAACCAAAATTTATATTTTACATAGCAATGCTCGACTTCATGTTGCAAAAGAAACTCGTGAAATAGAACTTTTATTTGGATGGAGTATGCTACTTCACCCACTCTACTCTCCAGATCTTTCGCCATTTAATTACCATCTGTTTTGCTCTTTATCTTATATTTTACGTGATATTTAAAGACGAAAGTCCCACCATGATCAAATTTCACCAGTTTTTCAGACCAAGGCCTAAATATATCTACAAGGACAAAACTTTAGCTCTTAGCTCTACCTACACATTGGCAACAAGTATTAGATAACGAAGGTGCTTATATAATGAGTGATTTATTTTATTTACTACAAATAAAAAGCTGAAAACTATGTGTTTTTAAAATGACGAGTTTATAAGTTGCTAATCTAATACATGCCCATACTTGCTTGCTGGAATTTTTTGCTATTTTTCTGTATCTAGTGGTAGGCTATTTATTAGGGGTAACCACGGAACCCAAATAAGCGAACTTTTAAAATTGATTTCTAAGTATTCAACATTGTTTACAGTGGATATTGCATAAAAAGTTGAACATCTGTATTTGCAATAAGGCATATATTTAATTTATCTTCATTAATCATGAAATACATTTTCTTTACTTCGCTTTTTATGATCATAAAAGCAAATTTTCAGTTTTTGATGTTTTTGGAATTTATATCATTACCATCAACATATACCATTTATTATACAGAT
Source organism: Druceiella hillmani (assembly GCA_039881145.1). Classification (NCBI taxonomy): domain Eukaryota; kingdom Metazoa; phylum Arthropoda; class Insecta; order Lepidoptera; family Hepialidae; genus Druceiella; species Druceiella hillmani. The sequence continues at coordinate 8,277,503 of JAYKKI010000010.1, read as the reverse complement.
ATATTAAGAAGAGCCCATTATACCCCATTCACATTTCAACCCATTCACGTTTCATCTTCAAATTATATCTTTTAAGAAGAATTTTGAAGAGGATATATGCTAGTTCATCACTTCGTTTTTCATAATTTTTCACTTTAGTTCATTGAGAGATGTTACCCTGAATACAAAACTTCTTAGTATTCTGAAGCGTGGATAATAATCTTTGTAACTTTTAAAGTTTCCAAGTGTCTTAAAGATTTTAGAAGCATTTATCTATTTATGGAATTAAAAGGGATTATTACATCAGTAAAGATGTGGTATGTCTCAATTTTACATCTTAAATATTTTTCCGAATTTTTCGTTTGTTAAAAATTTATTGCGTTGTAGATTTTTCCTTCAAAATTTATATTAGTATATATATTTTAATACGTGGTAATATTCTCTTAAACTAGATATTTGAAAGCTATTTGTAAAAGTGTTACAGAATAAGTGATACAGGATCAACTAATTCCTGTATGGTGAAAGCATTTAAGCAGATATAATTTTATGTATAAATAGTTAATTTATTAAATCATTTATAATTCATTTACATGAGAACTTAAAAAGCTAAAAAAAACCTTTTTTCACATTTACAGTGGTAAACGATTTTAGTTATTGTCCTTAAAAATCAGTTCGAGACGTATTAGTCATTGCTTCCAGACCTCCAAATAAACCGTCACAGGCATACAAGTTAAAAAAGAATTTCATTGAATTTGCAAAGACATTAATAACAACTTTAGAGATTAATAACAAAAATAACAACTTTAGAGATTAATAACGAGAACATATAGGTTAGGTGAAAATGTGACGACTAAATTATATATGGTTACCACAATTTATTTCAAAACTATTATATTTTTCCTCGATGTAACAGAGTCAAATCAAAAAAAAAACTATCACGTTAGGAATATATAATCAAGAAAATTCATTTATATTTATGTATTTATTTAATCTACCAGTATTAAATTTCCGAATTTGCTTGATTACATTGTGAAATATTCAAAATATTTTTATGCAGAATATGTACGAGGCTGCATGTATCCTGATAAGTAAGTTAGGGCAATGAATTTACGAACAATGTGATGTCGCCTTGTCAGCCCGGAGTATCGTAGTAAGCAAGATATTTTAAAAATAATTAAATCATCCCATTTTTTGATTTAGAGGATAACGAATCATTAGATCAGGACGGAATAATAACCTAACACATTTACGTGATACGAAATGTATGTTTTATGTACAATTTTCCTGTTTTTAAACCCTGCAATTTTTTAATTATTTCTGACTATTTATGACAAAAATATACTTGCAAAAAATGATCTTTAAGAAGAAAATTTCTATACTTCGGTAAATTTTTATAGCTTTGATAAGTTTCATACCCTTTACACAATTTTTATTCAGTATTTAAATTAAATTAAATATTTTCCCGTACACAAGGTATGAAGGGTAAAATAGCAGTTTTGTTTACTTACGCTCTTTAGAATAGCGGTAAAGATTGCAAATTTGATAGTGTCAAAAACTTGATAGGGGTGACTATATAATTAGCAACAACATAAAATAGGCAATATCGTAATTAATTACAATATAAACACGGGGTTATAATAAAAACTTTGAATTAAATTTTTTATTATATCTCCTTAAGCAAGAGCGCACGGAAGGCTAAGTAAAAGTGAACGGAAGAGCTATAAAAGAATAAGTAAAAGTGGACGGAAAAGCTATACTTTTGCAGAAGTAGAACTTTTCTAGAACTTTGAAAATACGTAGCACAAATTAGCTCCGGGTATCAAGATCCAGTTTTTTTTTCAAAATTTGCCAGCTTTAACAGTTATAAGTTTTTCTTTGAAAACAAAGGTTTGATTTTGTTTTTGATTTTGTTTGATGTAGAGTGAATCAGTTTTATTGAAAATGTTTTTGGTAAATAAGTCTCAGAAAATGTAATTAAAAGCTATGAGTCTTTAATGATATGCATAAAATTTTGAGAAAATTTGGGCTAGGTAAATTATGAATGTAATCCTAAGTACGTAAAAATAGAATGGATCGTAATTATTAAAATAAAGGTGGTATGATCTACGTTCAAATATATCTTCTAAAACTAAAGATGTTGAGTAATAATAACTTAAAAAAGCTTTCTAACGTTTTAAAATATTCGACAACGAGATCAAACATTGTCTTCCCTATCATACTCGCGTTAATATTAAATTAGAAGCAATATGAGTATTTTAAGGAAAGTGAGATTTAGCTTTATGCAACAAAAAAAAAAGATTTTCATTTGTCAATAGGCCCAGATTCACGGCATTTTTAATTGCGATCGTAGTAATATATATCATTAGTTCTGTTATATCTAATTTGAAATGTATATGAGATGTATCATTATTTATAACTTATATGAAACAAATAATATACTAATTTTGTGAATCTTCCTTATATACTGAATAAGAAGAGAGGGCAATTAAGAGTCTTGATGGCGGTGAATGTAAAAGAAAGGCTTGGAAAATACGTCAAGGTGGGATTGTTTTATTACTTTTAAATTTATAAGTTTGCTTACATACTATAAGTTAAGTTCCCGTGTAACAATTCAACCAGTTTAAAAATGTATTATGAAAGTTTGTTTTATTTACTGTAAAAAAATCATTTTGGCCCTTTGTGTCAGTAAACCGGTAAAATTATTCAACATGAACTGCGAGTTATAACCCTGAGGTTGATTAGAAAAGATTTTATTTCAAGAAACTGTGTAACCCAAATTTTCCTACTGCAAACTACAACCGAACTTTTCCTTGGATAAATGGAACATTTCAATTTACCTCTCACATTTAACCTAGTCGTCAAAACTATTTCTCCTTGATATAATGGCCAATCTAGTTTGCAGCGTTAAGTACCTTCCTGATTCTGGTACCTACCTGAAGTATATTAATTAAATATATAAATTATTATTGATATTATTTTATAAAAAAATGATTATATTTTAACAAAGTTTCAAAATAATACTGAAAGATAAAACATTAAATTATCCTTTATTTCGTATTAGTCGATGAGTAAGTTCTTAATATAAGATAACCTAACCAAATCAAAAGCTACTGTTGTGGCTACTTAAAGTATTTTCTAAGTTAAAATTTACTTCTGCTGATGTTAAATAAGTATTATCAATAAGGATTTCAGACTATTGGTCGATCAAAACCGCAATTAGTATTTAAAACATTTTTTAATTCATTGAGTATAAATCAAAGTCCAAATTGTATATACAATACATGATATTTGAACTAATTAGAATGTATCCCATATTTTTCTATCTCCGATATCTTCGAATTTAAAAATATAATCACATTTTCATACACAGGATATTTATTACCTAATTTAAAGGTGTTGATTGATAACACCTTAACATTTTCATATTTCCTTTACATATTTGAATAGACTTACACAGATATTTAGTACATTACACATATCAAGTCATAAGCACGCCTTTAGATTATATTCTGAAAAGTCCGCCTCGAAGAAGTCAAAAATATATTGCATGTGAAAATATGAATTATTTATTTTTGTGAGAGTATTTCACTTCTCTATTTTTTTCCGTGATATATTTAAAAGACTTGTCACCAATACCAAATTTTTAAAATCCATAACTCGACTATATCATTACCATCGAATTTTATAAGAGAACTTGACTAGAAGTTTACGTTATACGTTTATGGATATATCATATATATATATATATATATATATATATATATATATATATATATATATATACATATATATGTGTGTGTGTGTGTTTAAAAATGACTAAATAAATATACAAATAAATAAGTGAATATAAATTAAATTGAAATAAAAAAAAAACTATAAATCACAAGACCATGCCTTTTAAAACTGTATAATTATACTTTGCTCATATGCGGTACAAATAATCATTTTTCAATTACCTATGATGATATTTAACTGCAAAAATTATAAATCAAATTATAAATTATATGAACCATCGGAATAATATTCTATAAGCAAACGAATACGTTTATGACCTTTATGTTCAATATACTTATTTAATAACGCCTACAACGAGTTGTTTCATTGTATTTATGAACTTATATGTTCGAATTAAATTATTATATGATAGATCATTAACTTGATGTAAGTGCAAGTGTAAATTAAATCCAGTGATATTATTTAGATATATGTCAATAAAATTATTATATAATTAATTACCTATAACCAAATTCGAGCATTTTTCAAATATTAAAAAGCACCTTTTTAAGAAAATTAAGGTGTTTTTGCGTTTATTGATATTTACGAGGGTCTGACTTGTTTCTTCTGTCTACAAGATATAATTGAAATTATTGCGTCAAAAAGTGACCTATTTTTAATTAATATATTTATGAAGTCGATAAAGACTAGTCGTTTGTATGGCTCTAATTACAGAAAAATAAATTACTTTTTTAAACTTTGCGCTTTGTAGGGTAGAGTAGTATCTCCAAAGAAAACAGGAAACCTCATACTAACGCTTACAGGACAGGTGTGTGATTATATAAGGGTACCATATTGACCGATAAAAATGCGGAACTATAAAAATAAAAAAAAGGGAACAATACATAAAGGTCTACAACGCAGGGGCGTGTTTTGCTTATCATAAATGATCCTCCACTATATACCTAAACTGTTCAAATTAAAATGAGAACTATAAGCGTAACGTTATATTTTATAATTAAAAAGGTGAATAGTCTAAACTTTATTATGGGATATAAAAAGGCAATATATGAGTACAAAAATATTTATTGATATTCTCTTACTGATGACTATTGTTTATCTAATATTCCATGAGTGATACCGTAAGTAATAAGGCCAATACCATTTCAGCCAAAAAATAGAGCCGGACAGTGTCGACTGCTGTCGTTCAATTAGTATTATAAATCACGAGACTTTGTCATTGAACTTCCGGTTTCGACTCATCAGAAATGAGATGATGCAGATTTTTTTTAAAGTTGAGACTTAAAAATCCACTGTTTTTAAAATATAATTGTGGGTATCAAGCAAAGACACCGTCATATAATCCTGGTTCCTACAATTCAGTCCTGACACTGCAAGAGTACTGCCTGAATTAATGACTTGCTGTTTTTAAATTAGTATCATACATCTTTTGCAAAGACTGTCATATAATTTCTGGTTCATACTTCTCAGCTCTGATGCTGTCAGGGTCCTAGGCAGACCTAAACTGACATACGGAAACTGTTCTAAAATAGTATTTAGGAACTCAATTCTGGATTCCTGATGCTAAAGATTTACTGGCTACCTAAATTGTGACACTTGACGATCCACAGTTTTTTCAATTAGTGTCTGTGTGTCTCAAGGAGAAACTCGGCCATTAAACTTGGATTTCATCTTTTCAGTCTTTATGTTGTTCGGTATTTGTTTGCTTAAATCGTGAAAATTAAGGATCTGCTGTTTTTCAATTAATATTTATGATCCTAAGCAGAGATTTTAAACGAGTTCAGGGTTTCAACTCCTCAGTTCTTATCGTATATTTATACTGTCTGCCGAAACTCTAAGATTTGAAACTATAAGATTTTAAAACATGTAAGATTAGAAATTAGTATTTTGGGTACCAAGCAGATAATACAATTAACGCCAAACATAAATTCTTCTCCCTGATACGTGCCAATTGATGGTTACAAATTACTTTGTGTATATAATTTGTATTGAGTAGTGGTATGGCTTGTCTTGCAACCCATATCTCTGGCATTTATCAATCAATTTGGGTGATTAGTTTTTAATGTTAATTAAACAGTGCAGTATAATAAAAAATTGTTGTAATTTTACAATAGAAATTGAAGGTACACCACAAAATTATTTAATAATAAGCACTTCTGCTGTTAGCACAAGTGCTGTGGCCAAGTTTGAATTATATAGTTATAATAATAATGTAATAATAAATATTTATAATTTTGACTCATTTATCGCGATGTAAATCTGCCCTTTAACAAAATCAGTGTACATTGATGGAACCGAAAGATGATGACAGGCACTTTTCATTGATGAGGTGTAAACTCATCGAGTTTGAACTTATTTTACTTATCTGGAGGTAAGAAAAAAGTAACAAAATAATCACTTAGGTAAGTATATACAGGTACACTTAAAAGAATAAAGCAACTAAGTTAACGTTTGGTACGTAGATAAGCAAGTAAGTATAGGAGAGACTAGAGAAGCGTTGACTTGACACCGATTCCAAAACTCTATAACAGTAGCAGCAGTTGGCAAAGTGATTAAGTTTCTGAAAGTATATTTATGCTGGAAAAGTTCCAAATAAGCACTTGTGTTATTATTTTTTTATTTTTTTCGTTTGTTATTTGAATTCGGTTAATTTTTTTTTAAATATGACATTCTTATATATATATATATATATATATATATATATATATATATATATATATATATATATATATGTATGTATATATATATATATATATATATATATATATATATATATATATCTTATATGTTTTATCATACTCAAAAAACTAATTATATCTTAAAATTTAGTAAGAATACTAGCAGATTAAAAAGTATTATAACAACTGGAAACGACATACTCAATTCCATTCAGTTTTTCATCCCAATTTTCATACAAAATTATATTTATTTTATTATTTACATACGTTTATAAATTTTTTGGTGACGTTAAGAAAATACATGCAGCGGGAAATAAATTCAAAACAGGTTCACTTATTCAGTACTGAGGGCAAAACCTAATTTTAGTGCTATTCCTCAGATTGTAATAAAAGATTAGTTTAAATGATTGCGCCTGTAATAAAGTTATACTGGCTGTAGTTGGCAGTTGGATTTTTTTATATTTAGAACGGAGTGTCATATCTAGGACAGAATGTTATAATATTGAATAAATATATTCGCCTCTATTATATATAATAATAAAAGTTTTATTGCCGTTATTAAATTTGCAATTTTCTAAAATTCATATGTACCTACATATGTCTTAATATAATAAAATATTAAAATAATTATTTATAATATATTATATTAAAGTAATTATTACAATATATTATATTATTAAAATTATTAATCATAATATATATATATATACTTAATAAACGTGTCGGTAACTGAAATTGACAGCAGAGTTCGTATGGAGAATGTGTGTTACAAGTTAGATCTTTTGTTTAAATTCATATATTTAAAACAGTTTGAAATGATTTCATAATGTAATATATTATCTTGGACATAAAATTCCTTTCTTTCCTACACACATTTCCTTTTTTAAAATGCAGGTTTCCTACAAATTTAATTTGGATTAGCAGAACATATAAATTACTCTACCTAAACGTTACGCTTCATACTTATTTACAAAACCTTACAAGGAATTAAGCCTAATGAATAAGAATTCGAATCAAAATTGCAAGAAATATAAATTAATCCAAGGCTTCTATAACCCAATCTTCATCATAAACCCGACTTGTGACCGGAATTTGTCTCAAAGCGCACTACTGAAGGGCAGACAGAGGTGCCACTGTCGACAATGATAGCTGCACTTGAATTAACTTTAATTAACTTTAATTAAATATTATATGTAGATTTGTATAATACTTACGTAATAAGGGAATTGATGTCGGTTGTCTGTAAATTTTTTCCTATTGTGGTACGGAACCTTGAGAATCTCCTATGTCCCATTCAAATATAATTATAAACTTGGAGTATTTGAGAGTTATTTTCAAACACTTCTTATAAAAAAACTTATTTGTTTTTTTTTGTATATAAAGGTAATACATATAAAGGTATATAGCAATGATCAGCAACTGGTAGTCTTTAGACTAGATTGGGATTGCTAAAGATCAAAAACAGGTCCGCAAAACATTTTTTGAAAGTATATATTACTCAAATAAATTATTTAAAAAATATTATTCTGTAGATAATAATACGTTGAGCGCCACCTTTATCATAATTTCTAGTATTTTACAAGTAATTGCGTGACTGGAATAAGTTCATTAGCTAGTTAGTAGGTAGATTAAGTACACATTTGCTATGCTGGGATTGTGCTGGAGAGCAAAAGTGGGAAGGAGCATGCTGGCCGGCCGGTACAGCATGTTATGCCGATTCAAATGAAAGCAACACAGGAATTTAATTTAATGAAATGAGAAATTTTATAAATCGACCGCTCTTGATAAAAGAACGAATTTAAAGTGAAACTATGAAATAACTTATCACCAGTTCCATAAACAAATTCTTTGGATAGTGAAACTTTTCAAGAAAAACTTCAGGTATCTATATCTGACTTCTTATAAAAGTCACGGATTTATTAATTCGCTGTGTGAGTGTGCAAGAAAAATCTGCAGAAACAGCATCGCATGTTTTGGACGCCTAATACACACCAATTACTATTTTTAGGCTCCGACATAGTTAAAGAGTATATGTTGAAACGGGCCATGATACTTTTTGAAGGAAAAAAAGATGCTGTTACGCCAATTTAAGGTATACTATTAAAGGCAGTAAAAGAAGAACCTAATTTTTGGCTGCTGACAATAAATGCAATTTGTTTGAACTTCTACATAAAGCGCCATGCTACGCCACATAACTTGATGTATCATATGACATTGTTGATAAGGAACAAGTATTTACTTTTGTATGATTTTTGAATATTAAAAATAAAGAATTTAGGGAAGAATTGCTAGCAATTTCGTCTTTTAAAGGCAATACTCGTGGAGAAAAAATTCTCAAAACTTTTATTTATTACGCCAAAACCTTTATCTCTTTATTTACTTATTTATGTACTTTAATGTATCTAAATGACACACATAGCAAACTTACTGCCATGAGGACAATATTTTATAGTCGACAAAGAACACCAGTTCGTCGGGGGGATGGACTGGTGTTCCACAGCGTCGACAACTTTTGATTATTTCATGAGAAAATCAAACATTAATTATTAACTGACGGGACCACTGCGATGATCGGCAAAAAAAAGGGACTAGTAAAGAGTCGAGGGTAAGAATGCTGGCTTATTATTTCATCACGGCATAATTCACCTGGCTGCTCTCTGTCAAGTGGCTTAATTTTATGAGGTCTCATTCTACTCATCAGAGCAAACAATTTTAAAAAATTCTTTTTGAGTGTGTTTTGGGAGCATTCGGACTTAATAAAATACAATAATATTTATTAGCTAAGTAAGTGTCAAACGATTGAAGGTCTACTTTTTTTGTCAAATAAAAGAAGAAGCAATTTCCTTTTGAAACAAGTTGAATTTAAAAAAGCCAGGAATGGCATAGAGTTTCTAGCAAATGAACGCAATATGCTAGCTGTAGTTTTGCTGAAAGATAAGATTGAAATGCGTTCAACGCTGAGCTATAATGAAATAGGAAATCAATACATGAATTGATATAAAGTGTATCTTCTTTCCGTCCAAAGCTAGATATTTAAAAAAAAAAGAAACATTGCAAGTCAAGAATTTATTCACTTCCCCATAAATCTTAAAGGTAAAAAAATTCTAAAATAAGTAGGGAAGTATTTTTAAATTTTACACCTGATCTTAGGAAGGAATTTGCAGCAAGATTATAAGACTTCACAGATTTAGAGAAGTTGTTGCGATTCCTAAAATTGCTTTTTGAAGTTTCTCTAGCGTGTGGCTGGTTCCGACTTTCAACATCTTTTTCAAAATTAAATGCGTAGATTGGTAGGAAGATAATGGTTTTATTGGAAAAATTTTGAAGTAAATATCTAATACCAAAAATCTGAACATTGCAAAAAAAATAGCCATAATCCTGACTATGTTTACATCCACATATGTTTGTGAAACTTTATTTTCAAAAATTAATTTCATAAAAACCAATATCGCTCAAGATTAAAGGTCGGTCACCTTGAAGACACTATTGACATAAGTTACTCCCCACATGAACCTAATTTTTAAACACTGGTTTAAGACCGCAAATGTAATTTCTTCTATTTATTGTTGAGTATGAAAATTAAAATAAAAAATTAGAAATGAATGTGACTTTTTTTCTGGTCCTCGATAAACATTTTCAAAAGCAACCGGTCCTCACCTAAAATTACTCGTCGATCCCTGGTATAGAAACTTAAAATTTGACACAGTTATAATGCGTATCAACCCGAAAAAATATACCGATTTAACGTTTGAAATTTGACGAAGAAATTTGAAATTTGACGTAGTGTCTCATACCAATACGCACACTAACAAATACACACACACACACACGAACGCACCACGCAAGCACGCGGGCACGCATGCATGCCCATGCACATATACATATACAAAAATATTTTGTTTTCAACCTACGAGTTGAAATTCTTAATATCCTTAAAATCTGTGCTTTCGCTTCTTACTATTTATTGCGACACTTGTATATGCTTTCAAAAATTATTAATATTTAATCGATATTTTATCGATTCCAAAATAATTTTTCCAGAGTCTTGTGCTGTTCCAGAGATATTTTTCAAGGTATCCACTGAAAATACGCCCTTATGTCTCCAGAAAGGCTAAAATAAAAATTACGTAAAAACCGGCTTTAGAGCTTTATCCGAAAACCGTAGCGATACTAATTGTATAGTTTTGGATATTTACGATATTTCTATTGCCGTGAAATTCGTACCAAGCCATGCGTATGTATGATGGGAAATTTTACAAATATTGATTAGTAGTATAATAAAAATATACGCTTAAATATTTATATGTTCCTAAGTGAGTGCGGAGCAGTTGCAGCGCGAGTTGCACTCCTAATTAATAGATTTGATTTATTTTCTATACGAAACACTAGCCATATCTCCTTCCTAATTAACAAATAATCTCACCAAGAAACTAGATGAGAAGATAACACCAGCCAAGTATGTGTCGATGAACAATATAATGGAAAGGCTCTAAGGCTGCGCTGCTCTCAGGCGTTTCAACTGCCTTCCGCTCCACTGAATATGCTGAAATAGTTCGAATCGTTGAGGCGAATTACATTTGTGATGAGATGCAGTGCTTTATATTGCTATTGCATTGCAATATTATATTGCATTACTACTAGTATGTCAATGTTTATGTAATACTAACTTCACATTAACACGTAATGTTAATTTCTTGGCGATTTAATAGTTCTATGTGACTGCAACTTTGAGTAATTTATTATTTATATTACCAATTTCCCAATATAATAATAATTATTTGTTCTCTTTATAGATTCTTTAGCGATCTCTCTTGAATCAAATATAGAATTTTTATGGTTTTAATAAAAAATAATTTTGTAGAAATTCATTTTCACTATTAAATTAACCTACGTGATGTTGTATTATTTCTACTTTCTTTAAGTTCTTTACGACGACCTAGGTTTCTATGTATTATAACATCTTCATGTGGGTTATTAGCAAATATATTTGCTAGTAGCCCACCTGAAGATATTGTAATACAACGTGGTCATAATTTCGCGATAGAGAACTTAAAGAAAGTAGAAATAATACTATATCACGTAGTTCCATTTAATTGTGAAAAAAATGATTTATTAATAGAAATATATTAATTATATCTGATTAAAGGTTTTGCATAATTCATATTATAAATTTATGAAAGTAACCTGCAATAGAAGTACGATGTAGAAGTAGAAAGGGGAAGTAAAGAAGTGGAAATAGTCTTTCCTCTTGTAACGTTAAAATAAATTAAGGGAAATGTATTTATTCTGAACTTTTGGAACGCTGGTCGAATTATTATAAAACACGAATCGATATACAAACGCGAGTATTAGGTAATCTTCGGCCTTCTACACTATTTATCATCATTATCTTAAGCTTTCCTTAACCACTTTATTGTAGATCACTTTCAATGCCACTTATTTCTATTTAGGGATATTTGAATCCAGAGCACATTTCATTTGCTTTCTTTTACTTCAGAGAACATTTGCGTCACTTTTACTGCTCTTGCAATACGTAAGAGTATAGTAAGAGAGGGAGATAATTATGATTTTTTTATAAAATGATTATTCGTGTCACTAACTTCAGAGAATTTTTGTATTTATATTAATTATATAGAAGCATTACTACAATTTAATTTTTATTTGCACCTCCCTATGAAAGTTTGGTATTTTTAAGCCCTTATCACATATGGAAAAAAAATATATGAAAAATTTACTTCAACCTTGTTATTAATAATATTGTTTTTGAATTCAAATAGAACTAATTCGAACTAAAAAATTAATTTCCTTTTTTTGACCATATCTTTCACATCGGTTCTATTAAGCAATGTTGTTTCATGTCAAAACAATATTTGGATAAGATCTGAATTAGTTTGAATTTTTTCCAAAGAATAAATGTGACAAAGGCTGATTTATGTATTAGATGAAGAAAAATGAACAACGTCACTTTAAAAATATTTACTTAAAAATAATTTTCCAAAAAGGAGCTAAAAGGAAGCAACTGCTTAATAATATATGGATGTGTCGCGCAAATTGACAAAGAATTAAAACGACGACAGAGAGCCGTTCAACAAATGTCTCGTGGAAACTGGCTTTTACCATGACTTTTGTAAATAAGTCATCTGCAGTGCCTGCCCGCAACCCTATCGGAAACATTACAAGATTTTCTCCGCCTGATTTATTCTGATCATTAAATTTTGTAACGGAAAATCCTTTCCGAAATATTTTTGGTTATGAAGCACGGATGTGAATGCTTTCGAATAGCGCTTATCGGTCGTAACGGTGTTATCTTGGTACTGCAAATGAGAGTGAATGGCTATGAAAATTATTTGAATGGTTTTTAATGAACACAATTAGTATACTATCATACCAGGCATTTTTGCTGCCTTTCACTTGCTATATATTTTATAGGAACCATGCAATATGGAAAATGCATATCGCGTTTATATTAAATATATGAAATAAAAGATAATAAAATAAAATTTTTCCTTGCGGGTTTATGTAACGAAAAAGTTTCATAAATTTTAGAAAGTACCCTTAAATAGGTCACTGTTCGATGAGGTCCCGATTTTCTTTATTGCTTACATATGCTGTTTAAATAAAATTTTTTTTTCAAATTTTCTCTAGAAATTTCTTTTTACGAAATTTATTTTTCAATCTTCAATTTTCAATCATACTTTTTCATAATTATCCATTTAGATAATTATGAAAAATTATGATTGCAAATACAATATAATGGTTCAGCCGTAGATTTTTAAAATTCAAAGATTTGATAATTTTATCATAAATTTTCCAAACACAGTTTTGTAAAATTTATGATAATAATAACCGATGCATGAATTATTAATTATTAGTTAAACTTTTATTTGAGCTTCTCACAATAATTATTCATACGTTTATTTTACTGGGACATTTGCTCTCTCCGCGTAATGTAATATTTCTCCACATTTTTATAAAATGTTCATACCTACCGCGATAAAATTGTAAGCTCTAGTGAAAGTGATATTTCAAAGGCACGTAAAAATGTAATAAAACGTGGTTGTTGGCTTTGGCTTAATATACGTGATAACTTTAAATTTGAGATATTCAAAAAGCAGTGAGATTTGTTGAAAAGATTAAAGAAATATTTATGCACACCGTGACACTCTTATTGATATTTCGGATGTAAGCAACATGTTTCATAATACGGTTTTATTATAATGATGTTGTTTTTATAGGTATAACAATTTTAAATTAAAAGAAAAATACATAAAAATTAGGATAATGACCATAATTTTATTGAAAAGGTAATTTTATTCTATTTGTATTTAAATACAATTTCAGACATATGGAGGTTGCGGCTGGCTCGAATGAAGCATAATCAGGAAGTTTCATTTTCAAGCATTTTCGAAGCATTTCCAGCTGTGGCCATATTTTGGCAGTAACGCAGCGAATGATGTATTTCAAGTGGTCCAATGTCTATAGTTTATCAGCATAGTTTAGTGAATTCATATATCCCCATAGAAAACCATCCATAGATGTGATATCACACGATTGTGGAGACCAATTCAAAAGGACATTACGCGAAATTGTGCGCTCATCAAATGCTTCCTGGAATAAATTGATTGTGTCACGTGTTGTAAGGTATATTTCACCTTCTTGTTGAAACCGAAGTTTTTCAATATACATACCATTCAATTAAGGAAGGAAAAAGTCTGTAATGAGGGTTTTAAACTGCCATCCATTAACTGTATCGTCCTAGCAAAAATACTGGTCAATGAATCCACCAGTCCACAAAGCCCACCAAATTTTTTTTTGTGGATGTAACGACGTCTCGATAATGGTATATGGATTTTATTTATCCCAATGGAAATTTTGTTTATTGACATAGGCATTCAACCAAAAATTATCCTCGTCACTGAACGAATCATTGCTCGAAAAAATAGTTGGAAATTGGACTCCCAGATTGCGCGATTGATTCGATTCAGTCGCGGTACTCTTATACCTGAAGTCGTATTTAAGCACAAATGACATATAAACACCTTATCAATAAAGAGAATACCATGACCATTATCATGATTTCCATACATTTTTTTTATTGTAAATTTGTATAACTTTAAATAAAATACCCGATAAAAGATATATCTTTATGATGAAAGTACGCTATCCTAATTATAAGAAGAAATTAGGAGCTACTCCTGGTAAAGGTAGAAAATTATAGCATAAAGTTTAATGGAAATTTCACCAAACTAATTTATAATTTAATTATGCATCGCAGATTGACTGATGCTGAGAAAATAATATCTTAGGTAAAGCTGGGGAAGAAAATTTGTTTTATTTAGAATAATGGAGAATTAATCTTTACCACACAGATTACGTATTTCTATTTGATTTTACGAGCATATTAAATATCAAACCCGCAGTGACACACTTATACTTTCCCTGTTAAGCAAGTTACACATACACATGCGTGAGTATGTATTGTTACAATTTCCCTATGCCGATACTAATTTAGCAAGAAGTTATACATCAGATTACACGCTTTATTTATTAACGACATATAAGATGAAAAGTAAATAGCAGATATGAAAGTATATATAACAGTCTACTTTTATATAATGATTTTCCCTCATTGCGCCATAAAAATATAATTTATGTGATATAAATTTTTCATTATGGTGAAAGATGGCGATTTTCTCAAAAAACATTTTTTTTGATAATAAAAACGTGTGGGAGGTATATAAACCCTTTGAATGGAGATAATTTAAAATAAAAAATCTAAATGCATTACTAAAAAGTAATTATCCTCTTAGACATTATGTGAACTTTTAATATCCATTTACCTTTAGTTGGTCTATAAATGTTGAAAATGTTATTCCCACTATAGAGAGAATATATATTAAAAGTGTATAGTTAAATAAAAAATTCATAATTTTGTAACTAAATATTATGAAATTTATGCCAATTTTTGCAAAAATAGTTTTTGTTTACGCTAGTATGTAATTTACTTCAATTACAAAATTTAGTAATAGAAATCCGCGAAATTGCATTTATTCAGTACTAGGAGAAACATAATTTAATAAACGCTAAGTCTTTCAATGAACAAAATGTTTTATTAATCCATCATGCCTGCATTGCTTATTAGAAAATGCATGTACGTTACTTAGCAGGCGAGTGCATCAGCAATGCAAATACATTTCATTAACAAGTTTACTTATTAATAAGCAATCGGTTAGTACTAATTGAAAACCTGTTATGAAAGAAATTCCTGTTACAATAGAAAAACTTCAGGTCCTCTCTGTTTTCTCGTATCATGTCCGTACAAAATCAATTATGCAAATAAAATAACTATTTCCTACACATGCAAAGAAAGTATATATAATTATGTGCATAATCTTGTGATATGAAATTTTACAACAGTTGAAGTTGAGTAGGTGCCATCTTTTTACAGGTCAATTTCAATAGAAAACAGGGCCTAGTGTCCAATGCGTCTTTAAATTCATCTTACATTCAGGGTTATGTTATTTCATATAAAAGTATATGTAAGCCAAAAGTAACCTTCGGTGACGAGTAGTTGCTTCAATCAATTCAATCTATGAGAATGCATTAGAAAAGTTACGGTCATTGTTGCTGTGTTGCCATTTGACAGTTCAAGTTCAGAATCCTCTGTGATTTTGCAGAGGGATTATAGAAACATTGTTCTCTTTTCTAGAACTAGTTGTTTAATAAGACAAATTTGGTTATTTTAACTAGTATTCGTTATCTAATTTGCCACATCATGTATAAGCGTGAAAGAGAGAGAACTAATGAGATTCAAGTATTGTATACATCGTAGAATTACGTGAAACACTATTGATATTTCATTTTTAAATATTAGTTTTCTTAATGAATTATTCTCGTTTTCGTTTAAACTTTCTAACATGTAAAATAAGTTTAAATTTGTCAGGTGTGTATTATTCATGAATATTAAAGGAATTACTTTATTGTTAACTATGTCACCTTTAATTTTTGTTTTGTCAGAATATAATTTTTATTTCCATTTTAACCTCTATAATTTTGTTTCCCTTCAAAATCGTCTCAAAAAATAATTATATTTTATTTTACAAATTTGAGAAGTAATTGAGAGTATGAGTTTTCAAAGCTAGATATAATATGAGCTCACTAATACCTACGAGTTACCATGCGGCGGATGTTAAAACGGAGGATAAATATCTGACTGTGGATATACGAGCGGTTGGAACTGCAAGTGATTAATATTTGTCCGCTAGAAAATTTTGAGATTTCCCATACAAGACGCTTTAATTATTTGAAAAAATTAGATGATAATAATATACGCAAGAGTAAAATAATGGGGTTCTAATTTGAATTTAACTGGCATTCTTCTTTATTTTCTGACACCATGAGTGTATGTGGTATGGAGATAAAAAAGATCAGTGCTTGAAATATTGACAGATTTTGGACGTGGAATCCAAAAAAACGCAGTCATTATTTTTTTTTATAATTGAACGTAAATTGCTCTTAATTATTTGATTAAATGTAAAGGAATACGTTTTGTCGGCACACATTTACATTAGTCCTGAAAAAATTAAGAAAATTCTAGTTTTTATAAAACTCAACATCCTTTTGGTACTGTAAATAAAGCATACTTAGCAAATACTTTCGAATTCAAATTCAAAATCAAAACAAAATAAGAATGAACAAATTTAAATGCATATTACAGTTACTTTTTTTATCATTCGAAGTAATTTTTTGTTTTGTTACTGAAATACCTTTGATTGTGTTGTTTCATAATTAGAAACTAAATTGCTTACTAATTATGAAACTAAATTGCTTACAAATGATGTGAGAAATTTATGTTATAAATATTTGTATAATATATGTTAAAAATAGTTTCTTAAACATTAATTGTTATTTGATATGTCTTCATGGTAGTCTTCGAAGAGCATGGAATTTATAGTTGTCAATCGCATGTCACATTATGTTGAGTAATTCATACCAAAATTGGAAAAATATGAAATCTTTCTCAGATTCATGGAATCGGATAATGAATTAATATTATATATGTTCCATCTATTAATGTATTTTTGAAATATAAAAAAATTGTAAAATTATATTTTCAGAGAAACTAAGAGAAATAAATAGTTTAAGCAAAAAATTCTTAATTTATACTGTAAAACCACTATCGAGTCAAATTAGATGCTACTTTTTATTCTCAAATTTAATGTGTGTGACGTCATAAAATGTCCGATGTATAAACAAATTTAAAAAAGCATTCATTTTCATGTCACTAAAATTAGTAAACATCATTTTTTGACATAATATCAAGAAAATTCATAATAACCCATCTTAAACACATTCGGTTAGCTTAATTTTTTAATTTGCAATAAAAATAATATGTTTCTTTCATTAACAGAAATCCTATGATATCATCAAGAAAATGGTTATGACAATGTTAGGGCTATTAATATCAATAACACCGTAACTTTTGATATAATAAACTCACTAACATAAGCAGTTGGAAAACCCACACAAATTTGACTTCTGCCATTGTTTTGTGAAATATATTAATGGTGCCGGAAGACCCTAAGAGTTAATCTTTGCTAATAGCCCACCTGAAGATGTTGTAATACAACGAAACCTAGGTCGTGATAAAAAAATTAAAGAAAGTAGAAATAATATTACATCACGTAGTTTCATTTAATTGTGAATAATGAATTTCTACAAAATAAACGCCAAATATAGTTAATATTTGAAAATATTATCCTCAGCTTGGGCCAAGGTGTAAATATAACCGTGTAATTAGAGTTATATAAACACGTATGTAGAGTGTTTATTATACACTTTGTTTTCTGGAAATATTTAAGTTTGCCAATTTCACCAATAGAAAAAGTATATCTTTCTTCTCAAGCCTACGAGGCACGGATCGACTTTGGTTATATTATCGTTACGGACGTTAAATTCGTTAAATACGATCTTTATAAAATAGCTTTCCAATTACGTTTTCCGTAGAAATCTTTATAACATACGTATTTTCCTGTGAACTCACATTATTTGGAATTCACTTGTGACTCGAGATTTAAAAACCTATAAAGCAATAAACAATCGAGTCGAAGTTTGCGATTTCCTATTGTTCGGTAGAATTTACGGTGTTACGACAATTTCACGTTATATTTTTTTTATAAATTTACAAAATATGTGCTTCATCCCTTTCAGTTATAATGGCCCTTCAGTACTTTATTTGTCATTGCTGCTAGTTTTTACTAGACTTTATTGACATCGTCAAATATATAATTTTCTCAAAAAAACACATAGCGCTACTTAAGAACTTTTTAGATTTCTCAATTTTCATTGAACATCGAATTAAGAGGTATTCTTAATCATTCAGTTCTCTATTTTTATACGACATATGCACAAGAGTTAAAGGTGTTTAGTTATAATTAAAAAAATAGTATTTTCAAGGTTAATAAGTACACTCAAAACCATAATTCCTTTAATAATATCGACATCAATATTTACTCTTCATGTCGATATTAGTCAAGGAATACTTAATTTAAGATGGATTACTCAAATCTTTATTAAATTGTCTAAGGTAGGTTTTTTTTCATAAATTTAACTCCCTTTAACATTAAAAAAAATTGATCAGCATGAAAGCTGAAGGTTTATTGATACGTTTTCCAAAGCAGTGAAAATAGAATTCCCTTCAATTTTCCTGCTGCTTTTAGTGATTAACAACTTTTTCAGTTACCAAGAGTGCTCAGATATGGCAAACAAATTTTTTGTTCAAAGGAAGATATAAAGCCAATTTATTTTTTCCACCTAAATTCTTTATAACTGTAGAACATCACAAGAATAAATGAGGACTCATAAATTCAGGATTGATGTCAAAAATAAATTTCGCCGGTAGGCAGAAGGAAAATATCCAAAATAGGCAAACGTTAATTAATACTCCGGCGTTCTGGAATGGGTTCATTGGGGAATATCAGCAGATCTTTTCGACAAACGACAATTAATTATTTCAATCTTCCTCAACAATATGATTTTTGTTATAATGTAATTTTTCTTGGCGCTGCTTTTTTCTTCTGTATTAAAAAAAATAGAAACATATAATTGAGTATGATGTGTAAATATCAAACTACAAACAATTCTTATTTAATAAACGAAAACATACATTCTTGATATAATTAATATTACGTTCTATTAATCTAGCATTACTAGCACCCTGTTATCAGTTAGTTTCTCACTATTATTTAGCCATAAAAATATATTGAAATTCGTGGGCGAAAACATCAGCATTGCAGATGAATTTCATTAACATACTTGCTTTATAATAAACAACATGCTACATTTCATGTGAGGCATTGATATGGATAAGATTTGAAATTAACACAAGCCAAGGAAAGCCTGTGCCAAGTTGTTCAAGACCTGGACCAACTTTTTTGTTATTTCCCTATCACAAGTTACTTTATATAATAAGAAAATAGCATACATTTAGTTGTTATCTAAATTAACATGTTTCGACTGATTCCTTTAAGATTTTGTTCCATACAAATATATTTAAGAAAATATCTGTCCATTTGCTATATAATCGTTATTCTAAAGAAACTCGAAAGGCGCTTTATATTCACATTTCTCGTTTCGATGGTTGGTTCTTTAAAATTATTATCAGCTAGCATTTGTAAAGGGGAATTACATAAATTGACTTATTTATTATCCCGCCGATAATAAATAAATCAAATTATGTAATTTCATAATATAATGGAAAAGATTTAAACGACATTATTATATTTCTTGTAGAAGAATATATTCGTTTCTATGTGACATGTGAGCTGGGCATAAAATGTAGCTAAACAAACTGTAACTAAAATGTAACTAAATTTAATACAGTGGAGATCGCTCCACATATGTTTAACGGTATGTGACGTGTAAAAAAATAGACCCGTCCACATTTTCCGTTTGGATAAATTAAGATCATTTCCATAAATTCGAGTTACAATTAATTTAAAACACCAATTAGTTTGGAAAATGTCAAGGAATATTTTTGCAGGCAAGTTTTTAGAACTCTCATATATTGATTTACATTTTTAAAATACACATACGTAAGCGCATTTCAAACCCGATATGTGCTTTGCATAAACGAATTGTTAAGGATTGATAAAGGAGCCAAAATATGTTTGGATTTTTTTAGCACCAACTTAATAATCGACACACATAGAAACGTAAGCCAAGGCGAATGCCCTAGGAATGTTATATAATTGGAATAAGTTCAAATATAAGGTGAAACATCCCTTTTTAATTTCTACGAAAAGTGAATTTAATTTTCGACTATTTGTCAATACTTCATAAAATTTTTAAATAGAGATATCTTCAAAACATTATTCTACACCTTCTGAAAATAATAAATTAAATAGTATTTGCCAACCCCTTGGAGGGATTGTTTATTCAGTTTAAATAATATAAACGATATATGTTGCCATGTTCCTTTGTAACTTTCAGTGTCTTCGGAGGAAAATAATATAAATAAAATTTTCTAGCTCAGTGGCGCTGTGATTCGTTCTCAAAAAAGGAAAAACACTTGGTCTGAAAAGAACGATTTAAGTAGAATTTTCTATTTCCTTTAGCCGATCATTCGTTGTGAATTTAAAATGAAGAAAATATGGTGCCAAATTCTAATCACTACGGCCTTCGAAACTTTGTTAAAATAACAAATTAAAAAGCATTTTCTACCTCTTCTTCAGAAAAAAGCATATAAGTAAAATTTTCTAGCTTCTTGACGGCGTCATTTGTTGATAAAAAATAAACTAAGTGTGGTAAAGTATCTTCCTAGGTTTTCAGAGAACCTTTGAATTGGAAATCAGTTTTTGGAATGTAGTTTTAAAATCCGATACATTTTTTGAAGTTTCAGGAATTTTTAACGTCAATTCAGTCCTACTATTATCAGTTGTCACTTTTTATTAAAGGTAAAAATGAGGTAGCTGGCTGTAGTTTCTTGGACAAAAATAAATGAAAAACTGCAACGGTTTAAAGATTTTTTTTAAATTTTAAATGGAAGTTTAGGCCTGTATTAAAAGTAAATATTTCATGTGAGAAAAATTACATAAGGTAACAGAAAAAAAATATACAGATTTGTGTAGGATCTCATAAAACGGTAGTTATTTTGAAATCCGTTCACTAACAGTATTATATATATGAGAACAACAATGAAGTAAAGAGCAGCAAATTTTTGCGCAGAAGAAATGGTAGCATTTTACACTGGCCATTTCTTCACTATCGTATGTATAACGTGGACATCGCAGAAAAAAAGGCGATTAAAGAAGTGTGATTTTTGTAACATTTATAATAATAACATTTATAATAATAATAGTGAAGACATAGCCAGTGTAAAATGCTACCATTTCTTCTGCGCTAAAATTTGATGCTCTTTACTTCTTTGTTGTTCTCATGTATATAATACTGTTAGTGAACGGATTTCGAAATAACTACCGTTTTATGAGATCCTACACAAATCTGTATACTTTTGTAAGTTCGTTGCACCTACTTATCTCAGTTAATTGGTTTCAGTTTATGAAATAATTTTCTTTGATCACTCGTTCCGTCCGTTTGACACAAGCGATGTTTTCGAAATTTGTTCAACGTAAAAAATTTTTTTAACACTAAGATTGTGTATGGCGGCCTAATTAAAAGTGTGAAAGATAAAAAGATGAAATTTGATTCAGGCATTAATTTTGGGGGTAAACTGAAACTTATTTTGATATTAAATTTTTGTAAACTTTTCAGGAAAACGCTTAGAAATAAATGTCCTCCAACATTATCTCCAAAAGAATCACTCAGAAAAATCAGAAAAAATATGAGCATTGGGGTTTAGTATAGATTAGAAAATTATCAAGATTGAAAAAATCACATTTTTATGAACAATCAATGTAATTGTTTATTTCCTTACAACTGCCAAAATCATTGGTTTTAGCGAAAGTCTTTTTATTAAATAATGATCTAAAATATTTCTCGCTATGTAACGGGCAATTTGGTTCTTATAAATTTTTTAAAATTTTTAATTCGGCTCAAGTCACTCAACTTCGCACAAATAGATATGATACGACATTGGTACGATTGGTGGCGGATAACATTTAAGCTGTAGGCTTACGGTACGGTTTTTCCTGCATTTAACATTTTTTTTTAATTGGGACTTTTTTCAGAAGTGTTTATAATACCGGTATAGGAAAGGAAGTATTTATTTTAATCCTCTATGACGAGCATGTTTCTTCACTGTTTCTTAAAGGACGTTCATTGACCATAATTGAAGTTGCTTCTTATCCTCACATTTTATTAACTTCATTTAATTTAAACAAGAAAATAACATGATATTGGAGTTACTACTTCAAATTTTCTCTATCAGTCACATCCAGTAAAGCAGTATGTTCCTTTCTCCCGTAATGATTATTATCGTATCTCATGAACATTCAGGAGAGTCCATATTAAGTCAAATTAAAATAGAATACACTTTTAACAAATTGCATTGCAAAACTCTTTGTCCACTATTAAATTATAAAGCATTTTGATAAACAGAAATCGATGTTTAACGATTGCTATTATTTGCAATAATATTTACAATGAATATTTTTCAGCCAAAATGTTAGAGATTTAAGACCATTGAGTAATTAGCATCGAGGTATACTATGTTCTAGAAAATATAAATATATAAATTATTTACTTTAAATTATTTACTTTAAATTTTTTATTTCTAGAAATATTGAATATATTTTGCGTTCATTTTGTGGAAATTCATTATTCACAATTAAATGAAACTACGTGATGTAGTATTATTTCTACTTTCCTTAATTTCTTTATCACGACCTATGTTTCGTTTGTAAAGATTCTTTGCAAAGATTTTTTTCCAATCTTTGCTAATATCCCACCTGAAGATGTTGTAATACAACGAAACCTAGGTCGTGGTAAAGAAATTAAAGAAAGTAGAAATAATACTACATCAGGTAGTTTCATTTAATTGTGAATTTCTAGAAATATAAAAATATAATTATTATTTTCATAAAAGAAGTAGAAAGTTTGATAAGTGACTAAAAAAAATGAGAAGCTAAAGTTGAGGTGATATTTAAATATCCTTATTGCTATTAAAAGCCGCTATTTATTTTGTCTATTCACAAAATGCTAGATGACTCAGACTATTTCTTTTTTTTCTTCCTTAATTTTTAAAATAAACAGTTGTCAAAAACCTATGTCAATAATAACTTAACTTATTAATTTACTTTCCTTCTCGGAATATAATTGTTTTAAATGCCTTTGCATAATACATAATTTGCTTTGAAAATTAGCTGAAGACATTTGAATATTGTGTAGAAGCGAAATATATTTTTTGGAGTTATCAGTATGAAAAAGCTCATTATGAATGCACTGTAACCTCAAATTTATATATTCTGAAAGTTTTTCCTTGCATTTAATTTTAAGAGTATTTTTTTAAAAGCCCCGAAAACAGCAATGCCAGGAAAGCGCATGGCCGGAATTATTTAATTTCTACCACAGAATATACATAATTCCAATACATAATTTCTACTTATAATTATACCGTACATATTTTCCTAAAAAGTTTCTAAAGTATTTGTAGTAAATACAAAGTTTAATTTTTTTTTTGTTCATGTTACATAATAAAATAACTATACAAACTTCAGCTTAATACGTCCCTTAGTCCTGTCTCATTAATATTTCAATCCTATTTGAAGCTACGCTATGAAAATAAATAAATAATTTAAAAGCAATATATTTTTTTCATTGTCAGATAATGTTAATTTATTTGAGAACAAAGAATCTTGTCAAAATTTCCATTCACCAAATTAAAAACTCAATCAAATTAATTTCAATTTCAATAATATTTTTTACAAAGAAATCGCATACCTGACTTGTGTTTATATACATATACCAAGTAAACACACCTCTACTAAAAATATGATATTTGTATGTAATCTAAATTACAAATAAAATACTCTATTAAAAATGTAATAAAACTTGTGGATTTAACTCGGTGCTCGCCTTCAGTTGAAATGATGTATTATAATCGTCAAGAGCAGGAATCTATTCTCTCTTATTTTTAATTCTTGTTTCTCTATATTTTCATAAAAATGAGCGAAATAAAATACGGGCATGGTGAGTTGAACACAAAACGTTTTTGTATACTCTTTTCTAATAAAAGATATTTAAATCTTGGTTCATAGTATTACTTTGACCGATCTTTCGATAAAATGTCATTAAAATTTAAATATATATTGCCCGAAATCATTGTATGTATACATTTATGATTTTTTGGAATATTTTTGTTAACTGGTTATGAAGGAAAAAAGAAACAAGTACCAAGATAGTTTTGATACTATGATGAACGAAGAAATACGTGTCAAATTTAAATTACAAATAGTTTTTCAACCTAAACATTTTCTTTTTGTATCATTGACACGTTGAAAATAGGTCGATACATACTTTTTAATTAATTTAAAACATTTTTTTATTTCATAACAAGAAAAAAATCAAATCTTTCCCTTTGCGATTTTATTCCTGTTTTTTCTAAGAACTTTTTTTATTAATTTATTTTCATTAAACAAATACTTCTTCCATTTCCTGTCTTCGCTTTTTGCCGAGGAGACGAATTTAGCAGATATTATTTCTTCAGACGTTGTTTCTTATATGATTCACTACCAACAATTAAACGTGAATGGGTTCGTATAATTAGCAGATAAGATGAAGTGGAACTTGGTGGCATTTTGGTAACTTGGAAAATGTGATATTTGAAATCATTGACAGTATAGTGACTGTAAACGTATAGACAACAGGAGGGTGTGGTCAAGAAAGGTGGACATCGCTAAGAAAGGTGGATATTGCTTCACTATCTGCCTGTGTGAGTACAATACGAGTATACAGTGGGATATTGGAAGCATTATCTTTCGTATCTTCTTGTACAGAGCACGTACTTTATTGCATTGCAAAAAGAGTCGCGATACGGTGTTGTTCATATCAAATATATTTACAAAAAAAATTCTGTCATTACTGGGAGAGTTTAATTTGTTTTATCTCGAGCTGCATAAAATGATATTAATAAATATTCTGGTATCGTCCAACGTGATGAGACCAAAAATTAAAGAATTGTTATAAGTGACATACTCCATTTAAAGCAAATCGTATTCAATAAATATAAATTAAATCTCCAAGAGCATTCCATTATAATTATGCAATATGTCAGACTGTGTTGGCATATAACTCAAAATCAATTATAAAGAATAATTTAAACGCCACGCAACGATAAAACTAAGATGGTAAGATAATTTCTAAGATAGTGAAGATATTTCCAGGTTAAATTATTTAAGAAATTTTAAGAGGACGATAAAGAAGATAATGAATAGACTTAATACTTTTTGTTAAAAATACTTTTTGTTTAACTACTAGACTGTTTAACTACTAGTTTGAATACTTTGTGTTTAACTACTAGACCTCTTGAAATTAATGGAATTATTTATTATATTATTAATATAAGAATCGACACAAAGAAAAAAAAAACAAATTTTTTTTAAATGATTTGATATCCAACGTATTTTTCCCTTAAAATCAAGGTTTAATTACGTAAAAACTGTTTAGTTACTTAAAAATATATTTAGAAAAACTTTATAAGAAGATTATATCGGAGAACGAAATGAATTATTGAGCAAACGAGTGAGACGACGGAAAGTATATGCGCGACTCCGAGACGTGTTTGAGTTTATTACCACTTCGGAATAATGAAATGGTTGATGAGAATTTGAGTAGAAATGTAATATATGATTCTGCTCCTTTATTATTAAAGTGAAATATCTAGATTTACTTCATTTGGATCTAAATTAGGAGTGCTAAGTTGAATTAAATTTATATATATAATCGTAATTTAATCGTCATTCACGTTTTGCTTCAAGTAATAAATTTCATTCATTTTATTCCATTCGTGTTCTTAGCTTCCAATTCAATATAGCTTTCAGATAAAAAATTCGGATTCAATTATTATTTTAGAAGGAAAAATATTATATCGTAAACATGAGTAATTAAATATGAGAATGAACCACAATATATATATTTTCGATGAAGATTTCTTTTTATAATTGGTTATTATCTTCGAATTTCACCTTCCTTTTTTGCATTAATTTTAACACAATGTAAATTTTATTTATTCGAAGAGAAAATATTGGCCCGAGATTCAGATCTAGTTGAATCTAATAAAAGCGATGTGCAGTGTGAAGCATAAAACTAGGTATTATATTTGAAATAAAACTTACTATATTTTTGTCTTTCATTCTTTCATTCAGTACCGATTAATAGAAATGAACAAAAGTGTGTCGTGGGATACCCGGTTGGAACGAAGTTCCTTACTCTATATATTTTGTATTAAACATGTATTATCTATATGAATAAAAATATTTCAACATAACAAATTTGGTAATTTTAGGATATGAAAAAATAATAATGGCTTTGAAGCGAGCAACATCCTTTAATTAAACAAAATTTGTATACGTGAACAGCATTGCATGATTTAAAAATACGTGAACAGTATTGCATGATTTAATTTTAGTATCAGTTAATATGTGTGTATAATTTTGTCGATGCAAATAAAAGGTGATATCAAAATTTAAGTTGAGAATTATATTTATTTTATATATTTTAAATTAGATTTAAAAGTAATTAAATTTAAGCATAAAATAAAATGTAATTATCTAAAAAAAATAAATGAATAGTTAGCATGAAAACGGTTTGGCAGATGCTTGGCTTACAGTGAAATACCAGCAGAAAAATATAGTGGTGGAGCCTTATCTGTGCAATTTTTGTTATTATTATGCTATTAATATTATTTTTACTACTATTTGTTATTTTATTTAATTTGTGTTAAAAAATCAATTTACTTATTTTTATTTTACTATAATATTTCAAATTTAACTCTTTTAAACATTTAAATGAATGTAGTAAATGGTTGAATTTAGTAAAACAATCTAAATAAAGTTTAATTAATAATGAAAATAACTAAATATGCTGACAATTTATAGTAATTTTAAACGTCTAATAAAGTAATAATTTACAATTTACAATTCAACTAAATACATACCGAATAGGACACGGTCTGGCCAATTTTAAATACGTTTGTAAACACACAAACGCTTATACTCTAGCAAAAATCTTGGTCGAAATCTCCCATTTTTATACTGTAGCAAATGTAGCTGTTAAAATTTTACTTTTTCGGGCTACCTCTCATTCGTCAAGCGTGTAAAGTGCCATAAGGAACTTTGTTTCTAAAGAATGCTTGTGGGGTTCTTTTTTACTCAGTTCTCTTGCCCGTCGAGTTGCTCATAGATTTTCAAGCATAAGGCGCAAAGCTTCTTAGTTTCTGCATCGTATGTGTTATTGAAAATATTTTGATGGAGGCCAAATTATATTAATAAAATCGTATTTTAATTTCTAAATGAAAATTCCGAATAGATGAACTTCTTTTTTCTGGCCATGTCCAATATCTCCACCCACCGATTGCAGTTCGCCACGCAGAGGTGTCAATACCTCTGGTCATCAACCTTACGGTATTATAGTGTTTATGGTAAGCAGGGTAGCATGTTATGGAGTTGTAATGTTTATTGTAGGTAGCGTAGCATCTTATGGTATTATAGGGATAATTCCGGGCATTATACACTCTGATACCCTCTTGTACTATTTACCCATCTTCTACGTGTAAGTTGAATTTTTACGGCACTAATAAGGAGTAATGAATTTTTTCCCAATATATTTAAGAATAATTGTCCTAATCATGCCGTCTTGTAGTTTAATTTACAATTAAAATTTAAATGAAAAAACATTTTTATACGAATTAAACGAGTCCAAACACGAGTATGCAGCCAATAGTGGTTTTCAGGATTTCATTGAACATGTCTCCACTACTAAATCAGCTCCGACTATACATGGTTGCAAAATTTCAAATTAATCCGTTAAATGAGAGTGGAGGACAATCCGATAACATTTTATCGCCATTTAGTGAGCCTAGGTAAAGTCGTTTAAATACAAATTTCTACAATTTTGTATCAAATTCTTACAAACCATTGAAATATTAGGATTATTGACTTCGAATGTGATTTGATTCCATTTTTTATTAACAAATAATGATTATTAAAGGAAAAAATTTATCAATTTTGTAAAGAAGAACAACAAAAATGAGCCTGTTGTTAGATAAAGAGAAGATTATTTTAAAAAATTTAATGAATTTTTCAGAATATAAAAACCAAATGTTTCGGCGTTCGATCAAAAACAAGGAATGCATTAAAGTAAATAAAAACTTGTAATTCTAAAACATAAAGGAATTAAATTATCTTCATAAATACACATATCTCATCTTTGAAATATAACTAAAGTTCTTCTTTAGAATTAAAAATTATAAACGAATGTCAAGGAGTTGGTAATAAATTTTAGAAGCGATTACCAAAAATAACCAATATCGATTTCTTTTTATGTGTCGCTATATCCTAAGGAAATTAAAAATTAACTATTAATGGGCATTGCTATTTCTACTCTTTGTATTGTCAAAAAGAAAGCCTTTTTTTACATTTTAAGAACTTTATGTGACTTTCTTGATAATTCCATCGTTCATAGGAGTTTTATGCATTAGTATGTTACGTCTTTGTACAGCGTATATAAATCGGACATATTGCGTACTTCTCTCCATTTTGCTTGTTCAAGGAGTTCCATGGAAACAGGCAAATATATAAAGAAAAATAGGTAAGCAAGCGATTGTGCAATTATAGGCATAAATAGAACTGCAAAAAAATAAGTAAATTAGGCAAAGGACTTACTAGGAAAAATAAGTGAATTTAATAAAAAAATATTTCACATTTCCTCAATTGATGATTTAAGTAAAATATTTAAATGACTATTATTTTTACTTTATATTCTAAAAATACCTGACCCAATATTACATGAACTTCTACTGGACTCTTTCAAATCTATATTGTTAACGATTTTCATGTTATTCATAACGAATAGTCAATTGAGACGTAATTCGAAATCACTTAGGATGTATTCTACAGCCATGTTATTACGGAATTAAAATATTCTGGCATTTATTTATTATTTAAAATCAACATTTAACGGTTATATTCAAACCATAATAATTGAATTTTCTTCTTGAAAACAAGTGAACGTGTCTATTATATCTACTGCCGAGGTCAGTTTTCAGTTTTGATTGAAATATAATGAATATATTTGCCCACGATAAAATTAAAATATGATTATTTTGTAGTATTATTTTTCCTTTTTTTAAGTTCTTTACCACGACCTAGATTTCATTGTACTACAACATCTTCAGGTAGGCTATTAGCAAATCTCTAAAAAGTCTTTGCTAATAGCCCACCTAAAGATATTGTAGTACAACGAAACCTAGGTCGTGGTAAAGAACTTAAAGAAAGTAGAAATAATACTACATCACGTAGTTTCATTTAATTGTGAATAATGAATTTCTACAAAATCAACGCCAAATATATTTAATATATTTGTCTTCAATTCAAGCGTTATATTAATTATAAATTCCAATATTGCACTTACTATGAAGGTAATTTATTTAAAAATTTGGTGATCAGTGTATTTTTAAAGATTAAGACGTCGAAAAAGGTTTTTTTCTCTTTTCTGTTTGCTACTTTTATTAGATTTATATGTTTTCGGGTTGCTTAAATTATCGTACAAAAATAATAAAAATAAAATTTAAAAAAAATAATAAAAAAATAATAAAATTTTAACATTGCAAGGGCTAAGAGTTTAGGGTCATATATATGACAAATATAACAAAGCTATTTTAGCACAAAGAGTTTATTTATTTTTTTATAATATTTTGTCTCAAAAAACGATCAAAGAAATTTATCGAGTTTTTCATTAATCTTGATAAAATTTGCATAACCTTAAGTCTGACAAGTAAATAGGGAAACACATTGTGTCAAAAGGTAAAAAGAAAATGTTTGTTTAATAAATTTACTATTTGCTGAATACATTAAATTTTATAATTTTATATGTTTGCATTTAAAACCCTGAGAAGGGTTTTCTTAATCTCAAAATAAAAATTGTAGAAGTATTTGTTATCAAGATACTAAATCTACACACTAAAAAGCGTATGTGCAAATTTGATACACTTAAAATTACGCAGTAAAAACTATTCAATTAACATTTAATTTCTTAGTATAAGAATAATTGCTTTCTTTCTTTTTTCACTCGCAAATGTTCCTAAAATTGGATCTATAACATATAAAAAACACATCGATAGTTTTTATAACATACTTGTTGATTGAAAATTCTTATACCAACGTAATGTAAGCTTCCATGTTGCTCATAAACAACGCAAGGGTAAATAAAATAATTAAGTAAAATAAACAAAGTTATCGTTAACAAAATAACGCATTCTGTACACAATGAAGCCTTAAACGCTTGCACATTCCACTCACCATGTTAATGAAAGACCGAGAATTGAGAAATGCTGATTAGTTTAAGTTCTAAAAAAATAAAATTAGAATTGACCGAGCAGAGTAAAATTAGCTAATTTTAATTTTTTTAAGCTGATATTTGCTAAATTAATAAAACAGGGTAAAAAGTAGTTATCTTTCATTAAGTTGAAAGTTACTTTTAATACCCTTTTATAAAATGTGTCGTTCGTGTTTGTTAGTACATTCGGAAAATGGTTTTATTAATATTTTACATGTGAAGAGTGAGCGTTCTTTGAAGTTTTATTTTATTAACATTTGCACGGGACTAATATTTTTGGTGTTAACCCAATTCACGTTAAAAAACTGACATGTATACGCAAATAAAGTAGTATTCTATACATTTATGAATCATGAAGTTGTTTAATTATTATTAAAACACCAGGGCGTAATGATAGTGACAAACTAATAAAAAAATAAATGAAATTAAAGTATTTTTCCACTTTAGTATAAATGGGAATTTTCAGAAACATTTTTCATGGTAAAGTCTGAGGCTAGCCATAATAGCTACGATTCACATCGTTGACGTTCTTTCATTTTTTCTACCCTCTGCTCGTTAAATTGATATCCAACTTCTGACAGCTAGTCAAATTTGGTTGTTATAAAAGAAATTGTTTTGGATGCGATTGTTGTATGAAAAAAAAATATTTTCCGGAAGTATGATTGCGTATTTATTTTGCAAAAAGAAAGCAGGGAAATTTTATATTTAAATTACATAAAATTTTACAAACTATTCATTTTAAATTCCTTCGTGTCTTGTCACAATGTCAACCATAAGTCCAATGTCACGAGATATTATTTAACTTATGTTTTTTTTATATTCTTACGTAATTTTACTTCGTCGTTACTTCGATATCAAAAATGTAATGACTATTGGTTACATCTCATTTATTTTTCTTTAAACGATATTTTATAATCCCAATTTATATTCTTCGTTAAAATAATTAAACTTTTGATCGACTTAGTTATACTTTTTACCACGTTTACCACGATTTTACGCAACATTTTTATACGTAATGTAGTGTTTTCGCTATTTATCCAAAATTAAAGCTTCGTAATAAACAAGAAAATTTTGAGTAAAAGTGAAAAAAAATATATTCGGAATTTATAAACAAAAATATATGAAACTAATTTATTTCATTTAACTACATGAAATACCTAAATAAATTTATTCAAAAAATGTTATTACTGCTATTAAGTAGGTATTTCCTGCGCTTTATTTATTCACGTTTATGATTAAGGTACAAATACGTATACAAGGTACAAATACGGGAATACATCATGAGATAATTTGGTATTTTTGAACATCTGACATTGGCTACTTATACCTACGGATTAATGGATCTACTTAACGAAATGTTTGTATAATTTATTTTACTATTTATAACATTATTTGAACATTACTAATTTATCAGTTTTGCAAGGTTCGATGTATTTTAGTAAGTGATATTTTTTTTGTACTTTTCGTTACCTGTGTGATTATCTCATTACACTGAAGATGAGTAACAAAGGTGGAAGAATTCATTTAAAATATTCTTTAACGAGAATTAAATTTGATTTTAAAATTTCACACTTGTTTCCATAAAAATATCTATTACTTTTTGAACATAAGCATTTTCTCGTGTAATTAAAATTTCTTTGAAAATTTAATTGGAACAAAAAGATCAATTTAAGTTCTATAATTTGTTGAAATGGAGAAAAGATTATTAAAAAATTAAGAAACGTTTTTTTTTAAGTTTCCTTTCGGAAGTTATGTAAAATGCTTTTGATTAATTCGTCTTTTAAAAAAATGTGAAAAGAAATTTTGTTTCGATGATAAAATTAAATTTTTTTTCCTTTCCTTTCATATTCTGTTTTCGACACTTTATATACTTATTCTGAGCACCTCATTTTCTTAGTATTGCAACAGAAAGAAAGACTTTGTACCACATTTATTGAAGATCGTGAAATGGTGTATTGCAAATTCAAAGACATTCCTGGATCAGTGAAAATGTTTAACATCGAATATAATGCGAACGCATGGAGATTATTCATACCAGTCATCCATTCAGTACATTTGAAAGAATATTACCACAATTTATGAAAATGGATTGATCAATAAGGTGCCTACATAAAATATCATTGCTTTCGCTGTGAGTGGGCCACGGAGAACTGAACTGGTTCCCGGAACCAAAAATGTTGTAAGAGAAAATTCAATAACCCGGGACCGGCTATTAGAAAATTGATGAAAGATACTACTTTCAATGAAATATTAAGTGAAATTGAATTTGAAGCCTTGAAATATTTTATAAAAGTAGTAAACAATTTCATTGGAAACAACAATAGTTCAAATAATCAGGAAATTGTGAAGAAAATGATTACGCGCCACGTCTTTCGATCAATTGATGCAATGATATAAGAGCTTCTAGAATAATTCTTGTAGGGTATACGAAGAGTGCGCCATTTGAATTTTCGTTCAGTTGGCAATTGAGTAATCGGCAAGTACAGGATAAATTAAAAATAGGAGTATTTGAAAGTAATTTTAGAGGAATGTTTCTCCCTAAACCATAGGATAAATAATCAGCAAAGCATCACGCAATATATATACAAAGATGGGTGAAAGTATGCCTTCTTACAGCACAGTCAAGCACTGTTTTCAAAAATTAAAATAAAGGCGTTTTGATCTGTCCGAAATTTCATCGAAAAATTTAAAAACTTTGTTGAATCAAATCCCAAATTGAGTTTGCGTTCTTTGGCCGAGTTATTTTCATGCTCTTATACTGCAATAGAAGAACAACTTCACGCTTTGAGAAAAAAGTGAGAACTTTTTAGGAGAGCTAATGTATGTTTGGAGCTAGTGAGTTCACATCGTGTTGTACGATATAGAGGCTAAAGTATCTGGTTACAGGAGATAAAAAGTGCGTGGCTTAGGTTAATTTTAGCGTAAACGCCAATGGCTCGGAGCTGGTTAAGAAGGTGTACCTAGACCAAAATATAATATTGGACAAAAGACACTTTTGAACGCATGGTAGAGTATAAATGGAGTTATTGATGAAGTTATTTATTAAGAATTCTAACAAACTCACAGTAAAATTACAGCAAATATTTATTTTGGAAAATTAAGCAGTTACCACTAAACTTCCTCCAAATGAAAGCAAAGTTTACTTTTAAACATAATTCTCGACCCCACGTAGCAAATATAACCCATGAAAAACTACTTTCACTTATATGGCGTACGCTACTTCATCCATCGTACTCTCCAGATCTTTCGCCATTTAATTATCACCTGCTTCGCTCTCTCTTTAGTAATTTGCGTGAATTTAAAGACTAAAGTCATATCAAAATCGAACTCCACCGATTTTTCAGCCAAAGATCAACAATTTCTACACGGGCGGAACTTTAGCTCTGCCTACACGTTGGCTACAAGTGTTAGATATCGACGGTGCTTATATAATTAATGATTGATTTTATTGATTGATTTGATTAATTCATTAAAGTTTAAAAATTTAATGTCCAGAGATGACGAGTTTATAAGTTGCCAACCTAATATTTTGGCGCATATTCTATTAATTAGTGGTCAGCATCCCACAGGACATCGCCAGTAAATATGTTAAACTATTTAACTTTTTTGGCAGTAATTAATTTTTTTCAAATATAAAAAGCGAATAACCGGTGACATGCAGCGTATCTCCAATGTCACGCGGATCTACTACCTTAAATGGAAATGGACGTACATTATTTCGAGCAAATGAAATCGATTGATTGGTCTTGAAAAAATTAAAAATACCATATAATGAAAAATTAAAAATGATAAAGTCTACAAATGTGATTCTCTTTAATATCTAATTCGAAATTTATTACGCTTAAAAGAAATAAGTCAACAGAATTCACATATAGAATTATGTTTTTTAGTGTTTTAAAAGTTACAATGTAAAAAAAATTGTTTTAAATGACATAGTGGTATACGTCAAGATTTTTTTAAATGGGACGTACTCCCGAAGGTGATCACGAATGTAATCTGAAAGGTAATCTCAAAGATATTGAGAAAAAATGTTATGAGGTAAGAAAAGAACTAATTGGTCGTGACTTTGTGATATGCTTTATTATATAGATGACTTCAATTATTTGAATGAATGTTTTGTATTAATTTTGTGTATTAAAATGCTGTATTTTTATTTTAAATCAAACACTGCCTCACACATAATGTGAGACAGTCTTTGATTTTAAAAAAAGCACAAATAATTCTGCGACCTTCCGAGCCAGGAAATCTGAATTTCAGTATTTCACATGGATACACCATAATAAGCAAGGATTCTGATAGTAGACACAGTTATGGCATTAGAGGAAAACAAAATGGATATTAAATTTTAAAGTCTTTGACACACAAGTTTTAATTATTGTATCTAGTTGGTAATATATCTTATGAGCTCGGTACCCCTGTTTTGGGATAAAAACAGTTTTAAATAATTTTTTATTTTTATATTTTTTCATTCACAATTCAAAGCTTTATCTAATTCTGATCTCTCATAAAATCTCTTGCGCGTTCATCCGTCTTACTCCAAAAAGTTAGACGTATAAATTTGAAATTCTGCACAGACTTAAATATGTCAATCCGCTTATAATATTAAAAGCAAACATATATATCAGATAGTATTGTATCTTTCTCAAAACAGAACAAAATAGGTTGGCTGGAAGTTTAAATTGCCGGGAAATTGCAAGAATAAATTATTTTTTTGTTTTTAACCTTTCACTATATGTTCACGACTATCAAAAATATGCAGTCTGCATTTACAAGTCATAAAGTAATATTATTATTTATACAATTTATAACGTTTTAATATAAATACCATGTATCTTAAAATGAACATGGAATTTGAAAACATTTAAATGTGCATTGCCTAAGTACACACGAAACCTTCAATATGCGAGTTATAATTGTAATTAGGAGGTTTTTTTAGATATATTTCATTCCAGACCATTTGAGCTAGGTTTGTATTTTGGATATTTAACTGGCATGGTATTTTTTAACATTCATCTCAGAAATTAAAAAGTTATATAAAAGCGTATATTAGAACATAAGTGACGTAAGTGAAAATCATTACGTTTTGAACGCGAGGTATAAAATAAGTATGCTTCGAAATTTACCTTTTACTGCCTCTTTATCCTGCGACGTATACCTTCGCGCACTTATATTTTGATAACAACGTTTTCCGGTAGTTTCAAATAGTCTCATCTGCGATTTATATCTTCTTGTACTTTCTAACTAAGAATTGATTTGTTCTAATATATCAATAGTTCTAAACTTACATATATATTGTCCTGTATTTTTAAATCCTTTAGTTTTTTCGTATTCTTTTTCGTTCGTTAAATGATTTTTTAAATCTAAATCTAACTCAGCAACATCTCTCACAATCTTCAATTCTTATAATCACTACAGGCAAAAAACTCTGGCCACCTATTTTTTTGAGTGTTCATAATTTTCTTTTTGTTTATTTTGATATTTGGATGCCCCTTTTTCCCACTAATATCGGACAACGTCAGTCTTTCTGGAGATCCATTAAGAAAAACGAAAGCTAAAATAAAACTGGTTCGGCTACGATGTATTTACTTTTTACGTTCGTAACACATACACTACACTAACAGTCAATCTGTGAGCGATTTTCACTTAATCTAGATTAATTATGTTCCGTCTGCTAGAGCCTGCTACCAATTTTAAGTGAAACCTTTAGCAGAATGTCCGTTAGGCGAAAGTAACGGCCATTATGTTTAAGGTTTAGGTTTGGGTTGATCCTTGTCCTAGGTAAGTTATAGTCCAACGCCAATGAAACTTATATCGTTAATAAAACTGGCAAGGTTCAGAGGTTTTATAGTAAGCTAGCATTCCGTTCAAGTCCAAGATTTGTAATGTATGTTTTATGTTGGTACGCAGACCCTGGGCATCACCTTTGAACAAAGAGGTCGTTCAAATATCTGAAATGTTCCCAAAATAGATGAGTAATCTTTAAGTTTTCGCGGACATTCTATGATAATTTTTAGTTCCGTCATCAGACCAGCTCGTTGGTAAATAAAATAGATTTGTCATGGAAAACTCAACATGTGTTAGCAATATTTTAAATCAGCTTGGAAAAAAACTAACTTGCAATATTTGTACCTCGTAACATATTAACATATAAAGTTAAATCAAAGCTTGTAATATAAATCCCCTAAAAATTTAAATTTAAAAAGCTAAAGACATTTTCTCCTTAAAGAATAATAAATTGTAAAGCTTAAAAAGTTTTAAAAATCAAAGCAACCCTATGCTGAATAGTACTTCTTCGTGGTTAAACCTTGAAATGTGGTAAATTCTGAAGTTAAAATGCGATCAAATTTAAACTTTGCAGGTTGTAGCAATAATCTTTTTTCGTAGTAGTATAAATATATACGTAGTAGTAAGAGTTTTTTTCATGGAATTGTACACTCATAGTTCTCGTTAAGAATAAGCGTACTATCTTTTCAATTTCGTATTAAAAATAAATGGTAAATTTCCATATTTCGTCTTCTTATGATTTAGTATGTAAATAAACTGACCTATTGTTTAATAATGTGCAATGAAATTAAGGAATATATTTT
Organism: Druceiella hillmani; assembly: GCA_039881145.1. Lineage (NCBI taxonomy): Eukaryota > Metazoa > Arthropoda > Insecta > Lepidoptera > Hepialidae > Druceiella > Druceiella hillmani. Next base: position 8,240,014 of record JAYKKI010000010.1, on the reverse strand, counting down.
ATTCTAAATTTTAATCTTATATTTAGAAGTGCAAATTTAAAATAATCCTAAGAAAATATAAAACAACTTTGTTCATTCAGTTGCATTGAAATATAGTAAATTATTTGACCAAATCTGCGTCAATAAGTTGTAAGTAACCCAACTCATACTTCATTAATTTCATAATTATTTAAAAATTTTTAACCTTTAAATTTGAAAATTTTGATGACATGTCATTCAATGAGGTCAGAGAGTGCTAAATCAAGGTATTTTCTTACGTACAAACCTTAGCTTATATTTATCGGTTTTGAAATTTTGTACTGTGCCACAGAGAATAGTAGAACATAAAATAAATTTAATTTTATGTTTTTGTCTCAAGTAACAAATGAGCTACAGGCGATGGAAAATATCTCGAAATGATTCATGTAAATAGGTGTAACTATAATCTGCATTTTAAAAACTTATCCTGTCTATAAATGATAATTTTTTAGGAGTTATCTTTTCCTTCATCAATGCATTTTCTGTAACAATCGGCTCTTAATACTTGTGCGATAAGAAAGTAAAGGTTAAATGTCAAAAAAAAGTTTCATTATTTAGTGACGTAACGAGAAGCTAATAAATGTATTATTCATTTAAATCTCCACATATATTTAATTAATATCATTATAAATAAATTTGTATTTGTTACTTTGTTATAATAAGCTGATTAATTTTTTAATTCGATCGATTATATTTTCTAAGCAACTGTATTTTTACGTATTATTTTATAAAATACTTTGTCCCTCTTCGTCTGCCTTACTCAATACTTAAGCTACACTTGACTTGAATTTTCAGAATAAGTTTATACTTTATAGTAGCTATATAGCCTATACTCCTTTGGATAATCCTTTGTATATTTATGATAAATATCATAAGTCTAACTTTTACCCTAATAGAACTGCGAGCACAAAATTTTCCACATAAAAAAATAAAGTCATTTAAAAAAATAATCAGGAATATAAAATAAATTTTAACAACAAGAATTTGTCCTGACTTATTATTCATTAAGCCTTATGCCTATTGAAAATTTGGGTCCATAAATATGGTAATGGAAATGTAAAAATTAATATCCGAATTTATACAGAAATATCGTATTTACGGAAGTAAATTTTTAATTCGTTATTTGTGTGATATACATATACATTTATACATAAGTAAATAAAAAGTTATAATTCGGAACAAGAAACCATACACCGAAATCACAAAAACATAGAGACGTAATTATGTGTATTGTAGTCTTATAGTAACTTATAATTAATATCCTTCATAAACGTTTATGTTTTAAATTTTATCATAAAGTTATGAAGTACAATCTGGTGAAATGTGGAATATAAAAAAATATGATAACAATCTATTTATCATAAAATACATTACATAAAAATAAAAAAAAACAGAAATCGTTATCCATTCATATCGCTGGTAGAAAATTCGGAGGAAAACCGGGGAAATATCTGGACATAAACTTGTATCCTATTTAAAATTTTTTTAAAGAAGTTTGGATTCCAGAAGGAAAAATTTAATACAATCACATAATATATTGGCCAATTTTGTTGTTAAATTTATGTTAATCGAATGCAATGTTATTTTCTATTCCCCACTATGTCCCAATTTTTTGGCGAGAAGGCATTTTACTACACCAAGTGATTAAGTCAGCAGTTTAGAATCGAAGCCATAGATCGTATGTTTAATTTCATTACTGGACGAACGTGATATTATTACTTTGTTGCTTATCCCAAAATTCCTTATAATACTTCTTTTGTGGTTGGTAAACGCAAATATTTAAAGAAGAAAAAAAAGTACTTGTTTTAGTCAGCAAATAAAACATTTAACACTGATTTGTTATTCAAAAAATGGATCCAAAATCTAAACATTACGAAGCAATTAAACTACATATAGATATAATTTACATATATACATATATATGTATATATATATATATATATATATATATATATATATATATATATATATATATATATATATATATATATATATATATATATATATCAGCCGTTTAATGGCAATACACTTTTGATGTAATGTAATTTGCAAGACCTTCCGAAAATCTTCCCTATTTCATAAATTCTTTTATTTTTGACAAGCATATTTGACTGTATGTAATCAAACATTATTGTAGACAAAATAAAGTCTGTATCATCTTGTCGATTTAATTATTACTTAAGTCTCTGCAAACACATCCAAATAACGAGAATAGTATAGTAACTTTTAATTTTTTTGATTCGATTTATTCTTGGTGAGAAAATGCCAATTCGTATTTAGCTCTACAAACTTGTTAAAACTGATTACTAAGATCAAAAAGGCTCACGTCGCAAATTTCTTTCAAATTTTGCATGACACATCGGTGAAGAAATGAAACTGAAGCGGAAATAATGAAATGCGATGTAAATTTATATAATGTTAATAAACAAAATAATCGTAGTAATACATTCATTTCAAAACTATTTATTTGTTAATAATAAAAAACGATGTTACTGTTAACTTCGTTTTTTATTACTAACAAATAACTCCACTCTTAACTTACAGCTCCACTATTAACTTTACAGTATTTAAACCGAGAAAATATGCCTGCATAAACAATAGTCGCTTCCATATATCGTCTCTTAGAGTGTAAGTGCATATTATGAATTTAGTACCGGCTGCAGTGAAAAGGCTGTATTAAGGAAAGTGTTTCAACGTTGTTCACTCGCGGCTGTGGTTTCTCTATGCTAGCACTATGTTGCGGATCGTATGAATATAATATTTATATGAAGATTCAATTCAAAGTTTGCATTTCATGTGCAAAAATTCTAGTAAGAGTGCCTATGTGTTACAGTCTACGATTTACTTAGTTGGTTATAGCATGTTATAACTGTGTTAAACAAAATTCAATTTAAATTTAATTAAAAATGTAATTAACTTTCAATTTCACGTACATCAATGAAGAAAGACGTATGTCAAATTAATTCTAAAAGTTCTTAAAATAACTATTTTAAAAATCATATTACATCAGATATATATATATATATAGGTATATATATATATATTTATATATATATACATATATATATTTATATATATATATATATATATATATTTATTTATATATTTATATATTTATATATATATATATATATATATATATATATAGGTATATATATATATATATATATATATCTTATACAAATTATCTTTAAAAAGTATTAACATTTACTTATTACTTGCGAATATTATCTAAATCTTATGTTAACGAGCGAAGATTTTCCTGTCAGCTTGAACAAAATCAACAATAACGAGTAGATTTTTATTAAAATTCAATAAATTTGTCGAAAAAGAAATATATCCATAATATTAGGTCACAGATATAAGAAGAAAAAAATTTAAAAAAAAATAAATTTTGTGGTATAACGCACATTCGAAAACAGAAGTGGGAAATATGGCAAGAATAGAAGTATCATAAATGAACAGAGCGAAAATTTATAGCCGTTTAACCGTCATTTTCTAAATCGTGGAAGTCGTTCTTAATATTATTGTTTATGTAGCGAGTACTAAAAATAATCACTTTATTAACGCAGGGCCGCAACGGTTTTCCCGTTTCAGATTTGCTGACTGATTTTAATAAATTACGGGAAAGATGCTAAAAAATTCAACCACGTCAGGATTTTTAGTTATGTAGCATGGTTTTTTGCCAAAAGTACCTAGACCTACCTAATTAGGAACTGATATTTTATTTTAATTGTTTCTTATTGAACAAAAATCACACTTAATGTTTGCAATAGATAACCATGAATAAGTTTTCATAATAGTTAACTAAATATCATACCCTTATTATTGGAAAAAAGGCGAATTTTTGGATCATTTGCTAAAGACCTTATTTAACCATAATTAACTTAAATCGTTAGAAGAGTGTTAATGAGGGTAGATTAATAGAGGCAGAGGACTACATTGGACGAAGAAAGAGTGGCCACCGAGAACTGAACTAGTTCTTGGAACCAAAAATATTGTGACAGAAAATTTAAGCCCCCCGAAAAAAGTTTTGCTACCCCCTTTACACATAAAACGGGGAATGATGAAACAATTTGTGAAGGCGCTGAATAAAGAAGGAGAAGATTTTAAATATATACAACAAATTTTTTCACCTCTATCTGAAGCTAAATTGAAAGAAGGTATTTTCCTTGGCCCGGACATAGAAATTAAAGGCTAAAAATCTTTTAGGAAAGTAGTGAAAAATTACCTAAAAAATCATAAAAGTCCAAATTATGATTTAATATTTCGGAAAAATGGGATGTTCGATGAACATTAAACTTCACTTCCATAATTCGCACTTGAACTACATTCCTGATAACTTGGAAGCTGTAAGTGAAGGACAAGGCAAAATATATTATCAGGATTTTATAGAATAGAACGAGATAGAAGGTGAAATAAAAGGATGATGGTCGACTATTGTTGGTTGCTTAAGCAAAATGATCCAAGTCGGACTTTTAAGCAAAAATATCAAAATTGATGGGGAAAATCTAATTACGTATTCGTAATCAGCATATCAAAATACCCTGAGATCAGCTAATAAATTCAAAAAGGGAAAATAAAAGTTTAAATTTGCGAACTTTTGTAATTTATTTAGCAGTTTTTAATGTGTTTTACGAAGGAAAAGTTGTATCTGTAAAGAAAAGTGCTGTAATATTTATAGCTTTAAATTTTTCCTCTACTTTAAGTGCATTCTTCACGGAGAAGAGGGTTCGTCATCATAAGCCGGGATATTGCTCTTCGAAATAATTGCACTGATTATAGTCCTTATTAGTCCAAGAGTTTCTTCAAACATAAGACGCACCTACAATCTGGTAAGTGCCATTCATATATTTCCCGCCCTAACTTTAGTTTTATCCTACATCTTCTGAGTTGGCAATATTTTTTGATCTACATTATTTCTAGGTAATGTTTATTGCTAACCTTATTGATCCCAAAAATTCGGTAAGTGCTACAATATTTCGAGAAAACTTATTTAATCTGCATGTAACTTAGTTAATATTTTAATTTGATTTAGTCATGTACTTTGACTCGTTTTACTAAGCACTTTTGAGATTACCTTGCTTAATGTTTTGGGTTAAAAACTTAAGAAACGCATGGTATACAAATTAGTGAGAGTGCGCATGCAATTATGATTTACTATAATATAAAAGAAAATTAAATAAAATTATAAGAGAAAAAAAATGGATGTGAGAAAATATAAGAAGCTATTATCATTTATCTCTTATTTTGCTTCTTTGTTACTTGAAAAACTTCACATCCAATTAATATTTTACAAGTGTCAAAACAAAATTGATATTTTTGAATTTTTTTTATAACTTCATCGTCCTTTAAAACCCATTACACCCTATAATTCCATTACATCCATTAGTCATTCTAAAACAACTTTAAAATTATTACAATTTTAAAGCTTTTATAAGATGATTTCGTGAAAATGATTTCCATTTGCTACTTTAAATGTGTCCCCCTCGAATTTTTTAATTTCGTTTTTAAAAATATGAGAAAGAAATTAATTGAAATTCTCAAAAAACGCAAACAATACCTAGAATACCACTATGTGGTAATTTAACTTTACTAACAGCGTATACATTTATAGAAGGTCACTAATGCTGACAAGCAACCAGTTGCTTGAGGGGTAACGCATTTAAATCATAATTAAAAGCTGCCAGGTCCCTGGCCATTATCCATTTTTAATTAAATTTTATGTAAAAAATATTAATTTTTTAAAATAAATTTATTACATAAATACCTGCTTATAATTTTTATCATTTATTTATTAAATTAAATATTGTTAACATTGGATATTTTGAAAATTACTTGTTTTGAAAAATATCGAAAATTTTCAGTTTTATGTGACATTGAAATTAGTGTAAATAATTGAAATAAAAATAAATAAAACCTACTAAATTACTACATTTTTTATCTTGTATAGATATTTGGCATTGAACTTTCAATAGATATACGAATTAATTAAAAAATCTAAAAGAAATTATCTTTTCCTTTTTGACATTCGAATTTAATGACGAAGTAATATATTTTTACAAAATGAAATTTTAAAATCATGGGGAAATATGTAAGCAAATATAATGTGTAAAATATTTAAAATTTAATAAAAAAAATTGTTGAGGATTATAAAAAGTCATTGCACAGCGGCGTGTTTTATTTATATTGTTTGTATTTTTAAATTATATTTATTTCAAACCAAAGTGATAACACAAAAGTAGATTTGTCTAGAAATAGAATACAAAATATTTGTCCCCTTATGCCATTTCTTATACTCTTGTCAGCTTATTAAAATCAGAATTTGATTGTATATAGAACGTCAGGCTAAAATAAAACTGTCTTTTCACTATTTAGAATAATTTTATGTTAATGCGTATATACTCCCTATACAGACATGATAGCTGTTATTCTAATGACCTTATATACATATAAGAGAGAACAAACCAAAATTTGTCGGAACTCTATAAATGGGAGAACCTGTTACAATTTGGTAATATCAAACTTTTTTGATTAATTGCTTCACTTGAACTAAAAAGTACTGAAGGTTTATGCGGCAAATTTAATTTTGATTCTTTGTTATGATTTCAACGTAATTGATAAATTTTACATCAAAAGTTGTGATATTTTCTTCCCTTTTCAATTAAATATAACTTTTTACCCAAAGCGAGCCTAGCGGTACCTAAATATCATAACGAGTGAAGTGCGTGTTGTTGTTTACAATTTCTCTCCGCGAATGTTGTTATCAGAAGATGAGTTTTAGTTTGATTTTAAGCGAGTCAACTTACTTGGGTTACTGAGAAATGCAAGTGATTTGTTATGGAATTATTATAATAGCTTATTTGTTTAAAACTTAAAAATAAATTTAAGATTTTTAATTCAAGACAGGCACTAATCAATTATTTTATTGCATATTTATTATAATACAAATGTATATGCATTTATCAAAAAACTTCTACTATATCATAATCTAGTTGAAAGTTAGCAGAACACACTGTTATTGGATAATGGATGTGAAATATTGCGATCATAATGGTTGGGATTGTTTCTCAATTTGATAAGAACTAAACAAATTAATTTAATGATACGATATAACCTAGTTTGCATTTATATCTTTGATTTGTATGTTTGGTTTGCTTTTTTATATGTTTCCTAATTAAAATGAATAATATTAGACAGAGTCTGAAGTTTTATTTAATTTTGTCTTGATCTATCTTATTTTATCCAACATGGTTTATTGTGGCGCCTTTCATATTTTCATCAACATAAAATACAAGGAAAGATATATTCCTAATCTCGCTGGAGGCCCCTTTGGCCCCTATCTCAAGATACCTGATATCTTGAGATAGGGACCAACATTAAAAACTAAATAAATATTGAGTAAGTTTTAGTTTTAAAAGCAATGGTAAAGAATCTAGACGACACATCTATCAGAGATAAATTTTTTTGATAATGATGAAAGATATAAATATAAAATTATATCAAACATTCTGCGATAGTAAATATATTTATCGATACGTAAAAGTATTAAATACATTTATATTATTTTCAAACTTATTTACAATAGAATTGCTGACTATGTTTATACATATTTGGTTTGATTAAATTTATAATATCCAAAAAAATAATGACATTTTTTGCACTATTTATGCATGAAAACTATTATTATCAAAGCAGGAAGAGAATACACCTAGCGCATATACATAAATTTATATACGTATTTGTAAAGTAAAACTAGATTAAATCATGATTTGAGGGCTTATTATCATAAGATATTTAATTGAAAACAGATTAGACACATATAAAAAATGTTTTATAAATCTCAATGAAAAGTTATATTATTATTCTAATTTTCTTTTCAATCTGTCAAACTATAAAATAATAACTTCGAAGATTTGAAACACTTGAATAAAATTTTTTTAATAAAATTTATACTTACCCTTAAGAGGTTTCACAAACCAGAGCCCTATATATATATACATATATATATATATATATATATATGTATATATATATATATATATATATATATATATATATATATCTATATATATATATATATATATATATATATATATATATATATATATATATATATATATCAATAAACTTCATTTCAGTCAAAAAAATTGTCTTTTTTCGAAACTCGTTTTTTCCTTATCCGTAACATGCGTCTACTACCATAGAATGTGAACCGATTCATATAAAATGTTTTACATTTTATATGGAAACATTTAAAGCTAATCTTTTTTTTATAAATTAATTTTACTTTGAAGGACACATTTTATTATCAATAAATTTTTTCACGACTTTGTACTCAAAATTATTTAATAGTATTTTCAGGTTCAAGTGGTAAAAAATTAACTAACGATTTTGATAAATGTAATTCCAGTCCTTATTTGCTTTAAAAAACTCTTCCTTCTTTCACGTTGATTAAAATGGAGACCTCTCTTCTTAATACCATAGATTTCATTACTGAGCTCAAAAAAACATCTCATATTTCAGCGCAGTTTTCAATAGCGCTTCAGGAAAAAGCTGAGTTCTTTAATGACCTCTTGTTAAGCCAATTTTATTTATTGAACATATTTGGCGTTCATTTTGTAGAAATTCATTATTCACAATTAAACGAAATTACGTGTAGTACTATTCCTGCTTTATTTAAATTCTATACCACGACCTAATTTTTGTTGTATTACAACATCTTCAGGTGGGCAATTAGCTAAGATTAACTCTTAGGGACTGCCATCAGCATTTAAGTATTACACAAAACAATAGCGGAAGCGGGGTTTGTGCGGGTTTTCCCACTGCTTATGTTAGTGAATTTATTGTAGTGGAGCGGTGTAATTTAGATTATATTTTCAAGAGTTAGGCAATAAATAAGTGTTTTAGTGAGGGCAATAAATTAAATTGATGTTATTCTACGAGGTTATACAATGCGAATATTCCGGTGTATGTAATAAAATTAAATAGATATTATTCTCAGTAATTTATCTATATAATAGCAAGGGTATTTGATGGTTGGAATAAGGTTATACATCTAATTATACACATAAACCATTTTTTGTTTTCTTTTGTGACACATTACATCCTTATATGTGTAGCCGAGCTGAAACAATTTGAAGTGTACTGCAGTACCAATGTTGTCTAAATATATTATACCTAGAAGATATCACGTACGGGTGATGATATTGGGTTGAATTGTTAATTTAATATATTCATTTTAGTGTCTCTTTTATGTTTGTATATTTCTAATGTTCTACATATATAACAAGTAATTCTCAAGCTTAATTAGAATCGGTTTTTACAATTCCAGGTCGTGAGCAAATAGAGTAAAATTTATTTTATTGTAGATAAAGCTTTATAATATCCAGTTTCTATTACCGGTGATATAGCTAATCTATCGCACTTAGCTGTAAATTAACCTTTTGTGCAAGGTCTTCCTCTTTCTGGTGCGTGGAGCGCAAGGTCACTTTCTTGACCGGGTTGTTGTCTTCAAATCTTAAAATGTGCCCAAGCCACCTGATACAAAATAATTTATTGGCTCGGACAATATTTCGTTGCTTAAATTTTGTGTAAATTTTATGATTAAACAAAATTCTTCATTTGTTATTTTCTTATACAGAATATTTCAGAATATTTCTTATTCAGCTAAATATTTTTAATGATGATTACTGCATAGAAAATAGTAATGATATATGAGTAAAATTTAAATTGTTTACTTCAGTTTTTCAATATTTCAAAACAAAAAATGCAAAGGTTTCAAGTATTCCGTGCAAAACTTAAAAATAAATTTTCTAGTAAATAATTAGAAAAAATTTTAAATCTGAAATAGTAATCTATTATTTGATTGATGAAAGGCAATTATCTAATAGTTATTTTTTGTTTTATGAACTGATTGTGGATTAAATATGAAGCCAAGCATTCACATATGAAAAATTGGAGTGACATCACGTTATATATGAAAATTATTTAATCGGATTACTCAGTGATGACTTGGTTTGTATACCTTCTAAGTTAGGTTTGACAAAAAAGATATCTATAAATTTACTTGTAATCTAACGTAATCTTAAGCTGTATTGAAACATTCACCAAACATTACGAATATTGTATATAACGTTGGTGTGTTCATATTAGTGAATTTGTAATACTTTTGAAATTTCTCTGTAACTGAAAACATAATTTTTTTAGTATTATTAAGGATTCCTAACGTCCAACGATCGGGTCCCTTTTATATTTTCAAAAGTAAATATTTCCTATTAAGTAAGCGAACCGTAAGTGTTTTTGTTGTTATATTGGGTAAATCATTCTGAATTGCTACTAAACCACGGTATACTAAAATTCTATAGATAGGTAATAAATTATATTTATTTTGCTACTGTCCTATTAAAAAGTGTCAAAATAAGAGTACGTATACTCTTAATTCTTTGTTTACGTACGTATAGTCTTAGTTCTATTCCTTAACAGCTTGACTCTTAATTATATTTTGATTTCTCTTCATTTTCTTGTAGCAAAATATATAATCACGCAGCAATTTCTCTTTATAACCAAAAATATAATTTCTCATAGTTTAATTCGTATAGTTAAAGATATGATCATTTTGTATGAGCAATTTTTCATTGTATTTAATCATAAACTTGATTCTAGCATTCAAAAGTCGTCGTCAATTTGCTTCTCCAGAGTTCGTCTGCAAAAGTTTTCATAAATTTATCTGCCTCTCCTCTATACTGTTCAATTCGGTGTACATTAAATCATATGGTATACTCAGATTTTATTTTCTATAATCAAATTAATATCTAAATTACTGGATCTCAACATTATTTGGTTGTATTCTTTTGACTGACTAGAATAAATGTTACTGAGCGATAAGTTCTCTTAGGTCAAGTTTAAATGTCAAAATATATATGAAATAAATCAATATGATTTCGACAAATATTTTTTAACGAAATCATATTAGTAGCTTGCTTATTAAGTATTTCAAAAAATGACACAGCTCTATTTTTGCATTTGCAGAGTCATTTGTAACATTTTTAAAAAGAAAATGAATAAATATTCCTTTTTTTAATTGAACTAATACAAAAAGTTTAAAAAGCTGTATTTAAGGAAATACTGAATATTTTTTTTAAGTTCAGCACTTAATGTCCAAAAATATTTGAAGAGCATATAGAGTATTTAAGGTTACCTTATAGCAAAGTGAACTTTACCCTTTGTCATGATAAAATACTTTTATTGATTTTTTTTATATGAATTTACCTACAAAAATATATACAAAGTGTTTGTAAATGTTTCAAAAAAATTATATAAGGTTGAATTATATTTTCATGAAATGCTAAAAAAAGGTTAAATACCTTTTTTAACATTATGGTAAATTATTTTTATTTATGACTCAGTATATCTACAAAATATTAAATCAAAAATATTAAAATATTCCAGAAAGAACAAAGTTGTACAGAATCCAAGAGACATTCCCACCGTAAGGTAAATAACCCCAGGTGGGATATAAATGTTTTGTGTATGAGAAAACTTTTATAATACTATTTGTTAAAAAAGAAGCAATTTAGCGTAATAGTCTTAATTTGATATTGTCACTATGTTACCCATTAATATCTAAATACAACTAACCAAAGGGTTTTTATTATATTTAATATAAAACAAAATATTTTTAATTCTCTAGAAGTCTCTCCTGTGACAACAAAATTTTCCTAAAATTAAATTATGCAACTCTAATTATCACCTCTAATTGTAACTCTAATTGTGTCCTCATAAATTACCAAACTATACTCTTTAAATATATTCTATAATACAAAAAAGCCTATATCGTCAAGGTGCGCTTTTCCGTTTAATGATTTTCTTACTACGAAATTTGACGTGCCTATAAATGATCGTCTATAATATAACCTAGACATAATCTTAATAAAAAGAAATTAATAGGAACTTGAAAGTTTAATCAACCAAGATTTATACCATGCTATATTACTATAGAAAGACTCGGTGCTATTAACATCGTATCAAAAATAGCGGTGCTCTAGTAACATAATGGAAAGTGGCAGAGTGTTGATTTCATTATCTGCTTACTAAATTGTGAGCATGATAAGGTGATAAGGCTCAGAGGAGAAATTTGCAATGAGGAAATTGATTTTCTATTAATGTAATAAAATAAGGTGGTTCACAAATTCTATTTGGAGATTATTCTGCGCCATAAATTTTTTTTAATATTTGAGGTCTCATCAGTGACATAAAATTTAATGTTTCATTATGGTTTATATCAGCTTTCTGTAACATTTAGACTCGCTTAAGCTATGTTGCTTCACATAATTAAACGTCTTTTTTCTTGAAAATTTGCTTAAAACTTTTGAAATCGGTGCAAAGTGAAGTAATATTACATAAACCTTTTAAATACTAGTACAATTAGCACTGCTAAGGGTCACACGCACTTGATTGAATTTACAAATTTTACAAATTAAATGACACAAATCATTTGATTAAATTATTTAAAAATGATGCCTATAATATCTATCAGAGTCCTAGGTAATAATTATCAGAGTCCTAGGATCAATATTATAATATCAGAGTCCTAGGTGATAAATTAAGTTCGTTCAATATAATATTGAAATTTGACCAAAATTAATTTACATTGGAGTAATTGTCAAATTATTTTTTTCAATTTTTCCACGTATATGATCAAAGTCAGAAAGTAAGAAGAAACACTATAAAATTGTTTCAGACTAGACGAAGGTAGCAGCGTATCAAAAACATTATTTAGTATGTTTAGAAGCATGGAGAGGTTCATTCTCAAATTCAATGTAGAGAGAGCCATTTCAAAATAATTAAATTATATATTTCTGTAATTTTATTGCAATTTGTGTTGAACTGAAAAGTTATGATGCGTTTACGCACGTAAGTATGCAGTAACATAGAGTTGTATTTGTTTTTATTTGGCTACGAATTAAACATATTTAATTGAATTCATAACTTAATATATCTTCGAGTATTTTCACGGAAAAGTCGTATCCAACATAATGAACTTTACACAACAATTCTTTCAGCAGGATATAAAGAAGACTAAATCATATTCTTTCAACCTGTGCTATATTGAAGTTATAATCTATGCTGTGACAAAGCTGTCCCTACATTATTATTTATTTTGAATATTTCGCTAAAACCATTTTGGCTTTCGTGGAATTGTAATAATTGACCAAATATATTCTCTGATAAACACAGTTTATAATTTTCTGTTAGAAGTTTTATTATAGTCTCATTTCGGTTATTGAATACATAATCCTGAACAAGTTTCACACAAATTAATTTAATCGGGCTGTAACAATACCTTGATAATGCCTTCACTTAAATGATGGTTTGGTAATTTATTACTCTGTTCTTATGGAAATTTACCAGCTATCTTGGGCCTCAATGCCTGCAACTCTCGTTTTCTGATACCGTGGATAATTTAATTATCGTGATTCCCACTGAAATTCCTGTGTCGTGGCAATTTTTTAGTTAAATAAAGCGGTTGTTACATGGTTGAAAATATTCATTTATTGGTATTTTTATAGAACTATTGTTCATTTTAGTTACGAAAATGAAATGATTGTTCATTTTAGTTACGAAAACGAAATTTAATGTCCAAAAAATTTAAATAAATGATGAATAAAATTAATTAAATCCTCAGATTCTTCATTATGATTAATATTTTATATTTGCAGTAAGACATTATATAAATATTTAGACATTGCATAGTTGCAGGAAAGTATTTACTTGATTTAACTTCTTTAACCATAAAGTTAATTTTTTCGCTTCGATTTAAATTATCATACAGGCAATTTTTCAGTTTTTATGCCCCTAGCTATTATGTCAAAGCCATCGGCATATATTAAAATTAGAATTGATGTTTGGAAGACGGAGATATTCATATGTCAATTCCGGTTAAATTTTTCTTGAAAAATGTGGAAAAGTAAATATGGTAATGCATCGCCTCTTCTTGCATAATTTTTCACTTCAATTTATTGAGAAATAAAACCTTGAATGCAAAATCTGGTACATGATAATAATATTTTAAACTAGATATTTAACCGCAATTCATAAATGGTACAGAGTAAATTTATTCCTTGATTATTACAGTATTTCAGCATACATCCTTTTCTTTACTTTTCTATGTTTCATGCAAATTAAAATTTAGAAACCTCCGAAAAATCAATCTATTTTTTTTTACATTTACAGTGACACAGGTTCATAGTTATTTTCTATATAAGACAGTTCAATGCAGATCAGTCATTGACCGGAGAACTGCAAACGAATGGTCATAGGCAAAAAAATTATATAGAAAATTTACAGAAAATACACGCGAAAATTTAAAAAAAACATTCTTTAAATTTTCGCGGGTATTTTCTGTAAATTTTCTACATAATAACAAAAACAATTTTAGCGTATAATAACCAGCACAACTAGGTTTAGATGGCAATGGTATGACTAAATGATAAATACAATCCTAAATTTATTTTAAAATTACTTGATATCAATGTATGATTCACTTTAATGTGATAAATATCATATTAGGAAACAACATCAAAATTTAACATCGCCATTTTACGTAAGTAAATAAATATAAATGAATCTGTTCGACAAATTTATAATACTAGGTTATTCAATAAGTTGTAGCCACAATTTTATGACTTTTCGAGAAAGATACACGAAAGTTTAAAAGGTTTTACTGTAGGGTATAAATAGGCCAAAGTGTAGTCAGCGCCGAAGCTTTAAGTGGATTACATAAAAGATAATGGATTAAAATCGATATCATATGCGATTTCTATTATTTTACGAATTTCGTCTGTATCACAATGCAAAGACTGCCATAAATAATATATATCATGCGATGGATGAGTCCACAGTATCTTACGTTTGGTTCAGTAAGATAAGGAATGAGAACTACGATCTTGATGATGAACTCCGTACTTGACGTCCTGTTGAATGGGACGTTCAACGATTACGATTAATTGAGGAGAATCCTTGACTGACAGCTCGTCAATTGGAAGATAAACTATACTGCAGCTATGGGACCACAGAAACACATTTGCATGAATTGGAAATAGTTTAAATATACGGTGTGTGGATACCCCACGAGTTGTCATAATATCACTTTCAGTGCAGTGTTAATACTTGTCAACACTTATCGACATTGAAACTTAACTTCAACTGGCTGAATCAGTTAGTAAC
This sequence comes from Druceiella hillmani, assembly GCA_039881145.1. Classification (NCBI taxonomy): domain Eukaryota; kingdom Metazoa; phylum Arthropoda; class Insecta; order Lepidoptera; family Hepialidae; genus Druceiella; species Druceiella hillmani. Next base: position 8,224,768 of record JAYKKI010000010.1, on the reverse strand, counting down.
TGGCGATGAAAAGTGGGCTACATATTGGCAGGGTATAGGAGAAACAGGAATTTCAGTATCCAAACTTGAAATAAGTGCCAAAAAGGTGCTGAGCTGCTGGTGGAATATCAAGGGCATTATTCATTAGGAGTTGCTTCCAGAGGGATCTACAATTGATGAAAATATATACTGTGACCAATTGGACCGATTAGCTAACAAGTTGAGTAGTCAACAGGATCAAGTTTATTTTCTACATGATAATGCTAGACCACATGTTGCAAAGCGTACTCGTGATAAATTAGAGGAGCTCGGCTGGGTTCTATCCATATTCACCAGAATATTCGACGTTAAAGAAGATTTCCAAAACGACCTCGCATAGTTTTTTGAATTAAAGTCACCGAACTTTTACACGAAAAGCCTATTTTTAATGCCAACTATATGGCGACAAGTAGTAGATAAGAATAGCACATCCTTAAATTTAGTCTAACATATAATTTTTTTTAAAGTTGTTGACGGCAACTAGGGCTTTAAAACTTATTAGCTAACCCTATATATTCAAAATATACTTATACAGAACGCGTTCCAACATTCATATACCATTGTTCCCGACAAATAAGTAGTCGGAACCATTATGAATTAATAAACAATTTTATTTCGCCTCGAAGCAAGAGATTCAATGAATAAATCATCAAATTTTCATATATAGATACTAGGCAATAATAAGGTCAGGGTGGAATAATGACCTTAATTACATTACACTAGAGATGGTAATTCTCATATGTACAATTTCTCTTTCTTTATGTCTCGTAATTTTCGGAACATATCTAAATTTTCACAATAAAAATTTTTTGGCTAAAAATAATTTGTACGAAGAAGATTTCAATACATTAGGAATTTTTTATATTACAGAATTTCTATATCCTATTACTTCTCTGCATACACAATTTCTTTTAATATTTAAAACAAACAAAATAATTTTCTGTTCACAAGATAGAAAGAAAACAGTAGCAGTTACTTCTAATTTAGAGTAAGAATAATTATGTAAAGTTTAATTGTACTAATCTGATTTAGATTACTAAATAATTAACAACAACATGTAATAGACAATATTTTAATTAATTGCAAAATTAACACAGAATCATAATACGAAATGGCGGAAGAGCCAGAGCTAACCAAAAACAGAATTTTTTAGAACTTTGAAGAATTGAGCACAGATAAATCCCGAATGTCAGGATCGTGAATTTGAAAAGTTTTTTTACTAACCACGATTTTAACTTTTCTTAAAAAGCAGGGGTTTAATTGGGAATCAGTAGAGTAAATAAGTTTTATTGAAAATGAAAATAAAACATATTTCAATAACGTGCCTAGAAATTTAAAGTAATTCAGACTACGATAAAAATCCTAATAATGCGATAATAGTATTGATCGTAAGTATTCAGTTAAACGCGATGATCTTTATTCAAAAATATGATTGTTTTTTAGATGTTGAATAACAACAAATTTTGAAGGCTTTTTAACTTGTTTAAATATTACTGAACAAAATAATTTTTTTTATTTCTCAATTATATTCACTTTTATAGTAAATTAGAGCCATGGGAATAATATAAAAAAAGTAGACTTTTTCTTTATCCAAAAATAAATTTGTTTCTTACATGCCTGAGATATCAACTAGATTTTGATCTGTCAATATACCCAGATTTTTGGCAGTTTTAATTGGAATCGTAATACTACTCATCATTGCTGTTGTGTGGCTAATTGTAAATAAGTGTCTGATGTGTGGATTGCTTGTGATTTATGTGGACCAAATAATACATTAATTTTCTGAATTTTTAAATATATTTATTGAGATAAATATTAAGAGTAAGGATGGCGGTGAATACAAAAAAGGAATGGCCAAATATGTCAAGTTAGGATTCATTATTTGGTTTTAAATAAAATATAACAAGTTTATTACCTCTTGTAAATTAAGTTTTATGGTTTCCAATGCAACCAGGTTAATAACTCATATTCATAAAATTTATCTTTATTTTATACCCACTAATAAAGAAAAGATGTTAATTTTTTTTTCTGTCAGAAAGTGGTAAACGTATCCAAAAAAATCTGTGGCTTTTAATTTCTGAGGACGAGTATAAGAGCCCAACTTTTCCCATTGCCAACTACAGCCGAACTTTTCCTTGTACGAATCAAACAGTTCTAAAAAATTTCAACGTAGTTGAAGAATAGTGTTTAATGCCACCTTAACATTCTTATATTTTTTTTTACAAATCTGAACAATTTTACACCAAAATTTAGCAAATTGAAAAACTTCTCGAAGTCATGACTGCGGCTTTAGATTATATTTCGAAAAGTCCGCCACACAAAAGTACACCATCGAAAAACGATGGTGACCAACGCACGTAGGGCAGCTGAGTAATAATATAATGATCCCATTTTCACCTTTCAAAGTGAAAAATCTTAAAAATTTTTAAAAATTCCTTCTAGTTTATAAGGCATTTTGCTTAACAGGACATGAAGGGCTTGAAATTTAAATGAGAACTGTATAACAACAATTTTAATGTTAAAAAAAGATATAACATTTATAATATTTAGTGGTATCATCTCATCGATGCTATATATTTATCTAATATTCCATAAGTGCTACCATAAGAAATATGACCAACACCGATTCAATGAAAAATGCCGTATGCGACCATTTGTGGATTAAGCTTGACTTAGATGTGTCGCTAAGATCGATGATTAATTCATTACCATCGACAGATACATTCCTTTCTAATCTGTAGTAATCCCCTCTCTATTGAACAAGGTTGAAGCAGATTTCGAAACTCGTTTATTGCAGCCCAATATTATAACCCATTTTTTTCACAAATGGCTTCTAACTTGTATCACTTTAATGGATATGAGGGGGTATATGAGCAGATATATAATTAAATATTGTATACTTGACTAGTTAATGTTAATTTTCTTATGATTAATTTAAAACTTTTGTTCGGAATCAAAAATGTACGAATTGTAAAAAACCTTAGTTAGAATTCAGCAACTAGGAAACGTCTAACAAATCTTACTAATATGATAAATAGGATTTTTAAGGGATTCAAGTAAAATCACTAACTATGTAAATATAAAACTTTGCTCTACGGTAGCTTATAGTTTCTATATATATATAAATAAATATATATATAAATAAAATGAATATTGTAACCGCCATCGGAGAAAATTTTCCCTAATTAATAGTGTGTCACTATTACAGATACACTAATTTATAAGACATAGAAAGAGTGAAAAATAGTCCGTGGCGGCATATATATGTTTTATAGATTGGCCATATAACCTTCACAGAAGAAAAAAGTACATGGGATAAAACTAATTTAGATCATTTTAATCATGCCAATTAAAATAAATATCACAGACATTCTAAGGGTTTTCAATGAAGGATAAATAGAAATAAAGTAGAATTGTGAATTTAAATGAAATTCGGTACGATGTGTTCGTCCATATGGACGTGAAGCACATTATTATATTTTTATTAATAAAATAAAGCACAGAACTACGATCGTGAAAGGAAAAATGGATATAAAAATCTTATTTAAATTATTTAACTGACGCCTCTACGTAGTATGCACTTGTCGCTTTAGCGCCTACGGAAAACATACTTAACGTATAAAGAAATATTTTATGAAATATCTCAGTCTACACTAAAATATACCGACGTGAAGACTGGGCCAGTCGCTAGTTTTACAAAAAAATAAGAATAATTTAAATGAGATCTATATTGAAATGCTCAAAATGGATAAATATTTATAACTTAACTACAATTTATGGATACGCAGATATCGCAGAATTTAGATAACATTTAGTGAAAGAATCAAGAATATTCAACTATTTGTCCAGTCTAATTAATAATTAAAATAAATATTAACTAATCATACTCCTTGACAGATTGTAAAGATTGTTATCTGAATTCTCATGCAAATAAATTGATGCATCTAAAGAAACATCTGAAAATATTTGTAAAAGCGTATGTAAATTGTTTATGATTATAAAAAGAGATTTGTTGTGGCTTTATTAAAAAAGAAAATATCCGTTCATAAATATTGAGAGAAAAAAGAGTAACCAATAATTAACGTACGAATGTTAAGGTTTTGTTGGGTGGTTATGAATATATTTTTTGGAACGTTAATAAAACAAAAAATAAACAAAATACTGTAAACAAATCTGAAATACAGAATCAAATTCGATTCAAAAAATTACGGTAAACATTTTAAAGTTTAACTGTCTTCTTTAAACTGGTTTATTTTAATCTTTACCTAAAAATTTGTTAAAAGCGTTTCGTTGTATATTTTGAAAGTGGGGTGTCGTACACGACAATGAGATTTTTAATTATATTAATACAAGATTTGATCCGCGGCTTGGCTCGTATAAAAGAGAAAAATATTTTGAAATTAAAAAAATATTATTGGGAAAAGTTTAAAGCTAGTTTTGAAAACGTTTAAGTAGTTTTAATCGTGGAAAATCGGAGGAGTGACCTAAAAAGAAAAAAAGTCCTTAAAATATATTTACCTCATATAACGGAAAAGTTAATTCTGTTTTGGAAAAAAATTGTAGTCTTGTGTTCTTGTTAATGATATAGGCTATATTAAATAAAATTTAGTGGATTATTTCAGTACTTTAGGTGTAAAATAAGAACAAATAAAAAAAGTTATTTTCGCATTTCTAATATTAATTTGTACGTGAAAAAACAATACCTTATTGTTATCACACATAATGTTAATAATAAACGTAAAACGTTTAATTATGTTAACATTAAAGCAAACTAAATGCAAAGAGCGTTAAATTTTCTTTATACGTCGACCATTAAAAATTTAAAAAAAATTAAAAATTTTCTCAGCGAACCAAATTCCTTCTTACGTAAATCTAATATGTCGTTGAAACGGAAATTATCAACTCCGATACAACTTTTTCAACTGATACTGAAGGAAAATTCTAACTTCATTTTCTTTAATATTTCAATTCATACCTCGTATTTAATATTCAGATGTAAAAAAATCGGTCGCAATGCCATGTTGAATATTTAATACAGTTGGAGTACAACTTTGCAACATTAATATTTAATATTCTATTCACTTTGTGATTCTTTGTCTTTTGCTTTTACTTCGATTCGATTTTATTTGTAGATTTTTTTATAAACAATTTTGAATATTAGTAATATTATTTGTATAGAAAGAAATTTATAAGTACTATTTTTAAAACACATTTAATCGTTGAATAATATAGAGGTATTAAGCGGGTATTTAATGCAACAACTATAAATGATAGCGTATATTGATTATTTTTTACAACTTAGAAAAAGAAATCAAAGGTGCTATATTCATACTTCTTTTCATGTTTTTATATTGGAAGAGGTTTAAAAATGGAAACTTTAGAAGATCATTGCAGTACGCTTCCATCTCCCCGTCACAGCCGACTTTTACAAAAATGATTCCGGGGAAGGCAAAATATATTGTATCTATAGAAATATAATGACTACTGTAATTCTAAAGATGCGATGTATTTTACAACTATGATATTAATTTTTTGGGAAACGTCAAATAAAAATTCAAAAATTTCTAACTTTTTTTATAAAGCAGTAATAGTAGGTTGTACTTTCAAAAAAATCATACTACTTTGATATTATATTATATTAAATTCAGTCTTTTATTAGTGTTGAAAAAATTGAGAAAAACTGATATAACAATTTTTAAATTTATTTTTAAATAGTGCGGATTAGAATCTTTGTTTCTCTCAAACCCTTTTTATAAAAGACCTTTTCTTATTTAATTTGCTTTAATATTAAAATGTTTGGTTTCTTCTAAATTTTTTTTTTATAAGTATAGTTTTATTAAGTATGTCAATTAAAAATAATATTTAAACATATTTTCTGTTTGAACATGATGCAATAAAAATTACAAAATAATATGGAAACTCAGTATCAAAGGGAAATAATCTAAAAATCGCGTACCCGCGGTGTGCCATGACCTCAAAGTCTTTACATCTTGTAATCAATACAACACACTACGGCCATTACAATATACTTACGTGGATCTTCAGTTATATGTCAATTTATGTACGTAAAAGTTAATTTAAGTGCTTTATATAGTGATCTCAATAAATACGCAGCAAAATATTAAATAAAACCAAACACTTTTTTACGAATTTTCCAATACACATATATAGGCAATTATTTGAATGGTCAAAATTACAATGACCTGTCAAATGATTATTAAAAGATTGTTTTTTTTTTATTTAATTTGTGACATAGAAGTCACGTTGTAGAAGAATACGTGTTACAAAATTCATTCGCTGATAAATGCGCTTAGGAGTAATAACACTGGCAATAAAAATTAATGTTTTTTTAATTTTAATTTTGCTTAACCGATCTAAATAAAACAAAATGAAGGTTATTTTTTCCAATTTAAGAAAAAATTGTCAATAATGGTTATTATATATTTCTACAAAGAAGTAGTTTTATCAGATAGACGTCTTTAGAAATATATTTCGGAAAAGTATATGTTAATGAAACTTCCAAAATTAGATAATTTTCTTAACTTTACATTTAGAAAACTAAGTACCAGAGTAATTTATTATGAAAGGCAATTTATGAACTGAAATTTAAAATATATTTAATTTATTACGATGGAAAATAAATGGGTGGGATATTCAACTGAAAATGAAAAAATTAATGCTCTTAAAAATTAATCAATTTTATTTTAATCAAAATTAATTTCCTCTTTATTCAACTTTATTACATATTTCCTGTACCATTAACCTTAATGAATAATTAAGTCAAACGTTTAACTTTACCTAACTTTAAAAAAACAAAAATATATTGTATTTAATTAAATTTTCACGCATTAGACATTTCTAGATTACATATTTTTAATAAATAAAATAGTTTTTAATTAAGTTATAACTTTTACGTTTGTTTTAATATAACCGAAATAGGTGATAAGATTGAAGTATTTAAAGTAAATTCCTTAAGCCCTGCCGTTATTTTAAATTAGATTAAGACTTCGGTGCATTAACTTAAAATGGAAAAATAAAATTAGAAATATATTATATTGGTCCTTTTAAAAAACCATTGTAGCGTCTTTTGAAATTGTGATAATTCGATAATTTTTAAATTAAAATTCCTTACCGTACGACAGAATACGAATTGATTTAATCATTATTATAAGAAAAGGCTTTGATCTGCCCGAAGAAACAACTCCATACTAAGAACAAATTATCAGCTATCGACTATTCATGAGATCTCAGCTACCTATTGTTATGTAGCTTGTAGACATCCAAATAACTTAGGCAAACTGTTTGTTGTAAGGATCCTATCCTAGCCACCAGTTTGATCAGATTACATCATCGCGGGATTCACTATCATTGTCGTTTTAAGACAAATTAAATACAGGGTAACACAAAGGCAGCTCGTCAGCTCCTTCGGGAAAACACTTCAAGACGGACTCGTCCCTTAAAAACGAAGATACGGCGAAGATCATAGTGTTTCATAAGACTAAGAAGATAAAATTTGGGATAACAACAGGGCTATAGCAGAATCATGATATAATTAGGTGTATAATCATGATATTATTAGGTGTATAATTATAAATTAATTAGCTGATAATAATTAAAGTACATAAGGCTGTATAATTCTACTATCATCTTTATTGAGTGACTATGATTTCCACATTGAAAAATTAAAAATAATATGTATACTGGTTTCCATAAACCTTTCTTTAGTGCGGTATAGCTGACTATTAATCGAAGTTTAAACTACCCTTCTCTGTTAGCCTAGTGAGTAATTATAAGAGTTCTGGTGAAACAAATAAGCTTATAATTGCGTCATGTCCAACCATCTCTTTCTCTTCGTCTGTGTCAGGCCCACCGTTTGTGCAATTATCCAATTTCATGCAGTTTTAAGATATTTTCTTTACTTTAGTGTATATTATTGATACATATGATGGACTTATTGCTACAAGAGAAATATTTTTACAGTCAAACTGAATATAGGTCAAACGCCGCTCCACGAGCGGCTGTGAATCAAACGCGCGTCCCCGTGGTGTGCCATGACCTCAAAGGCGTGATAACTTGCGATCAATACAACACACTACGGCCACGACAACATATGCACATGGAATTTCAATCATATTTAAATTTATATACGTAAAACTTCATTTAAGTACTTTATATAGTGATCTCAATAAATATTCAGTAGTATCAAATAATAAAAAAAAATTTTTTTACGAGCTTCCCAATATATATAATGTAGAGACGATTTTTTTTAATTGCATCTTAGTAAATTAATAATAGAAAGTCTCCAAAATGTATTTATTTATGTTTATTCGCATTCAAGAAAATAATAAAAAATCTCCCTCAATTTACGTCAAAATGTTATATTTGGGTAATAGAATGCTCTCGGAACATTTAAGTCGTTTTTATATCTGTATCATTTCTGAGCTTGGTACTCAGTCTGTATTCCGATTTGCCGACTTGCTCAGTCTGTAATCTATTGTGCATAGGATGAAGTCTACACGCTGAGTTTGATGGGAATAAGTTGATGGCTAAAGAAAAAAGTATTGAAACTCAAAGTGGCTTTAAAAACCGTATTTGCGATTATACGAGCTATGAAGTATGTTTGCAGATATTTTAAACCCTTTTAATGTTTTACAGGTAGATTTTAGATAGACTTTTCATAAAATTTGCCTTTTATATTTATCTGCCACGGCAGCATATTCGATTTTAAGTAAGAGGAAAAGGAAAATTTAAAGAATTACTTTTTGAATGTCACATTTTAAAAGACAGTGGAAAATATTTTTATAATTAACAATTTTGATTACTTTTACTTCAACGGTTAGAACCGTTAAAATATCTTGATTTAATAGATGTGATATCTAAAAATGAGTAAATTTACTTTAATGCAGATGTTTTAAAAATTTTAAGCCCTTTCAATGTTTTACAGGTAGATTTTTAGATTGACTTTTCATAAAATTTGAAATTGACAATTATCTGCAACAGCAATATATTCGATTTTAAGAAAGAAAAAAAGGAAAATTTAACGAAATACTTTTTTAAATATCACATTTTGAAAGGTCCACTATCTTTAAAATATTTTTAAAATTCACAATTAAGATTAGTTTTACTTTAATGCTTAGAATCGATAAAGTATCTTGATTTAATAGATGTGATATTTAAAAAAGAGTAAAACGTTTATCACAAATTTAATAAATAACTTTTCAATAAATTTTAATAAGTTTCACAACTTCTCGTAGCATCTGTAAATAAATATATATCATTTTTTTGCAAACGAGAAAATTCAGGCGATTACGTAAGACGGTTTTTTGAGATGTATCATGATAACCCTCCAAAAAGAAAGTAAACCTACAAAACATAAGTTTAACGGTCTCCCATATCAATTGATCCACCTGATTTTCAGTTTTCCCTGACTTATTCAATTCAGGATTAAAATATTTATAAAACGAATAGACATATATCCTTTTCATAACAATAACATTTTGTACGATTCCTTTGAATACAAACTTAAAAACGCAAAAAAAAACATTTATCAGAAATCCCAACTTAAAACTGACTAGACTAATTTAACATTTTGATAGACCTACTCGTAACAAAGCACCATTTCCGATAAAAATAATGACATTTATTTTTTGGTGTACATTTATTCTTTGGACCAAAAAATACCGTACATTTTCCTAAAGTAAGTCACGAAATAATTTTGTGTTTAATATGCTGCCTCGTAACTGCTGAAGGTTGTATCTTAAGAAGTTATATTTTCACGTACTTTTCAATTAAAATATTTTATATCAGCTGTGCCCTGATTTCGTACGGAATATTGTACCGTGAGCTAATAGTTCACCGCTGTTTATAATTTCCCTCAACGAGATGGGTACTTGAGGGTTAACTAATTTTGGAGTTTTCTCATATTTCCTAAGACTTGTGCGTGTTTTGTGAAGATTTCCCTTACTATTAAGATATTGAAAATTACTCAGGAATTTAGTGAATTACAAACAAGTTACCACAAATTATTGGCTTGTTTCACAGTTTTATTTAATTATTTTTTATTAATATTAAATGAACATTAGGTGGTATCAGCACATGCAAATTTATTTAGGCCCCTGGGAAAATGACGATATATTTCAACACTAAATCCGTCAACAGATTTTTTTTGTCCATCAGGTTGCTTAAAAATAACATTATGTAATAATATTTTATAAACGTTTAAAAAATCAAAAATTTTGAAAAAACCCATGACGGATGTAGTCGTTGTAATTAAAAAATGATTATATAGTTTTTTTAAACCCCCCGACTAAAGGAAAGTGAGAACCTATTAATATAAGTACAAACCCAAGAAAATCCGTCGGGGGCCATGCCCTACCTATGCTTAAAATTTTACAGTTTTTTTCAGTTCGTGACTCACTGAAATTCTCTTAGGTATGCAAATAGCTTTTCTATGTTGCTAAAATGTAATCGATTTTGGGAACGTAACTCGACGGATTTTCTTGGGTTTGTAATTATATTAATAGGTTCATACTTTCTTTTAGACGGAGAATTTAGAAAAAAAATCCACATTTTTTAAATTTATATTTTTATTGATTTAAACTATGTATAGCCAACCTAAATAAGTTTTTATATAAATATCGGATACGCACAATATCCTTGCAATTTGAATACTACTCTATGCTCGTGATATGTTTAAAATGTTTTATTCTCATTCAAAAGACCTGTGAGAATAAAAATCAAATAATATATCATGTAGTAGACTTTGAAATTTAACGTCTTTTACTACGTTACGAATAATTCCAATCAAACAAAGAAATGCTGGAGATTAAATCTATCCCTTAGTTGCAAAAGTCTGTCTTTTGTGGATCAAACTTGTAGGTCACGATGCTTTTATATTTGTTATTGTAACATGTGCCAATTTCACACACAGACATATAAATATATATATATATATATATATATATATATATATATATATATATATATGTATATATATGTATATATATATATATATACACACATATATATATATATATATATATATATATATATATATGTACATGCCCTTCGAATATTTGGTCTCCTTCAATACATTTTGCTTACCAAGTCTCTAAATCTCAGAATTTATGACTTCTTCCCTAATTTACTGAATCTTTTAATAGGATGATCATAATGGTTTTTATGATTATTTTCACTATCTCTAGTATTGCCGATTAATTACTAGTATCGTCATTTTCATCATGCATGGGGGTTTATTGAATACACGAGTAAAACTCAATATTCTAAGTAACCTGCTTTATCTTGCGAATGCGATTTTATTTTTGAGTTTTTGTTTTTAAGATTTTTATAGAGTTCAGCAGAAAATCAACACTTTTCTCAACAGCAAAAAAGACATTAAAATAATTTTGGTTCTCGCAGCTCCCGCGTCTGTGGTGTATTCTTAAATTTCTTATGACGGACTAGATATGCGCTGCTACTGAATTATATTCAGATAACCAAGTCAGATGCTACGGACAGTGAAATGTGACGTGTGTCCCCCATAATTTCGCTGACGAATTCTGAAAGGAAAGCTATTGCAATTTCGAAGTGGTATTCACCAAAATATACAAGATACATTTACTTAATTTTTTTAAAGAATTTTATCACAAATATGAATTACAAAATTGTAATACTACCTTATCTCAGAAGGAAAATGTCACCTTAACTTCTTGCAAACCTTAACTTTTTACTAGATTTTATTCTAATCTTCTTTTTTCTCCTTTTAAAACTAAAATAAAACAAAATCTTCTATAGGCAAAATTTTTAAGACTCTAATAGCTACACCACTAAATTTTTCATCCAAGCCGGATATTACCTTGTATATGTCAACTCTTTAAGAGATTAAACGCATAATGGGCGTCTGGTGTGGACTGCAGCGAATAGGTGACGCAAGAGAAAAAAGTAATGTGCACTGTGCTGTAAAGCAGGCTATGGTTAGTAGTGGTTATTTCGTCATGATGATATGTTATAAAATGCTAAAATTATGAATATATATTTAATAATATGCGTTGGGCTTTTCCATACCTTGAATAATGCAAATTATTACGGGATCACAGTATGTTAAATATTATTATAAACATTAATTTTAATATTTTTAGTAAATAGTAAACCAACAAATTAAACTTGAAAACTCGTAATTTAATTGAAATATCATACATATAATTAAAATAACAACAAAAAATGTGATATTTTAAAAAAATTGTTTTTGGGCAGGATTTTTTTAAAATTTTATTGTCCCTTAATTAAATAGAAGTTTCGTTAGTGTCATAATCATTTTATAAGAAAGTTTATGTGTGCTTCTCAAAATGTTTTCGCTATATAGCATGTATTTATGAGTTTGATGAAAAGAAGATGGTTAGAAATTCTAAAAAAGTGTTTGCGATAAAAGCGCACCATAGAAATTTAGTAACTGGAGTCGCAAGTTTCATAAAATAATAAAAAGATACATTTCCTAATTGTAAAGTATCATAACTCTTAAAAAGAAAATGAATCATTTTCTTGTGCATTTAATGGTGCAATTTTAAATGTGTAAAATTTTTATTCCGTTTTCATTTACCTATAAGACAGAAAATTTCCTATTCACTTAAAATGATAAACTTGTTTGTTCCCCGGGCGGATTACAATTAATTTAAACCATAAGGCAGTGTATATGCGCATCAAGAAAAAAAATTTATAATTTTTTTGTTCGCGTTAGAATTTTAAAAACATAAATGTGAATGTATGTACACATTTTTAAATATATTTAATAAACCTGGTCTTAAAATAAACGATTTTGAATATTTCCGTGAATGAGAGTGATGGAAGGAAATTTACCTTAAGACCGACCTTACAATCCTAATATCCCCAAAAATAAGGGTTACCAAAATACTACTTAATGTTGAGATAGACTGTAACGAGGCAAGGTTAAGTGACACGTGTCTCACATATATTTTACATCACAAATATTATATAAATTTATTTACTAGCTTAGAGTGCTACTTGTAAAATTATATTAAAGAAAAAAATCCGATTTCAAAGCGCGATTGAGGCATTCTAACCAAACCGCACGAACATCTCAGCAAATAAGATTTTCCACAAGTTCCAGACTAAACTTTTTATTTATTTAAAATATATGCAACATGACAGTAAATCCTGATTTGAATTTAAAATTTTTTTATCCGACACCCGTCATGTTTATATAAAAAAATAATTTTGAAATAGTTGTTAAAAATTAAGATGTATATATCCGTTTTGAGATGGTTTTGAAAAAATATTCTAGACCTAATAAAAATATATTTAAAAAAAAGATTCAAAACCTAACTTATTGATGATAAGACATGATAAAGTCTTTCTTAACCGCAATTAAATGAAACTACGTGATGTAGTATTATTTCTACTATCTTTAATTTCTTTACCACGACCTAGGTTTCGTTGTATTACAACATCTTCAGGTGGGATATTAGCAAAGATTATTATCTTTGCTAATATCCCACCTGAAGATGTTGTAATACAACGAAACCTAGGTCGTGGTAAAGAAATTAAAGATAGTAGAAATAATACTACATCACGTAGTTTCATTTAATTGCGAATAATGAATTTCTACAAAATTAACGCCAAATATATTCAATATTCAAGTCTTTCTTAACGATATAACGAGGAATCATATGTACTGCATATATGTAATATTCCTTAAACATTTCACGTAAACACTTTTACGTAACTCTTTTGAGAGGATACATTACAAAATTAGTGTACAAAAAAGTTATATGCAGGGAATATTAGAACTGTAGAGAAAAAACCTTGGTTTATCCGTGTCTTTTTCCGTACCGTGGGAAAATTCACGAGGCGGACCTGGCAGCACATAAGACGCAAATGGCATTAGTGCGAATGCTAATTATCCTGTAATTTATAGACTCTTACTTTATTTTATGACCTTATGTACGACAATAACTTTAAACTGTATAACGAAGTGTCGTTGTAGGTCATCAGTCGAGTCTTTGAGCGTGATTTGGAAAGAACAAAGCAAGTTATTTATAGTTTAAACGTCTTTACGTTAGTCGTCTTTACGTTATTATCAGCCATAATTATTATATCATATATTGGAACTTATTTATTGTATCGATAGAATAATATTACAGATATTGGTAAAATTTTCAGCAGGCTATTGTTATCATTATTGCTGAAATATACCTTTAATCCTTAGGTAATCTTGGTTTATATTTGCGAATTGCACATATTTTAATCATCTTACCATTTAATATTCTTCTGTATAATATATTGGTAATATAGCGGACCTGTCAAGAATTGTATGGAGTTGGATCGCATCATGCAGGTAAACATTTTCTTTTACCTGAAAGTGTATACAAATTGCTCATTTACAATTTTATATAGTTAAGATACCAACATACGGTAGTTAGGATACCAACATGGACAGACACGTGAATGATCTTACAAAAGTTCCGTGTTTTTTTTCATTTTATGATATAGAATCCTGAAAAGCTTCTAAATTCCCATTCATATGTCATTATGAAGTTAAAGAATTTAACGGTCACTTTTCTTAGATGAAAAAAATGCATTTATATCTCTAAATACATAATATATTTCTGATACATTTAATATAATTATACAGGTGCAAATTTGAATGCGACAAATATGCCGAGAGATAATTCTCTTCGATGTCTTCGAACTTTGCATTTGAATAACTGCTGAACCGCTTCGAATATCGAAAAATTTATTATATAGTTCTATTTAGGACGAAGAAGGGAATTATATCTCCGCTGCTTTGTCATATTAAACTTTGAATTCTGCGTATAAAATTAGTTGGGCGAGTCAAATTTATTAAGCCGTATTTATTTATGTAATTTTTAACACTAATGTTTTGATGTGCGTTCCATGAATGTTTATACATTCATCCTTTCGGGAAATTGTTTGCAAATCATTTATAAGAGAAAAAGGAAGTGTGTCAAAGTTTGCCTTATTTTAGTATATACAGTTTAATAATTATTACTATAACGTAACGAAAAAAGAAAAAAGATGGTTAATTCCTATTAGAAATATTCTACTATAAATTCCATTCTATAATTATTCTCTTCCACTATAAATTCCATTCTATAATTATTCTCTTCAACTATAAATTCCATTCTATAATATTCTCTTCCACTATAAATTCCATTCTATAATTATTCTCTTCTACTATAAATTCCATTCTTTAGGACACTAGTCGAGTGTAAAATTTCTTGAAATACTTATGAGTAAGCGGTTTATTTACGCTATCGCCTATTGCTTCAACTTAAGTTATTATATGACCATGATACGGTTTGCAATATATATTCGCGAATTTTGATATAATTATCTAAAACGAGAAATATTATTTCAAATAATATTTAAGATTTTTAAATTATCGACATAATGGTATAATATTTTTAGATTCTGTGATGAGGTTGACACATGTCATATGCCTCAAAACTTGATATAATTCAGTCATGAATTACAGAAAGATAACTAGAAAAAGAGGACTCAATTCGATAAAGTTACTAAGAAGATAAATTTCGATAATTGTTCATTACCATAAATGTTTGTATTATGTAGTACGTTACACAAGGCAATTCATGCTGGGGCAAAACAATTCGATTTTATTAGAGATGTAATTTTGGAAAATTTACTGTAAATTTCTTTTTATACAAATTCACGATATCTACCTGTTGATGATCAGGATCATATAACTGTATTTAATAAAATAACTCACTTAAAAATTTATTAATTTAAAAATTTTATTAATTAAAAGATTATTATTTCGGAGCTTTAAATAAGATCGTTCTCGAAATATTGTTGAAAATGTCCTCTGATAATAATCCCATTCTCCTACAACTCTAAAATAAAAATTATAAAGAAATCGTCTTTAAAATTTACCGAAAAAATGTAGCCGTTAAAATTTGAATAGTTTTGGATATTCAATATACTTGTATTCCTATTAAATTTATACTAATCAATACATTTGCAAGGTAGGAAATAATATAAATATTCGATAATAGTTAAATAAAAATACTGTATGCTATTTTACATGATCCTAAGTGTGCTACGAGACTGTTATGTATTAAGTGTAGTGCAATTGATATTAAATAAATTTATTTTCTAAGCGAAGCACTCGCAATATTTCCTAGTTACAAAATGGTCATCCTCAGAAACTAGATGAGAAGATAGCACCAGCCAAGTAAATTAACAGATGAGCAGTAGCATGGAAAGGCGCCGCTCGAAGGCTTTTCAAGCGCTTTCCGCTCCACGGACGCTGAAATAGTTCGAATCGTCGAGGCGAAATGCATTTGCTATGAGATGTAGCGCCTTGTGTTGGTATGGCTACATATTGCTTTGCTATTTACATATACATGTTTATTTAGTATTATCTTCAGATTTATAGGTTATGTTAACTTCTCGTCACTTATCAATTGCACTTTGAAGTTATTTACCTCCTTCCGCATTTAATAAAACTGAATCATTTTTCCATATATTTTTCCGTGGTTCTTATTTAGCGAAATCCATAATTATTTCTATAATTTTCAAAAGTAATTTAAATTTTTTAAATGACTCATATTAATTTTTTAAATGACTTATTTTGACTTAAAAATAAGACGAATTGAACCCGCCATTCCGTTTTATCGTATTTCCGTTGCTTCTGCAGCTCTTGTACTTCCTAAGAGTGTAGTATTTAATTACAGGTAAATTGTCGGGATCAATCTAATAATACTGTCATATATAAAAGTGACAATAACGTTAACGAAGTTGCGAATTTAAATCATTATTCGTAAGTACAGCCATAATTTAAGTTTTTTTAGCTCATTCTATTGAAAGAGTGGTAATGACTTGGTTAAATCCAATTGATCATAAGAATGTATATAAAAAATTGACATAGCAAAAATGATTATTTCAATAAAAGTAAAAAAAGTGAGCTCAAATTAAGTAAAATTAATTTCCTCTTTGGTTTTAATCATATCAATCATAACAGTTTTTTACGCAATGTTTCAAAAAAATATTTCGATATACTCTATACTTGTCTTCATAATTTTCAAATAGTAAATATGATAAAGACTGAAGTGTTACTTTGACAAGAATTACTTTAGAACAAGTCAAGTTCCTTTAACCTAATTGTTGATACACGATAAGATGGAAAAATAGGTGGTGGAGTGAAAAAAAATCGGGAATGAGTTCAGGCGTAACGAACGCTACGGTATTTATCGATCTGGAATAATGTTCCTTTATCCTACTTTCAAGTATGCAGAAGTGCTCCGTGGACTGATTCATCAGCCCTGGACTTCACGAATTTTATTTTCTGTTATTCAAACTTAATAGAAAGATAGAAAAGAATCTTCAAATCGATGAGTTCCCATTTTTAAAAACTAATAGTTTCCGATCGTACAGAACGCTTTTTGTTTACGCCGATATTCAAGGAGGATAATTAATTGTTTAGGGGGATAAATCAACATTTTATTATTTCTTTAGATGTTTAGATAATAGTTTTACACTTTAAAATGAGTGAAAATTTGTAGGAGATATATTTATTGTAAAGAACAATTTAAAAAGCTATATTGTATCTAAATACTTTTTACTTACTTGGTGAGAAAGTAATTCTATGTAAGTCGGAAAAAATGTTTATTAATTTGAATTAAATTAATATCATTATACAGACTAAGATTTTTCACACGGCTTATAAGAAAAACAAAGTTGGAATGACACGTGAATTAAAAACGGCCCAGTTACTGACTAAGTCCCCAAATATGAGTAACATTTTATCTATACTCATAAATAAAGCAAAAAGTGTGTTTGCTTATTCATTTTATTTATTTATTCGTGCTCATCCTAAGAACCGCAAGTTCGATTCCAAAAATTATTTTCTGTTAGAAAGCGCATACCTTTAAAAATATTATGAACTTTACATGGTTGTGCTGCAATTTAAACGGGCAGAGGAGCGTTAAGTAATTTGACAGTAGTCGGGAAAATATTGATAAGTTGCGAAGTAAGGAGAGACTAGTTTATCTTGAGTATATTTGCTGAGTGATTTCCCCTGAGACCAACTTATTTACCGCAGATTACTTCGAGTACTCCCGACATCGACGATCGAGGTGGTTTAGCGAACGGAGAGGAGGCATTCAGTGACCGTGGGGGAGAGCGCTATAAATAAGATACTTTTATGCGAGTAACAACGTTGATTTTATTTCAACTTGACCTGATAAATGTGTGTGAGAAAAAATTCAACGAATACTTTATTTTTTACACCAAAAAGGCTAAAATGAAAATTGTATACTAGGGTCGCAATAACAATATTTGCGAGCACAAAGCAGCTGCATAATGCCACATTGCTGGGTCGTGCAAATTGACAAAGAACCAAGACGACGGCAAACAATTTCACAAAGATCTCGTAGAAACGGGGCTTCACCGTGACTTTCATAAATAAGTAATCTGATGGGCCCCCTCGCAACTCTATGGGAGACATTACAAGGTTTTCTTCGGAAGATTTGTTCTGGTGTTTCAATTCAGTAAAGAAAAATATTTTTCTATATATTTTTGGTTATAAAACAGGGTCGTGAATGCTTTCAAATAGCGCTTATCAATCGGGATGGTGTTACATTGGTACCACAAATGAGGGTTACAAGCAATGAAAATTATCTGAATGGCTTTTGATGAATACAATTAGTATAGTATCGATACTTGGCACTTTAGTATCTTTTACTTGCTATGCGTTTAATTATGTTCATGCAATATGGAAAGAACATATTTCATTTTTATTAAATATATTAAATACAAGGCAATTACATAAAATATTCCCTTGAGGGTTTCCACACCGAAAGATTGTATAACATTTACAAATTTGCAATTTGAAATAACAGATCACCTCAATAAGATCCCAATTTGCATTAGTACAAACATGGTTTAAATTACATTTTCATTTTGAAGTAGTTGCCATAAATTATAATTATCAATTATAATTTGTCGTAATAGTCCAAATTCTGAATGTAATGTAATAGTTCAGTCATAGTTTTTGAAAATTCAAATAAATGATCTTGAGTTTAGCAAGACGTTGTACACGTGAAATATTAATTATTAGTTATAAATTGTAATCTTACTTACAGTTATTATTTATGCTTTTGTTTTATTATGACCTTTGCTTTTTTCTTGTTATGTAATATTTTTCCATATTTCAGATAACATTTTCATACTTACCATGATAAAATATTAAGCTTTAATGGGAGTGAAATTCTAATGGCACGTCAAAATTATATAATACATCGTTGTTGGTAATGGCCATATGCTTTATATTTTTTATTCAAAAAAGCAGTAAAATTTATTAAAAAGGGGCAAAAGTAGCTATACACGGGGCGACAATATTGTTAATGTTTCGTACATAAATAACCTGGGTCTTCTCAGGAATGAACTATAATACTCGATAATAGTACGTTGTCCTAACCATGAAAACAATTTATGCGTTATTCCTGGTAAACGAAGAAAAATGTGACATAGAAATTAGTGGAACTTTTAACTAAGTTACATTCTAACTACACATTGAACACCAACAGTCTAAGTCACATTTTAAATACACATTGAAATATTATTTTATGCAAAGTCGTAGGTGGAAACTTGTTTTGCTCCAAGTAACGGACAATTAATAGACAGTTCTTACATATTGATGTTGTTTAATTCAATGCATTTACCACACAGACCATGAGCAATTTTGTTTAATTTAAGCTTCCAGTGATCGCGCGTGGTCTTTGGTCCACAGCGAACTTATTTCAGTCATTTTAGTTTAACTATGAACAATAGACGGTTGCCTTTCCGTGATATCCTTGCAAGAATAAGGTACTACCCCTAAATAGTCCTGTGATGTACATCGCAAGCGCACGTGCTTCTTTATTTTTGTTTACGCTGTCAGATTCCGCGCGCAACCGATTATGTTCTAGAAAAATCTAATGGAATTAAAATAAAATCTTGATTAGTATTATATATATATATATATATATATATATATATATATATATATATATATATATATATATATGTATTTATTAATTATGTCGCACCATTGAGAAAATTATTTTATTTTTTGTAAATATATATTATATACCTATTTAATTATTTATTATACTCTTCTTTGTAGACAATGAGTTACGAAGACATTGAAAGGCGATTATCTTACATGATAAAAAAGGTGGAAAAAAAGATGAAGATTTTGATGATCTTTCGGACAAAGGACATAACCCAATTCATTACTCGACAGCACAGGAAGACCGTATTCTATCGGACAGTGAACTTAGTGGCAGCGGTAATTATGACGTGTCTTTATCATAATATTCTCAGTTTTAAACCAGAAAATAGCGGGTGAGCATATAGGAAGAGATGGTACTATTTGGGGTAAAAGTCCACCTATTTCGTCCAGGCTTGGAAGTGTCAATTTAATAATACAGATAATTGGTACTCTAGTTGCCAATTGGCCATAACTATTTTGACAGTAAACAATTTGACGTCTGTAGGTACTTTGCTAATAAATAAGACCTAATTACCACCTTTTTTCTATTTTACAAAATAAAAAAAAGAATTAATTTTTCAAATAAACAGTCCAAATAAAATCCAAATAAACAGGAATTCACTTTAGGTAACTAAAGTGAATTCCTCTTTATTTGGATTCCAAAACAACATTGACATTGGTGTCCAATATATCAAAAAAGGTAAAAATATTTTGTTGCTCTCTTATAAGCATTGAGGAAAACCTGATATTATAATTGATTATAACGCTACAAAATCTGGAGTCGACGTAGTGGATAAATTTGGAAGCGTATACAGCACCAAAAGAAACACGAGAAAGTGGCACGTAATTTTATTCAATATTGCAATCGTGAATTATACAAGTTGTAAATTTCTTATTCATTCATGGAAAATTAATTAAGGAACGGTTATCATTCTTTCACTATTTGTTAAACAATCAAATTGATCCTGAAAATTTCTGAAACTTTCAAGAAGTATTGTCTTCACATCACGTTTTACGTATTACAGGTCACTGTAACTATTGTGATAGGAAAAATAATCGCAAGACCAAATATAGTTATTTCAAACTTGGAAAACCCATATTTCCGGAATATGTCACTTTTATATGCCGAGAATTTGCTTCTTCAGCAGATACCATATATCCCAATAGTGATGATAAATAGGTTATCGCGGTACTCCTAAAAGAGTTGTTAGATTTTTTTTGTCTTTTTTTAATTTTTTGAATATTGAGATAATTCGTAGAATGTCGCGAAGAAAACATTGAAACATAAATGTCACTTTACAGTTCATATAACATGGTGCAACTGAAGATAATGTTGATTAATTTCAAAAATAATTATAGTATGCCTATTAATGATTAAGAATAAGGAAGACAATTCTATTTTGTTTTATTATTATGTTAATTTATAACGTTGTTTTTTGTCATATAGGTAAAACTTTTAGTTTTTATAGACCGTTTAACTGATAAGTATAAACTGAAGGGAATGATGAATAAATAATAATTTTCAATAATATCTATACAGGTAAAAGAGTGATTTTTATTATATGCTCCACAATGTTATGAAATATTCATTCGTTTTCTCAAACCAAAGACGTAAAACGTTGCGGAATGACAGACCGCGCGCGACTGCTTATGTTCGGCGCAAGGGTGCTACTACTGAAAGTTTTACGAACATATTAAATATGAAACCTGCAGTAACACGTATAGACTTTTCAAGTTCACAATACCCATTTACCAATAAGCAATACGTGATATTACACACTTTATGTATTAACGAGATTATGTAGTTTTTTTTCGTCTTATCATAAAATGTAATTTATTCGATGGTGCTAAATATGGTGAATATGTAAAAGATATTTTTTTTATTAATAAACATACAATATAATTTTTAAACAAACATGTAGAAACATTTAGTGTAGTAAACAATAATAATTGTTAAAACATTAATTATTTTTTGACTTTGGTAGGATATCAGATCGGTGGCAAGTATTCAAAATGTGGGCAGAGGCGTGAGGTCATGCGTCAATGCCTACCGCGTCTTTGTTTAGCAGTTTCTTTTTAGACACATCTTCTCGTTTTGTATGCAATCCTAATGAGTAAGTTATAATTATTTTAAGTAAACAATTCCGCAATTATTATTACCGCAACTGAAAAAGTAATTATATCAAATCTTAAAAAGTAATTATCTGATCATATTTTAAGTAAATTATTAATATCTATTTACTCATATCTGTGTTATAAATGTCATACATTTTTTTATTTCAGAAGAATTGATACTATGAATATATGGCCATTAAAAAGATCTTATACATTATTGTAGGTCAAAATCACGAGATTTAAACCAAATTTTTCCAAAAAAAATACGTTTCTAATTAAAATTTAATACAGTTTCATAAATTATTCATAAAGAAAAATTAGGAAAAGATTGTTTATTCAGAACCAGGAGAAAAATTAATTTGATTTCTGCTATCGGTGAATTTTCGCTACTTTCGGTGAATAATATGTTATATTAATTCATCATATCTGTATTTTGTATCAGAATATACGTGTACTTCGGTTCGCAGTTGAGCATATCAGCAATGCAAATACATTTCACTAACATATTAGTTTGACTTAATGAGAATCTGGCACGAAAGACGTTTTTATTACAATAATCGAAAAAATAACACTAGAAACAGTTGGTGCAAAGTATTTGAAATTCATATCAATGTTTAATGTAATGAAGAAACTATATTATGTTTGTTGGTATATTTTTTGTGTATTTACTTTGCGTTACCTCGTTCTTTAAAAATTGCGAAAATTTAATTCCAAAGCCAAACGCAAGGAACTGTTTTGCAAGGCTCCTTATTAAATATTTTTTATTCTCCTTATGCATCAAGAACTACGTAATGAAAGTAGAAAAAACTTGAGAATAATTTTTTTAAGTATTTTACTAAGTGTTTCTTCAGTATTTCCTTTACGAAATCCTTTGTATTTCCGGCAGAAAAGCCCTGCTAGAGCAGAAACCTTGTAACGATTTTGATCCTATTGATAAATCTTCTTTTTGCTTTGAAAAATATTTATGGGGCTTGGGAATATTATCATATTTTTTGGAAAAATATCATTTTAATTAATAAAGAAGGGTTTTATATATTTAGGGTATTCTTATTAAGGGTAGGTTTCTTATTTAGTGTAGATTTATCCACAGATACACTTGTTTTCAATAATATAAGACGATGGATAATGGTTTGAGAAATATTCCGAAATACCCTTCATTAAGATTATTAATGGTTACCTCTTGTATCTAATGTATGTAATGACTTTCTTGAATTAATAAGCTGGCTAGTAGAAAATTTAAATATTTATATTATAAATAGTTATCTACTCAAGCTACACACGTTTCCTCTTTTAATAATTTAGCAGTTATTTTAACTAATATTTTTACGAGTTTCATATAATTAATAAATTAGTAGTTATTTAGTAAATTTATATTTCCAAAAATCGGATAAGTAATATATTTTATTTTAGGTATATTTATTAAAGGCATACACGTATTTACACTGATTTTTTAAATTGCTTAACGAAACACAAATTTTGCGTTTAATAAAAAGAACTGTCAGTAAAATAAGAACAAACTGGTTTTAGTCTAGTCTGTAGTTAGAGCCAAATCACTTAAAAATTGAATTTATTCACTTTTATAAGTATCTTTACCCTGTTACACTATATTATCGACCAAAAGAATATGGATATGTTTTTGAAATATTTGTAAACGTTAAGAAGTAATATCATATTTTTTTATAACGGAGAATGAATTCGTTTCACGAGCGCAAAGCTGCTATAGAGAAAACAATTGAAAATTTAAATTTTTTGAGGCATGTAATCAACACATACTAAAGAAATGAAATTTTACATTTCTAGAAGGAATAAACGGGGTAAAATATAACGTTAAGTTAACCATTCGATCACTGATTGATTCGGACAAGCTTTCAACGTGACATTCTCTCAACGAAATATGAGAAACAGCGTCATATAGCTCACAGGTTTTTTTTTCAATTCAATTAAAAAAATATTGTTCTTTGAATAATTTATCCTGGTAATTTTTTTATATAATAAAACGATATTAAAAAAAGTTATGGCATATAAAATAGTTTTCGATATTTCCTTTCCGTGACATATATCACATAAATGTAGTATATGTTGGAAGTTACTGGCAAACTTAAAATAGAAATACATATAAGGTGGGAGAATGCAGTAGAAAAGTTCTGGCCGTTGTTGTTGGGTTGTTATTGTGTCCAATATCCATTTAGAAAAGGTTAGTTTTAGAATCCTATACGATTTTACGGGGCGACTTTTTGAAAAATCGTTCCCTGTTTCGTTGCTGTTCCAGAAATAATTATTTGATGAAACAATTTTAATGTTTTTTGATTTTCCATAGTTTGTATAAGGGAAAGAGAAAGAGAGAGAGAGCCAACGAGTTTCAAATAATGTACACACCATTAAAATAGGTGAACAATTACTTTGGATTATTGCTTTTTTCAACATTATTTATGTTAACATAAAAACTTATCATACAAACTATTCTTGATAACAGTAAAATATATTAATGTGTTAAATGAGCCTAAGTTTGTTAGGTGTATATTATATCAATCAATAATAAACAAATTATATATATTATACACGTTTTATTTCATTCTTAATTGTATCACATTAATTTTTTTGGTAGACTAGAATTTATATTATCGTTTAAGTCTCTCTAATTAATTTCATCGTAAACAAACTTACTTCAAAAAAGTATACTGTATATTTTAAATTTTTCACGGAATGGAGAGTGTGAATGTTCAAAGTTCAATACATTATGAGACCAATAATACCTTCAAGATATCATCCGCCAAATATTCTAACGAGGCGGAAGTAGCTGCCTGTAGAGACTAGGGCGGTCGACCTTCAAAGGGAAGTGGGTGTAGTTTGATTGGTAGGAAATTTTGGGATTTTTTCGGACCACATATTTTAATTATGTTGAAAAATAAGATAATAATAAACGCAAGGCTAGAATAATGACGATAAGATTTGAGTTTCAGAGGCTTTCTTATATATTTGATAATACAAAAATATGGAGATGAAACACTTTGATTAGTGGTTGAAAAATTGAGAAATGTTTCAAGTGATAAAGAGGAAAATCTTCGTTTTCTTTATATTTAAACCTAATTTATTTTTAATTATTTCATTAAAAATAGTGAATCGTGTTTTGTGAAGATACATTTTTATTAGCCTTATAAAAAAAGAAGTTATTTTTAAAACTAAATATGGCATAAGTACTGTAATCAGAACATACATAAGAAATTCATCGTCAAAAGTTTATCGAAAAGGGATAAATAAAATTAGTAAACGCTATTTTCAAAAGAAAATCCAGAAATATATTAATTTCACATACATGTTTATTCGATTATCTCATCGTATCATATAGCAAGGCCTTTGACTGTATGATCTAGTCGACACTGTGGAAAGTACTGGAAGAATTTGTTGTGCCTAAATATCTGGTTGAACTGATCCAATCACTCTACTACAACAACTGGGGTGCAGTAAAGGTCGAAAGAACAACCTAAGCTATTAAAGTTTGGAAAAGATGTCAGGCAGGATTGCATCCTCTCCTCCATTTTGTTAAAAAATTACAGATAATATATCATAGGGCGTACTCTAAAAAATTGAAAGGATGGTGTTATCATTGGAGGCACCAGGATCACAAACCTCCGGTATGCAGATGACACAACACTATTGGCTGTGAATGAAGCTGAAATTAAGATCCTCCTTGACAAAATGGAAAAAATAAGCATGGTATTGAATCTCAAAATTAATCACTTTAAAACCAAACTCATGGTAGTAGACCGCTCCAACTCATTCCACATGACAGGTGCCTTATCCGTAGAGACAGTGAATGATTTTATTTACCTAGGCGCTAGCGTCAGCAACACGGGGTCTTGCGAAAAGGAAATCAGGAGGCGCATCGCTATGGCCAAAAATCTTTGGAAGAGAATTTGGAAGGATCAAGACATAACACGAAAGACGTATATTTCACTAACGAGCTCTTTGGTTTTCTTCACCTAATGTTATGGCTCGAAACATGGACGATAAAAAGGAGGTGCTGGAGGAAGAGGCTTCAGACTCCATGAACTGCGTTCTGTACAAACAAGTCCATTCTTTGTGAGTTTAACATCAAGACCAGGCTTTCCACTATCTGCTTGCAAAGGATCCTAAAATTGTTTGGACACATCACACTGAAGGATGGACGTAACCTGAAGCAGTAGATGATCACCGACAAGGTGTATGGCAAATGACCAAGGGGGTGGAACTTAGCTAGACGGGTTGACCAAATACGTTCGGGGTTGGGCAATAACTTGCATGAAGCACTATACGCCGCTATGAACCAGAATAGATGGAGAGATACCGTGTATGCAGAATTGACTTCGAGTCGGGGAGTTCACGATCCTCAGGAATGAGGAACACGACGCAAGGAGGAGGAGAGTTTATTACATAATTTGTTTTCTGGAAATATTTGATTTTGTTAATTTGATCAATAGAAAAAGTATGTATTTCGTCTTAAAACCTACAAAACACGGATCAATGTTGGCTAAATTAATGTTAGGGATGGTAAGCTCATCAAATCAGTTTTTGATAAAATAGCTTTCTTGCATACTTTTTTTGAGGAAATATTTGTGTAATACATGCTTTTCTATTTAAAAATGGTCATCAATTCGAATGTACTTGTAACGTAAGGGCAGAAGTTTGCGATTTCCCACTGTTCGTTAAAATCTACGGTACCGCATTCAGTTTGTAGGACAATATGATGCAAATGACAATTTCCGACAAATTTATTCTATTTAGATACATGTCTTTTTTTCATAGCTTTACAAAATATATTATTTACACCATTTTGATAAATTAAACTTTACTGCCGTATTTTTTTGTTGCTGATTTGTATTAGCATTTTATGAACCTCGTCAAAAATATGACTTAAACTAAAGAAACTAAAGAAAAAGTAAGGAATGCCTTTAGATTTCTTAATTTTGATTACATTTTGAATTCAGAGTTATTTTTAATTTTCCATTTTTTTTTAAATAAAACCCGGAATTTAATTTAATACAAACCGAGTTTGTGTTTCATATACCATATATAGTTAATATCATATTCATATACCATAAAAGTTAAATGTTTTTATTTGTAATTAAATGGACAGTAATAAAATAAGTTTTACTCAAAAGTTTAATTCTTTAATTAATGTCAACAATTACATTTTTTATTTTTTATTAACAACTGTTGATAGGGAGTTCTTTCAAATTTAACTATTTTTGAGATTAGGATAATTTGATGAGTATGAAAGTTGAGAGTTACATTCATACGTAATTAAAAGCAGTGTAAGATAAAATGTGAGGGAAACGTTAAATTGCATAATGGGAAACGTTAAATTACATATCGGCGTTCTGTAATTAATTCTAACGGATTTAGAAAAATATCATCCGAATTTTTTTAACAAACAAAAGTTATGTCAACTTTCGTAGATACTTCAGACCGTATGTAAAGGCTGTTTCTTTTCTTTATAATAGAAGAAGAAGAAAAACATATAATTGATATTGATATTAATCATTTATGAACTGACATGTATAATCTTCTATTGGGTTAAAAATAAACCAATATTTTAAAATCACTAAACTTTATATCACCAATCCCTCATCCTAAATTGTCTCATTATGTCAAATTTGTAACAAAAACTCATCATATATTTTTCTATTATAACATAAATTCCAAAGTACTGAAAACTCTTATGTAATAAACGTAAACATTTACACTTGATATGTTTTGTAACATGTTCTCTTAATTTAGATTTGATAGCACTCTGTTATTTTCTCACTATTATGTAGCCACAAGTATACATTGTGATTCGCAGACGAAAACATCAGCATTGCAGATATATTTCGTTAACATATTTGCTTTATAACAAGCAATATATTAAATCTCATGAGAGGCCTTGATTTAGACGAGATTCGAAATTAATATAAGTCGAGGAGAGCCTGTGCCAAATTATTCAAGACCTAGATCAATTTTTTTCGTCGTTTTCTTGTTATAATATGTTGTGTGTTACTTCAAAAATTTTTTTTTGGACCGATTACTTATAAGATTTGGCTCTCTTTTGAGCCATACAAATATATTTCAGAAAACCGCCACCTATTTGTAACCGGTAATTTAAAGGAAACCGAGAGTCATTTCAATTTCACTTCTTCCTGTTTAATTCACCGGCTTGTTCTTTAAGTTAACCCGCTGTCAGTTAAAATATCATAGGGAATTAAAAAGTGAATCAAATTATATAAATTCGTAGTATAATTCAATCGATTTTGTCATGGCTCTCTTATTCGTTTTCATTTTGATTTTGGTCTAACTTTACAGTCAATCATAAAATATCGCTAAGTCAGTTAATTTGATTTTTATGCTGTTTATAATCTGACCAAGTCTGATTATAAACAGCATAAAAATAACACACAGAAGAAGAGGTTATATAAATGTAATAGAAACACATAGAATAGTGTACTAAAGTTAATGCCATGGTAATATTATTTAAGATGAATAAGAACACTTAAGGTCAGCTGAAAAATACTTTCTTAATTTGTGCGAACAATTAAACTAATTGTCGACTTCACTTGTCTGTAATATTAGAAAATATTGTTAAAGGTGAATATTTTCAAATTATTAATCTATGCCTTTTAAGAAGAACAAAAAATTGTTTTTTTTGGCCCCATGATTACATTATATTGACAATATGAAATATAGTGTCGAGTATTCTCAATGTCATTTTCAATTATTCTGAAGAAGACAAGTTAAATAGTACTTCGTAACTACTTAATGGTATCATTCGTTAACACAATAATTAAACTAAACATGTGAGCTTATCTACTCACAGTAGTTTCAATACCTTTCAAGAAGAACAAAGTAAATAAGATTTTCTGACCCTTTGATGATGTTATTAATTGACAAAAAAATAAAATAAACGAAATATTACATCGCATATTTCTTATTGTAATCAGTTGCATACTTTTTACTATACTCAGTTTATTTTTTTAGTTTTTAATACTATCTAAGATGAACACATTAAATGGCATTTTCTGCCTCCTGTCAATGAAAAAGAAATTAGATAGCATTTTCTACCTTCTTGGTGGCGTTATTTCTTCACAGTAAACATTAAACGTAACGTGGTGATGTGTTTCCATGATGATGATATTCAGAGAATCTTAGAATTAAAAATAAGGTTTTAGAATGTAAATTTAAAATCCTGTATATTTAATTGAAATATTTGTACGATGTTTTACGTCCTTTCAACCCCAGCATTCTCTTGACCTTTTTCAACAATTTTAATATCTGTTTTAATGTGTTTATATATATATATATATATATATATATATATATATATACATATGTATGTATATATATATATATGTATATATATATATATATATATATATATATATATATATATATATATGTATATGTATATATATATATATATATATATGTATATATATATATATATATATATATATATATAAGTACGTAAAAGATAAATATGGTGTAGCTGGCTGCAGAAATTTTTGGTAACAATAAATTGAAACCTATAAAGATTTATTATTGTTTTATTGCAAATTACATTTATTTATAAGTAAACTATTCATGTAAGAAAATTTGTATGAGACCTTTTACAAATGTTACTAAAACTACTTCTTTCAAATTATTACCGAAACTTTTCCCGCTATTTTCAAGTGATATACACTAAGGAAGAAAGCATCAGTGCAAAACAGAACTAATATTTGCTTTTTTTTCTTCTATACTAACATTTGCTTCTTTGTCTCTCGCTGTTACTGTCTGATATATTGTATCATTAATGGGTGTTTTTCTCAGCAGCTACATCTTTCTGAGATGTTACATAGATCATTCTTTTTACTGTTTTCTTGAGCCTACCTATTTATTTTGGTTCTTTTAGGTAATTTTATTTATTTAATTTTACATTCACCACTTTTTCTGTAGCATGGCAGTCATTTTCTTTATATTGATTATTCATTTATTTATTTTTATTATTCGGTCGTAAAATTTCCAAAATTTTACAAAAATGGAATCATTTCTGTGTCTGTCAGTGTCACAGGAAATTTTCTGGAAAATTATTCAATGTAAAAATTTGAAACTTAACACAGAAATAGAGTGTGATGGGTCAGTTACAGGCATAAAGTAAAAAAAGTCGAATTTTGAAACAAAGAAATAAAATATATTTCTTTCGAAGCTATCGTGCAGGGTTTCAAATAAAGCTTATTGAAGTAAAATATCAACCATATACAGATTGACTTATTTACAGTGGTCAAACATTTTTTTTAAATAGAGGACACCCTAATACGTTATTTAAAAATGAAATATTAGTTTCGCAAAAATATAGAATTTTTTTGCCCTATTTTGAAAAAAATTACTAACGTTACATAAATCACTTTTGGTCGAAAACTATTTCAAAAAATCATATGAAATTTTATACGGAAATTGATTCGTCATATAGTAAGTATACAATGAGCGAGTTTTGCTAAAATCGTTATGAAAATCATTAATACTATTGAATAGAAGCACATGAGACAAACAGACCATAACTGCCGAGTAACGTTGTTGTTGGTTCATATGATCGCCGACCGGCAAGTAGTCACACGGGTTCTAATTAATAACAATAGAGTGTATTGCTCTCTTTCTAATAAGCACACAACATGAATGGGCTCTGTCTAGAATAGTCATTTTCTTGAACACATTTTGTGTATGCTAAGCCTAATAAACATTGATTTGCTAATAATTGAGGTAAATCTGAGTTGAAATAATACTATTTTAAAGGGAACACACTCAGTTTTTTAAAATTGTAATTAAGACGGAAATTTAACCTTTAATGACTTAGTGATATGATGTTAATTTCTAAAGATGCTGGACTAGTTATGTTACTAAAATTTTTTGTTTCAACTATAACAATACCGTAAGGTAGTTATTAAGACCATAACCAAATCTATAATTGCATATATTTTATTCAGTGATTTTTTTATAAGTACGTGCACCTTTTGAAAACAAAAAAATAACATGAAGGTTCAAATAATAACGGAAGTTAACAATTAACACAAAAACAATCACTGTATGTTTGCTACATGACTACTCATAGCATGTTTGCTATTGGACCCCTTTTAAGCAAAAAATCGGCGTATGCGCAATTGACCCATTTTTAAATGAATTTGTATTTTCATCAGAAGCAGTACGAAGTACCAGTGTAAGACAAAAAATGTTTCGTTATAGAACTTTATTGGTTATAATTGAATTTGCTTCCTGTTATTTAAAGTGATTATATTCTCACGTTGTATTCATATCATTACATCTAACCAAGAAAATAAGATAACATTAGGGTTCGTTCCCAAAAATTTGTTCTATCAGTCACAGCCAACATGTCATTACAGTCGATATTCCCGTAATGCTCACTGTCATCTTCTCTAAATGTTAAGTACAGAAGATCGTAACAAATATTAAGTCAAATTCATGTAGGTTATCCGTTTTTTTAAATATTATAACAAGTGTTACAACCACTACAGTAAACACAAAAAAATCATGAAATGTGGACAGGTTGGTAAATATTAGCATTATATTAAACATATAAATATTTTATTCACTTTTAATTAATTGCACTGTCAGATTTAATCTCTGTTAAAATGTTTTGACAAAAAAAATTAATATTTAATGATCGCTGCTATCAAATATTTTCATACCGTTTTTATTTTTTCCAATAATTTATCCCGTTTTGATCGAGTACGAATGAACATTTATTTTAAGTTGTCATGTTATTGGTTATAGAACTTTAAGCAATTAGCATCAAAGCTAATTTAGATGCAGAGAGTATCATTACATTTAGGAAAATTACGTAAGCAGGGAGAGATTAAGATACAAGATATTACTTAAAGTCACGGTTCTATGTAAAGATCCTCATTGCTATTTTCAGTTCTTATTCTTTTTGTCAATTAGATAAGAAGGTTTGTTAACCTTCTTATTATTTCTTAAACAGGATATTTTCATAATTCTATATGATTTATTTTACATGTCACTGACCATAAAGAAGTAAGCTTATTATATATTTTACTTCTCGACTTTAAACTTAATTGTTTCAAGTATCTTTATTTGATATGTGTTCAGCATTTCACATTAACAAGAAACTGCTTTGTTCCATATAAGGTTCAAGTTTAAAAATGTCAAATTATTATAAATTAGTAAAATATTCTGTAAGCCAACAGAAATAGAACCGAAGATACGTAAATTATTAGAAAAAGTAAAGTTTCATTTGTCACAACTCTGAAGGTTTATCCGACACACGGAAAACTAATTCATGGAACCGTGGACAGTATATATGTAGCCTTTTTATTATATATTCGATACAGCTAAATGTTTGATGCTATGCAAATGAAGAGAAAATTAAACGAAATGAGAGAGAGTTAACATTGTTCAGTGAAATATTCAACAAGCATGCAGAAGTATAACGAGAGATAGGCACATTATTAAAAAAAAGTTATATACGTTTGTCTTTACTCACATAGTTTTGACACTTGACATAAAGGAAATAAAAATGTGGAATGCCAAAGAGTACACATCAACATATTATAATAAGTAATTTTTTATGGTGTACAAGCGAAAAAGCAATTAAACGGAATAAGGGAAATCAATTTTCTTCCAAAATTATCATGGTTTTGCTTCAACGCAAACATAATCTAAATATGTTTCTTTTAAGATTATATTTAAATTTTATAACACAATATAATATAAAACCCTATTTCATAACATAGTGCCATAATAGTTATAAAAAATAATACCAAAAATAACTTAAAAATGGCTAATTCAACATATTTATATCAACATATTGAATTTTTTTTTCATTGCTAAAAAGTTATTTTTGCTTTGGAGTTGGAGACAATAAATAAATAATGGCCGCGTATATGCACAAAGAATGGGTCCTTACTTGTTTATATGAGTAGCTCAGTTACTAAGATAGACTCCTGTGTCAGAGGTTGAAGTTGAGATGACTATCAATTCTTATCATATATTTCCTATCATATCTAATGGTGCTATCTGTTTCTATCAAAAACGCGCAGAAATACTAACTTTTTGGTATTTTGTTTTTATATTTGTCACAAAACCGGACACGTACTGACAGTGTTTGTAACAAACACGAGCTTCTGTTGAATGAACCAATGGGGGCTCCTTCTTCACACCTTATGGTCATAGAGATGTCATAAATGATCATAGCGACGTATGTGGACTGGTATAAAAGAATGTTTTTGGTTGTTTTTATTATATTTTGACATTTTTTGTAATGTTTCGACATACATTTGTATGCAAAGTAGTAAAATAGAATAAATATTAGTATCCTAGTCCCAGACGATGCAAGAAAAAGGTAGCAAGGCCTCATTTATGAAAAAAAAGCATTGAAAAAGAACGAAAAAAAAGGAATTAGTGGTATGTTCAGTTTATATTATTTTTAAACAATTCTTTGTAATGTTTTTAAAACTTTTAGTGGCATGGTGTTCAAAAGGTATCAAAAAGTGATGCAAGATATTTCTTTACCGGTATAACCATGTATGAACTTGCCAACTGATGGAATTACTATTAGTTACCTAGTTATTAGTCAGACAACTATTTTGAACTTTTCAAACGTTACAGTGAGCTCTATTACGGAATAAAATATTCAATCCTTAAGGAATATAAAATATTTCTATATATGGAGAAGTGGGCAGTCTTCATTCATTCTGTAGGTCTTAGCAATAATGAATTCCTACTAATAATGCGTGAGGTTTCGTTTGTTTTGCCAAGATACTCTGCCAATGGTCAACCAAACTTTTTTATTTTTGGCCATCGAGGGAGTATCAGTATCAACTACTCATTATAAGAGATATTAAAGTATTTCATTTCTCATTTTATTACATACCCAAAAAACTAAATAATTCTAAAATATTACCATATTTATGTGCTAAATTTGAACCAAAAAATTATCTCCTACCACTGGTAAATATACTACTTAATTTATTATTACATAATTGAATACATGTAAATACATTAGTGAACCGTTCTGAAATAAATCTGATAGTTTGCCGACAAATATTTTTGAGCGTACTGACAGTTACAGAACACAGGATAATTAGGGTATTTATGGAATTCGAAAAAGAAAATTTCCAAGTACGAATTGAGTATAAAGGAGGATACAAGAGAGAAAATATTTACAAATATTTACGAACTTAAAGGGAAGTATCATTACCTTCATTTGTTGGCTGAAAGCTATCGAATCACATTATGTAAGGGGGAAGAACAAACGCGTTTGCTTTGGGTTAGATCTATCTTTGCGCAAAATTTTGAATATTATTCAACGCAGATAACTTCAAAGATGATCTAGCCATAGAGGTTCTTTCTAGAACAATTGTAGAACAGTTGTTTCTAGAACAGTTGAAAGTAAAATTTCAGCAATTTCACTTCCAAAATTTCAGCAGGAAAACTCACCTGCTTAATATTTAATTACTTTACCTGCGTAATATTGTTCCAGTAGGTAGGTATCGTGTTCGTAAGTTATAGGTACAAAGTCAAGATTGCCTCAAACATAGCACCCACAAACACCCGTTTGTGACAAAAACGGTCATTTGTTAAATATTTGTCAATGTTGTTTATGTCAAAAGCGGGTAACTGTATTTTCAATGATAAATTTCGCATATTCAATAGAATAATTTCAATTTTTTAAATCTTCCTCATTTTAAAGGGCACCGTTAATTTTTTTTATAAGTTGTTGATATCTTAAGCAGTTATAGCGGAATGAAAACCATCCTTTATTTCGATTTGACGTAAGCGACTGATATCTGTCTTTGTAACTTACTTACTTATATATTATTTACGTCATATTTTAATTTAAAATTTATAGTTAAATGTTCGTATTTGGATCATTTTTTTTTATTTTTCTTAAAATTTGTTGTTAAATTATAATTGGGGTAGGAGCGAATGCGTATTGCACGTCGGTTTTAAAGAGTTAGCGGTAGTTCCTCTTATACTAAAAGACCTATTTTACGGTAGTTTACAAAAATTCAACTATTTATATATTATGAAACCAAACAAAATTAATTGAAATTTCTGATAGCACAGAAATGAAAAATAGTAAAAAATTTTCCAAATAAAAATTTTTAAACGTTAACTTTGGTTACAAAATCTAAAATAGTTTAAAAAAAATATTCGATCCTCGTCCGGTCACATAACCATTGAAAATAAATTAATATGAAATTTAAAATTAGATAATATTATATTTTGTAAGACATTACTTTTGCAGAAATTGCATCTGCAAGTTATGTAAAATGATTGAAAAAAAAGTTTACCTGTAATAGAGTATTTTGAGAAAAAAACAATATTATTACGCGGACGATATCCGAAAGAAATATGTTAAATGGAAGCCGACAGTGGAATCTGTGAAAGCAATAAAGCTAATCTAGTTAGCCCGTCTAAATTATTTTCAAGTTACTGAATGTTAGTCAAACAGATTGTTAATGCATGGAGCTGTTTTAAACAATTACTGTCAGGCATGTTAGCTGAATAGAATGTCAATAGATGGCCTTGCTTTCAATATTAACAAATTGTGATGTGATATTTTGAGAATTAAACATTTAAAAAAATTAATTAGGAAATAAATTTTGAAGTTTTTGTTTAATTTTTGTCATTAGGGGAGAAAGTAACTTTCAAAACGATTGCTCAATCATTGGCTTTGATAAAATATTAAGGGAGATATGGTATACCGACAAAAACACCTTCGAGAAATAATATATAGAGATAGCCACTCCTTAGTTTAACAGCGAAAATTAATTAGTAAAGAGACGTCCATTATGAGATAGAAAATTATTTAAGAAAGCTTCCAATAACTTTGCCTTTAAGCATTCTCTAGTGTTTAATATGATTAATGGCACAATTGACATATGTCGTTAATTGACAGAACTACTCATGAAATGTAAATGTCATAGTTTATATTTAAATTTAAAATTTTGTTCGCGATACCGTTTCCTTGGGTAACAGAAACTGAATTTATAGTTATTTTCAAAGTACATTTTTTTACAACTCAAATCATATCTGTAAACTATATTTACATTTTTAGACCTTTTGGGAGTGAAGTAGATTCGTTGTCTGCATTGTCATATTGGACAAGCCGACATATATTTGCTCATAAGGAAAGCTCTGTGACCTCTAATTGAATTTAATAATTGTCAAAGTTTTTCTCTGGTATCTGTTCATAACAGAAAAAAAATTACTACGGAAAATTATGCTTTTACTGGAAACTGAAATCACCTGAAAGGGAATAATAAATCGCTCGGAATTGTTTAATTTACACCATAAGTTTAGTTAGCTTTAGTTTCCCACTTGTTTTTTTAAACACTTTTTACGTATAATTACACAGTAATATTGACCTTCTTTTTTTCTCAAAAATGTCTCTAGATAATAATTTATAATAATATTTTTTCATTTAAGTTGCTTCTAAACTTTACGCAAACTTTAACTTAATAAGTCTATAATTAATTAATGGCTTCTAAATTTTCTTCTTCATTATATTAATATGGGCAGGTACTAAACCCAAGTTTAATTGAAAAATAATGAACTGAGAGTTTTATGTCATAGCTTGAAAGTTTTAAAGTAATCTATTAATACTAATTGTCAGATGATATTAAATAATTTGGGAAAAAAATCACAAAATTGACAACGCAATAAAATTTATTTAAATTGATAAACTGATTTAGTATTTATATACATATATTGAGTAAATTAATGCACCTCTACTACAAACAAACAATTGACGTAACCAACATTAAAATTTATATATCAATTTTAGGTAATCAAGATTAGCAAAAAAAATTATTTCAAAGTTGACTACAATTTTTAGACTCTTTGCTAGCGTTTAGTTCAAATAGTGTAGTATAATTATCGAGAGCTGGAATCGAATCTACCTAATGTTTATTTTTTTTTCATCTATGTAGCCACAAAAAATAATCGAACAGAATAATGGACATAAAGCATTGAAGACAAAATATCTTCATAAATCCTTTTCGGATAAAATTTATTTTAATCACGGTCCAAACTGTAATTTTTATGTGACCTTCGATAAAAATGTCATTCAAATATAAATACACAGTTTCTGAGATTATTGTTTGGGAATACGTTTACAATGTTTGGGACTCTTCTTATGAACTGGTTGTAAAAGAAGAAAAAAAACAAATAGCAAGGGTGTAAATATTCAATGAAGGAAAACATGTAAATTTTAAATAAAAATGGTTTTTCAATCAGAATGTTTTCTCTTCATAACATTAACACATGAATTCAAGAATAAAACTGGTTGATCCCAAAGTTTTATTTCTTCACAAAATATTTTTCATTTCTCACTAATAAAAATAAACGATTTACTTCATCTCCATATAAGGCTTTATTCTTGTCTCTCTAAGTCCTTTCTTCAGAAATTTATTTCTATTGAGCAATAAGTTATTTAATTCCGTTTCTTATATTCTTTTATTTATCGTTCATACAAATTTAGCAGAATTAATTTTTATACTATGTTGTACGATGTAACTTCTTATATGTACTGAACTACCGATTAGACATGAATATCTTCTTATAGTTATTAGCGAGGTGTGGTTGAACCTTGGTGTCTTTTAGGTAACTTGAAAAATATCATATTTGAAGTCACTGACAGTGACTGTAAACTCGTCGTTAATGGGAGAAAGGCTCTATACTCAAGAAAGGTTAATATCGATTATCAAGGTGGATTTGTCCTCACTTTCCTGTTTTCTGTGGGGACAATAGGAGAATACAGTTGGATATTATAACATTCTATGTTGGATCTTGTGAGAGACAGCACGTGTTTGTGACATTGCAAAAATAGTCGCGATAAGCTGTTTTTCCTATGAAATATATTTAAAAAAAATCTCATTTGCATTTAATTCCGCGCCCTTACTTAGTGGGCTCTGTTTATTATACTCCAAGTCACATGAAATTAATTTAGTAAATATTTTGACACCATCTAACGTGATTGATCTAAACATTTTCTTTGAAAATAGCTAGTTAAAATTAGATAAAGAATTAAATATTCCATTTAAATCAAAAAGAATTCCGTATGTATATAAATTGGAATCCCTCAACGAATTGTATTTTAATTTTACAATGTGCCAGGTCGTGTATGTAAACAAAAACCATAAATTAATTCTAAAAATAATATGAACACTATGTTACCATAAAAATAAATGCTAACAAAATAACTCCCAACTGCTTAGGAGCCGTATGTAAAAGCTAATAAAAACACTTGCAGCATAAAAACAATTATTAAGATTAAATTAAATTTTATTGAGAGTAAGTTAAGAGTAGCTTAAAACATTTTAGAAAATTTAAGAGGGAATTCGTTATGATTATTATAAAAAAATTAAATTTTTATGTGATTCTATGTTTAACATATTTTTCTTGAAAAAGAAGATGTCACATTTTTAGATAAATGATTTAAATATAATTTATAAGAAAAATATGATTTATTGAGCAAACGAATGGCACGACTGGAAGTATACCGGAGACGTCTTTATTTTTATTAACGCTTGGAAATATATTCGGGATTGTTATAAGAATTTGAGTAGAAATGATATATACTATTCAACTTTACTAGTAGTATAGTGAACTGGCTTGAGTTAATTAGTTTCAGTTTATTACTAGTGTTTGCATAAGATTTATATTTGTAATCATATTTTATTTGAATGAGTTTCAGTTATTTTACTCTATTTGTGTTTTTAGTTTTCAATTGAATCTTTTTTAATTAGTTGACGGTTTCTGAATTATGTATTTGTGGAATGATATAAAATATACAACCTTCCTTTTAAATACCAAATTTGGGCGGAATTATTCCTGTCAAAGTAGAAGTATTGTATAGTGTATATGAGTAACTAAATAAGGAAATGAATTACAATAGATATTTTTTTATGAGGGTTTCTTTTTATTATGTGTAATCAGCTGGAAATTTTATTTCCGTTTTTTGCGTACTAATTTTAATACGATGAAATTCATATCCCTAAGGAGCAAATTTTGCCTCAAAATCTAGGAATAATTGATTTCAATGAAAGTAATTTGCACTATAATATGAAAAAGCATGTGACACATATTAAAAACATCTTATTAAAAATTCAGAATATTAGTGTATTTGTTTTATACATTATATTTTATTTGATAAATTGTAAGCGTTCTTTTTTACTCGGCTTGCTTTTCCACTGAGTTATTTGAAGATTAGCAAGGACATGATAAAATAATTTTAAGTCCTACTTCATTTATTTATGAGTAAACTAATATCATTTGCAACACTCGTTACATGGAAAACAAAAAACTTTTTGCCTAATTTTTAATGCATATTTAAAAGATATTCCAAAATTTTAGGCGAAAATAGAGCATTGCTCACTCAAAAATTTATGAGCGTGAACATTTTTGCGGAACACTCCTAGTCGGAGTGCTACTCACATTTGACGGGTTTTTAATTCTTGTTTCAGGGAAGTTTGTTCCAAAGCACTAATTAAATTGTAAATATAATCGTGTACATTAGACTTTCAAATTAAAATTCAACCGTGACTATACTTTTATTGTAACTTACTTTATTTATTTCCATTTACACAAAAAAATCAGAATTGATTCCTTCCATTTTGTAACGAAATTGTTTCAAAAACTTTCTGACAGATAAAACTTTAAAGAAAAGCGTTTCTTCTGAAACGTTTTAAAGATTTAAAAGCAAAAGGACGTGGAGTTCGCCCCATCACCTCGACTCTTTCAACAGTCGAACATCAGTAAGGGATCATATTTAAACCCACTGTCACCCTCTATTCATAACAACCTCTCAATGTCGATTCGTTAAGTTTTAAAAAACGTAAAAGTTGTTCGAGTATCTTAACACGGCACAAGAAAAGGAGTGGAAAATTCGAAAAAATTAAACCGGCTTGACGTTAATATATTCTTATATTTTTCATTTCCTTTTTTATAGAAGGGTAATCCATACTCTTATAATTTAATTATTGTGCTGCAATGAATAAACACAATAAATTTGTAAATTTAAACTATAAAATTTCATGTGACGGGTTTATATTCATTATGAATAATGCCAAAGATTATATATGCTTCATATACCTTCGTTACATTTTCATGTATTATTTAAAATTAACAGAGCGTGATAGATAAAACTGTTTAAGTACGAGTAAACCTTACACTACGAGAATTCCTCCTACGTATACACACTTATGAACATTAAAGGATACATGTAGCTCCTTGGCTAATAAAACAGGTGCTCGCGTCATTAATATTCAATAATGAGCACTCTGAATTTGAGTGATGAGGAAAGTAAAAGAAAATGAGGCCAAGAAATGAAATTTAAAAAAAATATGGCATCGTTTTTCATAATTCGTTAAGGTAAAACAAGCTAGAGCATACACACTTAGTTCCAGTTTAATTTACAGCACGAATGCAATAGTTCCTTCCCTTCTATTACATAACAACTCGATAAGACGTAGTAAAATTTTACTTTTGATTTGACCACTACAAAAAAAACACACATTTGATTTGATATTCTGAATATCAGGTAATCGTAAATCACCCAAAAAATTTACTATTCAATCTTTAAAAGTATTAACCTAATAGAAGAATGAAATGGGAATCACTTTTGATACCGTTACTAATGTAAGCTTAACGAAATCTGACAAAAATAACCAAGAACTCGATTAGCGTCTGCCGCTGAACACACTTTATTTCCAAGTGTCACCCCTCCTTTTCAATTAAACATACTAGCAGCCCGTATGTTGGATGTCCTTGTCCTTTATGACGTCAACAATGGTCTCAAAGATACCAGTTTTTCTTATTAACTTTCACGTGAATGACAATATTTAAAGACGAGTGTCTAGATATAAATTTACCTTATTAAATATCTATAAAGGAAACCGGTTAAAGTGGACCTGGCGTTAGAAAACGACGACATTTTTTTTTTAAATATTTTATTTTTCTGAATATAAAATACAAACAATTTAACGACTGATAGGAGTGTGCAAATAATAAAATGCAATTTGTACTGGAAAAAAAATCTATCTTCATAAATGCACATATATTTTTGAAATTTACAATTGATTATAAAAAATAAAAATTACATATAAATTTAGCGATGTAAAAATATCTTCTTAGAAACGGTTCCAAAGAGTAGTTTTACCATTGTCTAAATTTATCCAAATAAACTGTTAACCGACACCGATAATAGCTCTATCGATACCACAATTAGTATGTTTTCATTCATTTCGAGATTAACGTGGTATTTTTGATGGTCGTCTTTGGGTTGCAAGTTTTGTGGCTTTTAAGCCACCTGCGTGTAAAGGATACAAAGGGATACAATGTGAAATCTGCTTCAGCTTGCTTGTTAAAGAGTTCCGTAGAGGTAACATTTAGGAACTCTTTTAAAAAATATCCTGACTTCATAAAATTACCCAGGTTTGTCATATGTATTCTTCTATCTAATTAAAAATTTAAATGAGTCTTTTAAGGAGCATAATCTTTTTCATTTTCTCCCTTTAAAATTGTCATTTTTGTTCATTAAATATATGTATATATGGATTTTTGAAAATCTCTTTTATTCGTTAGCAATTTACAGATGCGGAAAAGGCAACCATGTTATTCGACAAGTGGTAACTAAATTAAGTACAATTTCTAATAACGATTTGAATTAAAGGTAAAAATAAAAATTCCAAGCATACACCCTTAGTCAAAATAAATCTCTAAATTTAAAAGAATGATATTTGTATATCGAGCCTAATTTAATATAACAAAATCATAATGTCTAATTTTGACATTAATTTTGCATTATATATTTAACAATTTACATAAGAATTGACGTGAATACAAAAGTAGTATTTTATTTATTTATCACCTATGGAGAAAAAACAGATACAAGTCATAGTGAAATACAAAATAAGAGTTTTTTGACAATAAGGTTAACTTATATCCTAACATTCCCACATGAAAGTAATATTCTACATACATATATTTCCATGATACATTAAATATTCAGAAATTTTATAAAATATCAAATTAAATTTTAATAAAGTAATATTGTTAACAATCAAGCAATAACTATTAAAATTATTGAAATCAGCCTTTC
This sequence comes from Druceiella hillmani, assembly GCA_039881145.1. Lineage (NCBI taxonomy): Eukaryota > Metazoa > Arthropoda > Insecta > Lepidoptera > Hepialidae > Druceiella > Druceiella hillmani. The sequence continues at coordinate 8,182,475 of JAYKKI010000010.1, read as the reverse complement.
ATTCAAAGTTTACTGAAACAGTTATGAATAATAGAATTAATAGTAATCACTATCCCATCTATAATAATATCGATTAATTAAAAAGAAAAAAAAAATATCAGGTCGATTTTAATAAATGAAAATGTAGTGTCAATGCTTTCAAAGGACTAATGGTTGTATAGTATCCGTTTAACTGACTGTTTGTATTGAAGTACTGAGCTGGCAAATATATCTAGAGAATGAAATTTTCCGTCGCAATCATCACAAAGCCTGCGTAGTGGTACACGAGCACCAGCATTAGTGCGAGCGGTAGGTAGATGGAACAGTGCGATGCTACGGGTCGCTCTCCCTGGCACACGAAACTGCAACTGATTCACTATATCGGCGCAATCATAACGACTATGGCAAATATTACGCAAATATACGCCTTTCGTAGAGAGTACGGTATTTGAATGTATACAATGCATTATAATAGTCTATTTTCGGTGTATTGAAGCGATATTGCAATGTACGTATAAATCGTTTTTGGACTCTTTCGATCATATCAGAATATGTAAGATAGTAAGGATTCCAGAAGGCAACAGCATATTTAATTTGAGATCGCACAAGACTTGTGTAGAGGATGCGATACGTTCTCATTTGCTTAAAGGGTTTGGTAGTTCGTAAGACAAAGCCAAGCAAAGCATAAGCTCGAGATGTGATCTGCTTTACGTGAACGTCAAAATGTAGCTTTTGATCAAACATTACACCAAGGTCACGTATGCAATTAACAGATTCCAAAGAATGACCAGCTATGTCATAGGTATGAAAATGGATTGTCTTATTTTTAGAAAAGGTGATCGATTTACACTTACTGTGACTTAATTGTATCTTGTTTATTCTGCAATACGCATCTAGTTTTTTAAGATTTTCTTGTAACTTCGAATGATCAGAAGAATCTTTTATTTTGGAGAAAATCTTTAGGTCGTCAGCATATAACAGGAACTTGCTGTGTTTAAAACAATTGCTGATGTCATTTATAAAGATGATAAACAAAAAGGGACCCAATATGGAATCTTGAGGTACCCCTGAAGTCACGGGAACATGAGGTGATATAAAACCGTTAATTTTTACTGCTTGTTGCCTGTTGCTGAGATAGGAGACGAACCAACGAAGAATAAATTGCCCTTTATACCGTTAAAAGAGAGTTTTTTCAGCAAGATGAGATGATCAACCTTGTCGAAAGCTTTTTTAAAATCTGTGTAGATGGAATCAACCTGTGTCCTGCAATCCATAGATTTAAAGATATTGCGTGTATAATAACAGGTTGGTTAATGTTGACCGGTTCCGTACGAATCCATGCTGCTCCTCAATAATATGCCGATGCAATGTCGGATAAATCCTATTGTGAACCACTTTTTCAAATACCTTAGACACTGCTGACAAAATGGATATAGGCCGATAATTTTCGACAGATTGTTTACTCCCAGATTTATATACTGGTATTATATGTGCATCTTTCCAGCACCCGGGAAACGTACCCTGCGTGATACACATGTTAAATATTATAGTGAGTGGAGCAGAAATCGTATCGTGTGTGTTTTAAAGAAAAATAGGTTCAATGTTGTTTGGACCTGCTCCCTTATTGGGATTGATTTTCTTGAGGGCATTAGTTATTTCATCTCTTTGGAAGCGGATGGAGGTGATATTAATATCCTTCTGAAGTGCTAAATTGTGATGAGGAGGTAGGTTTTGTTCGAAGGATTCACAAATATTATTTGGATCTAGAGGTGGGTTCCGTTCAAAGGTAGATTTGAAGAACTTAGAAAACATTTGGCATATCATTTGAATATCATTCGATTCATAACCTTCGAAATTCATAGACGATGGGTATCCTTCTGACTTCTTTAGTGATGACACGTATGACCAGAAACCTTTTACGTTGTTATTAATAAGTTTCTCAGTATTGTGGACGTAATCATGAAAACAAGACCGGGATATTTTCTTAAATTGACTTCTTAATTTAGAGACATTTAAGTAATCGGAGAAGTTACCGTATAATTTCCATTTTACTCCGAATTTTTCTTTACGTTTACTTATCTGTATCAATTTAGGAGTGTACCAAGTTGAATGTTTCCTGGATTTTTGTGGTTTCTTTGTAACTAATTTATTGATAATATCAAAAATAATAATATAAAATTTATCCACAGCGCAGGTAGCTGAAAGCTGGTGGAACTCCTTTGGAGAGCGTGTTGTGAGAGAGCGACGCACGCATGCCTCCACTAGAATGTCGTCACGCAGGCGTCATGTAGCCAGTTGTATCACGATGTTACGCGGGCGGTCCAAACTTCCGGTAGCAACGCGATGTGCACTTCGTACTTGCTCCAGAGGTATGGGTACGTTTAAGGCTACTGCTAAATTAGCCACTATATTTTGAATATTCTCACTTTTATTCTCAGGAACGTTTTGTATTTCTATGTTACATTGACGAGCTGTTTGTTCAATTTCTTCCACTTTCGATTTTAATAAGTCGAATTCTTTTCGCATCAAGTCACTGGAGGCCTTTAAACTGTCTATGGTTTTGTTATTGTCCGCTATTATTGCCTTTAGGCGATCTTGTTCGGCAGTATGGAATTCCAAAGACCTTTCGAATCCTTCCAGTGACGTGATTTTTTCTTTAATTGCATTTAGTTCGGTTTTAATTGAGCCAATAACTAACTCCTTTAAATCATTTTTAATTTTTTCTGTGAAGGTAGTCGCAAATTTATCAATTTTTGTATCAATATGTGTTATATAACGTTCAAAAGCAATCGAAAATATTTCTGAGCCGACAGATGATGACGGCGAAGCTACTATTTTTGTGTTCTGCCGATTTTTACATGTTGGACATTTCCATTTACCTTTGTTCATCGGGAGCATTTTTTTGAAATATTTCTCTCCCATTCCGATGCAAGTGTAATGAAATTTTAATGTACATTTAACACATTTTAATCCCTCAGTGTCCTGGCAGTATTTGGAGCAATTAGAGTAGTTCATGGTTGATTTAACGAAATTAATTATAATGTATGCTTAATATGGTATACTAATTGAGTGAACGTTAAATTTATCTCAATTATATTGTGCCATCTACCGATGACTTAATATTACTAATTACACCGTTATCAAAATAGGTTCGTTAGTCTTAGAACTTTAAGATGTTGTCAGTAGGTGGCGCTGTTCATCTGCGGTGCCGTTAGCGGTGGCTGATTACGGATTCGTCCGCACGTAGGTAGGTAGGTAGAAGTGAAAGCAATAAGCATATATACTACTTATAAATGATGTGAAATACAACAAATATGTCATGGAAGGAAAAATTTAAGAAAGTTAATTAAGGTACAGTGAAGGAAATATGTTTACTCATAATAATATATACTAATATATTTTAATAAAAACTAGTGTAACAATATTTTGTTTATTGTATTGGCACTTCCTCAATTTTCTGTAAAATTTAACTTTTTGTTTTTTTTAAATATAGAGAATTTACTATCAAAAATCTAAAGTTTTATTTAAATATGTGAGCTATATTTAATAAGTGTTTGGAAAAGTCCAAAAATATCATAACATACGAGGGGCTACTTCGGCTCATTTTGCAATAAAACTAAAATTGAAAAAAAATTTTTTTTCCTCGCACTAAAGAAATATTTCTACCTCGATTTACGATATGCTAGCGCCGCTCTCTGATCGCTTTTATAAACGGAAGATTTGCAAAACCTATTTCCTTATTTAAAAATATAACACGAGACTCAGCTATCTATATTAATAATTATTGACTTAACAGCATGCACGTATTAAAAAATACCAACTTTTTTTCTAATACCAAACACCTAGATAAAACACCAATATTTGTTTTGTACGCATTTATTGATGGTATCACCCATATAGCTTGAAAATACAAATGTTTATACTGATATTTCTTTTTCCATAAATTAAATACCCAGTATTCTAGTACAAATTTAATTTTAAACTTCAGAACGAGGACATAAAATGTAGCTAAATTTGTGATAATTGGAATTCTAAACACAGATAGTATCTTAGGAGATTGCTATTTGGCCAATGGCCAATAGCAAATTCCTAATATGGCCATGATAACATAAATTACAAACGTAGTGTTAAAAAAATTGAATCCTAGGAAAAAATCGCGTCGACTGTGACTCTCGTTAATCAGAAAATTACGAATTATAATGGGCAACCAATACTACGATAAACTGTGTTCACGTGAAGGTTTCGAACTCTCATTCCGTTCGATATACTCGCTGAAAACTTAACATAACGCTTCTTTTTGTAACCACCTCGCGAGTTTCGGTAGAAAGTCGGTAGAAACTTTTTTTACAAAAAATAGAAAAAAGTAGTTACTTAACTTTCCTTAAAATACCTGAGGTTTGAGCGACTTAATTTGAAATCGACTGTTAATTTTGTTCGACGAAAAAAATAAATTTACGCATGTTTTAGGAGGAAAACGGAAAAGTATTTTTTTCGTTACGTTCGTAATTTATGATATGAAGTAACATTCTGAGAAGAAATCTTTAAATTGCTCATAATAATATAGTTATATTTGCAATTATTTAAGAAAAAATTTACATAATTTTGCATGCTTAAGTTATATGTAATTATAGTCATATTCAGCACAAATCTTATAAGAAATAGGCATAAATATTCTTGCAATATTATAATTGCAAAAAGTGATAAATTTAGACAGGAAAATATTTTACCTAGGCGATTTATTTACCTATCCATTTTTATTAGAAAGATATTTTAAAACATGTATTTGCATATAACTAATAACATCTTTGGGATTTAGTCTATTACCGTCAATATTATTTTTTTAGTTTTAATTATAAACTTCCACTTGTTTTATATTTATTGCCTGTTCACGTACCAATGCGCTAATTTTCGTAAATTAACTTAATAGATCTTTGTCAGTTTTAATACGATGAAAGTACATAAGGATAATATAATTTGACAACTGATATAATCGTTCTCTTTTCCAGCGGTTTCTGGAATATTGTAATATTTACCAAACACATCTGATAGATTTCATAAAGAACGAGGCATTTTATCTTCTGTCCAGTTAACAAATTAGTTTTAGTGAATAAACTTTAAATAATATGTGAACATTTCATAAGCAACTTAGAATTCAAACGCGAACAAAGTAACAAGCAATATTGTCAAGGAAAAGTGAAGGTATATTCTTCCATAAAATTGATTCCATTGATCCCAAACATTCAGAAAAATAAATTTTCACCTCATTTAAGATGATCATCCAGAGAAACTTCCTGCAATAAAGAAAAATTAAAATCTTAGTTAAAAAAAATTCTGTTAACCGTTTTCGGACAAAGCTACTTTCATGTTCCCCGATGACGTATACTGCAATAGAAAGTCAATTTATTCTTTGGGGAAGAAGTAGAAATATCCTGTTTAACTAACATTTGAATTAGTACTGATTAATTGAGATGACCGGTTTAAAAGTTACCAACCCAATATTTTCATAATATAAATAAACAAAAGTAATTATCTCTTACTTTCAATTAAATTTATTTCAAAATTAATAGTTTTTATATAAGTTTTAAACCCGTAAATATATTACGTAAAAATGTGTGTCAGCATTTGTAACATACTTCTACAAGCATTGAATAATACGTGTAGGTCATACATTCACTGCACCTTGCATAATTCGCAAATTATGGTAGATAAAATGGAACCTGAAAGAGTTATACAGAAACGCACATTACGAATGGAAGTTTCTTAATAAGAACTTAAGTAATTAGCAATCTTCTAAACATCTCAGGGGCTTCGATTAAAATTAGTTACCAACATAGTTTTCACATTTTTGCTCCCTTTAATCTCGTATTTACTTTGCGATAATAATACTTAAGCTAATTTTTTACAACTGGCAGAATCTGGAAAAAAATGTCATTCGGTTACGTGATCACTATTGAATATGAATGAAAGCAATTACTCAAACCTAAAATACATAAATTATAGCTATAGATGGAATGAATTTTTGGAAACTGCTATCAGCGTAGACATTGATTGCTGTTTGAAAATCTTATTAATTTATATAAAGTGGTTCCATGGTAAAGTATCGTCATTAAAATAGTTAGTGAGAGGATCAATAAAGTTATACAAAAATTAGTTGCAATAAACAAATTCTACCAATATATATATTTTATGAGATCGTTCATAAAAGTAATGAATTATTAGTATCGAAACTCAAATCTTCAATATATATTTATTTTCATAAACGCCGTCAATATAAATAAATTAGTCAAAGAGACAAATTAAAATGTCTTGATATTCTCGTGAAAGTCAATGAGGAAGACTGGATTTATTTTGAGATTTGCACATCGAGGGAAAACTGCCGAGGTAAGAAAAGAAAACGGCTTCCGAGCTATGAGTACGCCTAATTGCAAAGAAGCCATATGACGTGGAAATGGAAATTTTCAACGCTGAAAGGTTAACGAGTTATTTTACACCCGGTGAACTGTGTGTGAAGTAATCTAAAAAATATTCCAAATAAGAAATATTCAATTCGTTTAGTTTTGGCTAATTTTAGCCAATATATTAACCATGTCTAGTATAGAGGATATTTTTTCCAAAGGGCGTGAAATAAGATGTTTTAATTTATTTTTGTCTATAATAAGTTTAATTTCATGTTGTGGGGAAATCTTTGCTTTATCCGCCATTTTGGAAAATCATTTTAATTAATTATCTCGGAAATAACTAACCTTACGATAGAAATAACTAACAATTTGTTTTTGGGTAGCATAAATATATCTGGAAACTAATTAGAAATATTTCTCTCGTTACTTAATACCTTTGAAACCACAGAACCTCTAAATTTTAAGCAAGCATATAGCCACAAGTGCACGACCGTCATGAGCTGCCCATAAATAATTTTTATAGTAAGTTCAGATATTTTCGAAATGTTTGATACGAACCATTTTTTAAAATGGTGATATCAACTCTTTCCAGTTCAGAAACCTTATACCAAATACAATATAATATTTACACATATTAACTACTCTGACTACTGGAACATAACATTTTTTGTGTTTGCGACTTAAATAAACTCTAGATTTCTACAAATAATAATTGTCCTAAGTAAAAATTATAAACGTACTACTGAGAAACGTACTACTAATTTGGAGTGACCTTCTAAATATCTTGACAATGATATATCAATAAGTCTTTCAAAGCTTGTATTAGGGAAATACTGGGTAGTTTTACATCACCTAACTTTTAGAAAATGTTAAAGTCTTATTTGACCATATATTTACTCACATTTTAAATGTGATTCTAGAATATTTCTTTTAATTTTTAAACAGCCTAAGGTTGCATTAAATTAAAATCAAAATTGGATGGTTTAACTGTTTGCGTCACATCAGATTTACCACTGAACAGATTTCCGGACAAATTTTGGTTTACAGTTTGGAAGGGGACCACAAGACTAAATTTGTCCCTATATATTCTAAAAAGTGGTAGTAGTTTTAAGTGTAAGTAATTATTTCCATGTAAAAGTGCATTTTTATACAAAGTTGCAAACATGTTTGTTTAATAAATTAATTTGCGAATTGTTTAATAAATTAATTACAAATACCGAAATAACCATTGCCAGTAAGAAAGTTTATTGTCAATCAAAATGACATTTTCAATGAAAATAGCATAATCAAAAAAAATTAGTATCAGCATACATAGCTAGAACATAAGGTTTTAAGTAAAATTTTGTTTTAATAAAATACTTTTAAATCACAAATACTTTGATTCTTTGAAATAAAAAATACTTTGAATCACTTCAGCGAATGAATTCTAATTTTTAATTTATATAGATTATTAATTAACCCTCGAACATTAACATCTTATTACTATGGAAATGATATGGAAGTATTCTATATGAATAATTTACATAGATATTTTCGAGATATTTTCATGTCTCCCTGGGGAGGAGATACTCGTATACCACTTTGCATTTTCCGGTACGATCGACACGTCACGACACGATAGATATTCGAGAAACTTTATCTCCGGCAATTGTGGGTTCGGCGCGCTATGTGATCTACCCATAAGCACTTCAGTCTGCCAATCCTACGAACTACGTAATTGAGTTTCGTTCTTCTAGATATTTCCTTATTACTGATCATATATCGTAGAGAAACCCCGAAAGTAGCTCACTACGTGTACTATGGAAAAGTAGACAGGTAAATATGCGAAATCAGTTAAACGTGTTTCAGACCTGTGAAACGGTATGTGTTTACGATATCCAGATTTAGGATGACAGTATTTAAGATTTGATTAATAGCTTCTTTTCATATGCAATAATGATCGTGTAACCGAATGAAAACTTTGCAGATTCTGCCAATTTCAAAATTTAGCTTAAGTATTACTGTCGCAAAATAAATACGAGATTAAAGAACACAACAATCCGAAAATTATCTTGGATATAATGCTGCGAGTAGATAGTTTTAATAGAAGTGCCTGAGACTTTTAGTAGCTTAATAATTGCTTAAGTTTTTATTGAGAAACATTTATTTGGAATGTGCGTCACCGTATAATTCCATTTTATCTACCATAATTTACAAATTGATTCCATTTTATTTACCATAATCTGCAAACTATGCAAGGTGTAGTGAATGTATGTCCTTCACATGTTATTCAATGCTTATGGAAGTAAGTCACAAATGGTAACACACATTTGTACGTAATATATTTACGGGTACAAAACTTAAATAAAAACTATTAATTTTAAAATAATTAAAAGTAAGAGATAATTATTTTGTTTATTTGAAAAAGAGTGTATTCAAGAAAAATTTTGAATGTAGGTAAATATTATCATTCATATAACACACATGGTGTGATTCAGGAATTTATAACGATATTATAAAAATATTAGGTTGGTAACTTATAAACCGGTCATCTTATTTCATCAGTATTAATTCACATGTTAGTTAAACAACATATTTCTACTTCTTCCCCAAAGAATGAATTGACTTTTCTATTGCAGAATACGTGATCAGGAAATATGAAAGTAGCTTTGTCCGAAAACGCTTACAGCATTTTTTTAACTAAGGTTTTAATTTTTCTTTATTGTAGGAGGTTGCCCTGGATGATCATCATAGACGAGATGAAAATTTTATTTTCTGAATGTTAGGGATTAATTTATTTTCTGAATGTTAGGGATTAATAGGATCGATTAATTTATTTTCTGAATGTTAGGGATTAATTTTATTTTCTGAATGTTAGGGATTAATAGGATCGATTTTATAGGAGAATACACCTTCATTTTTCCTTGACAATATTGCGTGTTACTTTGCTCGCGTTTCCATTCTAAGTTGTCTTATGAATTTTTCAGAAATTATTTACTTAAACTTAGTTGTTAATTGGACAGAATATAGAATGCCGCGTTCCTTATGGAATCCACTAGATGTGTCAGGAGAATTTAATTAATATTTCAGAAATCGCTAGAAAGAGAAAAAAAGAGGAGAAAGAAAGGAGAACGATTATATCAGTTGTAAACTTCATGTTATCTGTATGTACTTTTATAATATTAAAACTCACAAAAATCTATTAAATTCACATACTTAAATCAGCGCATTAATAAAGACACAGGCAATACGTATAAAACTAGTGGAAGTTTACAATTAAAGTTAAAAAAATAATATTTAGATTAATATATGAAATCCCAAAGACGTTGTAAGTGTATATATCTTTTAAATAAAAATGGATTGGTAAATAAATTGTCTAAGTAAAATATTTTTCGTCCCAAGATTATCACATTTTTGCAGTTATAATATTGAAATCATTTTTATATCTATTTCTTTTACGGTTTGTGCTGAAGGTGACTATAATTACATATAATTTGGGCATACCAAATTATTTTACTTAAATAATAGTATAGTAATAATAATCATAAATTATGGATGTAATAAAATAAATAATTTTCCGTTTTCCTCCTGAAACGTGCATAAATTGTTTTTCACCGAACAAAATTAAACGGTCATCGATGTCAAATTAAGTCGCCCAAACCTCAGGTACCCTGAAGAAAGTTTAGTAACTACTTTTTTCCTATTTTTTATAAAAAACTTTCTACCGAGTGGAAAGCTTGCGAGGTAGTTACGGGGAGAAGCGTTATATTAAGCTTGCCTCGAGTATTGAGAAACGGAAAAAAAGTTCGAAACCTGCACGTGACGACAGTTTCGTAATTTTGGTTTTGAATATAGTGGAAAAGTAAAATGCAAAGCAGACCAACGACTTTTGGGAGGAACGAGTCGGCTGCCAGCTACTGGTATCTTTTATCATATAAAATCGGTTATGGGTTTTTCATTGACTCAATGCATATAAGAGACGTGCCCCGCCGATTAAATGTCTCTGTCTCCGTGATTGTCGGTTAAATCGTAAGTTTTCTCCGTTAACACATTTTAACTCGTAACTTTTGGATTAGCGAGAGTCAATTCGAGTCATCCCGATTTTTTCCTGGGATCAAAATTTGTTAACACTACGTTTATAATTTATATTGTCAATGCCATATTACGGTTATTGTAGCTAGGGTGAGTGTAGTTTTATAACTCCTAAATATTTTCTGTATTTGGAATTCCAATTATCAAAAAATGAACTATGTTTTACGTCATTGCTTTCAAGTTTTAAATTATAAATGAAATTTGTACTAAAATACTTGGTATTTAATTTATGGAGCAAGAAAAATCAATATAAACATTCGTAAGCTATCTAGGTGATACCATCGATAAATGCGTACAAAACAAATAATAGTGTTTTTTTAGGTGTTTCGTATTAGAGAAAAAAGTTGGTATTTTTTAATACGAGCATGCTGTTAAGGTGCATTGATTAAGTACAAATAAATAATTATTAATACAGGTAACTGAGTCTCATGTTATATTTTTAATTAAGGAAATAAGTTTTTCGTAGATCGAGATAAAAACACTTTCTTTAGTGCGATGAAAAGAAAAAAAGGTTTTTTCCTTATAGTTTTATTGCATAATAGGCCGAAATAGCCCCAAGCGTGTTATGCAATTTTTGGACCTCTCGACACTTATTAAACCTAACTCACATCTTAAAATGCAACTTTAGGTTTTCGATAGTAAACTATCTATAGATTTAAAAAAAAAGATTAGATAAGAAGGAAAGATTTTTCAAAGAGATATATTTTACAGAAAATTGGAAAAGTGCCAATACAATAAAACATATTGTCACACTGGTTTTTATTAAAATATATCAGGATATATGATTATGAGTAAACATATTTTCTTTACTGTACCTTATTTAAATTTCTTCAATTTTTCCATTCATGACACATTTGTTACACATTTATATGTACACATTTATATATGACAACATTTATATATAGCATGTATTGAAAGAGCAAAGATTCAAGATCAAGATCAAGAATCTTTGGTAATAGCCCACCTGAAGATGTTGTAATACAACGAAACCTAAGTTGTGGTAAAGAACTTAAAGAAAGTAGAAATAATACTACATCACGTAGTTTTATTTAATTGTGAACGTAGCATGTATGTAAATAATACTTTGACAATATTTTTAAATCGTTACTCGTTGTATGCTTACTATTTTTTAGTTGAATATATGGCAAAATAAATGTCAAAATTACAAATTATGATTTTGTTATATCTAATTGGATATAATAAAATATAAAAAATAATTTTCTCAAATTTTGAGAATAATTTTGGCTAAGAGTGTTTGTTTTGGATTTTTGTTATCACCTTTTAATTTAAATCGTTGGAATTTATACTTAACTTGGATACCACTTATCGAATAAAATGGTTGTTTTTTTTCGCATCTATAAGTTAGTAAAGGAAACTTTCAAAAGTCCATATATTGTTGAGTCCAAATATTAAAATATTAAATTGTTAATTGAGAATACAAATAAGGAACCTGGGCAATTTTATGAGTTAGGTTATATTTTATAAGAGTTCATAAATGTTACCTCTACGGATCTCTTTAACAAGCAAGATGAAGCTGGTTTCAGATTATGACCCTTTGTATCCTTTACACACAAGTGTAATATATTAAGCTACAAAATGTGCAAACCTGAGAGAGCCATCAAAAATGCCATGTTAATTTCGAAACGAGCGAAAAAAGTACTAATTGTGGTAACGATAAAGCTATTATCGGTATCGGTTAACAGTTTACTTTAATTTAGACAATGGCAAAACTATTACTTAGAATCGTTTCTAAGAAGATATTTTTGCACCGTTAAATTAGTGTTTAATTTTTATTTCTTATAATCAAGTGTTTATATATCAAAAATATATGCGCATTGTTTGTTTTTTATATTCTAAAAAATATCTCTTAATCTGTTTTTCTATAATCTGTTTTTTATATTAATAAAAAAATTCTCGTTCTTTAACAACAGGTTCATTTTAACCGGTTTCTTTTATAGGTATTTAAGAAGATAAATTTACACATAGAAGCCAATTTTAAATATTGTCATTCGTGTGAAAGTTATTAAAAAAAATTGGTATCTTTGAGACCTTTGCACGTCGTATCGTGATGAGGATGACTTGCTCACGTCATAAAGGAGAAGCACGTCCGACCTACGGGCTATGAGTACGACTAATTGACATGGAGTAATGCGACGTGGTAATATTATGTTTTCAGGGGCGACAGCTAATCGATTTTTTGGCTATTTTTGCCAGATTTCGTTAAGGTTATATTAGTTAGAGTATCGAAAGTGTTTTCCATTTCATTCTTCTATTAGATTAATACTTTAGTGATTGAATAGTAAAATTATTGGGTAATTTACCTTTACATAATATTTAAAGTACATAAATTTAACGGTTTTTTTTATTTTTGCATTGGTTAAATTGAAGGTAAAATATTACTACGTCTTTTCAAGTTGTTATATCATACAAGAGAAGGCACTATTGTATTCGGGTTAAAATCAAACTGGAAATATATATGCATGTAGCTTGTTTTGCATTAACGTATTATGAAAAGAAATTACATATTTTTGTTACATTCCTGGCCTCATTTCCTTTTACTTTCTTTATCACCCCAATTCAGAGTGCTCATCACTGAATATTCATAACGTGAGCACTTGTTTCGTTAGCCAAGAAACTGCACGGATCCCCTAATATTCATAAGTATCTATATGCAAAAGACACTCTTATAGTGTAAGTTCTACTTGAAGAGTTTTATCTATGACGTAGCTCTATTAACTTTTAAAGATTACAAGAAAATGTAACAAAGGGATATGAAATATATGTAATCTGTGGCATAATTCATAGTGAACGTAAACCCGTAAAACGAAATCTTATAGTTTAAAGTTATAAATACAATTGGGTGTTTATTTATTATGGCATAATAATTAATTATACGAAAATGGGTTAACCTTCTTTAAAAATGGAAAGGAAAAATATAAGAATGTGTTAACTTCAAGACGTAATAGAATACATTTTTTAAATTGCAAAAAGTCACGCCATTTTAATATTTTCCCTCCAAGTTTCATCACATAATATTTGTTTGGCTGACATATTTGCAAAAGTACAATTTAAATTATTATTACATGATTTCCTTATTTTATTTGATTATATATAACAGCAGATTATTTCCAGAGTTTCCTTCACTGTTCCTTGCTGAATATCTTCAATCTTAAGGCCGCGCGCCTCTAGTAATTGAATTGAGTACTCAACTCCAGCAGCCCAATCAATCTTACAATATACATGCCTTAGTAATCCTGTATTGATTAGAACATAGGGATAGATGTGTACTAGTTACATAATATTCCATATGGTATAATAACAAATCTTGCCGATTTCTTAACAAAATAAAAATCGAGGGAGTATTTAAATCTCAACCAGTCACATGTTAAAAGATGCAAGGTAGTTTACTAAATTATATATTTAAAATTCGATGCGAAGCCTTTAAATAGATATAACACGTTGTAGGACTCGCTTGTGTTACGTCTCGTATTTTATTGAATTAAACAGGAAATCGCAATATAAATACTCTCTAATAATATATTCATGAAAATACAGTCACGAGTAATAGTGGATATCAGAGATCTATGTTGAGTATTTGAAACTATGTGAACAAGTTTTATTTTAGTGGTTTAAGGATACTAATACAATAATATGCTATGAAGAAAATTTATGATTTGCATTTAAAACTAAATGAAAAATAATAAAATCATATAATTTATAAAAATAAGGAGGTTTTTTATTATTGTTTTTTTAAGGCCTAGTAAAAATGGTTTATCTTATTCGGTCATCACGTACAATTACCATTGAAATTAAAATAAATTTTATGTGTCAAAATAGATTAGAAAAGCTAAAGTGCAAATTCGTAACTGTCAAATGTTTCTTCCGTTTGTATATTTGCTTACTATAATGATTCAATAGTTGATAATGAATTTCTTTTAAAGTTTGTCTTCTCGTCTGTATGGATAAATTTGACTCACAACTACCAAAGTTACTGACATTGTTTCAGACATTATTAAATATAATAATCCCCAAAAGATTCTGAAATTATAAAACCTGATTATTCGTGCCTTACATGGGGGCAAAAAAATGAAGCCTTGTACTTATATTTCGTAATTTTCTTTATGTGGATTACTAAGTTATGACCAAATAAAATAAATTAAAAAAAAATGCGATGGTCGAACTTGGTTTTCATATTTTACGACTAGGCGAAGACTATTAGATGCTACGATTTTAGAGTATCATAACTCTAAAGGAAAAAAGGGGTCTTAATAAGATGACTCATTTTCAATCCCCTTATCTTTCAATTACGGTCGTTTGCCTCGGGCTTTGAAATTTTTGTTGAGACTTGAAATTAGACATAGGGTTAAAGTACGTAAACTCACTTATTTTACGATAGCTATCAAAAATATTTATATGTAAATTAATTTCCCGAAATTTATATATTTTATATATTAATTTGAAGAATGATTTATAATAAATGAAAAAACAAATTAAAAAAATTAATAGCACATATCCCATGAAACTCTAAAAATAACTATCAGATTTTGAATCATCACCATA
This sequence comes from Druceiella hillmani, assembly GCA_039881145.1. NCBI lineage: Eukaryota > Metazoa > Arthropoda > Insecta > Lepidoptera > Hepialidae > Druceiella > Druceiella hillmani. The sequence goes on along the minus strand of JAYKKI010000010.1, from coordinate 8,167,467 downwards.
GTTTCTTGAGATGGAAGGGTTTTGAAATGATTTGTGGGTTTGTTTAGAAATATCTCTATTAAAACTTAAACAGAAATTTTAAAAAATGTATTAAAATTTCTATTATTTGATATATCAATAAATATATAGGTCAAATAATACGAACTTTAAAAAAATTGTTAAGCTTGATTTGCACACTAATATTTCGGCATAAATATTTTTGGCTATATATTATTTACGTATATACGGGATATATAGAATGATTTATTACTATGTACTATTTCAAATTTCTAAGTTTAACGTTTTTTGTAAAAAAACGGTGACAAACCGCAGTCAAACTGACATATAAGTAATCAAATAAAGGTTCATTACAAAGTTCAGAACCCGAAAGACTGAAATGGAGTCCTGTTGATGTGGCGACTCTATATCTGTCAGTCCATCTGATATTTTGCTTTACCACCAGTTTAATGTCTAAATTTAAACATGATTAAAGTGCGTACGAAATCGCTTTGTAAGCTTGGCAACTTTAGTTCCTTATAACCTAAATAATGATAGAAACTAAAACAAGGACAGAAGCAACTTGAGGAACATAAATGGGATCGGAAGGACCAAACGGCATTGGTATTGTAATGAACGTAATATATATATATATATATATATATATATATATATATATATATATATATGTATATATATATATATATATATACATATATATATATATATATATATATCTTGATATATCTATTTGATGAGATTATAAGCAGTGATTGCGAAAAAAGTAGCACATTTTTTCCTTTACATTTTTGGTTAGAGAAAAAACATAATACCCAATTTTACCTGCAGGGAATACTGCGTATTTATAGATATTCATTAATTTATTGAATACTCAGAATTTTTAACTATTAAGAAATATGTCACTTTTATTATTAAGTCAGCAACTAATAAAGTAACCCACTCAATTCCCAGTTATTATATTTTCACACAAAATTTTGGTTGTTTTTTTAAAAACCATCGTTATCTCTTGCCAGCTTACTTATAGAAAGAAAATTGCTCCTTTTCCAGAATTCTTTGAGCTGTCTCTAAAAAGTGTTCGTTTCGTAAATAAATACACAACTAGCAAAACATATGATAGTTGGGGCTTGAGTGGTCTGGAAAGTACAGTGGGCAAGGAAGTATATTTTTAAAAGTAAAGCTATTTTTAATATCATTAATATCCCTTTTTTGTGGGTTGAGTCTGCTGAAATGAAAGGGAGTTGGCTCATGTGGTAGCTAAATAGAATACTTCTTCAAAGCCAGAAGTTTTTCTCTATATGAGCACGATGATTTGAAACTTTTCTTGGATGACGTGGACATGGATGACGATTACAAAAGATGACGTGGACATGGATGACAATTACAGAAGAGATAAAATTTCTTTCTTTGAATTTCGGAATCAAATCTTAATTTGTAGTAGTTCTATGTGCATGTACTCATCGTTGTGCATATATTGTATTTCACGCAGCTCGTTATTTGCCTTAAATTGAATTCATAAATCAAGAGCATTCTAAGTTTTCTTTGTGAAATTTCCATATTTTGTTTTTTCTTTACTTGCTGAAACTTGTTTGCTAATGGAACAGAAAAGCCAACGTGTCGCTCTTTATATGCTTCGCAAGAGATAATCGAGAAGTTTGTCATGATTACTCAAACTATATATATATATATATATATATATATATATATATATATATATATATATTCGCATTAAATAACACTAGTGAGTTCTCTCGAGTTGTTTTAAAAACATATTGTTATTTTTTTCCCTAAAATATTATTTTTTTCGTAAAACAAAGTATTTTTGGAAGCATTATGACGACAATTAGCAGCTATAGAATTTTTTATGTTTTTTCGATATTTCCTTTTGGTGACAAAATAATTATAATATGGTTCGAAACTTTAACAATTTACACAGATTTTGTAATAAAGGTAAACCGTGTACAGTAGATGAATAAGTTGTTTGTTATTGATAGTTCTAATTCTTGTGTAATTTTTGATAAATATTTTTTTCGATATTTCCATCCTGTAACAAAATATATAGAATTTGGTTTAAAATATAACTGGTTTCACGTCAAAGGAAAATTTTGGGCATGCGATTGTTGAGTAAGTTTTTTATAGTATCAATTCCTGTAACATTTTTGGTGAGTACTTCGGAAGACTTTTTAAAAGTAGAATGAATCAATGTTGGAAAAATGGACCTTTGTATTGAATAATGTTAATGTTATTAGAATAGGTATTTCTATATATTATTTAAGAAATACTTGTCCTATCTTTTGTGTTCTAATAGAAACATGAGCGCGATAACTTAGCCACAAGAATGATATTGTTTTTCATACATGACAGATAACGTATGAAAAATAATAATTTACTGAATGGTAGCATGATAATAATATTTTTTTAACTATAAGAAAATTAATTTCTTTTAAATAAAGTTCCTATTTTTAAAACATAGTAGATAAGAAGAAATTAAAAAAAGAAACACAAAGAAGTTGTTAAATTTTCTTGCTTGAGATTGGCTAGAGACAATGAAGATTGTTTCAAAAAGAAGAGGTAAAAATTTAATAAACGCATTAAAGAAAAATAAGAAAAGAATACAGAATGGATTTAAAATGGTAAATATTTTATTTAAAGTTATAGGAACCAGATGTAATTCTTCCATTTACGATTTTTCCGACGAAACTTCTCCTCAAAGCTTTTCATTGTAACTTTATACTTCATTCTTCTCTTAGCCTTTGCGTCCATTGCTATTGTAATCGCTAAGTTGCTTTTCTTTTGAGGGAAATCGTGCCCTCATTGTATACTATTTATAACGTTTTTAGGTATTCGGCGGCAAATTTGTTTGAAGTACCGAAGGATTAATGAATATTGAAGCTATTTTTATATCTCATCTTTTATAATTGATGTCAGGTTTTAAGAGGACTGAAGAGTTAAGATGTATTTAAACCTATGTAATTTCTCGATTTGATTGCCTTTGCAAACATTTCTAAATATAGCTCCATTACCTTGAAGCACAATTAAAATTTAAGTACTCATTGATTTATTTGTATTTTACGTAACAGCGTTTACCAAACATTTTTTTGGAATGGCTCAAGCATTACTTCATGTCTCCCCATCGTGATCAGCCAAAAGTTTTTTAACTCTTCTGGTGCCTAAATAGGGAAAATAAAACACATTTGAATGTCCATGTAAAAATATGTATAATAATGGAATAGAAACGTTAACTCTTGATGGTAGAGCCACAATTACATTTTAAATAATATTATTTGTAGTTTAAAGCTATTTAATTTTAGCTGGGAACTCCAAGTTTACCTGAAAATACATTAAGTATTAGGTTTGGTTCCACTTCCAATAGGTTCCCACATTTTTAAGGAACACGAGTATTAAAACCCGGTTTCACATTTAAATAAATAAATAAATATATATATATATATATATATATATATATATATATATATATATATATTATATATATATATATATATATGTATATATACATATATATATATATATATATATATATATATATATATATAAATATATATTAATCAACCCGGTTTCACAGATAGTCCTAATGAAAAGCATTATAAATTTTGTAGCTCGTTCTGCTAAAACTAGCTACTCTTATCCATAAAATAACCAAAATCTGTCAATGGTTTTGGATCGAATGTATCCTTAAGTGCTATGTCACATGACAGTTCAATTAACAAGTCGATATTTGAATCAGACAAATCGGTCTCGGAAACTAGGTTGGCTGAAAATGGAATTACTATTTGTGGCTGCTGTTCATTCAAGGAAAATTTTATTTCAGATTACTTTCCAGTTCTAGGAAATGTTCTTTGACAAGAGTTGAAATCTCGTGCAGAAATGAACTCATGTAAATTTGTAATCCCTGTTTCTGAACACAAATCAAGTTTTTTTTGTTGCAGCTTCCACTTTCTCTTGCAATTTAAATACACATATATTACTACTTTGTGATGTGGCTATTAAATTTGATGATGTTTCGCAAATGTAGGCTATTTTCATTAAATAATTAATATCGAGACATCTGTCATAAATTTAATTACAACATCTCTAATTGTTAGAAGATGTTCTAAGAATACTAAAACTGCTTCCTTCAATTCAGGAAGCCTCCTCAAGACAATTCCTCTTGATAGACATCAGATCCCACAATGTAAAAGAAAATGTTCATAATCACATCCCATTTTTTGTACAGAGCTGAGAATATTCTTATGTTTTGTGGACGAGATTTAATATAGCTAATAAATTTTAGTCATCATTGTGATAAGAAGTAATGACATTTATCTAATAGTACATGTTTCTCTGTGCATGCTACAATGTATCCAAACATATTTTAGCGCTACGGCTTTTACTCTTAGATAAAATCCAATATGAGTGCTTGACATTGTGCGTGCTTTATCGCTACTTAATACGAAATGGTTCTTATATTCAATATGATTTTACTTGACGCATTAATTAAATTAAACATTTCTTACAAAACAGAAACTTTCCGTAAGTTTTATTATCAAAATCATACCTTACAAAACACATCAGATTAGCGTTATCCAATAAGTTTGTACTTTCATCAACTTGAAAGAAAAAATAATGAAATAATATCAATTGACTACTCATCATTTTGTTATTTGATAACGCCAATAAATTTCCTTGATTTTCCTCTTTTTTAAACATATTCAAGATACTACTCTTTTCATTACTGAAAATATTAATTTCTCATTAACTTTGTGTGGATAATCAGTCCCGGAATAACAATACCTATCACCTCATAACAATACAAGTTCTCAGTTTGAGCGCCCTGCGAACAAATCGAAGCCATATTCTTTTATGTTAGATTGTAACTCTCTCTACTTAATAGTTAAAAACTCTATTGACTGCTCTTTGTAATCAGGATATCTCAATTCCAAATACCACTTCAACTTTGCAGGATTCAAGGACTCATTTGAAAGTTTCACATTACAAATTATACACTTGATTTATTATCAGTACTTTCAAAAAAGTTGAACTTGAATGTAATCATCATAATATTATTTGTAACAGGATTCCTTCTTCTTTTTTGTAAGAATATTTCACTGAACATGTGCCGCTGTTTGTTATAACTACTATCAAAACTTGTACTCGGCTATACATCTATTGGAACTGGCGGTTTGTTTTATTGTCATATTAAATGTAATCACGTACAGAAAGACACGTACTCCTTATACTAGAAAGATTCAAATTGTAAGAACGGTTAGCGGAGATGAAAGGTACTGGCTGAATTTAGGCTCGGGTCGAGTAAAACAAAAGCAAGCTAACGCGGAATGCATCAGATCGCGATTGTATAAATAATTCCTCAGTTTTGTCCTATTTTTCTTTGGATGTCAGATGGATATCAGGTTTCATAATGGATGTCACATTGAAAAAGAAATATTTAAAAATGAAAATTTATGTAGGCCTTTATAATATAGAGATTCATCTTTTCAAATATTTATAAATGCGGTTCCATTACCTTGAAAACCATCGTCTTAACAGTCTATATAACATCATATTTATTTGTTAGTTAATATTTTTTTATTATTCTTAGTTACTTAAACAGTTTATTAATTCAGCTTTAAATCGTTTTTCAGACTCTCTAAAATTCAACTTGTCGAAATGATTTTTACTCCTTTCGAACTGAGCGTAATAAAGATATATGAGAACTTCGCGTAAAATGACTTAAATAAAGGATCCAATTTTATGAAATTAAACGAACTAATGAAATAAGTTAAATGTATCAGATGTTCGTCCATACTAATATAATTAAATTTTCTTTTGTATTATTTTCTTATTGAAATAAACTTTCAAAATACAGTTACAGCATGATACGAAAACATGAAGAATTATATTTATTGTTAATTGTTGCTCTGTAGACTCGTCATCTTTGTTGTCGCAAGTGGTTTAAAATTTTTTAACACGGTTCCCTCTAAACTGGTTTTTCAGTGAATAATCGGTTTAAGGTAATTTCTATCTCTCAGTAATTATAATAACTTGGTTATAAAACTTATCTTGTTTTGCTATTGAGTCGGTTAAGCTGCTTATAATATTTTTCGGGGGAAATCGTTCTTGTCGCGAATTTAAACCATACGTCCTATAATAATTAATAGTAATTATTAGAATAATGTAGTTATTTATTTCATTTCAATATTCTTTCACGACACGAATTTCCGAATATTTTTTGAAAGCAATTCCTAAGAAATTCGGCATCTTTGAACTAACTTTTAATGTAATTATATAAATACAAAAAATCATCGAAAAGTTTTCGGTATGGCGCGATAAAAAATTTGCCACTTTTTATTTTTCCATATAGTATTTTTCAACATACCTAGCAATTAAAAATATTTAAATCAATGGCTTTCCGGCTTTTCAGTAACCCATACATTGTGTAATTTGAGCAACTTTTGCAAAATCTGTGGTTTTATTAAGATTAAACATATATCATTTATATGGGCTAGTCCAAGCAACCTAATAATTAAAAATATTTGAATCAATGGCTTTCCGACTTTTACGTCACCCAAATATTTTATAATTTGTGCAACTTTTCCAAAATCTGCGGCTTTATTATGATTAAATATAGAAATATATGGATATACGTACAAGTGCATAACCACGCCAAAGAAAAATTTTGTTTTTAGATTACTGGATGCGGACGTTCGTGTTGAATAGCAACCTTATATAATTTTAATATTGAAATTTATAATTTTCACCAGATGAATCCTAAATACCACGGCCGTAACTTTTGCAGCAAATAGAATCGTTTTTCAAACTTTGCGCCATTTTATTTCATTTCAATTTTTAATTTTTTGTAGAGGTACGATTATTTCTTTTCAATGAATTTTTATTATCACTTTATGATCACGCACAGTATTAACAATTTCCCATGTATATAGTTTATTTTTTTTTTTAAATAGTTTAAAACAGGTCAAATTTTACAAAATTTATATTCACCTACAAAAAGAAAATTTGTTATTTATAAATAAGAGAAGAAGAAATTCGATTTAAACTTTAATGCGTAATGTAAGAAGAAAGACAGAAGTCAAATACTACAATCGAAGTACGCTGAAAAAAAATACAAAACTTCAAACGATCGATGACAGATTTTCTTTCTATTTACAGCCATTATAAATTTCAATCTTCTTTCTCTTTTTATCTCGTTTGTCATTGTAAAAGTTAAGTTGATTTCTTTTCGAAAAAAATTTTGCGGCCGTTATCGACTTTATTTTGCTTTCATCTGCTCGGTGGCAAATTTAGGAGAGCCAACATGATAAGATCATAATGTTGATATTTTTTGCGTAAATTGAGATACGTTACACTGTTTAAAAATATAAATTAGTTATTATTGTAAGTATTACAATTTCAAATCTTCCAATATTTTATATAATATCATATCGAAGAACATTGTCGCATGATATTATTTTATTAATAAAATAAATATTTTTAGAACGGAAGTTAAATTGCGTGCATGTGGCACGCACAAATAATCGCTACATAAATTATTAATTTTGAAATTAAAATACACTAACTGACCAAAATATTATAGTCCCTTTTTGTAAAAAAAACACGTGAAGAAAAGTTTTGATATTTTCTGTACTGAGAGTGACAGTAGCATTACATAAAAAGTGTATATATGCAATACTATATTGACCCACCTTTCGGGGAATTATAAAGGAAATATTTAAAATTTCGTTTCCATTTCATAACACATAAATATTAAATTGACACGCATACGATGATCTCGCAAAAACTACTATTTAAATTCTCATTTTAATAAAACAAACAAATATAATATTTTAACTTATTATATTTAATTGGGCAGTTGCCCAACTTGCTATAATTATGGAACATCGATTCATCTTTACATATGGTCTCTGAGCGATATAGTCATAAGATGGCAGATGGATGGACGGATCGAAGTGATTCCTTGAGTATTTAGATTTATTAATTTCCTTACGGATACTAAAAAGTGTTTTCAAAACCTAGGGCGACAGTAGTTTTGTTCACGAAACTACTCAGTTTATTACCGTTTTTATGGTAACCAAATTCCTATCATTCCAATTAAAGTTCTAATGGTAATTCCCAAATATTGCGCCATATTTTGTTCCTATTTATAATGGTTTTTAAAGTTATTCTGAAACCGATAACTAATATAAATAGTAACTTAACGCTAAAAATGCAAAAGTTACAGTAGACAGATACGGTAGAACTCGTATTAAAATATAATATTTCACGCCATAAACCGACGAACTTTTCAGTGACGTTTCAGTGAACAGTCTCAAGGTGAGCCACGTACGTGTGTGCGTGTAAATATACACGTATATACATATTTAAATACATACATACATATACGTATAACTTAAAAATTTCGAAAAATTGTTACTTCTCTTGCTATCCTTTTACAAATAATTATACCAGCCTAATTTCTTAAATAGACACGCCATTTTCTTCACACGAAATATATTTTAAAATTGCCAAATACCTTTATTTTTTCAGTAACTGTTTCTTTATTATTATGTTTTCTTAATTTTTTTTATTGCTCTACTATATTAGCAAAAATTATTTAAACCTATGCTTGTTGAATAATTCATACACGTTTACAGTAAAAGTCCTTTGAGGGCGGTGTATTTTTAAACGAATTATTATTGAATATATTTGGCGTTAATTTTGTAGAAATTCATTATTCACAATTAAATGAAACTACGTGATTTGGTATTATTTCTACTTTCTTTCATTTCTGTACCACAGGTGGAATATTAGCAAAGATAATCTTTGCTAATATTCCACCTGAAGATGTTGTAATACAACGAAACTTAGGTCGTGGTAAAGAAATTAAAGAAAGTAGAAATAATACTATATCACGTAGTTTCATTTGATTGTGACGAATTATTATGTCAATGGTTTTATAGAAAATGTTAAAAATCTAAAAGAGAACTGCGTACATAGTTTCCATATCTCGATGATTTAGTTTTACTGACAAGAGTTTCTAAAATATCATTGAAACATTAGTGGGTCTTCATTGTACACAATTGTTTAAAAATCCTAGGGGAATACTTGGAACATGTGTTTATAATATTTGCATATTGTTATTTAATTGACTTGTCTTATTTTGTGACTCATAAAGTATATCGTTCTTTTTAGTTCCTTGTCTTCTGGGTTATACAATTTTCAAAATACTCCCATATCTACGTCTTTGGAATTATCATCCGTTCTTTCATAATTTTCTATTTATCTGTTTGCAAATTTAATAAGGTTTTGTTTGAAAAGTAAGACAGAAATGAGGCATTTCATATTACAACGTCTCCAAGAAAAACCTCATGTTGATTCAAATTCTCTCCCACGCTGCATTGTGTCCTCCAAGTGACAACGAAAATGGTACTAAAGATTATGTTTCAACATACATATATTTTTCAAAAATAATCAGAAGAAATAATAGTAAAAACTTCACAATATCTCGTAAAGCAAATATTTCGTCATTATTAATTGAACTCTGATCATTTTCATCTTTTATTCTAATTCTGCTATCTCATTTTTACCACCGGAAAATTTACATCCTTCTTTTAATAATTTTGTACTAGAGATATTCCATCTAAATTTGTACTAGAGACATTCCATCTACACTTGCCATGTAGTCTCGTCATCTTTGTTATCGCAAGTGGTTTAAAACTTATAACTTATCCCTCTAAACTTGTTTATATGAATAATCGGTTCAAGGTAATTTCTAACTATAATTGTGATAATATAATTATGATAATAACTATATTTTGAGTATATTTGCCAGAGACGTATTGGCAAAAATTTTGAAAACATGTTAAAATACGACAAACCGGCACAAAATCGTAATAAAAGTAGCGCTGTTATAAAACTACAGATCTTGAAATCATTCACTTAGCTACGAAAAATGAAACTTTAAATCATTTTGTAGAGTTAAGATCTTATATTTAGAGAATATTGACATGGAGTTTTCTTAAACCGTTCCGTAGAAAGAGTGAATTTTGTGATAATTTATTGGATTTGTAATTAAATCTTTCATTGCCATGAATGTGTTAAAATTGAATGTTCAAGAATATTTTGAGATTAAAAGCATGTGCTGTACTTAAGATCATTTGCCATATTAACCTTCCGCTTCCAATAATATTTTAGCAGTTATATAAATTTTAGCAGATTATTTAACTTAAAAATATAAAAAAAAATATTTCTGTAAGATGTCCATATTTTTGTTTAAATATGAGCTAGGAAAACTTATTGACTAAAATCAATCTAACAAAATAAAATATGACGCCATTATTTTATGTCAGGATTATATGACTGTTATTACCAATTATTTTTCATTGAAAAAGCTACGCTGGTCCACAATCTTCTTACTCCACTCATTAATTAAAAAAGAATAGTGAATGTATATTCCATTACGATACTGAAAAAAAATAATACCAATTTACTACGTGAAAAATTGTTTCTCTGAGACTGTTCTTAAGTAATACATTGTAAAACATTAAATGAATAGCAGATTTCAATCTCACAAACAAATATAATATTACAGATTATATACACCAACTATAAAATTTTACTAGTACTCAGAACGATGTCATATTTTTCATTAGGAAGAATTAATTAAGTTTGTACTAAAATTGCTCACAAACCAGACTAACAAATGAAATTCCATTATTCATAAAACTAAGTTTCAGTCGTAATTAATTAAAGCATGATTGCGGCGAAAGTGGGCAGATTTGAAAACCTGAGCTCTAATCAATAAAGTAATGATTAATTTTTTAATTTACGCCTATGTGAAAATGATAAATTTGTATTTTGTTTTCCGACTTTTTATTGCTTTCACTTGTTTCATTAGCTAATGTAAACTTTAAGCAGCTTTCTGTATGAAAAAAAATCACAAGCAATCGGCCATATATAATCAGACTAACTTTGAAATACAAACAAACAATAATGAAGATGTAGATATAATGAGTATAAAAATATGTTTTTATAGTATAAGCACATATATAACCTTGCCAGTTATTGGATTATAAAAGTAGTCTTATTTCAAATACCCATTATCACAAAGAATTAAATATTTTCATTATTGTATGAGTTTCAAACGTTATTATATATTGACACAAATGTTATTAAATATTGAATATATTTGGCGTTAATTTTGTAGAAATTCATTATTCACAATTAAATGAAACTACGTGATGTAGTTTTATTTCTACTATCTTTGCTAATATCCCACCTGAAGATGTTGTAATACAACGAAACCTAGGTCGTGGTAAAGAAATTAAAGATAGTAGAAATAATACGACATCACGTAGTTTCATTTAATTGTGGACAAATGTTATTATTATTATGAAATATAAACATTTGATTATTTTATGCGTTAATTTTGTCCGTCTCGTGTAAATAATGGTCCTATAGCAATCCATCAAATTTTTGAATATATGAATGATGTTACTTAACAATATTTTGTTGTGAAAACATTTATTTTTAAGATGCGTATTTATTTTTGTGACAGAAAAGAAAAGTAAAACGTTATTCTTTGATTAGTTTTACTATTTTTAAAATTGTTATATTCATTTTTATTGATATCCTTCAATTAAAAACAAGGTAATTGAAAGACCATTCTCGAGATCCAAAATGTTTCACAAAGTTTAAAATTTGAAGGGAAGTATTGTTTTCATTCACGGTCTCCTTTCTATTCTTGGTATCATATATTGTATAATACCCATTACTAGTATAAGTAATGGTGACAATCCTAAATTTTCACTGCAATATATCTTCTCAGCTACAAAATTCGCTTTGTGTTAAAGTTATTTCTTTCTATTTAAACACAGGTTTTTTTTAAATATATTTCTTTTAGAATAAATACTTAAAATATACTTTTTGAGATCGAAAGGGTTCCAAAAATATAAGATGGTGATATTTTTTAAATTCATTCAATTAATTAAAGAAGTTAAATAATTCTTGGCGACTACGCTCAACTGGCATAATTTTTGTCTTATTACTATTAGTGCTTGATCTAAATTCGAGGCTCAAGTGCTTTTTGAAAACTAATTCCTTCGTGTCATGAGAAACAGTCGCAAATAAGGTGGTATCATCTGCTTATCATAAGTATGCAATTATATAGCCACCAAACGTAACACATTTCTCTTGTCTTCCAGGATGATACAAATTATCACCAAAAAAACCACCACGATGAATACGAGTGCACTGTCAAGAGCGTAACGACAGAAGAAAATCTTTAGAGGTACTATTGATAGTGTCCATAAAAATTAAATTACACTCCTTAATTTCTGTAATTCAATAACGAAAGGATAAGTAAAGGGACGTAATTAGAAGTTTATAAAATGTTTATTCTACATCTTACAGTTTTTGAGAAATTCACCGTATTTTCAGCCTGCCTGATATTCAAGTCAATGGACCATATTATTAATATCTGTGCAAAGATTAATATAAACACTATGTGTCGGTAAATATACAAGGAACCCTAGAAGTATTATCTCTACTCATACTTCCAAAGTTTTATTGTTACCTCCGCTGACAGAATGTGGTTACTTTGCAAGATATAATGCAACAGTAAAGTTCTATTTTAGTTTGTTTTTATTTTTTAATACTTATTAAACAAATATACATTATACATTTGAAAATACAAACTGAAATATTAATTTCACAAAAATAGGCAAAAGACGTATTTATTTTATTTAACTTTCAGGATTCATAAAAATTTGTAACCCACGGTAGTCCAGTTTCAATCCAATTTTATTTGCATCATAATTGGATATTGCAAATTGCAAAGTTTGGTAACTTGAGGTACAATGTTAAGTTGATATTCAAATAAAAAAATGTGTTTATCCAAAACGTATTCATTTGAAAATTTTGGAAAATTTGTATGAGCTAAAAAGTTGCGTAAGCTATATATAAGTAAGATGCGTGAGCTAACAGTCGCTTAACGTGAATAAGTGAAAAGGGTAGCGAAGAGAAAAAAAACTTAAATAGGGAGTTCCACTTGAGGAACATGACAGTATTCCAATATTGCAATTGGCAAGAGTTAAGGGTAACAAAAAAATGATACTAAAGACGATGTTATTGGGCATTGTTGTTGCCCCCGTTAAAATTAATATCTCTATTGCATCTATCTGTTAACATGGATAGCTATCTGGTAAAAACTTTCTGTCTATTTTTAGTTATACAAGTGTTGGAAAGTTTTAACTACGTGTCGCCCTTCGTAAACAGTTTTCTACCCGTACTCTCTTATATAAAGATACGCGTTCCGTAAATGCATATGGAACTTTATGTAGTTACGATGTACAGTGAGCTTCGGTTTTCCATTTTGCCAAAAGTATTAAAATGAACGTAATCGATGAACAAATGAACGTATGAAAAAATGAACGTAACAAAATAATGAATATATTACCATATTTTTCATACTTAAAAAAAATATTAAATTAAAAAAAGATAAATTATGAAAAGGTAAATATTAATTTTATTAAAAATACAGTAAAATTTATGCACAAGTTATACTGAGTTGATGGAAACACCTTAAGATATTCGTCAATAAGGATTCTGGTTTAAAAGATATTGCGTCCAGTTGCAATATCTTTTAGAGCAGGAGAAAGCGAGAGGAAGTCCGGTGTCTGAGTCATAGTTTTTATGTACACTTCCTTTGATTTTCGAGCAAAATAGGTTTCCGAGCAGAAGAAGCAAGAGGAAATCGGATGACTGGGTTATAGTTTTTATATATACTTCCTTTGACCATTAGGATTACGGAGGAGTGGCGACATTACAGTAGTCTAATATTTCAATGCTCCCACTTAATACAAACTTATATACATATATTTAAAAATAAATTTACACAGAAGCCATATTTTGAATTTACAACGACATATCTGATTTATTTTACACGTCTCATATAAATTTACGGTTTACGTATTGCAAAACGTATATATATATATATATACATATATATATATATATATATATATATATATACCTTCTTCTTATTAGGACTTTCCCTTTGCACTATTTAAAACAAAACTTGCATAGTATATACCAAATTTATTTCTACGTTTATCAGGTTTAAGTTAAATTCATTAATCATTTAATCAGTATTCATATTCCTGCCGGGCCCTATTATTGCAACCATCATACGAGTTTTACAACGATTTCAAATTTTATACATCGCTATCAATGGAAAACGAAATGCCACTTTCTTAATAAAAGAGAGGATATTTTAACATAAATGAGACCTTTAATAGATGTTAATTGCTCAAAAATCACAAATATGGAAGTCGCTTGCTGTTGATAAATTAACCAATCGGGAAATAACTGTTAAAATGTGTAAGTAATAGGTAGCTAGCGAAAGATTCACCCTCTCACCAGTAGATAGCCTGCAAAGATATCTATTTCCAGTAATTTTGATTTCTAGTAACAAAAAAGGGTGGATAGATAAAATATTAACTTTAGATATTAGTACGAAACTTGTTTATTAAGTTCGCATAATCTTTATATTTTTCAAAATACCACTCACGGAATATCAAGTTTCGACATAAATCACTTTTACTAGGACCAAGTTACATGTAACCAGTAAAATATAATAAAATAATAAGGTATTTATTGCAAATCTAAAATGAACTTATTTTTTTCTTCATTAAACCTACGTTTAACCTGAATAACCATAACCGTAATTAGATGTTTATTGTTTCATCCAAAATTACAACTTATAATAAAATTTTCAACATTTTTTTTTAAAATGAACATTGTAAATATTTTTTTGCTGTATTTAAATATTCGCGCAAATTTCTCCTTTCTCATAGGTTTGGAAAATTATTTCATGATTGTTTTTAAATAGTAATATAAGGCGAAATTTTAAAAATTACATTTTATACCATTGTCATGTTCAAGATTAGGTTTTTCGTTATAACTTTTTTTCTTCACTAATTCCATTTTAATTAATAATGTGGTATAAATATTTAAGCAAGACACTAGAAATATGAAGAATTTTATTATAAAATTAACGGTTTTATGGAAAAAGTAGGAATATAAATTGGTGACAAAATTTTCCTTCATTATTGTTTCCACGCCTAAAATTTTGTGGTACGGAAAATTTGTCATCATGTTTCAAATAAACTCTTCAAGTCAAAGACGTGAATGAATTAGTGAAAACATTTATAATATATGGTTTCTAAATAGGGTTATTTTTATTGTCATGGCTTTCTTTTTCCAATATTACAAAAACATCCATTATGTTGCTTCCTTTTATAATAGTACTAATATTCTTTAAAAGGTAAATGTTAACATATAGAAGAGATATTTATAATACTGTGTGTAACCGTACTTTGTGTAATTTTACCATAATATATTAAAATTTTTAAAGAACTATATATCCTAACACATATAGAATAATATTTAGCAAAATATAAGTACAATTATAAACACATTTTTCAAGAGTTTTATTTAATTTCAGCAAAAAAAAGTTATTGAGGGTAATTATAATAATGAAGTATTTGGTAACATGTGTATCTGTATTATAAATTTTTTGATATGATTAAGAGCATTTTATAAATTTTATGAAGTTTAGAAGTTTTGTCGTCTAAGCGAGAGTACTAATAAAGGACTAAATGTGTGTGCGCACACATATATTTATATATATATATATATATATATATATATATATGTACATATATATATATATATATATATATATATATATATAAATATATATGTATGTCGTTCTTCTCAAGAACTCATCATCAGACTCAACACTGGTCGATGGTTATTTTGCTAAGTAACAACTATCAGTAGCCAATATTTTCAATCATGGTTTATATACTGCCATCATTGAATATATTTGACGTAAATTTTGTAGAAATTCATTATTCACAATTAAATGAAACTACGTGATGTAGTATTATTTCTACTTTCTTTAAGTTCTTTACCACGACCTACGTTTCGTTGTTTTACAACACCTTCAGGTGGGCTATTAGCAAAGATAGTCCACCTGAAGTTGTTGTAATACAACAAAACCTAGGTCGTGGTAAAGAACTTAAAGAAAATAAAAATAATACTACATCACGTACTTTCATTTAATTCTGAATACTGCCATCAATTAATGAGCTCCATTTTTCTTTTCTAAAACTTGTCATCAGATACCATGGTTAATAGTGAAAGTATTTTGCAAAGTAAAATATATACGTAGCAAATATCTTGAATCACACTTGATTTACTACCATCCTTTAAACAGTTTCATTTATCATTTCCAAAACTCATCATCAGATCCTGACCTGGTCTATAGTGAAGTTATTTTGCAAAGTGACAACTACCAATAGCAAATATCTTAAATAATTTTTGATTTACTGCTATCCGTAAAGGAGTTTCATTGTTCATCCCCAAATTTCATCGTCACAACCTTCCCCATGGTGTAGGTATTTAGTAAAGTAATAAATACTAGTAAAGAACAATTTGAATCACAGTTGATTTACTACGGTCCATTAAGCAGTTCCATTTTTCAATTCGGAATCTTTTCATCAGATCATTACCATGTTTATACGAGACCACCCCGCTAGAATAAAAGAAAATAATTATTAGTATGTAACTTTATAAAAATAGAATGGAAACAAGTTTTATTATATATGTGATTTTAATACATATACTCACAAAATTCGAGAGTCGGTCAATACTTTTAAGTACAGGAAGCGACGTTAGCAAATTATAGACTTTACTGAACGTTATTTCCGTCCAAAAAAACCATTGAAAAAACCGTCGAAAAACCAACATACCGTGGTTCTATTATTGTATTTACCCTATGTTATTTATTTAGGTGATGATGTTCTAGTTCTCTTTCTGTGGACATATTGTACCATCATTATTTCGTAATAATTGAACGTTTGAATGAACTTTCAATATGTTAGGTAGCTCTTTTCTTCGACTCTTATGAAATGTGTTTGTTTGGTCTCTTATCTGAGAGGAAATTCAATATAGTAAAAACTGATATTGTATATATCATAACTTTTGTTAATAGTTATTATGTTATAATACATTTCATAAATATCAGATAAAATAATTCAAATTAATACTGTTATTAAGGAGGAAAGAATCTAAGATATCCTTAAAGTATCTTAGATTCTTTCCTTCCCAAAAGAAGCTTTACTTCATAAATACATACTTATATACGTGTTTAGGTGGTGCAAAACATCATGTGTTGAACTTAACTTTGATGTCACCTAAAAAAGTTCACATAATTTTTTCCAGAACTTACTTGGAAAAATTTCTTAATTCAATAGTACTTTGAAAAAAATTGGATATTGATACCTTTGCGGTGTGACCTTAAAACTGATCCCAAATTGTAGTAAATTGAAAGTTATAATTTTCTTGAGTAACGGATAGGTTTTAACATATTCAACATCTGTGCTTCCTCCTGATATTATTTCTTGGTATTTTAATAGCTAAATTCGCACAATGAGGATTCAACAAACTTTTCTGTAAAAAAGTAAAACTTGAGAAGGAATATGAAAAAAATTGAGCCGTATTCATTAGAAAGAGAAATGAAGAGACCTAACCCTAACTACTTTTTTGAGTATTACTACTGGTAACGGTTATGCTAGCTACTCTATTCACTTGTTTGTTAACACTTGCGGTTATAGTTACAACACCAAGTGTGTTAGTGTATTTTCGGTGTATTTTCCTTAAAGAGTTTTCGATCTTTTCCCAGATTTTAAAATAAATGACTACCTAGAACAGTGTTGTTATATAAAATAAACACCTTGGTAAGATCCAGGGATAATTGAATTTAGCCTTTCCAAATTTTAGCCTTTCGAAATGAGCAAGTCGTCATAGTTTTTACCAAGGGTATGCAAAGATGCATTCAAAATTTCTCAGTCAAAAAACTAATGAAATAGAAACGTTTTTGAAGTAGATTTCAAAAAAATACTTTTTGAACTTTTTTAAATGTTTTCAAAAATTAATTTCAAAATATTTTTTTTCAAATATTTCGTTTATCTTTAATTTTTTTGACACAATGCTAAGCTGTGTATTTGTAAATATTTTGATTCCCAATCATTCAGTCAACTAGCTGCCAAAAAGAATTAAGTTTAAATTACAATTATTCTTGGCCAAAGTATCATTATATCTTGTATCTATGAGTTGAGCTTGCACAAAGAAATTTATAAAATACAAAAAAATTTACAATACTGAATATATAACAAATCGTTAAACATACATAGAGGTATTTTGGACAGGATGTTTTGGATATTTTCTACGTCTGTGCTTTCTCTTGATATTTGTTTTGGGATTTAAATAGCTGAACTGCACAATGAGGATTCAACAAACATTTCTGTACACACATATGCCAAAATCAAGGGTATTTAATATTTTTTATTATATAGCTTAAATAATTTAATGGGACTATTATGCACCATAAGAAATTAATTCAACATATTATTAGTTTCCAAATAGTATGAAATACTTCTAAATTAAATATTGAATAATAATTAGCCCTAATTCTTTTACAATATCCATAAATAAATAATCCACTATAAACTATTTAAAATGTTAACTCGAATACCTTTTTCTTCTGTATAAGGCTAAATAAATTTTAAATTGATACTGTTTTACTAAGGCTAAATTGAACTATCGGTAATAACGAAGTGAGTTTCTAATTCAAGCTCTGTGTCAGCATGTTATTTTTAAAATTGTAGTGAGAGTCGCTTCGGCTGTTTGGCTGATGGCCAAATTGATTTGCATTCGGGCGAGTTCTACTATTCGGTGGATAAATTCATCGAGTTCTGTTCTACGATAGATAAATTAGTACCCTTTCAATTCATTAATTATCTGCTATTTGCTTCCTTCCATATTCTTTTACCCTCGCAGCGATGCAAGTAGTGTGTTGATATGGAAATGTGCTTGATCGCAATCCTTTTACATCGAATACTGTCTGAGCGTTTTGTTATCTTTTGATACGAGTAAGTGTACGTAGGCAGAAGTACAAAACTGAGATGCATCCTCTGTCGCTTTTAATTTCGTTGGCTTTAAATTTGGCAAAATTTTAAAAAGTTTACCACGCAAATTTCGCAAGCATCATTTACAGTTGTCATGTAAATGATACTTGTGAAACTTGCAAAAAAAATGTAAATTAAATTACTTTTATTGAATTTCTCAATAGTTTATTACGGCAAAAGTATGAAATAACATTTTAAATATTTGTAGTAAACCATATAAAGTTAAGAGTTTCAAGACGATGTGCGCAATTTTTAATTTATGTATCATTTCAAGATCAAATACAATAACATAATAGTTATTTCTCAGCCGTGGAGAAAATTGTTCCATATTTTGTTTTCTTCGGTATGTATCACTTTTTGATTATGTTAAATATAGCTAAGAGTTTACATTTTTGCAGCATTGTTTTACTGATATGTTATAATTTTAAGTTGTAAGCGAAATCATACAAAAATGAGAGATACTTATATCTAGCAGTACACAAAAACGGCCTGTTTTCGAGTATTGCTGGACATAAGCCTCTCTCATTGTGCGTATCATTGGCAGTAATGCCCATAATTTCCACGCTGGGCGAACGTCTAAAATACTGCAGTGCTTCATTTCTGGTGCCAGAGGTGCTGCTACCAAGCAATACCCAGTATCAATATAGCTATGCGAATACAAACATCGTTTGAATGGACAAATGACCGTGCTTTGAACCCTGAACCTTGTGGTATACAGCACCGTCAAAAACCGTAACCAATGATCAACACAAAACACCACCACCATGTTAGTCTTAATGTAATATTCACTTCAACTATAGTTATTTTTAATATCGCTAGTTTTATTTTTGAAATATTCCTTACATTGAGAGATATATTACAAATATTATTTCTTTTAGCTCGTTTAAATGAAACTCATCTTTGACAAAATTGGTGCAGTTTTTTAGATATTTAACCGTAACTAAATTGGCTTCATAGTAAAGACATTTATAAGACAACATCATGAGTTACATTTTGTTAAATATTTATATTGTGAATGCATTAAGTTCCTATTAAAATATGATATTTGAAATTTTAACTCGTTTAATATATATTTATAGATACATTACGGTTACCCACTTATACAAATATTCAATAACCATCATAAGACAAACAATAAATACAGTGACACTAAAATACGCGACGAGTATACACTTCAAAAATGTTTGGTATAACAAAAAAATTCAAAGTAAATATAGTGATATAATAAATGATAAAGAAAGGAAATTTTATTCTGAAAAATAAATAAAATTCTTTTAATAGTAATATGAAACCAACTCGATTTCCTAAATTTTTTATATTTATCTGGGGTATTTCAAAATTGCTCTAATCTACAAAAATTTTTAAAGATTATTTTTTTACTCACATAAATAAAGGTTTATCAAGAAAAGGTGTTCACTCAGATAAAACCGTAAAATAAGTTTAGTTTTATAAAATTATTCTGAATTAATAGGAATACAAGAGATGCTGACTGTCACATATGAAGTTTTATTAAATATTTTCCTTTTTTGTGATTTTACATATATAAAATTTTGTACATTTTAAAGAAAAATTTAATAATTTGACCATAAAATCTCAACCCTTCTAACCAATTGTTGGTTAAAATTATTATTGTAATAGATTATAAAAATTATTGGTAACTGAGCAAAATTAATTATTGCACCGCTTCAATGGACTGTTACCATACTTTACCATGTAACCATTTATAATAAGGTAACAAACTCAAAATCTAATTTAAAATTAATTTGATTTCGATCCGATTGAATTAATTGTAAATTACCTCTTTTTTGGAAATATCCTGATCTTTTCAGCTGAAAATGTAACAAATTTTTATTGAGATGCTAGAGTAATTTTGTAAGAGTGTCTCTATATAATGTAAATAATTTTTATGACATAATTTTTTTTACATTCTTTTATTTATTTCTGATTAATTTTGCTTTATTGGTATGACACAAATAGTAACGGTAATCTTAATGCGATTAATTTTATTGGGTCTTGTAAAAGAATTAGTAACTTATACGATATCTAGTCGAAACATGATATTAAAATCATGAGTTAAAATTTACCTACAGTAGAACACTCAGCATGTCATATCTCATGTGTCTGCAATTCTGTATAATACAGAAAGTAACTAAATTTGTAAATTTATCAAATTTAAAATTGAGTTAGTGCACTGATGTATTTAATGATAATTTAGTGTTAGATTAAATATGGTGCAATATATATCCTATTAATAATTATGTGCGAATAATTGTCATAATCATGACTTAATAATAATACATAAACATGAAATAAATTAAAGTATATATTTGGAGTATGTATAAATAGATTTATTTATATTATTAAGAACAATTCAATATTTTGAAAAATTTCAAGATAAAAGAGAAATAAAATTTTCACAGAATTTAACTCCCACAAAGTTTTGACGTTATGCAAAACCCACATTGTCTTTGTTGATATCCAACCTTTATATTTATCATAAGGTAACAATAATTTCAGAGTACGTTCAATATAATTTGATAGCAAAAATTCTAGGTTTCCAAAATATTATTATCTATTAATCGCTGTGAGAATATTTGATAAACCAATTAAGCAATTAGAAGGAAAATGTAGAGACGAGAGGATCAATAGGATATGTTATCCAATGGGTAAATTACACCTCTCCGGCATACACAAATCAATTTGGCAATCAACCAAACAGCAGAGGAACTAATTCACAACAGTTTTATAAATTGCAAATTAACACGGATTTTGCACTGCGGACTCGTTTCTCTTCGTATTTGCATTTAGTATTACACTATTTTGTGGCATGTCTCTGGGGAAGTTTAATTTGGCATCGGTATGGAAATTTACCATTGCTACGGAAATTAACGTCCCTTTTTGTGGATCAAGTTGGGGATTACTGAGCTTAATGTAAATAGGGAAAACATTCTAGTTTGCATCTGAGCTGATTTGTAGCGTATGGGTTTGTAGCGTATGGTTTAGTTACGGAAAGTATATGTCAACCGACTCGAACTGGGCATAAGTTATAGATTGGCATCTATTTAACAATAAGCTTCAATCAGTAATTTTTCATTATACTTAATAAGTAAATAAACTATTTTTTAATAAAATGTTTAATAACAAAGTTTTACTGGGTTTATAAATTTATAAGTCGCAAAATGTAATTCTCAAATAGCCGATTATTAGATTACCTTCTTCGCAACCTTGATGAAAATTCTTTGAAATTATATTACCTTCATTGATTACACTATGTTATGAGGAATGATTCAATAACTAGATTTATTACTTATAATATGACTTGGAATAATATCTTCAATTCGGTTAATTTATCATATTTTTCAAGTTATCCATTTTCCCCAGGATATGTCATTTAGAATTAGCATAGTATTCGAATTAGTGGAAAACAGTTTAGTAACAAATTATCCGTCTGCTTTTTTCGACTTAATTGTCTTGAATGTTGATTGATTTTTAGCTATTTATGTGGAGAAAAATTAAATTAAAAATAGACACGAAATTCAGTATCAAATTTATCAGTCAGAATTAAATATAAAATGCACCAGAATGTTAAATCCACTAGTATAAAGAGGAAAAATCCTAACATTAAAAACCTGTAGATATAAAATGCGTGATCAAAATCGTCTCTCAACGTCTTAAAGATAAGAAACTTGTGGAACTGAGATGGGAACTAATAGTTAATCAGTAAATTTGATATTCATCATTGTGTCATATTAAATTCTTCAGATATTCATCATTATGTCATATTAGACTTCATCATAAGCAAATAAAAACTCAGCATTTTTGATAATGTTACATTAAATTAATTATATATTTTTTTATGCTATTTACAACATTTATGAAATAGACACCTTCAACCCGTATTATCAATTTTTTTGTAGCTCGATATAATATAATAAAAGTGAATGATCACTTAGTTATACAATATTTGGTTTTCCTTCAAATTATCAAATTGCTTCGTTTCTATTTCACCTAATGGCCTTAGGGATTGTATCAAAAAATCTGAACATCATTACATTCTTTGTATCGTTACATATTTATTTCTAAATACATATTTTAATTTAAATAGATTATATATATTGATAACATTTGCAGATATATATGTTCCTTCAATTATTGTTGCTTAACAGCGTCTTATTCTATTGCATGGTTTCGGTTGATTCAGATTGCGTAACATGGTTATCATACAGTCGACTTTGAGCTGCAAATGGCGCAATGACATGCCTGACTAATCCAATGAATTAAGGAATTCAATTGGATAACTGAAGACTTCATCTGGATGAGTAATGTTATCTATCAACTTAAATTAATGCAACTGGAATGCGATTTGATTTTGAACTTTTATATTCAAATTGTATATATCCTTATTTTTCGCTATCAATTTACTCGTTTGCTCCAAACATGGTTTTTGTAATTTGCACCAATATTCTGGGTCAGTTTTGTGATCAATTCTTCTTTCGACGTTGTGAATTGACAAAAATTAAATGGAAACGACATCAGGCTAATGGAAGCGTGAACCGGAATTTGTGCATTGCTAGTGTATGATAATTGCTTGAAAAACACTATTGCCAATTCGTCAATTTGTAACGCAACTTATATATTCGTCGTTAACTTCATAGTTTTCAGGGCTGTTGATCTTGAAATGACTGGCAGCGTTTGGCAAAAATCGTGAGCCTGCAGTATCATTGTACCCCAAAAGACGTTTGATTTTTAGATAAATCTTTCACGCTCGATCGAGTACCTCCAATGCTCGTTTGGGCTCCATAGTACGGTCGAATTAGCATTTTGCAATTATGTAATACTCTTTTCTAGATTTATTCTGTAGTGTACTTTGCAAAATGGTAAGTCGGGCTACATTGTTTTTATTTCCATCTACATTTATTAGATCACGCAAATGAATGTGTAATTTTGTACGAAATTTTTGCTGATTTAAAACGTGTATCTGTCAGATGTTTCGTTTTTATTTTGACATATATATCAACGGCGAGGCTATGAAACAATTTGTGGCATTTTAATATGTAATGGTTCGCGTTTCGACAAATCATCAAGCTATGGTACAAAATTAATATATAAAAATTCATCAAGTTGACTGTTTTTATTGTTTCTTCACCTGTAGATAAATAATATGCTTCGTTAGGAATTGAATTGAAAAACAATTAATGAAATTCCTACGCATCGGTTTATGGACTAATTATATTATTCAATACATTATATCTATCCTTTCTTCGGCAAAATATCAGCGTTTATTTTATTCATGTAAGAGTTGTTGCAGTTGTGCAATAGTCTCTCGTTTTTGCTCACGACTGATGGCACAATGCTGATTGATTTCATCATCAGAATTTCCAAGGAAATAAATTTGAAAAATTTGTAATCAGCATTTACTGCTAGTAAAAATGCTCCTGCACGATGGTAAATTTGTCCTTCAATCTGTAAAATTGAAGACAAATTCTTAATTTATATGTCTCGGTGAAACGTTGTAAATCATTGATGTTCGTTTTTTTGTTTTTATGACGTATTTGTGTATGTGACGTGTTTTTTTGTTTTTATGACATATTTGTGTATGCAATTTTACTTTAGGAAAGTAAATGAAAAATATTTTGCATTATTCAATATATTTATAGCACATTTTTTTCTCTTTACATTATCTTTACATTGTTAACTAATGTAAATAACACAAACTTTTATTGTGGGATTCATATTGCGCACAAAAGTAAGATCTATTGCGGATCTTTCGTGAAGCGTTGTCAGTTTGCATGGAAATAACGACAAGTTGTAGTCCGCTCCTTACTAAGAAACGTTCGAAATGAAATTATTCGTTCACTTTTCATTATTGTTATACGGGTCGAAGATGACGTCACTCCACTTGTACTGGGACGTGGCTCTTAATTTTCATCGTGGACATCAATTTCGGAGGCCAAATTGACTGGGTTCTCGTTACTAAATTTCAATAATTTTTGGCTGAATCGAAGCTCTTAACCTCTTTATTTTTAATTTTGGAGACATCCCACATTTTTTTATTTTGTGCGTTCTATCAGCAATGTTGCGCAGAAAATCAATCATTACTGTTACAAGATTTACTATTTCATGCACTATTCAACCACACCTCACTTGGAACTATATCATAATTTGTTGTAAAGTTATAAGGGTCTAAAATTTTTTTCGCAAGAAATGTTTGTTAAAAAAAACACTCATACGCGATAACTCATAACTTATGACATCATCGCCGGACATAATTTCAATCTTACTTTAGGTGATTGGGCATCTGCCCTCTATCGATCGACATATGCGACGTGATGCTCGGCCTGAATGGCAAGCAATCGTCGGTACTCACACTTTCGGGGTTGCTCATGGTCAGAGGGTTCCGGTCGCATACTGACAGTGCTAATTTCAAAGTCGACCGATACATCCGCGACGTAATCGACTGTTGGATCATATCCGAAAGCCAAACGAAAAATGTTAATTTCAAATTGTTACGTTTAGCTGTCTGTTTTGTCAACGTTTCAAATTATTTTGTGCGTAAGCTCCAACTAAGCAAGTCGAGTTCGACTCTATCCGTTGTTACATAGTCATATTGGATCGCAGTTGAGAAATTCATATTCGATTTGACTCCAAGCGCTATTTACGCTCTTCATTAATATTTTTGATTCGACGGTCATGTTTGCCGACCGATTATTCAACACCTCACTGGTCGCATGTTTTGTAAAGAAATAAACTACCAAATAAAATCAATTGAATGTTTGCAAAATATCAAATTGACAAATTTTACGGTTTTGAATGCCCCAAATATATGACCACCATTTTCATTGCAATTTTTTGTAATTATTTTGTTCCATGATTATAAAATTATATCGGCATGAATAACATGACTTCATATGAACAAGGGGTGGCTGCATACCAACAATAGTTGGCTTCGTGTCAACAATAACACGTAAAAATAAATGAATTATAGCAGAAAGTTAATGCACTTGAAATGCATAAGAAAACTTTGCCATATCCACAATAAACAGTGCCCGACGTAAGTGATTGTTTATCCAAAGCACCCAAATATTACACGGATGAAGAGGAATTGGAAAAAAAATTCACTGAAGTCCGAAACAAGAAATACAATAAGAAAGAACGGTATCATGAAGAAAGTGTGTCACCGGAGAAATCACCAAAAAAGAGAAAAATAATAATAGTTCGACCAAACTAGAAAAGAGTAATATAAAAGAAACAAAAATCCCATTGCGTCCACCAATTAATATGAGCAATGTTAGAGACTAATAAAGTGAGACAAGAGGTTTTAAAATTAATTAAAAATTCAGTACAATTCAAGGCTATATCAAACAACGATATCAAAATTACTTACCAAAACAATAACGATTATATAACAATTAAAAACTATCTCCAAACCAAAGTAAAGAAAGAAGGAGACAGACAAAGCAGTCCTTTTTACAAATTGAAATTCCATACTTTTCAATATAAAAGTGACAGATTGTACAGCTTTGTCATAAGAGGATTACCGTCATCAACAGATATCAGTGATATAAAATTCACAATCAACAAACTAGGACATTATGTTCTGAATGTCTTAAATGTTGAGAAAGAGACAATTAATGACAATGAAAGAAGATACAAACATTTTACATTATTTTATGTAACAGTAGGTCTGTATTTGAAATCAATAACTTGTCGCATTGCAAGGTGACCATTGAACCACCTAAAAAGGTAAAAGTTATACCGCAATGCACAAATTGCCAGCAACTGGGACATACTAAGGATTTCTGTAATAGACAACTAAAGTGCGTAAAATGTGCTGGAAAAATTCAAACTACGCAGTGCAAAAAACAACGCTACAATGTAGCAATATTTGCGCTATGTAACGAAAGTGGACATCCGGCAAACTACAAAGTTTGTCCAGCCTATCAAAAGGAATAAAAAGCTCTATAACCGAAGAAAACTTCTGCTGTTCAAAGAATGGAAACGGAGAATTTAAAACTGTCTGAAAAAGACGAACCATCTATTTCAAAAATGTCTTACGCTCAAATCATAAAAATACAAATAGTCCAAGCAATGATAATAAGAAGCAAGCTGCATGTCACGAGCCTACTATTGCTGATACGATGACATTGCTCACTTCATTTCAGAAGTCTTAGGACCTCTGCTCTATCTACTAAATACCACTGATATACCCACTACAGAAAAAACCTTCATGGGCATCTTTGCTGATGATACGGTTGTAATGGTAACTGCAGACATGCAAAGCCAAGCCACCAAAAATTTACAAGAAGTACTTGACAAAATCAACAGATAGACCGTTGTTTGGAAAATCAAACTCAATGATTCTAAATCCATCGATGTCACATATCGTAGCATAATTACCGATGTATATCCTATGTATCTAATCAAGAAATTCATAACAACTTAGACATAAAATGGATTTCCGAAATTATCGAAGAATATGCTATCAAAACACGAAGAACTACTCTTCAACCATACCAACGTAGAAACTATTCGACTTTTGGATATTACCCATGAACTGAAAAGGTTTAAACGTATTAAACCTCATGAATTAACTTCAAGATTAAACTTAATTTATCTGGGAGATGAACATTGGTATAGTGAACCCGCACACGATTTACTTGAAAATAAAATTAAGTACATTTCATAAATGATAATCAATTAAATGTATATTAGGATTGTATCATGCATATCCAATAAAAGTTGCTTTGAAAAAAATTAATTTTCATTGCGATTATTTTTTGTAAAATATCAATATTCAATACCAATTTTGTTGATGAAAGATGGGACAGCAGAACTGTTGAACTGAATGTCCATTTTTATTGAGATTTTCGTACAAAAATACCACACAAATTTCTGACTTTTCCGGTGGAACACAACAAAAAAAATCAGCGTTTTCCGTGGAGCTGTTCTCAAGTGATAATCTTTCGTACATGCGACACTTTATTTTTACTTAAATAGGAATAAATCCATCCGTGATAAAATGTTTATCTCTAATAATATTCTTTTATCTCTAACAATATTTGTGAATTTTCGTGGCAGTAGATAACTTTTTCTTATAATATGAAAATATTGAAGAAATTACAAAACAATATATTTTACAATTCTAATGATGGCTGACTTGTATTATTTCTTTCGAGACTTTTCTTGCGCATAATGTGTTTATAAGATTATAGGGATAGATTTTGCTTACTTTAAAAACGACTTAACCTTGTATTTCAGGTATTTTTTTATAAAAATAGCTTCCGTTTCATAAAGTTAATTAAATATCATAAAATGTCAGAAGCTTATAATGTGATTTGGACGCGATATACGTAAGGTAAAGTTTTAATGCAATAGAAAGGAATAGTTAGTAAATTATCACTTATTTGAAAAATTCTTTAAATAAAGAAAAGTATACATTCGCGTCGCTAAGAAGTTAATTTATGCAAGATTGGCACATTTAAAAAAAATTAAATTATTAATTTTCGTGGGCTGATTCATTTCCATGTTAAGGATTTGTATAAGCTATTAAATAAAAAAAAAGTTTTTTAATTTTGGATATAAATATTTGGTATCCACTCACGATCCATTGCAACGGATTGAAATAAACGGCAGCTTGTAATAATATATAAAAAATCATTTAACTTCTTGTGCACTTGGCCACATTTTTTAAAATTTTTAATTAAATTTAAAGTCGGCTGCGAACAAAGTATATTTAAAGTCGGCTGCGATAAAAATGAATAAAAAAAATATACCACATGGTAAATAAAATATGGAAATTAGAGAAGAGAAACTGACAAAATTTTCATAAATCCAGTGTGTTCAAAGTAAAAGAAAACAAATTCTACCCATAACCTAAACTTTGTCTCTTTTTAACCGAAAAATGGATAAGTGAAATGTAGCATGCACTCGTGTATGTATCGTGGCTGCGATGCATTTGAGAAAGGAAAGAAGCGTCAACTTGGCACCTAGTCCAAAAATTTCTAGCAGCAGCAGTATTTTGCAAATTGATTTATGTCCCGAAATGATACTGCCTCACAAAAGTTCCAACTGAGTGCTCGTATTTTCATTATTTCATGCTTTTCAGTACGCTCCTTATTCAGTGGTTATTTGACGTCTGTGCATTTTTTTTTCTACAAAGATTTTCTTAGCGTAATTGCGTAAAATTCATATATATAAGATTATTTAAATTTCTCAATGACAAAGTTTTAAACAATCATGGGGCAAGCATAATTACATAAAACACATAGTTTAATTGATTTGAAATTTTTCAAAGAATATATGGGTTTTTAAAAAAATTTTATATTTTTTTCTTATTTACGGCATCTCATACTTATTTTTAACATAAACTATTTTAAGATTAGGATAAAGGAGATATTATTGAAGGAAAGGACAATAAGAATAAAAAGAACATTAACGTTTTTAAAGAAATCTTTTGGCTAATAACCATAACTGCATTAATATTAATAACACAAAAGTTTGGATATTTGGATATTTGTTGCCTAATCTCGCCTAAACAGCTAGAGGTTTACTTAGTATAGATCAAATCCATGAATATAGAAATAGTAATAATTACTGGAAAATGCAACTCAATGTTTTTATTCAATAATATAACACGCCGATATTTTAGCCGACTTACAAAAAAGGAGGTTATGTGTTCGACGCCTATGTTTTGGGATATTTGCACACCGATTTCTTTACAATTTCTAGGCTCGATTCTTTTTTGTTTGAATGTATATGCTATTAAGGTGGTCGCATAAAAATACAGTGAGTATTTGGTGATGAGGTCAGGAAAGGAAAAGTGTGGTTACTTGACGGATGGTTGTAAATTAATTATGATGAGATATTTGCTAATAGCAGTTGTTAATTTGCAAGATATCTACCGAAAAAAACCGACTTCAAAAAAGTAAGTATTAAAAGTAAAAAATAATTAATTCAATACATATTCCAATTTCTTCAAAATAAATAACAAAGTTCCTTGTTTTTGAATTCGTTGCTAGCCCTGTTGACCAAAGTAAACGTTCATTTTTGTTTGTTTTCGCAAAATTTTAAAGGTTCCTTTTGACGTATATAACATAAAACAGCTGATACTGCCATCAGTATAGTGAAGTCATTTTTTCATCTACTTCTCATTACTACTATTCATTTCGTTTTCATCTACTTCTCTTAGTTATTAGCTGAGTGCCTATATTCCGTCCTTCTTTCGATAGATTCGTGACATACTGACGCACAAACTTTGGAAGGACGTTGCAAAAACACTGCATAAAGGACGTTGCGTTCACATTTTACTCTCATCGCACCCAAAGCAGTTTCACTTCAAAAATGGGCCCACATTTTGATATTGGAAACTTTAAATTAAGAGTCCATCTGAACCCAATATTTCGTTACAATAACTTTACATGACAAGATCAAGCTTTTCTTTTTAATTGATCATTTTATTTATAGTAGTTTCGTTCGTATAGCATACAACGAAAAAAAATTCTTTTGCTTCTATAATTTTCTGCATGCAATGGATAATAACCATTTATATTTTTTACTTATTTTTCATCGATAATATACATATTGTAAAGGTATTTTGTACAACGCAATAATTTTTATTTTAACTTTAATTTTTCGTATACAAAATTTTGATTAATTGCTAATTTTGGAAATAATAAAATTTAAATTGAATGTAGAGGAAAAATCATGTTTTCAGGATAACAGCTTAAAAGAGAATTAAATTAAAATTTCTATGCATAATAAACTATAATTAGAAATTGACTTTATTTACTATTATTATAATACAAAACGTGTTCTTATTTAACTACTACTTTTATTTGCGGAAATAGGAAATTATGAAAGAATGAAATTTTCAATAACATTTACTATCCCTTTTATGCAAATCAAATGCAATTGCAAAAATATTTTTTTGTTATATTTAACTGGATACTTTTATTTTAATTAATGAAATAAATTAATTTTTTCCCAAATAGCATATATTATGTGTCAAAAAATTTGTATTACTGATTTCAGAAAGAGCATGGTCAATATTTAAAGAAAATAACCGATTTTAAAGATGAAAATTTATCCTATGACGAAAAATTCTTTTTCATTTTTAATTTGCTCAATACAAGTTCATATACCCTAAAACGGTCAGAACAATTGATTGAACAGATCCTTTTAACAAAATCATTACGTCATGGGGACCGACAAATTCGTGGATTCGGATTGAAGGCCGGTAAAACTGTTTACCTTGTCCACTTGCAAGAAGTTCTAAAAATGGCGGATGAAATGTTTTGCTGTCGGGCAAAGTTTTTCACAATCAAATTGATTATCGAATTTAATTTTTGAGGCAGAGAAAATTCTCGTAAAATTATATGTGCGAATTCGAGTTTTTAAATATGAATATCTAAATAAGTCAAACCCTTCGGTCCAGAATACAATTTAATATCACACAAAAAAGACGTATGATGACAATTGTTTTTAACACGCTTATATCAGCTTGAAGCGTATGTAACTATGCATGTAAACGAATTTAGAATGTTGATTGTTACTCACTCCAGGTTTTCGTATCGATTTTAATCTTTGAAAATTTATGACATTCTTTCGAAAATATAAAAACATCATATTATCGAGCTGATATTAGGATGGATGAGGAAAGTGGTCAGGTGAAATTCTCTACGGCTAATATTAAACCCTCGAATTTTTTACTGTTACCTATTATCAACAATCACATTAATCACACGAGGGTATTAATTTAGTTTCGGTATTATATTAAATAATATTAACATTAATAATAATATTAACATTAATAATAATGTTAATATTTATATGTAATAAATATTAACAACCAATTTTTTGATACAGCTATTATTATCTTATGTGTTTGTATCATTTGTAAATAACTTTTTTTTCTAGTAGATATAATATAAGGTTTTTGGTTTTTTTTATCTACACACTCTGAAAAAAGTTTCAATTGAATTCTTAAGAAAGGTTTGAATTTTTCCAAGCCTCATTTTTCCTTTTCCTCAAACTGAACATCTGGCAGCCAGTGTAAGTGATGCATTATTTATAAGGCACGACTTGAGAATCGGAGTAAAATTTCCACGCAACGGTTTTAGATTTACCTCTTTATTTACAGTCCAATCCTTTTTTTGTGTTGTAGGCCTTAAGAGAAAAAATAAAGTAGATTATATTCTAAAAAGTGTTTAAAGGGTTCGATTTTAAGGATTTGATTCTTTGTGGCAAGAATGGAGGCTTAAGATAACTTTACGCCAGTTCTGCTATGAATTATTTTATCTATATATAAATCTACGAATTATTTTATAGTCAACGTTTTCTCTTGGCTCTGATATTCACACCCGATCCTGACATTTACGACGTCTTTCTCCACTCTAATATTCACCCACCCAAATAAAAATGAGTGTTATATTGTACTTGGTACCTACCCAAAAATTTTTGGCGTTTATTACAATTTAATTATATTTTGCAGATTATTTATGAGCGTGTTCGGAAATGATATTGCAGTTTCAAGCGAGTACTCGTTCTTTCAATATTTTATGCTCTTCAATACGCTCTTTATTCGCTGGTAGCTTAGTTGTTTATTTAATGTTTAATTTTTCTCTATTTTGTACTTATTATATCGCATAAATATGAAAACCTTTATGAAGCCGGAACAGAGGTTTGTAGCAAAAAATGAAGGTAGATATTTTAATATAACCCTACACACGTACTTATACATACTTGTATATATACGGACATATCGATCGCATTCCTTCTTTCGGCTTCACCGTAATCAGTGCTTCAAAAGTGTATATAATTTTGCGTACCATATATATATATATATATATATATATATATATATATATATATGTATATATATATACCTTCTAGTATTTTAATTGCCGTATGTCTTTAAATATACTTCTATATATTTAATTGCCTTACCTATCTACATAGTAACTAATTATTTAGTTGCTTAATATTTATTTTGTTATTTGCTTGTTTACATCAATACGATTGAAGCAAGTCCATACTCGATGAGTTTTTTCCTCACCAAATAAAAGTTCCTATCAACATCTTTGGCTCCATCATTGACCCATGATTATGCTAAAAGGCCAATTTATGCCACCCTTGTTCGTATCAATACTTTAGAGACTTTAGTACTAGATTATCCACAATTAAATGAAACTAGGTGATGTAGTATTATTCTACTTTCTTTTTAGTCTACTTTCTTTAAGTTCTTTATCACGACATCGCTTCAAGAAAGTAGAAATAATACTACATCATTTAGTTTCAATTAATTGTGAATAATTAATTTCTAAAAATTTAGCGCCAAATATATTCAATACTAGGTTATCATTAAACTTATATCAGCAAAACTCGATGACGGTATCTGTGCTCTACATAGTATTTTATTATGTATATATATATATATATGTATAATATATATATATATATATATATATATGTATATAATATATATATATATATATATATATATATATATATATATATATATATATATATATATATATGCATGTTTAATTTTCCTGGTCAAATATTATTGACCATGTTGTTTAAAATACTGCACCCAGCCATTCAAATGAAAAGAGTGTTGTGAATTGAGTGATTAATACTGGAAATATTAGTTAATATACAAAAAACACATCGTACGACTGCAACATTAGGCTGAGAAATTAAATACAGTGTTCAATGGAAGAGCCCCGTAACAATATTTTGAAAACAGCAAATAGTAAAATTTCGGAGTTTAGCCGAACAGTACCCACTTGAAGTATCAAAAGGAGTTTGGTTCTGGAATTGATTAACATGATTTCAGCTTTATACATACAATATTAAGATTGTAAATATTTACAATATTAATATTATAACACTAGATCGCCAAGTCTCAGGACTTAAGTAGATAACACCTCAGTTGCAACAATATTGAGGAGTTGGAATGTGGAGTTTAGTGACAGAGTCATTGCTTGAGACCCAAAATACTATTTTAAGAACAGCATATAAAAATAGTTTCACCATTTAGACGGGCTATTCTGTAGCCTCCGAAGCCCAACGTTTCATCCTGTAGAATCAGAACTGTAGACTTGTAAACCAGAGTTAATTTCAGAGTATTTTTTGGGAGCAATAATAGTAACTTAATAACAGCAGATTTCCCATTCGCCTGATTTAGCTAGGCAGTACATTTGCATCATTAAGATTTATGGATCAAACTTTTGAATTGATTTATGTATCCGTATTTCCTTACCTACATATTTAACCTAGTGCTTTTTTTGCCCGTCAAGATAAGTCACAAAAAAACAATCTCGATGGGTTTAATGCTGATCACTGATTTCCTGTCGCCATCTTCCGGCTTCTTCATTGTACAATGATTTTACTAAAGAGCAAATTTATGTGCCACTTAACAGTGCCTTGTTAGATTATCATGAGACCTAAATCAATGAAACTCGATCAACGTACTTCTGTTATTCAATGTTGAAAAATTTTATAGCAGATGTTTAATTTCTAATTCCAGATTCTAAACAAATTTTCAAGAAAATTTACAGGGAGTATGCATTTCCAAATTAAAAAAATCATCCAAATTCTTAAATAAATGTTGGACATATCAGGTACCATTCGTAAAAATCCCAGTCAGATTGAGAAACTTTGTCTTTTTTTGAAGTCGGTTGAAAGTACATTATGCGTCCATTAACATATGAATTTTTAAATATAGGATACTAAAAAAAATTAATCTTTGTATGAACGTTTACTTTCTTCAAAACTCAACACTACTAACTAAATACAAGAGAGCTTTATGAATGTCTATGCACAATATTTACTAAGTCTAGGTCGATTTTTTAAACAAAAATGATGAGTTTATACCTAGACATATGGTTTACGACTGCATACCAAGTGATGAAGTCTTGTCAAGCATTTTATCAACATCTGACATTTTTTTTAGGGGAAGACAATGAGGACAGGGCCACCATAACTCACGACGGCGCTAATATATATGTATATATATATATATATACATATATTTTTTTTTTTTTTTGCAAAGGAGTAGTAAATATTATTTTTAAAGAAAATCATGCAGCTTCCATAAATAACGGCAATTATAGAAACCGTACTTAATAATTTGCCTAGATAGACACGTTATAGATATTTTTGGCCCCCACAATGCAGCGAAATCAGATATCATCATATTAAAAAGATTTTTAAGAAAGAGTTATGACCCAATTCAGTAGTTTTTTAACGCCTATTAACATTTTTAATTTAGGTAAATGGTTTCCAGATTCTATGAAGTAAATTGAGTCTTCGGGATAGAAGACTCAATTTACTTCATAGAATCTGAATATAATAAAAACCTGAATCCAATTACTCATCATTTGTTTGATGAAATCAAAATTGTCACTGCATATTTCATTGCTTTTTGGCGTTCGCTTACCAACCACAGATTAGTAAACAAAAACCTATATTAAATAAATCGATGGTCACTTACAGATAATCCCCTGAATAATTATACAATCGCAAGAAGTATGAACTATCTAAGAGCTCTTATCCACACAATCATAGCTGAAGATATTGATTTGCATGATTTTCCAGTCCTTACAGAGGATCAATTAAGCCTTGAGTTCCTACCAACTAAAACAAGTACGAAGTTATTATTGCGAATGCATCAAGGCGGCTCATACTGTAAAATATAACAAGAAGATCATTTAGGAAACCTAAGACGGCTTGATATGGTTGTTACTAATGCGTGGCAACTACGGGGTAGAACTCAGTCGCGTCACAGATATGTTCGAATCTACTATTCATATACAGTATTAAATGGAGATATTTAAGAAGAGAAGTTACTATGGAAAATTATTGGATGTCTGTAAGAGGAATACGAAGACTCGGCTCTTATTCCCATGTACTATCCATCATTTGGTAAGTGGGATGGGTCGTCTTTAAAATGATTTTACCCCAGAAAGCCGTTATTCTAAACAATAAACCAATAAGGGAAAATGTGAATAATGAAGCAATGAACTTAATGAGAATGATTTTCATTTGTAACATTTTATCGATACACTGGTTCGAAAATATTAAAACTTTTTTATTATCTATTTTATAGTGTACCGATAAAATAATTATGAATACTTATAGTGAAATACGGCGACAAAACAAGTAATTATTTCGTAATTTTCATCATATTAAATAGCTCATTCTTGGGCTTAAGCATCTCTTTCAGTACTCTGAAAAAAGATTTGCGTAATCACCAAGATTGCTGAGGGCAGTTTATATAAATTGCACTTAAGACGGCATTGCTCTGTCGACAATAGCTCTTTCAGCTATTGTCGACAATTGATATAAATTTCACTCAAGAGGATGCTGATGCCCATCCTCCGAGTATTTCCCTTAGGCGCCTCTAGTACATCCAGAGGATAATATGGAGTGACTCTATTCTTATGCTGGGACCAACGTGACTTAATAAGAAACATTGAGAAATATCCATAGAACCAGTAAAACTATAAGATTTTAAAACTTTCGGTCATAGATTTTAATTTTGTTGCTTTCTTAATTGATACTCTTTAACTCGTTCCCACTAAGTTAAGGGAAAGTGTCCATATTGAGTTTTATTTCTTTGTACATCCTCTCTGGAAAACTATAGATTATTAACGGATGCAAGAGAAGAGAAAATATAAACTTACTCCTTATTGTCTTTCATATTTTTTTGCGTATTTTAACTATTGTCCATACTAATTTGTTTTGTTAATATTTGCTAAAATAAAAAGATATATATATATATATATATATATATATGTATATATATATATATATACATATATATATACATATATATATATATATGTAATATATATATATATATATATATATATATATATATATGTATATATATATATATATATATATATATATATATATATGTATATATATAAATATATAATGTTAACCACAGTAATAAATTAAAACTGGCTTTGACCATTTGTATTTGTTTCCGATTTTCTAAATAATTCTGATAAAAACAAATGCAAAAACTTGATAATAGCTATGTGCGAATTTTCCCTTTGTTGAGAACACTTTTACGTTCTTACAAAGTTACTACCCATTTTCATTCTTTTTGAAGTCAATAAAAAATTTAAAAAATCAATTAAATCCGCGGGTCAAAGAATATAGTTATTTGTTTTGGAAATTTATTTTATTATTATAAAAAATTGAAAGCGTCGATGTACTTGAGATAACTATATGAAACAGACATAAATTTTTGACAATTCAGCGGGTAAAAATATTCAACAGTATGATTATATTTTAACATATTTGATCGAAGTACATATTATAATGAAGCAAAATGAAAACGATGGCAGAGAAAAATGTACACGAAAAGAAACACTTTTCATTTGATGGCGAGTCTGGATTTATCGATGGCCTTTAAATCCAGACGAATTAAAGGCAAACTCTTTCTGTAAAGTTGCTGTTAATATTTCTTTTAATCTACTGTGGACAATGGTTTTTACTCTGTGTAAAACTTTTTTAAGGTATGGGGTTTTCACGTTCTAGCATTTCAATTTGCTATCTATAATTGCCTTATTAGATGTAACTAGAACAAAAAGGGCAGTTATTATCACAAAACAAAATCAGTGATTGAAAAAGTCAATGTGAATATAATTTTTTTATATAAGTTTATTACCTTCAGTTTTTGAAAAAAGTAAAACAAACATATTTCCTCTATCCTGTTTGGAAACTAAGGCATTTAGAAAATTATGAAACTTGCTGAAACTCGTCTGTTTTTAAAATTTGGTAAGCAGTTCTAGTAGATAATGACTTGTAGTCGAATATATCAGTACACATATGAAGATAAAAATAATTTATGTTTCTCGTTGAAACATTTTCTACCTCAAAATGTTTTTTAATCTTGCAAGTAAAGCGTAATATATGTGTGTTTCAGCCGAAACCGAGAAGCAAGCATATTATATTTATGTTCACTGAATCGTGGGACTATGTGAGAACATATAAAATTGGATGGCGTACAAAGACGTTTAACCTAGTTACTATTAAACATTTTGAACCGAGTTCTCTCATGTAATGTTCGACTAAATATTACTTCACAACATAATTATTTATATTAACAATTAATCTTTAATACATTAAATATTTACTTCCAATTTTATGCAATAAAGCTTGTGAATTAATTATTGTCAATTAACATTTTTCCATCAAAAAAACTAATATCTCATCACTTGTAAAATATTAGAACCACTTTACTTTACTCATTTTCCTGAGAAAAAAATAAACGTAGTAAATGATATGGATCCAAACAGATTAAGGGCAAAGATATTTTCAGTTTTAGCATATTATTAACTAAGGTGCCACTATATCATGCTATGGGATTAAATCAGTTTAAATGATTGTAAACTTTTTTAGATTTTTTGCAGTATTTTGTCAGTACAGATGCATATAAGCTAACTATTGTAAAAGAGTTTTCAGCTCACTTATGTCATATAATATCTAATTAAAAATTACTTTTGCAATATGGTCAGATCGGCTGATATTTAGACTGATTTAACTGGGGTCGATCACAAACAAAATATCTTATGACTCTTGTATCCACATTTTCACTGTAGTTTTTTTTACTAGCTTATCTATAATATAAATTTTTATCAAAAGCATTACTATATTACGCTGTGTGATTAATAT
The DNA here is from genome assembly GCA_039881145.1 of Druceiella hillmani. Lineage (NCBI taxonomy): Eukaryota > Metazoa > Arthropoda > Insecta > Lepidoptera > Hepialidae > Druceiella > Druceiella hillmani. Next base: position 8,128,756 of record JAYKKI010000010.1, on the reverse strand, counting down.
AGTCACAAAAATATTTCAGCTTCACGACAGTTTCAGACCATTTTCCAATATCGAGTCATACGAACTAATTACTATATAAGACTTTTAATCTGATTGGTCTCATGTAATGGCAAAGTAAATATTGTTTCATTATATAATAAAATTTGTTACTAATTAAGATATTAAGCTGTAAATATTTAGGTCCGAATTCACACCATAAATACAGTGAATCAATTATGAATATTGATACAAATTGGAGAAATAGTTGAAATATCATGAACTTTGTGGTGAACACAGAAAATATTTTTTAGAAATATATAAAAGAAACATTAAAAATTTACATTTAAATTTTTTTCCTCTAACAAGATTTTGACCTTTTTATTTATTGTTGGTCATGCTTATTTTATTCACACCACAAATGCACTGAATTTATAATGAATATTGATACAAATTGCCGAAAAAGTTGAAAAATCGTAAACCTTGTGCTCAATACGGAGACCATTTTTTATAAATATTAAAAAAAAACATTAAAAATTATATTTAAATTACGTTTAATTTTTTTATCGTTAACAAAATGTATTAAAAAAAATATCAAATTCAATCATTTTATTTAACGTTTTGTCATGCTTATTTTATTCACACGATAAATGCAGTGAATAAATTTTTAATAATGATACAAATTGTGAAAAAAATTTAAAAATCATGAACTTCTCGTTCAATACATAGAATATTTTTTAGAAATATTAACGACAAAAATTTTAAAAATTATATTTAAAACACATTTATATTTTTTTTCAAAAACAAATTGTATGAAAAGAAATGATGAAATATAACCTTTTTATTTAACGTTTGTAATGGTTATTTATATAAAATGATTTAGAAATATATAAAAGGATTTATATATTTCTAAATCCATTGATGTTATATTATATAACTCTGAAAATTGTATTTTGATTACTTTTAAACTTGATTCCATCAAATATAGCAATGCCAATATCTTATCATTGGTAAACTATTGTACCGACTTTACCCATATTTCAAAGAAAAAATTATATATAGGAAATAATATGGATAAAAATATTTAGCAAAACGTTGCTAACTTTGGCAGCTCATAACCAAATGGTGTTGCTACATAACGCTATGAGATTCAACCAGTTATAAAGTTGTTTATACTTGATGCCTTTTTTAAAATTTTTATTAAATCCATTTCTTTGACGGAAAATATTTCAGATTTGCAGCTTTTTTAATGCGCTTCACAATTTCTACACCTGTGAAATGAAATACATACCCAAGATTAATTGATATTGTACATAATGTTATTGTTTTTCGTGGTCCATTTTAATTTCTAAAAAAAATTGTTTGAAAATATTACTCTATACATTAAAAAATATTCAGTGGTTTGCGGAGGAATTTTAAGCCGCAATACGTAAATGAAATTTGCAAAATCTTCCTTTAAGTAATATGGCATTCAAATGAACTGCTAGCTAGACTGCAGACTTGCAGAGTAAAGCAAAATACGCTCGTAAAACAAAGGTACATGAATTTATTATGAGTCCGGAAGTCAACAGGACACTTTGTTCCGGTTTTACTTTTGTAGAAATGAAAATATTTGCGGAATTTAGACATGTTTTTCTCTTGAAAAATGTTACTAAGAGGACATTCCATCTTAATGAAGTGTTTTATTATGGTCCCACAAGTAAAATTAATAGAAAAAAAGCGTTGAAAATGTTATTTTCCTCTGTTTTCTTATCTATACCTCAATGTAACTTGGAAATATGTATCATTTTGATGCAATGTTTTTTTTTATTTTTTATCTAATGTGTATGTATTGTTCTTATATAATTTTCAGTATAGGCGACATGGTGGAAAATTAACCACATCTGGGTGCTAATTAAAACTAAAGAAGTTTGATACATCACATGTAATAGCTGACTTTCCCTCGTGTGGTAAATTTATATGAACAAATGAAAACACGCAAGGCCATCCAGAATGATAAACGAAAATAGAAAAAACGAGTCTTTATATTGGTGACTTTATGATACGAACGACAACGAAACCTAAAATATTTCTTCTAAATTAGGTACTGAAGAGAGTGATTCTATCGCTCATTAATAGTGTGCATATAGCGTCCCAATAAACCAGGTCATTCCGTTGCGACGTTATGACGTTGCTTCTTTATTCACTTTGTATATTTTTCTGGTTTCAAATAATAATTTTCTTAGAAGAATTAAATTTCCTGGGATGAGAAAAAAGTCCGGATCATTTCATGAGTCGCCAACTCTTACGAAAAATCACCCTCATCTATCATTCCATTGCAACATTATGAACGGATGACGAGCATACACATTTATGCATTTATGATATTAATTAGGAAGCTAGCATAGTATTCATGTATGGCTAATGTTTAATGTATGACAGAATAAATTGTATGGCTTTTATTTCGAAACAGGAAGATAGTATTTGATTTTAACTACTTTTATTGTGATACAAATTATTTTATTATGGTGTCTACGGGTAAGATGTTCATTAAAAATTGTTATAGTTTTATACAAAGCATTTTACTTTATCTATAATTCTTAACACATATTATATATGTAGATTACAACATTATGGCGCCGTCTAATTTTCCTCACATCTCCTCATCGTCCCGTTTCCTCACAAACGCATAAGCCGGTACATCGCTATGCCTTAGGATCGATCAGTATGATTAATGTATTTACTTTTGAAATATCTCGTCTTGTATTTTTATAAAAACAATTTTTTATAAATAAGTTTAATGGTTCAACGGTTAACCCTCAACCCCTTTTCTCTTATTTAACCATTGCTAAACATGGTTCAGTCTAGTAAATTCATTCAAGATTCGGTGTAAATTACATATACAAAGTCTTGAATAATAGTTTTCATATTATTAGCATATTTCGAAATATAGAATCTATATCAATGTTGTGTATAATTCTTTTCTATTACTTACCGTAACCGTGATGAACGCATTTTAATACAGCTAGTATTATTTTCTCAAAATTAAAATTAAAAATATTACACATATTTTCGGAAGGGGAGGGGGAGGGGGGGCTAGCGTCGAATGGTCATTTGAGCGCGAGACCTGTGAGCGTGTGATCATATTTATACTTTGCTTGGGGTATTCCAGTGCTCCTGGGTAGAGTTAAAGTATGTTTGTTGTAATTTTTTTAATGTTTTTCCTGTAAAATGTATGTTTTTGTACTGTTTTACGCACATTTATTATTTTAATGTTCTTTTACATTCTTTCGTTAAAATTATTAAAAAACGGTGCTTGTTTAATATACTTTGATGTTTGCATTTCATAACGATTTATTTTAGTACCATATATCCTGCAAAGCTAAGTAAAGGAAAGAAGAAAAATGTACTCATGCTTTCTATTATGCTCTACCAACCAAAGATAAATCTCTTAATTTGCCCATATATCTCTTAATTTTCCCGATAAATCTCTATATTTGTCATACCTATAGTTTTTCTGGTAAAACTCATCGCTGGAGCCTTTGTGTATTGTATGGCATTTTAAACATTTCCGAAATTAATTCTATGGTATTACTAAATTAATCTAACGCCCCAGATAAACAGATTTTCAAGAACAGAAAAACTTACTTGAAGATTTTAGCTTTTGACCTTATAAAACCCTACTTGGATGAATGATTTAGATACAGATAATTGCCAACACATCCACAAATAAGTATTGGAAATATACTTGAAAAAAGCGTCATCCGATACTTTAAACCCTTGAGATTCTAATTCTGGAAGATATTCATTTTACCTCAGGTCAAAAGAGAGTAAATCACGAAATAGATGTGATAATGGTAAAACTTTTACATGTTTAGAGTACCAAAAATAAATTTTTAAAACTGTTACGTAAATTTTTTTTATGAAGATTCAATTGTGATGAGAAGACTGTTGCATCATAAAGGTCCGTATAAATTGATTTTTAATGAATATTCAATATTTCATAAAAATAACGTTTCATTTCATACTTTGTAGTAGGGTTACTCCTCCTCGTTTATAGCAATGTTTTAAAGAAGGTAATTTCCATCGTTTTGAAGCACGTAATTCACATCGTCGGAAATAACAGATCAATTTTTTTGAGAAGATGTTGTTAAATTGGTACCATGGGTTGAGGTTTTTGAGTGCTAATTAAGAGGATTAAAATTAAATTTCTATTTAAATTACTATTTTAAACTTTGTAAATTTTTATATAAGAGATAAGCGTTTTGGCGTGTTTGTTTTAATGTCTTTATTATTGGGAAAATGTTTAAAATTAAAAAAAAACTTTGTTATTGAAAAATAAATAATTTGTCAGTCATGAAGATTTACATTGCATGCAATATTTTCCCCTTATATTTTTGAGAAAAATCCAAAATAACAATTGCCACACCATTTAATTAACATCTCTGCCATGTAAAATTTAATAGACTCGAAATAATAAAACTTCTCATGCAGGAGAAGGATGTAAACATACTTCTCCTGGCTTCATTGCATAATATTTGTTTCGGCTGACATATTTTTAAATATAAATATGTATAATATTATTAGTATAACCTAATAAAATATAGAGGTCATCTCTATATTTTATTAGGTTATACTTAACAATAAAACATTTCTGAAATTTCGTTCTATGTAATTTACTAAAAACCTCCTCTAATACAGTCCTGCTTGAATTGAATACTTCACCCCAAGGACCCAATCAATTTTAAGGTCTGCGTTATAAAATGTTCCTATATGGATTAGAATAGCGAAATATTATAAATAATTCGCCACTTATATAATATTCTATATCGCTCGGTCACAGTGTCCATTTACTCCGTATCTACATAAAGATCATATAGGCATATAGGAGGCCATATAAATTGAGTGAGGCCCACCTTAGAATATAAAAGGCTATTTACTAATATTTTATACTCGAAATTCAACGACCAGCTATTATTTTTCTATTGCAAATTATTGCATTTACTCGTTTTACGTCATGTATTTGTTTAATTAAGAAAATCCACAAAGCAAATTTTCACCAAATCCTATAGATATTTCTCTTTCTGATCCGATATTATAGATATTTTGAAACTTTATGAACAAATTATATGTATGCAATTTTAGGAAATTAATACAGTCCTGGGCAAAAGGGATTACTAAAGGCCATCGCTTACAAGTGAAACTTAGTTATGTAGAGTAAAATTATAGAAATTATACAACGGAAAAAGTTCAATTTGCTTTTTTCGTTTTCAGAGTTAGGCCTAAAAACGGCTTACTCGATTGACATAAATCTACCAACATATATTTGTGTGTATACGTATATATATTCGATTTTATTGGGCACACATCTCTTTGGCAACGACTTAGTATCTTATATCTTCATGAGGAGAGGCACCGATCTGCTTAATTTTCGCCAGAATGGCGAGACAAGAGAAAATATGATTAGGGTTTAGTTCTCTGTCGGAATGATTTCTGTCAAAACAATAAAATCAAGTTGCATCTCTCTGAATTTTCATTCTCTAAAATGTCGAGTTCCTAGTCTTGTTAAAGTTTTGTAGGGGTTTTAATTAAATATTTCAACTTGATAGTCCTGTTACAACATTTTCATTTTGCTAACGAGTTTACATCACTGAGATTGACTAGAGGAAATAATTCATTATAAAATAACATCGCACCCTTTGTCAATGCATCCATGGCCTCATTTTCATCTATGTCAATATGCGCCGGGATCCACTGCTAAGAACATTATTTGTCAAAGTCAAGAATTTTGTTCAAGGTACTGTGTTTATTAAATATTTGCTCTTAATGTCTCTTTTTATAGCTTGAAGGGCAGCTTTGGAGTTGCAAAAGATAATTTATCCCTCATCTCTTTCAATTTCTTAAAGAACAATGTACATATTGAAAGTCGCTATTAGTTCACAGGTGTAGTTAGAGGCTGTACAAAATTTAAATTGTTTTTGTACTATTATCTGAAAAAAAACTAAACTGATACCAAACTTATATTTTTTTAGAGTCTCATCTAAAGATCCATAAGTGGAAGCACGAACAAAACCTTTACCTGAATACAATTCAATGGTTCTATTCCTTCAGCTTTTATGTTAGAAATCAGTTCTTTTTGAAACAAGGCTCAAGAAGATCAGTTTTGGTATTTTTTGAAAGTAGAGAAGGTAGAATTAGCTTTTAAAAGATTACAAATATCTTAAGTAAATATGTTGTCAGACTGTTTGGTCATACTGTGACGTAAAGGATCGTTTAAGTCTTACACTATTGCTCTAATTTTGAAAGTATCTTTTACCATACGGATATTTTTTACAACTTATAATAATGTTGGTGAAGTTAATGGCATTATATTTTTGTTTATTTTCAAGAAGCTGCAGACCATATTCTTTCTGTGATTTAGTGTTACTGTTTCAATGATTACTTTTACGGTTCTAGCCTATATATTTTTGATCTATTCTAATACCAGTTTTGAATGCATTCCGTGAGACCAGATCAGTAAAATATATTCCATGGTGGAAAGAATTAATGTAATATAAAAAGTTTTTAAGTTATTGGAGCTTGCGTCCCAATCATAATCCATGTTTCATATTGCTTCATAATCCACGGTGCATAGAATTTCTAAAATTTTTAATTTTTTTAAGCGTTGAATATATTTGGCGTTAATTTTGTAGAAATTCATAATTCAAAATTAAATGAAACTACGTGAGGTAGTATTATTTCTACTATCTTTAATTTCTTTACCACGACCTAGGTTTCGTTGTATTACAACATCTTCAGGTGGGATATTAGTAAAGATTAACTCTTAGGAACAACCAACAGCATTTATATGTTTCAAACACAATAGCGGAAGACTGCTTTGTGCGGATTTTTCCATTGTTTATGTTAGTGAGTTTATTGCATAGGCGCAGACTAGGTTTTATTATATTACGGAGAGTTATACAATATACCAATATTTTATTGAGGGTAATAAATTCAATTGTTGTTATTATGTGAGGTTATACAATGCAAACTTTACGGTGTATGTAATAAAATTAGTTTTTTCTTTCTAAACTCTCTTTAATCGGTCTATTAAGGATCGCTGAAAATTTATTATCATCAGAAATTCATAAATTCACATATTTTTTTCCTGAACCTTTAGTACATTACTTCTATTCGACTTAGAGATTAAGAATTAAAACATTTTACTATTTACATCTTCTATCTTCTATTATATCTTCTTTGGTTTGATTATTATTTTCCTGAACCTTTAGTACATTACTTCTATTCGACTTAGAGATTAGGAATTAAAACATTTTACTAATTACATCTTCTATCTTCTATTATATCTTCTTTGGTTTGATTATTATTTTCCTGAACCTTTAGTACATTACTTCTATTCGACTTAGAGATTAGGAATTAAAACGTTTTACTATTTACATCTTCTATCTACTATTTATATCTTCTTTGGTTTGGCGAAATAATGTACCAAAAGTCGAATAAGGTTTTAAATTGTTCATTTACTAAAAAGAGAAAAACGACTTGGAAAGTAATTTTTGTATTTTCAGTTGTTGTTAATAATGTACTTGCCGGAAATTGTGTCAAGGACGCAGTTGCATACGTATTTAATTAATTTATATTTTTTTATAGAGAGAAAGCAGAAATTCAATATTTATTTGGAAAAATTAAATTCTTTAGTTTTTTTATACACAAAATGTTTCCACGGAGTGTCGCAAATTTCCGTATTGTTTGTGATAATATCGATTTCTTTGTGATCACTTCCATTAAAAAAAACATAACACTGATGGATTTAAGTATATATGAGATAAAAGATATTATACGATCATAATAGAATAATTAAGTACCTACTTACTAATAACTAAACTTATCAACAATTACGAAATTTTTGTTTTTCGTCAAGTTTCACATTTTCTTTTATTAATTACATTGATTATTGTAAAATAAACAAAACAGTAATAATAATTTTTTATAATTTTATTACAAGAGTAATTACTAAAAATGTTATTATAAGAAGAAAAAATCCCATAACAATGTTTATTACTTTTGTGTCGTGATTTAAAATTTAAACGTTACGTGAAGAATTATAAAAAATCTAAAAATCAGTCAACAAAACTTTACTTATATAATCACTTTTTCCTTCATTACTAATTTGCAAATTGGCCGAAGTTGGTAGGTTGTCATATAAATATAAAGAGATCCAGTGTAAAATATTAGGTATTATTTTAAATTTTGAAATAAATAATGACCAAATTGGGAAAAACGAACCTTAAATATTAAAGGAAATTAAGAATTTTCTGTAAATATAGTTATTTTTATTTTTATTTGGCTTAAGTAACTTCCCGTCGAGTTTGCCGCAGATCTTTTTTTAAACGAAATGTTCTGTAAATACTTAGTCACATATAATCATTTAAGGGTAGGTACTTTCATACTATATTATTTAAAATTATTTAAAAATATTTTTGCATCGAAACTTAAACCTATGATATTGTCTAACAATGAGGTTTAGAATCGTCATTATAGTTTCAGGATATGGGAAAGTATTCCTTATAAAAATACCTAAAAAATAGTATTAAAATCCTCATAACTTGCTGTTTTTTGTAATATTCTACACATATAATATGTAAAATTAAAAAAAATAACTGTGGTAATTTTATGTATACATAAATCTTTCAGTTTACATATTTTTTAGAGTTTACTAATGAGATATATGAGGATCAGTTATGATTTATTGCCATACGTAATTTAAAACTTCTTTGTCGAACTGTTTCTAGAAAAAACGACTATGACACACAGAAAAACTTATATTTAAATAACCGTAAACGGGCTCCTTTTCAGTGTTCACTAGTAAAAGATATTCTTGTGAAAGTTTTGACCGGTATTTCTTTCGACGTTTCTATTCAGTGATAAAATACTTAGAATACGCTTGAAAATATAGAGACATCAAGATTCGTTCATTTAATTTTATTTATATTCAGAACCCTAAAATTATGTGATTGATAATATGAGACATTTCTAACAACAATGTTAAGGCGTTATGTATTTATTAATATTATTAATTGGTGTCACATTTATATTGTGATCACAAAATTAAAAGAAATGGTTTCGAAAATACAAAACAAAATACAATAAACATAAAGCTTCATAAATATTGCATATATTAACTACAAGTTTTTTCAAAGAAGCGAAGAAAAAAATGTAACCAAATAGAGTATAGCATGCAATGTTTAGTTACATAGCCAGTTGTCAATAAAAGATTGTATGGTATTTGATACAGGACACCGATCTGCTTACTTGATTAATGACTATAAAGTTTTGGTAGATACGATGCTTTAGCCAGATGGCACATAAGAGATAAATATTAAAGATGACAGAATGGGAACTGATATAAACCACAGAAATTCGTAATATGACAATATTAAATTACACATTGGTAGCACGATATTATATAGTTTAATAATAAGAAAATGAATTCCATTTCAATAAAGGCTCAATTAGAAACCTGAATAATTAAAGAAGGGTATATAAATAAAAATCATTTAATATTGAATATATTATATTATAATTGCGTTAATTTTGTAGAAATTCATTATTCACGATTAAATGAAACTACGTGATGTAGTATTATTTCTTCTTTCTTTAAGTCCTTTACCACGACCTAGGTTTCCTTGTATTACAACATCTTTAGGTGGGCTGTTAGCAAAGATTGCTAACTACCAATCTTTGCTAACAGCCCACTTGAAGATGTTGTAATACGACGAAACCTAGGTCGTGGTAAAGAACTTAAAGGAAGTAGAAATAATACTACATCACGTAGTTTCATTTACATGTGAATAATTTAATAATAAGCAGTGATTAATATTCAATAACATTTAAATTGGCTATACAATATAACGGATGGGGCAATAAGAAAAGGTATTCTATATATTTAGCCACAATATAAAAGACCAGGAAAAATGCGAATTGAAATTGTTTCTTTAAAATAGACATCTTATTTTATACTGATTTCGCAGGAGACACTTCCACTGCCCCTCTAAAAAAAATGGAAAATTTTAGAATATAATTGATAAAAACCAATAATTTTATTCATACGAATAAAGTTTATGTATAAATATTATAGACAATAAACACTAGATTAATCAAAAACGGGTCTATCAGACGGAATGCTGGCTTCGAAATCGAATCTACAATCGTTACAAAAAATATATGAGAGGTTTCTTTTCCATCCTCGATATTTCCGACGAAACTCCTCGTTGGAGTTTTTCCTTTGTTTTCCGGTATTCCAATCCACTCACGGCCTTTGAATCATTTGCTGTTGCGAGCGTTAAGTTGCTTTCCTTTTGAGGAAATCGTGCCGTAAATGTCGATTATTTATTAGGCTTTGATATCCTTAGCGGCAAACTTGTACAAAGCATTGAACGATTAATGGATAATGAAGTTATTTTAATGTCTCACCTTTCGTAAAGAATGTATGATTAAATAAACAAATAAAAATACATTTAACCCTTGTCGTTTGTAGGTTTGATTATATTTATAAATGTTGCTTAATATGTGTTTATTATTTTGAAATATAATGAAAGTCCAAAGAGTTTACGTCGATACGTTTATTTATTTGAACTCTAATATATGTCGTTTCTTTTTAACAATCACTCCGCTCCTTGTGGCTTTTACTTTTTTTTTTAATTCAACTTTCATTCATTTCTCCATTTCTTTCCATAATTAAAGTTGCTTTTTGTTATTTCAAATAAATATATACTGAACTTAAATATATGAAAATTCCAAGTAAAAAAATTTTAAGTAAAAGAATTGAAATGCATGAAGTTTAACGAATAAACGAAATGAATAAAATATGAGTTATCTTCGTCGAGACTATTACAATGGATTTTTATTATCATTATATTATTGAAATAAACCTGAATAAGTGTTATGTAGTTGCAGCCAGGTATGCAAAGCACGAACAGACAAAGAGTATTAATAATAGAGCCAACTAAAAAAACTAATACAGCATCTCTTGCTTCATTAATATTCTCCCATCCTTATTTATTTAGGCCTTGTATTTTACGTTGCTTACCTTCTTGGTAGATTCTGAAGATTTTTATAAATATATAAAATTACAGTTATTTTTATTTCATTTTTATTTTTTTTGTTAATTTTGTAGTGAAAATTTATTCGCCACTGTTAACAGAAAAAGGTTGCTCTTGGAGCAATAAGTTGCATTTTATATATCGCAACAAGTACGCATAAAACAAAATTATAAATATTCGATCTTTTTATGAATTTTGCTACTAGGTAGCAAAATTCATAGTCTTTTTTTAATTTAGTAAGATTTCAACTTGTAACGAATACTGTGGTGATGGGATATGATGTGAGATAACGTTTGGTAATAAAATCTTTCAAGTACGAGAAGAGTTCACACTAGAAGAATTTCATAAAGACTTATGCCGAATAAATATTTATGGATACATAGATTATTCACTAAAATATCTACAAATATCATCATTATTTATCAAGAAATACTCACAGGCCCTAAAATATTCAAAGGCCTAAAAATATCCTAAAAAATATTTTAAAAAAGAAAATATATCCTATATTTTCTCTTGGGTACATTAAACAATTAGCCATCAAATTAAAAAGAAACTCTTAAATATTGATGAAATTATTCTACGGTTCCATGTACAAGTATAGGCATATAAATATTTAAAGTTATACATTCAACATTTCTTCTAAACTATTTATCAATATTAATTATCATATTGTGTTACGAAAACATGTTCCAGAGGTGTAAACTAATTGCGAATTTTTCAGGAGCTTTAAGTAAACTTCTAGTAACCCTCTGGTCCATAGTTTGAACTTCAGTAATTTTTTATTTTTCTTTTATATTTCTAATAATAACTCTAATACTTCCACTTTATGTAAGTCTCTGAAAAGAAAATAGTTTTAGAATCCTTGTAACTCGCTCTACCATTTGCTAGCCAACGTGACATGTAATATTAAAAATAAATTTTAAAAATCTTTCACACGGCTATGTAAATTTAGACGGTTGTATATATTTTATAGCTTTGCTATATTTCAAGTTAGTAGTTCTGGTCTTCTGACGAAACTGAAACGTATTGTGAAAGACGGACAAATGATTGGGCACGTAAATGATCTTATAATATTTCGGTTTCGTACATACGAATCTCTAAAAAAATGTTTAAATCTAATATCCTATTGACGGAAAACTTTGCTGCTGAAATAAAGAGATTTAAATGTAGTTTTTTTATTGCGTTGACTTAAAAGCTTTAATTTTTTACCGTTTTAGGAGGCTGTAGACATAACTATTATTGAAATTAATTCCGAGTGGAAATTAATTCTAACTTGGCACCTTCACGTCTTTCGAGAAAAAGTCTCTTGACAGACAGACGGTCATACAGAGGAAACAACGAAGTTTACTAAAATGGTGCCTTTTCTCCTTTTGAGATACGAAACCTTAAAAACTGTTGAAATCAAAACTAAATACCATTATTTTTCATTGAAATAAATATATAATCAATAAACTTGAACAAAGAAATAATAAGCATATATTTCATAAATAGCAAAAGTAAATAATAGCAGATTGGATGTCTACAGAAGAATGAGCTTGTGGCTACGACACCTCCGGTTTATAAAAGCTTGATCAGTTCATTGTTTAGGGGTATGCTTTTTATATAAATTATAATAACTATTTTCGTACACCTTGTAACGATGATGTGTCGACCCCAGTTCTGTTCCGATGGCTGTTAGGATTACCAAGTGGTCTTCTGAAACTTGTTTTTCGGTAAACAGCTGGTTTATAATTGTTTCTCTGTGTATCTATTATATTTTTCTCGCACGAAAAATATGTGCAGAATCACAGTACTATTCATTATCAGCTCAACCCGCATACAGAAATTATCTTGTTTTCCCATTGTACTAGCTGAGCTGCATGTTTTTTGGAGAAAATCATTTCCATTTTCAATTTGACACAATATACCGGATAATAGTAGGTAAAGCAGTAACTTATTTCATCTTAATATTCTTTATAATATTCTGCTAATTTGTGAATTTTTTTTTTTAAATAATCATTTCAAAATCTGGCAACATTAGAATAATTTTAATATAGCTCCAAAAATAAGAGGATCAATAAAACAGTTTTCGGTGCCGTATTGCAAGAACAAACCATTTCCTAGATTTTTGTTTTCAACTTAGCAATTTAATTTTTAAATTTATTTTTTTATAACGACGAGAAGACATTTTTTTGACCTCATGCGGATGAACAAAACACTTTAGTTATTTCAATAGTTAAGTATAGTATTCATTGGTAATAGCTCAACCTCCTCCTCCTATCAATTTCCAAGCCCCCGAGAATACCAGAGAACTCCAATTGTGACTTTTTCTGCAAAGTTACTGTTTTCGCTATTTAAGATCCACCTTTACTTACATTTAATCCACTCTTACGGTTACTACGTTATCTCTGACGTATATCACTCGATACATTTTATAAACATGTGTGATAAAACATAGCATAACGCGTTCAAGTAAGTCAAAATACTCTTAAGATATATTATTTGAATGTGTTTTTGGACTGTCAAAACGAAAATGCAGTGTCATTGATCGACCACCTTTTTCAATTTATGGGTTCTATATAACGAAAGAAAAAAGAGGAACTCTTTTAAAGTTACTTTCTTCTTCATCCATATATCCGTCTGTCATAGCCAGTTCTCTCAGAAACCGTTTGGACTAAGCGCTAACGATACTAACCCCCATATATTATAACAATTAAAGTGTCGTTTCAAAAATGTTAGCACCTACAATACTTAAAAATAACATTTACTCACTTTTCTTATCGTAACATAATACAAAATATCAACTCATAAAGATTTAAAAACTGTTCATTACAAAGTTTTATCTAACATTTTTCCAGAGATAATGCCAAGAATATTAACATAAAATTTTCTGAAAAACCATTGAATATAGAAATTTACAGTTTGGCAAAATGATTAAGCACGTTATCCTACAATCCTCTGTTAGTTTACCCGTAGAAATATTTTAAAAGAAACACATATTTATAAGAATTCCACATCCATTCTTTTTCATAATTTTTCAAAACACAGTTTAGAAAAGTAATTTACACCATATCTACTATGGTTGTGTTACCATTCATTATGTCCGAACTGTTAAGTCAGAAATGTAAAAAACAGCCTTATTTGAAATGTAGGTAAAGTTTAAAGAAAATTTGGAGCGGTGATTCTAAATTTGATAGTTTTTGAGATATTCTCTATATTTTTAAGTTTGTAGAAATTTGCTAATTAACTAATTTACGTAATAAAAAATAATATTGCTATTTATAAATATTTTACTAGGATGCTATGTACTGTTAAACATTTATTTATGCCTGAGTGTGTATGAAATCTTCATAACGCGATTTTTACTCGTACTAAATAGGTTTATATGGATAAATTATAATAATTTTCACAAAGTGCATGTTTTTCTTAAATAAATAGCTTGAGCCGTTTAATTTAGCAACTTTAAAATTATTTTACTCTTGTCATGCTTATACATCTGAGTGAAAATATTACATGGTAATTGAGAAACTATCACTAAAATATTTTATTATTTATTGGTTTTCTTAGTAAACTTAAAACTTGTATTGTCACATAGATACATTAACATTTCAAATAAAGTGTTTTATGCTTCGTCCAATTATTATTTCAAATGAAGTATTTTGAATTCATCTGTCCTTATTTTAGATTCAAAGTTATTAAGTTAACGTTTTACAATATTATATTTGTACAGATGGTAATGAGCTTTCAATTAGGTAGAAATGCCAAACTGAACTACGAGATACCTCAACTTTAATTGAATTGCTTCATAGAAACATTACCATTCAACTCGGAGTGTTCAGACAGTCACAATATTGGTGTAGAAAACCGAGATTTACTACACATAGTTCCAATTTTTAAGTTTTTGTATAATATTTTTCTCATGAATCGGTTTCCATTATTGAATGGCGATTAAGTAATAACAGACTTAAATTCTGCAACTACATTACCTTTTTTTTTCTTTTCAGATATTTGGGACCCGTTTTCTAAAAACAAGATTTGATCTGGATAACATTTAAAGAAATTAGGGAAGCAAACCCAATAAAAATCTATTAAATAGTTTCTAGAAGGTTATTAAGATACTTTAAAATACGAAATATTCATTCGAGAATATTTAAAAAATATATATTTAAGTGTTAAACTTAGTTGACTGTTCTCCAGAAATAGGGGACGGAATACTAGCTTTCATGTTTTTCTCTGACATTTTTTACTTAACCCTTATGTCGTTTCCTTCCATAAATTTTTTTTATCATGTGCTTAAATAAGTTAACATATAGAGAACCAAGATATGCCAGTAATATAAAGATACTTCTAAGTGAAATTAGTTATTTGATAATAACAAATATTATTTTTGGAACTGATTCGATAGTTCGGAAGTAAAATTGAGTTTTTCTTGCAAATTAGCAATATCAATTTTCCGCCATTTTTTCAAATTTAATATTACATTAGTGATGTAACAAGCGTAATTCGTAAAGTACTTCGGAATTGGCAATTTTTTTTTTTAATAATTTACATTATAATTCAAAAAATAAAATTACGAGTACATTAATATAATTTTGATATCCATTTGAACTTGCAGTTTTTTGTAAAGTAACTTTTCCATTTAGAAACTTATCGAGCATTTACAATAGATTTAATTCATAGGAATATGTTTTTTATAAATATCATTATAGGTTTAACCAAAAGGAAAGTGACTGTGGACTACACGCAAGATGGTAATGATAGAGCCCCATCCAGTAATAAAAATTACAAATAATTAAATGAAATTATGTATAACCGTATTCACCTTAGTTGGGATTGTGTGTGTGTATATATATATATATATATATATATATATATATATATATATATATATATATATATGTATATATATATATGTATATATATATATATATATATTTATAGATATACATATAGGCACAATAGTATGAGGACAGTAAACAGCTAATATTTTGTTTTCAGTGTTATATTGTTTGAGAAGTATTGAAAAGAACTGAAGCTCTAGGTAGAATTAATAAATTGAAAATATACGAAAGTTGTTACGTATAATTTAAACGAAGTTCAATCACGACATCGTGAAATTTGGTATCGTCAAATAACATGACAATTAAATGGAAAGGAAACAAATGATTTAACAGATATTTCAAAGAGAGATAAAAGTGTATATTAATGTATATTAATTTTTTTAAATTAAATGAATGTATATTAATTTTTCCTTTTTGATCCTAAAATTAAATACAATGCAAAGAATGTGTTTTTTTCAACTAATTGCTAACAAATTAAAGTATTTTGAAAATAATTATATCATCTTTTGCTAAAGAATATACAACAAATTTTTGTAAACTGTTATGCGGAATGGGTTTTATAATTTTTCAGAAAATAATTCGAGAAAAACGCCCACTCAGTAGACCTATTGAATTCCGACACAATTAGAGAACAAAATGAAAACACACAGAGAAAAAGAAAACAAGCATGTAATATATCCGAAAGAATTAACATCAAATACAAGAAATGAAGGATAAATAAATTGTTGTATTTAAACGTCCGGGTTTAATTTACCCTAAATCTTGCCGATGTCCAAAGTTAACACTCTCAAACGAAGTAATAATATGTTTATAAAAAAGTATTCCAATACTTTTACTTAAGACTTATATGAAATAAATATAAAATTCGTCGAAAGAAACCGAGACAACTACAGTTTTTTCAATTTCAATTTGTCCTAAGAACCTCATAATGCTCATAGATTAATCAAGTTAATAAAGGCTCAAGTTGTTTATTTAGGTGAAATAAATGAAAAAAGATAAAAAAGGGATTTGGGTAAATGCCATACTTCTTTATAGATTTCTATGAACAATTTTGCCAAAAGTCTCGTTGAAAACGAGAATCATTTGTTTTTAATTTTTTCGTCCATAATTCAAAAATAGAGGATTTACCGTAAAATTGAAGCACATAACATTTCCTACAGAAATATTAACTTTTATTATATTTCCTATACTTTTTGAAATAATCGGGTATGAGTATTGTGTAATATGTTCAAGTATAGTAGTTACCGTTGCTTTGGGTATTATTGAATATTATAACTGCAAGCAGTGGTGACCATGGTAACAGTCTCAACTGCATGGTTTTAAAAGCCCGTGTAAAGAATAGCAGGGAAAATAGAAAATAATATATTAATAATATACATGTATATGTGTGTGTGTGCGTGCGGGCGAGCGCGCGTGTTCGCGTGAACGCGTGTGCGCGTGTGTTCGTGTGCGCCTGTGAGCGTGTGCGCATGTGAGCATGTGATGTGCACGTGTGTTCGTGTGAGCGTATGTTCGTGTGCGCGTGTGTGCGTGTGTGCATCTGTGCGTATGTGCGTGCGAGCGTTTGTGCGCGCGTGTTTTTGTGTGTGTGTGTGTGCGCGTGTGCTTCTGTGTGCGTGCGTGCCTGCGTGAGTGTGTGTGTGCATGTGTGTGTGTGTGCGTGCATGCGCGCGCGCATGTGTGTGTGTGTGTGGGTGTGTGTGCGTTTGTGTACGTGGGTGTGCGTGGGTGTGGTTGCGTGTGCGTATGCGTATGCGTGGGTGTGTGTGTGTGCGTGTGTGTGTGTTTTTGTGTTTGTGTGACAGAGTGTTGGAGTTTACGCATGAATAATGATAGAAAATTAATATTTTCCCACCGTATTTTATATTTACCTTAGGATTAATCTCGCAGAGAGACGTGAGAAATTACGCTGTAAATTGCGTAATTATACAAAGAATTATCGTCACCGTAGTATTTTGGGTTGACCACAAGTTTTACGGATTTCGATGGCTTGGCGCATTGAGGAGACCCGGGTTTCATTCCCGGCCGCTCATCGAGCCGGGCTGTACTAGTGTTCTGGTTAGTCGTAAAATATTGCAAGATCGCTTTGTGGCTATAAGACGTCCACATGTATTTATTGTATACATTAAAGTAAGTAAATAAATATAATTGAATAGAAATTAGTTTGATATACATCAATAGTTCCCTAAATTTAAATAAAAAAAATCTAGAGCAAGTCTATAATTATCAATATTTTCATGTGTTTTTATTTCATTGACGACAGTTTCTCTTTCAAATATTATTATTTGTTTCACTTATTTTATTTTTGCACAGTATTCCAGTAAATGTCACAAATCTTCTTCATCACTTGAGCAGGCTACGTAACTAATGATAGCGCCCAAGTTTGGCCGTTGACAAGAATGTTCGTTTTTTTTAAAGCACAGTGTTAAATATTTATATTGGGCTACATATTACGTTAGCATAGGGTTTTTTTTATTAAAATATCACACTATCAATGCTCAAAAAATAATTTTTTAAAGAAAAATATTTTCTTTTACCTTTGTATTAAAATTAAATTTTCATATTTTATTAACCTTTACAATTGGTAAGAGTTCCTTTATAATAATTGATATAAATTATATTTGTTAGCTATTTAATACAGTCAAAATATTTGTATTATGTTATTAAGCCAAATCCATAATAAACCAATATTTATTTGACGACGTTGCATAGGACTTGACCAAATTATTATAATATATCTCTATTTATATTAAAAAAAGTATAAACAAAAAATAGTTAACGTCCCGTTTTATAATCATGTTATAATACAAAGTGTAAGGAGAAAGTCTACATGAAATACTTTTAAATTCTATTTTATAAATATATGAGATTTATTAAAAAAATGTATATTTATCGTTCATGTTAGGTAATTAATTCATTAGAAGTTCCGACTAGTTTTAAGGATTGACAAGTTCGCATAAAGCAAACATATATTCCTAACCCATACACCAGCTGGGTAAAAAGACAGTAACAAAATTGAGATGAAAATAATAAAACGATGGGGAAACTCTCGCTTAACGCATTAGTCTGTAGGTTTTGTTTTAAAATTGCTAGAATGGACCTGTTAAAAATTAAAGGTAAGCCTGACACAAGCTTATTTGACTTGCAAATGCAGAGCAGGGCGGAATTTCGAGCGCAATCTCTTGACGCGTTCACACTTGACGTGTACCCTTGACGCATACTCATCACTACCCACTGGTTGTCAACTGGCTGTAAAGACACTTATAGCTAATTCAACTTTTAATGTAAATTTTGACCACGTTCACCATTTGTGACGCGTATGACGAAGTGAATAAAATCAACTTGCGATTTTTCCTCCCGTTCCTAAACTCTTCCATTTCAGGCAATGTCAAAAGCTACATTCATTTATTCTTTAATTATTAATTTCCTTACAGACCCATTTAAAATGTATTACTTAAGAAAATACTGAACATTTTTACAATATCAAAAATGGAAGCAAGTGGAGAGTTTCTAATTTATTTATTGTTGTTTTATTACCATTATTATAAATAGCCGGTTCTGAAAATTTTCGATACTATCATTTCGTTTTACTACCCCACCTTTGAAAAAGTGCATATGTCCGTAATTTAGAGCTTTGCCACTGAAATAAAATTCCATAATCAAATTGCTATTTTATAGTGATAACTTAAATAAAAGAAGTGGTATTATTTCGAATTTAAAGAACCAAGTAATTCAGCAATTTGCAATAATATAAAATTATTGATAAGAAATAATGTAATTTTGACAAAAGATATATATGAAGTAAGAAAAATAAAAAATACCGATTGTGTTATTTTAGGGACCATTGGCTAAATAAATATTTAATAAGCTATTAACTAACATTGGGGTTGGTTATATTGTTATCAAAATTAACGATTATATGATATTTAAGCAGGTGAAAAAGATATATGTTAATAAAAAAGGCAGACCAAAGAACGGGTTTCTGCTTTCAAAAAATTCCCAGCACACTAGGGAGAAACGAAAATATTGCGACAACGGTACTGGAATATTACTCTGGGGTAAAAAAGGACAGATAACCATTGTGCGGGACTTTGTTCAGCTTTAAAATTAGAACAAATTGGAGAAAAATGTCCACTTAGTAAACCATTGTGCGCTAGCATCATACTTCAGTTTAGGCAGAAAAATTATTTGTTGCATACCTTTTATTCTAAAGTTACTAAGTTTTCTTGACAATAAAACCTGATATTTTTGCCATTTACCAAGTTAAATATTTTGAAAAACTACATTTATTTTGCATATGAGCAACAAGAATATCAAGGAATTATATTCTTCTTACCCGTAATTTATAATTCAACTGATTTAATGATTTTCCGGTTAAGAAGAGAGTGAAAAAATAATATTATACAACCGGAAAACAAGGATATGTATTAAGAAAATGGAGAGTAAATTGAGGTTAGTGTTGATTAGCCAGATTCAGTTTAACTCACCGTTCGTTAAATTCTGCATCCAACACTTTCCTAGAAAATAATAAAATGTCCATAAATATACGGAGTGGAACATGATTAAACAAATAATCCAAAAAGTATAAGTAAATAGAAGTAAAGGTACTTGAGATGAGAATGAAATAAATTGAGGATTTTTCGAAATAGAGAGAGCAGACAATATGCTACTTGGTGATAATGCAAAACTA
Organism: Druceiella hillmani; assembly: GCA_039881145.1. NCBI lineage: Eukaryota > Metazoa > Arthropoda > Insecta > Lepidoptera > Hepialidae > Druceiella > Druceiella hillmani. Next base: position 8,108,192 of record JAYKKI010000010.1, on the reverse strand, counting down.
TAACCCGTCGAGTTAAATCCTGAACTCAGAAACGAAGTTATATTTTCTAAGTTTAGCAGAATAATAACTAAGAAAATAAAATAATCAAGCAAAGGCAGTAAATTTATTGAAGCAGAAAATTTCGTTTTAATTTCACGTAATTATACATTAATTTACAAAGAACATTTTGTGTTTGGGCATGTCTGTAATGAATTGAATACATAAAAAGCTTCCGTTAATTAGTTTAGATCCCAATAGTCATCAATGCTGTCATATAATAACGATTTTTTGGCGATCGAACTTTTTGTACTATAATCACTTATTAATAAATAATTTTGTCAAGTTTCAAGATTTTTATATTATTTCTGTCCAGAAACTTTATTTTTATTTGTTTAGTTCAATCAAGTTTTAGTTTTATTTTCAACATTGTTTTCTATCCATTGTTTTTAAAATTGACTCCTTGATTTTCATGAAGAATGGTTAGTTCCATATATTAATTAGACACAATTGACCATTCTTCATGTAAAAAAAAAATAAAATAAAATTGAGATAGATATTCAAAAAAATATATAACATCATTTACAACATTGAAAAAAAATTCTCAAAAAGTCCTATGTCATAGAAATAGCAAGGAAAATAGGGTTCGCGATACGTGCGTGTGGTTGCTGAGCATTCCCATCCTTTAGCCTGTAAATGAATTTCATTTCTGCGTATTCACGAGCAGTGTAGGTCTGAGGCATTTTGCATCACAGTCGGTCAAACAATATCAAAATCACAAGCACAAACTGGACTTAATTGAAGCGTAGGTCAATAAATAAAATCAGTGGTAGGGAAGAAAAAGCAAAAAAAAACACGTCGTTAGCTCCGAGGGATAAGCAAGTCACTAAAGAAGGAAAGTTGTTGAGGGGAGAAGTGGTCGGGAATAATTAAAAGATCATACGAGCGGGAACGAGATAGTGGCTGTTTTGATCAAAAGGATTTCTACGAACGCGGAGTTATATCAATAAAGCAGGTATTTTTCGAATGTTTACAAAATGAATAGTAAAAGTATTACCTTCTTGTAATTTTTGTAAATGTTTTTTAAATAAAGTTCCACAAGGTGGCCGTACATTTTGTTTAATACAATAATCACTTTCATCTTTCGTAAGTGAAAAAATTCATATTTTGCAGCGTTTAATTTTTACGTTTCCAATAATAACAAATGAATAACATTTTAAATAAGAAGACTTTATATAGGAAGACGAATGTTCTCATAAAGATCTTAGATACTAAGAAAAGCAGAAATAGTAATAATATCTAATAACTTTTTTTTTCTCGCGCAGTAACATTAAGTATAATGACCCCCTCTATCACCGATATTTTATTCGTCCGCTCCTGAAGGGACAGCTGTATGTGTACATATAAGTACACACACACACTCATATATATATATACATATATATATATATATATATATATATATATATATATATATATATATATATATATATAGTTAGAAGATTTATTCAACTATCCAAAAGATAAATAGAGAGACAAATAGAAATATAATCTAGTCGAATAATAGCAGTACAGTATACGATTATAACATCTTCAAGTTTAATTAACAGTTCCATTGACTTTTAAATAGTAATCATCCAAAAAAATTAAAATCATCATTTTTATATGTATATACATATAAAAATGATGGTTTTAATATTTATAAAAAATCTGTATAAATAGTATCATTGCAAAGGAGAGACACAAGTCATAATAATATACCAAAACGATTACGAATTAATAAGAGAAGAAATCAAAGGACAATACGAAGTCAAAATTGCTCAACAGCAGAAGTCCGCCTTAGACCCAATTCGGCATATAAGTAATTCCGCACGACGCACCCCGAATTTTATTAACTCGTCGCTGTCCCGGGTTCTTATTGAAAAACTTTCTGTTTAAATGCATGTTACCCTTTAACTTTTCTGCATTCCTTTTTCTACTTTTTGACTTGTAAACTGTGCTATATGTAATGTGCATAGATATTTCCTTCACTTGTTACCATAGCCTTTGAAAATATTATTTACCCGTTACATATTTTCTAATTTACGAAAATTATATTAAATTATCGATTATTTATTTTTCCCTAGTAAAAACCAATAAATTCAGGAAGATAATTAAACAGGTACCTACTCAAAAATTCTTTACATCTGGAATCAATCTCACAAAAATATTACCGGTTGTCGTCCCCATAATATGAATTATCTCATAGGAGTGAACCAAACGAATACGAACTATATGTAAAAAAGGTCTGAATATAAAATGAGGTGATTGTTACAATTTAAGTTTAATTTAACTAACTGAGATCTATTTTTAAGACGGTGTAAAGATGATGGCTTGTTTTTTCTAGTTTTTGGCACAACTTGGGACGTTAAAATGGAAATAAATTCCCTAGGTAACGTCCTTCCACATACTCATCTATCTCTTTGAAAATTACAATCGTAAAAATATAATCCCAAAACGAATCGCTTTGAATAATTTACCAATTGTAAGGTTATGTTCTAATTATTTTCTTCCTCACAACTTTTAGAGTTAGGTTTAGTTGAGAGATGAGGATAGCCGCGAATACATAAGATTTGCATACGTTAAATGTACAGATAAAACGTATCGTTTTACCAATTTTAAATTTATCTCAGTTTAACAGTAATGTATTTTAATGGCCAACCTTTTTTAAATACTGGAAAATATAACTTAATATGTGTAATCATAAACAATTCACATAGTTTCCGGGTTAATAAGATTTTATAAATTAAAATATCAGCGTAATGAATCAAGTAATTTCATTTTCCTCATGAAAATGGGGAAAATGTATTTCCTTAGTCGAACAAAGTAAAACAATCGTTGATGTCATATTGAGCTGCTCAAACTTCAGGCACCCTTGGGAAGGTAGAGTGATTACTTAAATTTCATACTTTTGTTAAAAAGTGCGCCGAACGAAATACTCGCGAGATTGCCATAAAAGTTTATCTCGAGTTATCGCAGGCTGAGTAGGAGTGTAAAATCGTTGTGTAACTATTTACTGAAATGTTGATTTTTAATACAATGATGGATATTACCAGTAAATCATGATACGAAATTATTATTTCCTTACGACATTTTATTTTTAATTCAGGTTCAATTATATGGGTTTGACTCGTAAAGTTTCCTGCAAAATTATGTCGCTATGGAGAAAAATTAGGTAGACATACCTTAACATTTTTAAGAATTTTAATAAAAATAAAAAAAAATTGTGCGTGTCAGCTCTGACGTGCGACTGGAGTTTACTTCTTAAATACGATTATCTTGGTATGAATAAAATAAGTAACATTGTACACACACACACACACACATATATATATATATATATATATATATATATATATATATATATATATACACATATATATATATGTGTGTATATATATATATATATATATATATATATATATATATATATATATATACAACAGTAACAATTCTCTTCCAGTAAAACAAAAATTAACAACAAAAATCAACATTGAAAGAGACTTTTTAATTTTGAAGCATAGAAGACACTAAATATTCAGACATAATGACATTTAATTATAATATCTTGATATAAGCGAACGATAGAAAACTGTGTGTTTCACATTCTGTAATTGCCATTATGCCATAAAAATTCCAATATGTACGTCCCAGTCCGTCATTGCGATTACGCCATAAGAAAATTCCAAATAAACATATTGATATCTCTAAAGATGCGCAGAAATGTCGCACTGAAAGATAGCCCAATGGTTACACTTTTTTTAAAGCTCTGAACGTCATACGTTTAGAACCTTACGGTTACAATTTTTTACCGTTCTGAATGTTGTACGCTCTGGACTTCTGATTTTATTAATCATAAAACTATCACAAATATACCGGGCGCTATATATGAAGATCAGTTTTTAAGGAGTAAACTCCAAAAAAAAGTGGAGCATTTTGTACATAAGTTTAGTAGTTTCAACATTATTTCAGAATATTTCTTTTGATAACCAAACGTGTGAGATATAATTTTTGTTTATTTCTATATTTTTATATTTTTTCTATATTTGTATATCCCATAACTGCGATTTTTTTCGTAATTTTTTGATAATGGTGTTTCGTATCATATCATTAATTAAATGATTTCATGTAATTCAAATTGCTTCTATAGCTGCAAATGAATAAAAACTTTTGTGTATAAAATAATTAATTGTATTATTGTTTATACCATCTTAATAAACATTAGTTTTGGAACTAATTTATTGTTTTCAGATCATGATAATAATTTAGGTCAAATTAAAATGTTCGTCTCCTCTTACGTTAATAATATTTTTTATCTATTTAATATAAAGAAAAATGTAAAAGTAATACTCAGAATACCTAAAATGAACCCAGTATATTCAATATTCTGGCGATTGCTTTCTTTAGCCGTAATATTTCAAGAAATTTTTCGTACATAGTTTTAATTAAAATTCATTTAATACATAGATTTTCTACAAAAAGTTTTCTTAAATTATATTTTTTCCTCAACAAAATTTAGTACAAAAAATAGTTAAGAAATTAATGCAAGAGTTGTAGAAGTATTGTAATAAAAGTGAAAATATTAAGGTTGAAACAAATGTGGTTATGAATAATGTATAATAGCATTTTCTTTTATAGTATAGCAAAAACTGAACTTAAATTTTTAATAATTTATCTCTGAATCCAAAATACATTTCTTCCAGATTTTTTCTCTGTCCTTTTATCCGTCTCTTTTTTCGGATATTATGTAAGAATTATTCAATTTATTTAAATAGAGTTTTATTATAGCAATTACTGATATTCATTTTAAAACATTGGCTAATACTTGTCTCTTTTAAGTATTTTCTTGGAAGCATTTTGTCAGTCTGTAGTTTGTCTGTCTGTTTGTTTCTTTATTTGAGCATCACACTGCAATTCCGGGACCAATTTCAATAACATTTTGACTAAAATTATTTTTAAAATAGACATTAAAATCTGAAATAAATGTACTATTTGAGGCAGTAACTTAAGTTCCTTAAGTTCAAATATACCCTAATTCCCTGAAGATACATATTTTCTTAAATGTAAATTAAGGAAGTTGACATTAATTATCATCCTTCAGGCAGTAAGACTAAGAATTTACCGAGTGATTCTGTTTAAAAGTTTCCATTCACGAGCATTACATTTTGTAGCGCTCCATGTCGTTGGACGATGTCCAAATTTACACCACACTCATTGATACTGCACGGGGCAACGCCACTCCTCGTATTATTGTCAGTTTAAGTGCAACTTTTCTACGTAACATACAAGTATTTTGTAAATCAACGGTATGTAGAGTGAAGAGAAATTGTTGGTAATATATGTAATATGCGTAAATGGGCAAAAGAGTGGCTCTTACGGCATCTAAAATACGCGTATGTAAATTTAATATCCTAACTGTCTTTATAGCAAAGTGATTGATGGGGATTGAGGTAATTTCTTACCTGCGAATGAACGAACTTACTTACTTCTAGCTTTTGTAACTGATAACGCTGTTGATAAACAAACAAGACACGAACATGAGACCATCAGTACATCCCCGTAATGGATTGACAGCGACACTTCGTTCCTTAGCGTCTGGAATGATTTACGAGAAACTAAAATTTCCAACAGCAACACCAGTACAAAGTTTAGGGATTATTATCCCTGAAACATGCCTAGTTATAATGAATGTTTTACATGATTATATAAAGGTAAAGATGAAAATTATATGACGGTATTTTTTAATTAAAATTACATATTTATGCGTACATAAAAGATTTATTTATAATATTGTCATTAGTGGTTGAATAGTCGGCCAATACAGATTGTGACTGAGAGTTAATATTAGTCAATTTTCATTTATTAACATGGTATTACCATCAATGTCTAATGGAATGGTCGAATATATGGTATCTAAAATAATGCCTTATCAATAATTTAGTTTCTCCATTGCAGATTGAAAAAGTGCATCATTGATTATTTTTTTAAAAATTTCTTTCATATTTCCGGGCGAAACATGCAATTCAGCTATCACATATTGACCGAAGTTATCGGAGGAATCTTGTTTTTCTATTTGTTGTTATGTTAAATTTATGGTATCTAGTCCCGTTGAAATTTTGTTAAGAACGAGGTTTGCAGTTACTTTTGTTCTTTTAAAGGACGTTTCTTTAGTACTGAAAGAACGTTTGGATGAAATACTTGCTTGAGACTGAGGTGACAGAAGATCCTCATGGTAAATCTGTCATTAAATAATTTTGTTATTACAGATGCCACAAAATCAAAAGATTGGAAAAGAGCAACAAATGGCGTTGAAGAGAGATGGTAATTTCCTTACTGCTTAGGAACAATTGACGGCAATTGATGTATTATTCCTCCACCTGGACGTGGATATTATATTTGGAATTGTAAAAAGTTTCACAGTATTGGACTAATGGCGTCTGCTAATGCCAATTATGAATTTACTTGGTGCGAAGTTAGAACCAACTGCAGAATATCTGATGGTGGAGCAATAAAAAATACACAGTTCTATGATACATTTTGTGCTATTGAATAGCACATACCACAACGCAGAAATGTTAAAATATCCATGAGTTACTATTTTTTTTATAGGGGACGAAGCGTTTGCTTTTAGGCAATTTCTTAAAATCTTTTAGTATAGCAGCTTGAACTCGTGAAGGAAAATATATTCAATTACAGACTTTCTAGAGAAAGACTAATCATAGAAAACGTATTTGGTATCATGTCTAATCGATTCAGAATTTTTGATACAAGTATAAACTTAAGATTAAATCGTATTGATATTATAGTATTAACATCTATTTTACATGACTTTCTTCATAAAATTTGTTCTCAGGTTTCCAGTGATTATCTCTTGGATAAAGATGACAATGATGTCTTTAATAATGCTACCTCCAATTCGTTGCAACCGTTGGACCTAAAATACGTACTAGGAATGTTACTAATGATACAAAACTGATAAGAGAATTATATGTTACAATTTTAACAAGAAAGGATGTGTAGGTTGGCAAGACCGTAAAGTATAAATGTACATGTACTTATTATAAGAACCGTTAATATTAAATCAACGTTAGATTTTCGAAGGCGCCATCTTTTGCACGGTATTTTTGTTTACGCTTGGATAGACCTTCTGGAATAAAGGCAATAATTCTTCCGTGGCGGCATTACGCGTAATTTCATCATGATAATCGATGTGAATGGACTTCCAGATACATGGCAATTCTCTGTACAGTTCGATTACCTCCAAAATAAACTCTTTCCCTGACATTATGAAATAAAATTACAGATGCCCAGAGCGATAGCAAAGACGTACAACCGTTTACCATCACGGTGTGCGATCGCCTGATCATCAAAATATGTTCTGGTTTACATACTTACGAGCAGCGCGGAGTGAAGCGGTGTCCCACGATACGCGGTTTCCCCGTTCACGATTGGTTGGACGCGGCCATTGGAGCCGAGCCGCATTGGATTTTGGAATGTTTGGAAATCCATCGTACGGAGCTATGCTAGACACTCCACGTATTTTGGAGTGTTGGAGCAGAGCGCTGCCAAATGTGGTGCCCGTGAAGGAGGACCTTAAAATTCAAGCGAAAACAAAATAGAGTTTAAAATTGATCAAGGTTTTTTCTTGACATGCAAATGTTATCCAAATGTGAATTAATTTTATTTCGATGAAAGGTAATTTTAAATATAAAAAAATGTACATACAACTAATTTGCGGGTAACATTTAACACAGTAACGAAAGTTGGTGTTATTAAGCAAAATGAATACAAATAATATGAGTCTATTATAAATGTAGTCTATTGGTGCAATCATTGGTCACATATATGCGCTGAGAATAAACCAAGCAAATTGTGACAAAGTTGCAGCTTTCGACTAAAATTTTTCACTTGTCATATACATAAATAAAAAAACAATTTTAATACGTGTACAAATCATGTTAGAAATGTCGATTAAATGTATTTTTACTAGCCAATATTTCACACAGGTACTTTTTAAGAGTGATTTATTTTTCGTTATAGGGCATAAAAATGTTTAAATTTCTAACTTTATAGGTAATTTCCATCGATATGTTAAAGAGAGAAGTGAAAACCGTTTTCTGAAATTAGGCACATAGAAAAAAATTGACTCTTTTAAAAATGTTAGCAGTTGCATTTAAGCTTTTATAGGTTCGCCACTAGTACGATCTCTTATTGAAAGACTTTTCCATCAAGCTCACCTTGCATTAATGCTGGCTACGAATTTTTTGTCTTTTTTCTTTGTAAATTACTATGATAAATATAAGGAACTTAGGGACAAATATAATATTAATTTTCTTATTTTCATAACTGATATTGCTTTATATTTGTACCACGTTTTCCAAATGGCGGCCATCGAGTCTGACACGCTCTTCGAGTCTAGCACGCATGTTTTCAAAAACGCGTTTGCAGAGCGACTGGGGTATCCTAATGACTTCGTCTTGAATATTTTCTATAAGTTGTGTCACAGTACTCGGATTTGTTTTGTAAACAACGGATTTTAAGTATCCCCATAAAAAAAGTTACATGGGCCTAAATTGGGTGACCTAGGGGGCCACGGTACGGTACGGTTTCGGGATATGTTTTTTTCTGGAAATAACTGCCGCACTGCATTCACGGACACATTAGCAGTGTGATCTGTGGCCCCGTCCTGCCGGAACCATGTGTTTTGGTTGAAGGATGGACTATTCTGTAGTTCTACTCTTAAAAAGTCATTTAACATCTGGGCATATCTCTCCGAATTCACAGTTACAGTTTGGCCACTTTGATTTTCAAAGAAATAAGGCTTTATGATTGCAGATGCAGACATGGCACATCAGACTGTTACTTTAGTAATCGGTCAAAGTTTAATTAAATTAGCTCATTAATTAAATTAACTCAAATTTTTTTATAAAATTTATACAGTCATTTAATATTTTGGAAACACGCAACCTTGTAACGTATATGAGTGACTTAAAATTTATTCTTTTTTGAAGAAATATGAAGACAATGACAGAGAAAACATGGACACGGAATTAAACTAAACTGATTTCCGTAAAAGTGACTTTCTTTATATTATCTCTTTATTTAGTTTGGTGAGACGTTACAGAACAGAAAAATTGAAGTTTCATTACTTATGGAAGATTTTAAATCTCCACGCCGCGCTGTGTTAGTAATTGAATTACTCCATTTCGCATACCCAATCAATCTTGTGAACTTCATGAATCTTGTGTTGATTGCAATAGAGAATTATATGAATGCATGTTATATACTATTCTATATTATGTAATAATAGCAACTCTTAATTCCTTAACCCAATAAATATAAGAGAGTATTTAAATCAGAGTGTATCCCGCTTTAAAATATGCAAAGTTCAAATATCCTTAAATTCAATAAGCGGCGATTGTATTTCTATCAAACTATATTAAAATTTCTATAATTTCTTTTGTTTTTGGTTTTAAAAATGGTTCTCAATGCAAATATATACAAATCATACTGTTATCATAAAAGTGTATTTAAAATTTTAATGAAATAATATTGGGATAATAATGGAAACCTAGATATAATGGAAATTATGGTGGTATCGTTTACACATCAAATAAAATAAAATTATAAAACTTACGTAAAGAGGAAAGTTAATTTTCTCGTTTCTTTCTTTGATTCTGGCACAAACATTTTTATATATCTAATCTGATTTTATTTGGAGATTATATAATTGTTACATAACATATTAAAGGCATACAAACGTCACGTATTCCAAATAAACAGCCATTCAATATAATATTAACTGTAGGGATGAAAACTGGTTATTTTGATTCTATGATTAAACGCATGGTATTAGATGACAGAGTTTCGTATTTATAAAATCCTTCCTATCTGTTCATCTATTTGCCACAGCTGTATTTTTCAGAAACCATTTGACATAGAGACTTAAAAAAAAGTACTGTAATAAAGAATCTTTTCCATAGGTAAAATATTTGTCATTTTTGTAATTCTATATTGTTTGAAAGAACTATTAATGATAATTATAGAATGATTTCTTTTTTAAACTTTTGTTTAAGAGATTTCTAGGAATATTGCTGGAAGTCACCAAAAATTTGTTCTGACAAACTCAAAATTTGTCTTCCCATCTGTTCTTCTGTCTATCAGAAATTTATAATTTCTAAATTAAATAAGACACGGACTTGAAATTCCTGTATAACATGGATACTATAGAAAATATTTCTATTAAAATTGTAAGCAATATTATTAGCAATATTATTTTTTCATATTTGAGCGCTATTTCTGATTTAAATACTAGGTAGGGAACATTTTTTTCTTTAGCTGCATTTATTCAGTATTTTTAGAAAGATCTCCCTAAGTAGAGTTCAAATCTGATTTTTGCTCTTTTAATGAGAAATAACGATTTGTTAGATAGATTAATTGTATTACCAGGACCATATAAGAACTTTAATGCTTACAAAGTTTTGAATAAGATTTAATATTTCTCGTATTCCCTGTTAACCAAAAAATTAAGAGAGCCAAAAATGTTTTGTTTTAAAACATAAATAATTAAATATGAATTATCATTAATAAAATATGTTTGATTAATTTGCAATATTTTTACATGTAGAAGACCTACTGGCAATATTGTATTCTTTTAAAATAAAATAATAATTGCGAATACTTGAACATAACTGCACAAAATATCGTGACGGAACAGAAAAACTATTATCTACTCTATAAGATTTTGCGCTGTGATTACGGACACAGAAATACGTCTTTCACTTTTTGTAAGAAGCAGGCTAAATAGAAATCATATTATTCATATAAATAAAGCGTATGCACAAACTTGTCTGAGGGCATAAATACTACGGTTCACCCAAAAAGAAATCGATCTAATGGAAGGCGGGCTTCAAAATCCGCAATCGATGCAGAAAATTCCCAACAATCGTTAATTTATTTTCTTTTCATTCACGATTATTCCAGCGAAACCCTTCGGTGGTTATTTTCCCTTGTTTTCCGGAATTAAAATTCAGTCTCGGCTTTTGTCTCATTTGCTAGTGTAACCGCTATCTTGCTTTTATTTTAGGGGAAATCGTACCATCAATATCGACTACTAATTACCCTTAATTTTGAATTACTTAGTGGTGAACAAATTGATCTGACATTGTAATTAAAAGATTGAATACAATAAACATGCCTTTGAGCTTTAACACTTCTAGAATTGTGTAGCTTTAAAAATATTCTAAATACATCCCCACTATTTCGGAAATATCTCCACCAACTATTATCATCTTATATTATATTTTTTACTCATTTGAAATCTAATTAATGCCCTCATTTTAAGGTTCCGCAGGCTGAAAAGAAAAATGGAACCCTTAAAAGATTATTCACATACCTATCTGTTCGTCTGTTTCAATCGGTTCTTTCATAAACAAAAATTGGTTATGGCATCTCAATAGCTAACCTCCAACAATGATTTTCATACGGAAAATTCAGGGGTAGCAAATTGAGTTCCACAATTTCTTTTTAATCACGTGTAAATTGTAAGTAATTATTTGAAAAAAGAAACTAAGTAAAATGTAGTTCATGAACATAACGCTTAAGAATTTACATGGTTTCAATAGTATCCTCGTGGTATCAATATTTGAAATGAACTCAGGCTAGAAAAAATAAATTTTTTCTATTACTATTATTCTTAACTATTAGATAAGTATACAAGTTTACAATGATATTTTTTTACGCGCTATCTATTTATGAATATTATAGGATTAAGTCTACGACAGCTATATGTTGTAAAAAGCTTCAGGATCAAAATGGCAAAATAGAAGTTATACAGGTCTAATAAAAAAAATACGAGGCTCAACAGTATATTTCATGATGTCTATGAATGATCTTTAAGCGCTGTTTGTTTAGTTTACATTTGAAAATATTTAAACAGAATGTATCAATAGAAAGATATATTTAAAATGGTTGCAAAATTGTTATTTTTTCAGATTTCTATGTAATACAATTTTAGAGACATTTCTGAAAATATCCATCAAAATTATATTTCCCTTTCCCATACCCAAAACTACTGAATACAAAACTATGAAAAAAATAACAGACCGATTAAATTTTATCTAAAGTTCACCGGTACTTCTAATTTTTATGGTTTTTGATATAACTACAATTATTACATTGTGAAAAATAATATTAATATTCATAAACCCTTCCATACGAAAAAACTATATGATTTTAAATATTTATGTATGGCTAACTTTGTACGGCGTTAATCATAAGAATATTGTTTATGTCATCTCAATCAAACTCATAATTTTTGTTGGGTCATTTAACAATTTCAATTTTATTTTAGTCTAGCAGTACTCACAAAGCGGTATGGCAACAGAATGTGGATATAAGTTTCTGTCACTAAAATACTTCCTTATTTATCTGTTTTCGTAGTAAAATCCTTGTGCAACTTACAGCTTACCAATGAATTAATAAACACATTAAAACAATCTTTTCAATATTAGGAATGGTAATTTCTAATAGAAAAAAATGAAATTAATTAATTTCTGAGTTACTTCTACTCCCCTAAATTTGAATGTAAAATTATGGATTAGCCACGATTTACAATATCATATTTCAATAAAGATTAGTAAAACTGAAAATCCATAGAACTACCAAATGGTTCTTGTTCTGCGAAATTGGCGATGTACTAAGATATACGTTTCAGTTTTATTTATATATGTACGTTCCATTTATAAATAGATAATACATATTTACGCATATCAATTACGTTGCATTTTTTTTAGTTTTATTATTTCATTTATTTATATGTCTTTATGTAACCCTACAAAACATAATATTTAAAGAGTTTGTATGACAAAATAAATAAAATTTATGTAACTTTAATAAATGGGGTGTGAGCAGAGAACTTAATAAATATATATATGAATATATGTATATATATATATATATATATATATATATATATGTCATTTTGAAATTATTTTAGTAATTAAAACTATTGTAAACTTTAAACGAAGTAATAAAAATACGTTTTGTAACTTCCATCATAATATCTTTATTTTCAAGCTCGTTCTCATTTCTTCGTATCAGCTATCCTCCCTAAATGTTTTTTTTTACTTTTCGATATTTTGTTGTGTGTTTATATAATATGTAAAATTGCAAACGCTATATTCCTTAAATACTGACATTGTTGTCTGTCTGCATGATGTATTTGAACATATCTGGTCAAATGAGTCGATACCTCTTTAATTATATAATGATGACTCATCTGGTTTTTCGGACTCTTGGAGCTTTTTTGCAATAAGAAAATGAAAGAATTCATTGAAGGCTTTGCTTTATATGGAACAAGTGTTAAGCGACCATCAAACTAAAGTATCAAAGTTCCAATTGCACGAGATCGCAAATGTTTCATTTATTCAAGGATCTCGCATTTATTTAACCTGATCGTTCCCACTAAGGTGAGTTTATATGACCCTAAAAGTTAAGACTTGTTAATAGGTACTGATGTGAACCAATTCTCACATGTAGTATTCGTATTAGTTTCATGTATAAACGTTGATAAATTTTTCACATAAAACTCATCAAGTGGCAGCCCTCCAATATCGGCAATCTTACCTATGTGTAACTGAAAATTTAAAACGGTATTTATTTAGTTTGTTAGGTGTATACATATAAAATGAACATAGTCCTCAAAACCCTATCAATTGCTCATCAAGGATCATTCGTACCGGAATACAACTAATTCTACGTGGATGTACAAACATTTTCCATTATATTCTAACAGGAATAAAAGCGTTATTCTTCCACAGATCTTGTCACAATGTCTTATCTTCATTGTGCATCTAATAAAAAATTTTAACCATTCTTTGCTCATGTAGGAAATACATCGCGTATCGGAAAATTAAGTATCAAGCAGTTCATGTGTGAAATTCTCAGTAGTACACCAATTTTCATTTCATTGGTGTATTTATGTGTTGCTAATTTTTTTTTGTATTTTCTGGTGCTTTATACCCATTTTGATGATAGATCATTTAACTACTTTGCTAATAACCTCATCGGATAGAAAAAGATTAGAAGAAAACTAAGGATTAAAAATATTTTTATACTTTAAATCAGGCTTTAATATTTAAATATTATACGTGGTCTGTAGAAATAAAAGTAACATTCTGAGGTAAAGGTCTATGAATGTTTGATTCTTTTTGTTGGACTAACTGTAAACATTCTTACTTATTTCAAAACCATATCAAAGTATATGGCTGAACTCTTCGCCTACAAATGACCAATTTTGTCGACTGAATTGGTTTAGATGCAATTTGATATGAGGTTTAATATTCTTTCAGGATCATCTTATACCGCTCAAATTAACATGCAAGTTGTTTTTGCCACACGGACTAAAGCACTTATACGCAGTCAAATAGTTTAAAATTGAAAATAGAGGAATTTTATGAAGAATTTAAGAAATATACTTGCTAGATATTTGTCTTTTGCACGACTGCTTTTAAATGAAAGAAAGCAGCAAAAATAGTATCACTATTAAATACTCAATTAATTTTTAAATTGATGACAAATTTACATAAAGCTAAAATTTGTAATCTGTATATATATATATATTATTTACCATTACATAATAAACCTTGTCTGTTTTATAGAGAAAGGCATTAATTGCTTATAACTATAACGAAAAAGAGATACAAAACATTCGTTCAAGATGAAAAGCTAGAAAATATAAATTAATTTCATCAGCCATACATTTGGTAGTCAATATAGTCATTCAGTTAGTGTCCAAAATTTGGAAAAAACGTTAATTCGTAGATTTTCCACTTATAGCTATTCAAACTTAATAGCTATTCAACTTACCTCCAAATCTTTTATTTGCGTGAAACTATTTCATGTCCACATTTTCTTACTATGTTAACTTCAGCAGATCAAATTTTTTATTTCTTAAGCTCATTCTCTGCACTATTGCATAAATATTAAATATCAAAGTGATTCCAAAAAATAATTCTTCAAAAAAATATAAATTAATAATATCAGACAGACAAAAATTATGCGAAAATATAAAAATGTTAAGAAAGTAATATAATTAAAATTTCTGTCATAAATATTGCTTATTACAAACATACTGCGATGCAATCAACTCGTAATATTAGAATTATTCTGATTTGACTCAAGTTTAGTTTAAATTACAATTTGTCATTTTTTTGTTTAGTTGCGATTATTTCTTTTTAATTAATTGTTAATACCGTTTTAATATCACGCGCGGATTTAGATAATACTTATTGGTTTTAAATAATAGTTTGAAACTAGCTAAATTTTACAAGAAATTAAATATCTTTTCTATAAGCAAGTAGTACAGAAAGAAACTAAATTTCATATAAATGATAGCATCTGAAATGAACATTTACACAGCAAATCCATCAGAAATAAATTCTATTCTTTACACAAATGAGTCTCACAGATATTCCTTTGTAAGGAGAAAGACAAATCAAAATCAAAATCCGCAAACGCCGCACAAAATCTCAAACGGCCGATAACAGATTTTCTTTCCATTTACGGCTCTTCCGGCAGAAATGTTCACTACGGCTTTTCCTTTTGTCTTACCATATTCCAATCTAGTTTCTCTCTTTGTCTCGTTTGTAATTGTAAAAGTTAAGTCGATTTCTTTTTGAAGAAATTTTGCAGTCAATATCGACCCCGTTATGTTTTCAGTCACTCCCTAGGAAATTTAGCCCGAGAGCCGGCATTAATAGAAAAGTTATTGGCTTTAATGAAGATATTGTTTTAAATTTTTTTCGGTGAATATTGTCATTAGAAAAAATGTCGAATATTTAGGTTTTGACATGTCAGAAGAATTAAGCATATGATTTTTTTGGTATAATTCTATTTTTATTTCTATTTTACTGTTACATATTTATATTAATCTCTTCTTTCAAGTAAAATTAGATGCAAGTAGCACGCAAGAAAAAGAACTTTAATGGTTATTAACTCAAAACACAATTTCCATTTCTATACAACTTTTCGACAAAATATTTTTCGATAATTTACATTTAAATATACTAGAAACACTTAAATATCCAGAAAATGTTTACCAAATATACTGGAAATTTTATAGTTCCTTAAATATTTTTTTAAATAATACACGGCAGTATTGGTGTTCTTGTAATCGACTTGAGTGACAGGGGAATGAAACATGTTTTGTACATATGGAACTAGAATATTAAACCAAATTATTATCGCGTGTATTCGATTTACCAGATTATCACGTCTATTCCATTCTCGTAACTAAGTTTGTTCTAGCCTACTTATTTATTTTAATTAGAGATACACGAAATAATTTTACTCTCGGTCATATTTCAGATTTTATAAAAATTTAACACAAAATAGCGATAATATTTTTTAAAATTTTGTATTACTTATTAGATTGTCAATTTCGTAGTATTTCCAAAGAATAAAGAGCCATATTTTTAATATATAATTTATGATAGCGATTCCTAACATTATTCTAGCTGTGTTTTTCATTATTTAATATAAAAGAACAACTTTCCAAATTGAACCAAATTGAATATTCTTAATATTAGAGGTGTTTCCATTAACAATTGATTGGTATTTGACACTTTTGTTAAACAATTTGATACCGTTCAGATACCGTATGGGCACAGTACTAAGTTGGCAAACAAAACGCGTCACTGAATTTATTTATTTAGAATTGATTCAAAGCTTATAAGTTTTGCTTAATCTATATTTTGTCTTCTATGGTCCTGAATTCTTCAAATAATTTCAAGCCACGCTTTTAGAAATTGTTTCTTTGTTTGAGTGGTTTTTTGGAAAAGTATTGAAATATAGATAAACATATTTACTCTTAAATTTATCCTTCGTTTATTAACCCGCAAAAACTCATTTGGTACCCCCACACGATGGTACAAAAAAATTTTTTTTAACTTCCCTTTTTACTCCCTTCCATCAAACACCAAAATAAAAAAAAAACTACATTGAACTATTACTTCAATCACCACTAATCCAAATCAATTCATCTTTCTACGTCATGTAGTCTCTGAGAAAAAAATCTGTGATAGATGGAAAGACCGAGTAGGATACTCTGTCTGAATTGAAAGAAATATTCAACATTTAGCTTTTTCTAAAAAAAATGTGTACTATTTTGTTTTTGGTTTTAATCTGATGAAGCATTATTTTTTTACGTCAAGTACCAAAATAAATTATAATACGTCAAGTACAAAAATAAATTATAATACGTCAAGTACAAAAATAAATTATAATACGTTAAGTACAAAAATAAATTATAATACGTCAAGTACCAAAATAAATTATAATACGTCAAGTACAAAAATAAATTATAATACGTCAAGTACAAAAATAAATTATAATACGTCAAGTACCAAAATAAATTATAATACGTCAAGTACAAAAATAAATTATAATACGTCAAGTACAAAAATAAATTATAATACGTCAAGTACCAAAATAAATTATAATACGTCAAGTACCAAAATAAATTACAATACGTCAAGCATGAAAACTAATTTTTTGGACCGATATACAAATAGTTAATTGGGCAATCACATTACTTACGTATTTTTTTGTTTTAAGGGTACTTAAGAAATTTTTGAAGTGGATGAACGAATTTAATATAACGTTAATTTATTCACCATTTTTTATCATGTCCATTTCATGTGATATGGAAATATTTCGTTTATGATATCCATCAAAACTGATTATCTTAATAGTTAACTAATTATCGAGCTACTGATCATAGAGCTCATTATGAACGTTACGGAAACACAAATTTGAAAAAAAATATTGTAAAATTTTACAGTTGAGGATATTTTAAATTGATTATTGATTTCCATTGTAGTTCAATTGTTTTAACTCATTTCAAAGCAAAGTGGAAAATTTCAAGAATATTGTAAAAAAAATAAAAATATTCATTCTCTCTGTCTAGTTGTTGCATCGTGATGAAATATAGATCAGTTTATTTAACCGATATATCTGTTTATGTTTCACCTTAATTTTGTCAGTAATATTTGTTTAATTTAAGACTACTACGCAAAAAATTGTTTTGTTTTAATCTTCCTCATTTACAAATTAATTTAAACATTTTAAATATAGATTTTTACTTTAACTATTTTAATAAAAGTAGAGATAGTAATTTTGTTCACTCGTTTACATAAACTTTACGGTATCTCCTACCATGACAGGTTCCTTATCCATAATCGAGGGGTGGCATGTTTTTCAGATGGTGTTATCATTCCTCCCAGCCTGCTGAGGGACATCGAGTCCTAGAAAAATGTGGGAGTTATCATTTTCACGCTTTTGCTAGGAAATATTATTCCCCTCCAATGGAAGTCTATAAATAAAAACTGAACAGAAACGCTTCCACACATTATATTCATTCGATTACGGTGAATTAAGAGGAAGGGCAATACATTTGGAAAAATATGCGTAGTTTTATAAATGAAAACACACAGACTCAGTGTTTATCTAATTTTCAGGCCTGCGACTAAGCCGTTCAGTTACTAAATATTAATATTTATATATTTTAAATAAGTATGTATATTAAATATTAATATTCAAATATTTTGAATATTTATATTTAGTAAGAGAAGTAATTAAAATAGGATAATAAGTGGTAATTAAAATACAGAATGCAATTAAATATTTGCTTACATATTTTTATTATGCTAGCCTACTATTTTACCCATAACTTGGTTTTGTTTCTTAAGCTCTTTATTTTATTCTGTTAGGTTATGGTATTTTTAATGAAATAGGCCGGAAAATTATTCATATTGCAATACTGTTTTTTTCATTTCATGTGATAGATTTATTTCAAAAGACCAGTTAAAAAATGAGTTTATATGATATGTTGAGACATTTATAATTGACAGTGAATTTATATATATATGTATAATAAATGATTTGTATATGTAAACACGTAGTTCAAATACATTATTTTAATTTATCACTATCTCTTATTATAATAAATTTTAATAATTGTTATCGTAACCAATGTTATGAATACATAATTGCTCTGTCAAGATAAGAGCTGTAAGATAAGTCAGTGTATATATTTATAGAGTAAATTGATAATATCGTTTTAATCTTACATGTAATCTTTGTAATTAAAAAAAAAAATTTGAAGAATTACAATATAACATGTATTTAATAAAAAAATGTTGAGTTTATTATCCTAATTAACATTTTAAATGCTGAAGTAATTTTTGACACTTCTCACTATTTAACAATTTACCAGGAAATGTACACGTGTAGAAATATTTTATTTGCTTATACAATTTCATAATATTTTTCCTCCTGTGAATTAATATTACAAAGATTAGCTTTAAAGCAAATTTTAGTGTATCTAAATACCTGTAAATTAATATTAATCACAAACTCAAATTTTTTACTTAAAATTTTCATTCGACCTGCCCGAGATTTCACATGTTAACCCGTTCCAATCTCTCACTGAAAACTTTTCCATTAACTTTAACTAATGACAGGTGTGTTACTTATAATATTGAATTCCATCACATTATCATAATCTACAAAATGAAAGAAGTCGATCAGGAATACGAAAAGATGGTTTAAGTTTCTTTCTTCGTTCGATTTATAAAATATTATGTATTTTACTTCGCTTCAATATATTGAACAAATCATGTGAGGCAACTAAGTAATGGGATAATAAGATTAATGTCTTAAGTAACTTATATTCAAATAACTAATATATTTGGTACATTTTATTTATAAAGTTTTATCTCTGTCTGTTAGGCGATGATGAAACACGGATTTCAGGTAAATTCATAAAGGACATAATTTTAGGCAGTTGAGACCCTTGAAAATATTGTATAGATACAAGTCAATTGCCATAAATTCTATTGAATTATCCCGCCAATTTTGAACTCGCAAAAATTTGTAGGTTTTTCCTTTGATTTAGCCTAAATAGCTACATAAATTTTCAAATAACACGATACAGTCATTACTCGATACAATCATAAATTCAAAATTGAGAAAAAGCATTTCTGCAGTATGAAACTCGACCTTATCAACCTGCATTTTACATACTCATGCAAATATATCTCACAAATTTCCTTTTATATCAAAGATGCGAAACGTAGAAAAGAAACGTCTCAAAATTCTCACATGACTCACAAAACATAAACAGCTCAGCAACAGATTTTCTTTCTATCTACGGTCGTTTCTGTGCAAGTGTTCATCGTAATTTTATTTTGGTTTCCCCATATTCCAATTCACTGCCGATATTCGTTTCATCTGCTGTTGAAATTACTAAACAGCTTTCTTTTTGAAATAATGGTGTTGTCGATGTGAACTATTTATTATTTGTTACATTGCCTCTCGACAGATTTATTCCGAACGATCCAAATATTTGTGAATAATAAAGTTATTAGGCATAATTATAATCACCAAACATTTGGTAATTTGGGTACCGGCATTACTAGTTGGATGACTCAATACAATGAATTTTAAGAAGGATTCAATGAGTTTTGTCATTCTGAAAATAAAATTCTATTACAAATGATAAAGTTAAAAATATGTCGGAAGAGATCACAATCCTGACGGAGAAAGAAGTTTAAAAAATACGTTATGTTTTATAAGATATAGGAGTATTATTGGAGCTATATGAAAAGAATTTTATTAATCTTAAATAAAATTTAATCAAAAATACCTTTATTTTAACGATTTTATACTTAAACCATAGTTTATTTATGTGACTTATTAAAAAGTTTTATGGGGAATTAGATATAATGAAATAAATGGTAGTTATAAACGACAGGTAAAAAGTATATTTTTGCAAAAATATGATTAAAAATCGTGGCTGTGGTTTGTTGGATTGATCAAAGCCTTACGGAATTTGAAGACGCTGCGAATCGACGGTCTCGGGTCCTATTCCCGCCCGCTTGGCCAGCGGGGCTAGATTGATATCCAGGTTTACTGTACGATATAACTCTCGTAGCAATAAGGCCACCACATATATGTTCATATGGAGTGTACATTTAAGTTTGTATTTAATAAAATAAATCAATACTCAATCATTTACCTCATCAAATAGGCGTAAGTTTAATGGCTTTTGTGTATAGATAGGATATTTGCAAACTGGTCATATACGTGATGTGTAGCAGAGCATTTATTAGGGTCAAAAAATGTATTCAATTAACGAAATGATGTCTAGTATGTCTAATTAGGAATAAAAAAAATTGGTAAATCTTTTCTTGCCTAACTGCTGGCTAAATTAAAATTAATGCATTTGAGCATATCAATAGAAAGAATCGTAACTTTTTGCTCCTCAAGAATGTTTACATCAACCTTTCGAAGAGTAACAAAAAAATTAGTTTTCTTTTCATTACGTGTTGAGCGGAGGATAATACAAAATTATGAGGTCGCCCAAACAATTTTTTTTGGAATTTTATGTAAAATAATCTTAGAGCTATTATTTAAAATGTCTAAAAATATATGTTCATCTCCCAATCTCCAAAATTACGACATTCAAAATGACAAATAAAACAACTTTTCCAAATGTTTATTTAAGGTTTACAAGAAAAGTGCAGAATGGAATATAAAGTCTTTTGTTTATGAAAAATTAACGATCATTTTGCGCTAGTGAAAGATTTGATAGTCCATTTATATGGTGCAAATAATATTAAGTAATTTTATGGAAGGACCTTAAATCACATCACATTGTGTACACTTAAATCTTGATATGTAGCAAACAATATGTGCCTGTGTAAAAACGAGATGCATATTTCAAAAATGATAAAATCAAAAATAATTCCTCTAGTATTCTCGTAACATTCTGGTCGGATGTTATGAACTTTGTTTTTAAATGACTTTTGATTAAGTAGTTCCAGAAATAAAGGAGTGGATAGAAACCCTTTTTTATATATTTTAGAATATGCTTTTAAACATGGGACAAAATTACAGAAAAAAATTATTTTTACAACATATAAGCTTTTACAAATGCTCCCTCACATGATATATACACAAAAATATTCTGAATTCAGCTCTTCTTTAATTCTTATATAAATGTTATTAAAAAAATAGACTACCAAAAGTACGTGTGATGTTTTATTTTAAGTTTCCATGCCGTATCATGCCTAAAAAATTAGGCTATAGAGGAGGGATAGAAACATACGTGAGTAGTATAGGTCTCGTTCCAACTTTTGAGGTATGGAGATCTAAAAATAGTACATGTTTTCAATATTTGATACAAGGTCATCTAAGTATTTCATCTAAGAAGATTATTAATACTACATTTACAATAAAAGATGTTGAGACACAGGTTTGTGAATGTGGTGGCAAGGATGAAGATGATGATAAACATTGTTATATTTTTTGAGGCGGAAAAATTAATGTATTGAAAATTTCAAATTTTCGTCCCGTCCATGCTCCAAGTTTCCTGAAAATCTTTATAACTAGTCAGTAATAAATTGTTATGTGAATGGTTTGTTTTTTTTATGTAACGTATGGTAATATTGTTCAATACTTTTAATGAAATGAGAAAAACTTGTTTTTATTTTTGATTAAAAGTAAAAAATATATATTTCCGCTTTCCCTACGACTAAAGTTTGATTGAACATTTATAATCAGCCAGCAATAAGTGAAATTCTTTCAACTAAACGTAAGGAAATATCACAGGGGAGGGGGTGAGGTCATACGTTAGATAAGACGGGCACATCTTTTTTGTATACTTTTTAAATAAAATCTCTAGTAATACTTAACATATTTTTTCAATAACATTTATCACTAAGCTAAATTAAAAGTTTTCTACAACAAATGCTATGTTGAGTCCATCGTAATACATTTTAATAAAAATATAATTCGTACCAAAATTTTTACGCAAAAACTTCAAAATATAAGCTGAAAATAAGTTATGTACATATACTTGGTCTGGGGCTGACTTTGATTTATTCGTCCTACCTAATTAAATATAAATTTATTTACTCATAGTGATATCGAATAGATATTAATTTAAACAAGGAACACTTTGGAGAATAATTATTATATTTTTGTTGCCACTGAATATCACTCCAATAGAATTATCCGCAGGTTAATTTTTCTTTTGTTATTTCCAGTTGTGAGACGAATATATGTCGTCTTCGTCTCATTTACTGTGTTTTTTGCCACATCCCTTGCTTTTGAGTAAATGGTGTACTATCTATTTAAATAATATATTAAATTGTTTATTCAACGATAGCGATGTTAATAATGAAATTATTATATTAATAACTTTGACTTAATTCGCGCTTCTTTCCTTTTATACATTTCAAATAAGATTAAACCATAATTGCGTTTTAAACGATGTTATTCCATGTACGTAACAAATTGATACCATACCATGGTTTGATATCGACCTTATGGCGATTTGTAAATAACATGCCATAAATATTGCCATTGCTTAAAACTATTAAGAATATCGAAATATTAAATATTATATGACGAGATACTTGGGAACTACGTGTAACTTCATAAACAAAGATTTTTCTTTTTAATTAAAACCTACTTTTTATGTGGTAATACTTTTTATCACTCATCACCTTGGAAATAAAATTAAGAGAATATTAAGTAAACATGCGATAATTATAACGAATTTCGCATTTTATTACGTTTAATTCCATTTTCAATTTGAAATTAAATATCAAAGTTCATATCAGCCACTTACTGCCAAAACATGAAAAAAACAACATAATACAATTCTATATAGTACGCAATACCGCAATTAAAAACAATTAGACATACGCGTAGAGAGTGTTCGTATTATTCATATCGATTTCACTAGTGTCCAGTAGATAACCAATAGAAAAACTCGCTAGCAATATTATTATTAACATGTAAGTGGTTTTTTAAGGAAACTTACAAAAAGGAAATTAATGTTATGATTACCAATAATTTTCTATTTTTATAAATATTAGCATTCTTGCAAGAAAATATCTAGTATCCTAAAAAATAATATCAGACAGAAGTATAGATATGGAGACTCTCAAGATCTATTTAAAATTGTTCTATGTGTGTTCAGTCATATTTGATAATTTCTAAATTTTTTATTCAGTCACAGAGTAAGGCAAAATGTTTCTTTGTGATATGAGAAATTTTCGTAAAAACTTGTTTCTTTCTATCACTTAATTGACTGACTGATCTATTTTAAATAAAAATATTTACTAACTTACCGCCTTAACATGCCCCCAAAAAATCATAGTTAAATAATTTTATTTAATCACCAGATTTAGAACAACATTTTTACGACATTTATAAAAATAATTTCATGTAGTTTTTTTTCAGAATCTTCTTCAACAATCTATCAACAATATTCTTATTTTAATATCTTTTAGTACAATAAGTTTGATACTGCTACCTTTAGAAAATGGTCCTAATAACGGAACCAAAGTGTACCTGAAAAATTATAATTTTTGTGTGAAATCAAATAAATGATTAAAACTAAATAAAAATTATCTAATATGTCCTTATTTTAAAAAAAAATTCTTATTTTTTCAATTAAAACACCGCATCGTCAAAACTATTTTTATTTTAAACTTCCATTCACGTTCACTTTTTGTTTTTCAATTTCACTTAGATTTCTTCTCGATTATTCCAAACTGCAATATTCTTTCAGTGCATAAACCCACCTAGTATAACCACACAAAAAAATTAATTTGGTATAAATCGGAAAGTCACAGGGGCCAAACTGTGATTACGCCAAGACCTATTTATTTCACAAGGTACTTTCGTTTGCCCATATATTATTTCTTACGCTTAAGGTACATATATTAATAGGATACGCCAACATTTTACAATATCATATTTCTTCACTTCTGTAAATTTACATAATCTAGAAGTTCTCTTAGATCATCTAAAAATTGTATGAAGGAATCCCCTTTAAAGCAATCTGAAATAAGGAAAGGGGTCAATTAATTGCCTATTTAGTAGCCTATAGCAAATATTGACAATATATTGTTATTAGATATTACGTTCATAATATTGAATTGAAAAACTTTTAATTTTTTTCTTGGCTTCTCAATATTATCTGAACAATCCTACTTTTTTGTCCTAATCATAAGGTTCTAATTATAGTTGAACTTTAGTGATATGGTATGAGTCATATCTCTCCCCGGATTTTAGATTTTACCTGAGATTGTTAATAGATTTCTTTCACTACAAACTCTTAAAGTCATACAGTAGTTAGGAAATCGCTTAACTCGATATTTATATCTACGTCCTACGAATGCCCTGCACAGTCTTGCTCCTTCCTATTTTTCCCAGTACGCATAACTATAATAAGAATTAATTTTATATATATATAAATCATGATATATCAGCTAAAAATTTGGTTCTATATTTTCATTCAATGATAAGTCCTAAATTAGCGAGAAATATTTTAAATATACGGTCTTATAATAATTTAAATGAAACATTAGTTAATTGTTATAGATTAGTAAATTGGATAAGTAATTTGGTTTTCCCAAAAAAAAAATATTATGTTACCCAGCACTGAGATCATTAAAACAAACAAAGCATAAATAATACTACGTTATTGTTTACATATTATAATTATTTCAGGCTTTTAATTTAACATTGATTTTCAATAAACAGAATAATTTCAATTATTTATTTTAGTGGAAAATCATTTATTATCTTTGTCGCGACGACAATTCATAACTTAATTATTACAGTTATTAATTAATCCTTATCCTTTAGGAACCTTTTTTCATTATGTATTAAGAAAAAGTGTTCCTAAAGGATAAGAATTAATTAATTAAATTGAAAAAAAAATTCCTGAAGGATAAGGATTAATTAATTTTTATTTTGCTGAATATTCATTGTTAGAAGTCTTACAATACAACTTTAATATCAATTTAATGTTGCTGCTAAGAAGAAAAATTGCGAATACTACCTGAGGGTAGGAAAGATGAATGAAATATTATGGGAAGTATACGTATTAATGAAATGAATTTGAACTTAAACATTTATTTACTTTCTTCGCGATTACTATTTTAATTTTGAGCATTAGCATCAGCGTTCTCCAAAGTTTTATCACATTCTTTTGCACTCGCTCATGAGCAACACCACTAAACGATTCGTTTTAAACTATGGTGTTTTGTCGAAGTATAAGGCATGTATTAAAATAACTCACGTGTAATTAACTTGCGATAAATCAGACAAAATCCCGATTAACACATTGAATTCGTTTTTTTTTACTTGAAAAGCTGCGTAAAAGTAGAAAATTAATTAAGGTAAGATTGACATACGTGCTACTAATCTTATTTGACTACGGTAAGGTTTTCAAATATTTAAAATGTTTGAAGTTTTTAAGACAGAAGTTTTCGAATAGGTTACCACATAGGTGCAAAATTTACACATATATATTATATTGCTTCAAGTTTACATGCTTATCAAGGTTACATGCTTTCATCAGAATTTTAAATATATATTTCGAATGATATCAACATTTTCAGCAAAATATGCACAAAAATACAAATTTGGTATTGATATCTATGAATCCAATATATATATTTTGTAATGCAAGTTACGCACCTAAAGTAAGGAAAAGAGATCGTTTAAAGATTACGATTGAGTTAAGCTACTTAGAATCCCATATTGGAAACGGTAATTAAGTGAAATAATAATTTAAAGGATTTAGCTGCATAAAAACTCGATAACCTTATTTGACTAGATTTAGTGCATATTCAAAGGAAGGCAATACTTTTTGCCAACACCGAAATTCTCCATTTCATTATACAACACTGATATACGGATGCCGCAACTTTTTTTAATTAAATTTTTATACGTGCCTTTAATAAAGACAAATTTATAACTTTAACAAAGACAAATTAAAAATGTGGAAAGGAAAGAGAAAGAAGACAAATAATTGAAAATCAATGTATATTTAACTATTTTGGATATCTAGCGGATGGTAAATTATGTAGTTTAAAAAGTAGTACTTGGCTTCAAACATATGAAGCAGATAAACGGACTTGTAGGGAGCTAATGTAAGGCTAGATGTGCTCGAGGCAAACCATCGACCAGATAAGTCAACTGATAAAATTTGGAAATAGCACTACTTCTGAATTAATTTGACAGCTACAAAAAAAAAACGCAAAAATTTCAGGATATTCCCTGGATATGTAAAAATCAATTGCATAATAAAGAATTTTCAATAATTAAAATAAATCATGTGTTTCTAACCGTTTCTGTAAAGAAAGTAATTTCCAAAATGATTAATTAAGTTCTTCATGCCGCAGAGTAAGGGCGACGCCAGAAGAAAAAGGTGAAAAATTGGAAAAAGTTGAGTTGCCTTTAAGACAGTAATCGTAAAGAAGTCAATTAAGTATTTACCATCAATTTCATTTGTTTAATACGCATAATTCATAAAAGATTTCATTCGACACTGCTACTTTCGGCTAGTATTCGCTAAATATCTTCTTAAGAACTCCATTGAATAATTTTAAAATTTTATTGTAATATACTTTAGTCATTCAGTAAAATAAAAAAACATACATATGTATATATATATATATATATATATATATATATATATATATATATCTACATAAGAAGATAAGAAATACATTGAAATTATGTGGAAATTACCATTAGCCCCCATTATTATACATTGTTAGTAATTAAACAATCTTAAAATTTTAATTTAACAACCCGGAGATCTTTTTTTATTCGTTATTTCAATAAATAATCTAACTCGTCTTGAGATGAGAGACATCAGTTTTCATGTCAACACTGTATTATACAGACCACACTTCACTGGAGTTACACAAGCAATTATTGAATATGATATGCTAAGAAATAGGCCAGTATATATTTCAAACTTTGTGTTAGCACATAATTTATAAAAATGGCAGTGTGCATCGCTTGAACTATTTGGCTTTGTGCCAAATCTTTTTGCGTTCTGTCGAGTTCTGGTCTCGAATGGATAAATTTATTAGTCTTTCACTTTAAATTTTATCTGCTTTTTGCTTCGGCATATCCTCTCACAGCGATGCCGATATAGTGTCAATGTAGAAATGTGGATTTAAGGCAGTCCTTTTGTATGGAATAACTCTGAGCCTCTTGATATTTTGTGATGCGCGTAAGCATAGATATGTACAAACGGAAAAGGGAAGCACAATGTTTGTCATTTATTATCGTTAAACTTGGCAAAAGTTGCTTAAATCTTATTTTGAGTTTAATTTTCTTCAAGTAACCGAAACTTTTGAAATTTATTGAAATATTCCAAAAGGAATTGACGCATTTTTTTTTAAATTTATAATTTTTTTTTAAATTTATTTATATATATTGATACAAGATTTTGGATATTTCTAATATATCCTGTAAAATATAAAATTTTCAAACCATGGATAAAATATATAAATTTCAAAGTCGTACACAATAATTTTGCACTGACAAGTAAATTGTACCATATTTTGTCTTATTCAGAATGCGTCACTTTTAATTACGTTAATTTTAACGATGATTATAAATTTCAGCGTAATTTTTACCGATATTGTATTTTCAGTTCAAGTGTTTAGTCAAGTCAACAATCTGTCTCCAACCACTAATGAATATGGTCTTTTCCAAAATGGGTATTATCGGCAGAAATACCCAAAAATACCATGTTGGGCGAACGCTACGAAATTAGAAGTGCATACGCATTTTTCTCATAACATCGGTGTAGAATATAAAGTTTAAATTTTTAACGGTAATATATTGCTGTATAATAAATAAATTTCTAAGACAACATCACGAGTCAAAAATCAGTGGGAGATTAGTTCTATCGTTGCAATAAAATACCTATTTGAAATATGATATTTGGAAAATAATATATTTATAACTACACATGAAATTATAGATACCTTTCCTTTATTCGCTTATACGTTTCAAAAACAATAAACAATAAAAAAACAAGACAATAAATTCAGTAACACCAAAATACGTAACAATTATTCCCTACAATGGTTTTTTTATAATCAACATTTCTAAGGCTATATCTAATAAATATGATGATAAATAGGCTGATGAACAGACGGACTTCCGAATTAGAAAATGACTAAAATTCGCACTATAATTGCTCAATGTAGTCGTAATCAACAAAATAAGGAATGGCAACCAAGAAATGTTAATGATATTCTACATTGTCCAGAGTTCGTCAACTTTTCCTTAGTAAAAAAATAAAACATCTAATTTTGTTGTTTCAAGAATATTTAGGAAAAAATATACAGCACCAAATCAATATATGTTAGGAAAAATTACATTTAGCTGTTTATGAACTCCACCATTACACAGTGAATGCACGTGCCAAGTTTGACTAAAAAGGTGTTGATTTCATTTATTTTTATTAAAATTTTAAATAAAAAACGAAATTTATACCTTAAGATTTTTTTATGTTCTTCTGAGGTATTTTCTTATTACTTATTATTATTTTTCTAAAATGAGTAAAGTTTTGTATGGAAAAAGTGAACAATCAGTTAAAACCAATTTGTCAATTGAGTTTTTTTTGTCAAACTCCGAACTGAATGAAATATAAGCGATGCTGATTACAAAATCTATAAATATTGTTAATTCTGTTATTTTTGATCTGAAAATATAATTTAATAAAATACAATTTTAGAAAACACAAATGAAATTATTGTTTATTTTTGAGTAAAAAACTTGAGTAATTTAACATGGAAAACCCCACGTTCTTAAATTATTTCGTGTAATTTTTAATGTAATAAAATTGATAACTATTCAATGTTAAGTAATACATGACTTTGGTAAAATTTAAGGGGGCATTCTCATATTATATCATGTAATTATTTATAATAAACCAATTTCCGAAATTCAGAGATATTTGTAAATAAATGCTTTTCGAACCGCAGTCACTTTTCTGGGCATTTCCTGGTCTTTTCTGCCGATAATGTGACAAATGTTTATTGTGATATTAGGACAGATTTGGTAAATGTCTTAATACAATATAGATTATATCACGATATAACTTTGCATATATCAAAGGATTTATTCAGGCGATACGAAAACTCAATTAATAAAGGTAATTTTAAAGCAACCAATTTTATTAAATGATCTTCTTGAATTTAATTATCTGTCTAAAAATTGATTGAAAAATTTATTGCATTAAGATTTTTGCTATTATTTGATTTAAAAGTTGTTTTTTTATACAGCATTTAGTTGAAACTATTTATTAAAATGGTAAATTAAAATTGACCCATTGCAGACAGCTTAGTATAATTCTAGTGATCCCGTATAATTCAGAAAAATTACAATAAACTGACTTTAAAATAATTTGGTTTTCTAGTCAGTTTTATTGTAAATTTCAATGTCTTATCCTTTTAATAAAAAGTCAAAATTGTAAATAAACAGTATTTCGGAATATTTGAAAGATAGATTAAATATCGCCCATTATATAAATTAGCAATCATAATCACGACTCAATGATCGTATATAAATGACATTTTATTTGAAGTATATATTTTCAAACATGTATATTATATATGAAGATCAATTCAAAAAAAGGTATATTAAATTCCACGGAAATCTAGTGATTTCCGTTTAATTTAATATAAATTTAAGCATTGAAAAACTTCGATACAATAGCTAAACAAATCTTTCACAATCGTCTTTGTCGATTTCCAACCTCTATATTTACCGTAAGATAACAATAGTTTCAACGTCCGTTCAGCATAAAGTATATACGTTATTAGTATATGCGTTTCTACACCCTTTGTTAATTATCGACGTGAGGAATTTGGATGAAACAACGAAACAAAGAGGACAAAAGTGTGGAAATAAGGGAATATTAATTTATTCATCGAATCTGTTATCCGATGGGTAAGTTATTGTTCTCCGGCAAACACAAATCAATTCGACAATTGAACAAACAACAGAGGAGCCATTCACTTCAATTTTATAAATTGCATACTAACATGAATTTTGCACTATGGACTCATTACTTCATATGTATTCAGCAGTGTATCTTTGTGCGGCATGTCTCTGGGGAAGTTCAATTTGTTATCAGTATGATCACGCGCAATGGAAATAAGAAACAAATTCGAGTTTGTGTCTAAGATCGTTCAAGACGTATAGCTTAATTGATAAAAGTAGATGCAAAGCAGCCTTGATTAAAAATTTACTATACAATTAAGAACAATTTTTAATGACAATTTATCTATTGTTGGTGACAAGTTATTCATATTCATCTTGTCCACTTAATTTTCTTAAATTGTCTATTTTGGCTAATTTTTAGCCATTTTTGTAATAGCCAAATTAAAAATAGTTGTTAGCTTTAATTTAATGTAAATTTTGCCGGAATTTTCAATCCACGAGCGTAAAGAAGGATAAATCCTAACAATGAAAACTTGTCAAAAGGAGTAATCGCAATTAAATTAAACTACCTGGTGTAGTGTTATTTCTACTTTCTTTAATTTCTTTACCACGACCTAGGTTTCATTGTATTACAGCATATTCAGATAGGATATTAGCAAAGATCTAGCAGGTGGGGTATTAGAAAACTTTGCTAATATCCCACCTAAAAATGTTGTAATACAACAAAACCTAGGTCGTGGTAAAGAAATTAAAGAGAGCAGAAATAACACTACATCACGTAGTTTCATTTAATTGTGAATAATGAATTTCTACAAAATTAACGCCAAATATATTCAATATTCAAAATGAGTAATTATTTAGCATTTAACTAACTAGTACCAATTTCACAAATTAGTGGCCAAATCAAATAATATTTAATTGATAAGAAACTTGTGATACCAAGATGGAACTAGTAGCTGTATGATAAAGTTGTAATGAATCATCTTAACCTGTACAATCCAAGTAATACTTAAATTTTCATCAATATGACGTGAATCTACTTAAACGTGTATAGTAACCACATAAAGTGGAAGAAATAAAAAATCAAAAGGTTTATAAATATTACGTTAAATTTTGCGTAAATTTGATATTATTTTTCATCTATGTTAACACATGGGATATAAAATAGGCATATGCATACCGTATTGTTAAATTTTGTGTTGGTAAGTATAATACAGGATGTCCAGTGGCAGATTTCAAAGTTTGAACAAACATAGTTTCTGAACGCAACACATAAGAGGGGCGCGGGGGGCGTCGTTAGAAGCGCAAGCGGTGCGGATATTTTAGTAACCATGGAACAGTGGAGTGGAGAGCACTGCGCTTTTGCCGCCGAGACGTACATTTCGAGTGGATTTTCGCTGTCTGTAGCACACCGTCGATTTAATAATCGTTACAGTATTCGTCGATTACGTGATGGACCATCGATCAACCTCATTCAGTCATGGGTAGCAAGGTTCAGAGCTACAGGATCAACATTAAATAGGCCCAGGCCAGGACCTACACCATTGGTAGCCACGGATGAAAATGTCGAGCGTGTTATGGTTTCTGTCGTTGAATATCTCCGTTTATCACTGCGTACACGTTCATCTATATTGGGAATTCCGAAATCAACTTTACAGGTAATAATGCAAAAAAAAGCTCAAGTTCCATCCATATAAAATTCAAATTGTTCAAGATTTACACAATTCTGACTTTGAATTAAGAAAAACTTACGTGGAGGTGATGTTGTTGAGATTTCGTACTGCTACCCGGATGGGCAACATATTATTTAGTGACGAAGCTCACTTTCACATAGGAGGATATGTGAATAAGCAGAACTTTCGTTACTGGGATGTCCACAACCTAAGACAAATGCATCAGGAGCCTTTACATAAGCCTAAAGTGACAGTCTGGTGTGCCATGTCTGCATCTGCAATCATAGGGCCTTATTTCTTTGAAAATCAACGTGGCCAAATTGTGACTGTGAATTCGGAGAGATATTCCCAGATGTTAAATGACTTTTTTAGAGTAAAACTACAGAATAGTCCATCCTTCAACCAAAACATATGGTTCCAGCAGGACGGGGCCACAGCTCACACTGCTAATGTGTCCATGCAGTGCGGCAGTTATTTCCAGAAAAAAACATATCCCGAAACGTTACCGTACCTTGGCCACCTAGGTCACCCGATTTAAGCCCATGTGACTTTTTCTTATGGGGATACTTAAAATCCATTGCTTACAAAACAAATCCGAGCACTGTGACACAACTTAAAGAAAATATTCGAGCCGAAGTCAGTAGGATACCCCAGTCGCTCTGCAAACGCGTTTTTGAAAACATGCGTGCTAGACTCGAAGAGCGTGTCAGACTCGATGGGCGCCATTTGGAAAACGTGGTTTTTAAAAATGAAATCCGCATTTGTTGTTATAAAGTTAAAATAAACCTACTTTGTATTAGAGGTGCAGTTTTTTTTTACAATTTTTCGAACATTTAAATCTGCCACTGGACAACCTGTATAATAAAAAGGTGAACGTTGTATGCTTATGCAAAATTTGGTTTCCTTTTTGATATTTCAGTCACCATAAAGCTTATCAATTTGCTTGGTTAATATTTTACCAAATGTAATTAGGAAACTTTTCCAAAAATCCGAAAGTTTTCAAAAGCTTTTCAAACCACCTGTAAGCATTCATACAGAAGGAAATTATTCCTACACCCCCTTTTTACAATAAATATACGATCTAAATATTCTAAGAATAAAATTTATTAAATGATAGTTATAGTGTGATAATTAACATAGCTTTAGCGAAAAAACAGACTTCAAAAATGAAAAATAATTAACTCAAATATTGAACATATTTGGCGTTAATTTTGTAGAAATGCATTATTCACAATTAAATGAAACTATGTGATGTAATATTATTTCTACTTTCTTTAAGTTCTTTGCCGAGACCTAGGTTTCGTTGTATTACAACACCTTCAGGTGGGCTATTAGCAAAAGCAATATTGTTAATAGCCCACCTGAAGTTGTAATACTACATAACGTAGTTTCATTTCATTTGTAATTGTAATTTACTGAAATTTGGTACCTACTGATTTACTATAAATAACTAAGTCACTTATTTTTTATATCTCTACCAGCACTGTTGACAAACTTAAACGAACACACAATTGTATATTATAAATATGCCCTTTATGAAACGATTTCTGCTCTGAGTATTTCAGAAGTTAAGATTTGAAATTTATATGAGGTAAAATATAAATTATGTAAAATTGTAAATTTTTTTAAGTTAGTCGACAGTATTGGCAACGACTTCAAAAATGATTAAATTACTTATAATATAAAAATATTGAAGAAACAGGCACCAATATTTAATTATTTATTTTTTTACGTTTTATTACCTACTTTTTTCAAATTTGGTTTTTTGTTAAAAATATTTTATTTTACCACAATTGCACTGGGCAAGGAATTTTCGCAGTTCTGATCGATAACACACTACAAGAATCCTTGGGAAAAATCTAGGTTTCTATATAATTTATCCTTTTACCTCAATTTTTTTGGAATTTTATTTTATTTACTCAAACAATTTTAGTTCTATTTTTATAAAAGATCATATTTCCCTTTATTTCTTATATAAATCTTTTGACTGATAATATCAGAAGACGCGCTATGATTACCTTAATTATATAATTATATTAATATCATTTAGACCTATATATTGTTATCCTATTCTATAGACTTGACTTTCCTACTTTCATTCTTTTCTAAACATTTTAAAATGATTATTTACTTTTTTAGTATTCGTGGATAAATATCACGTACAAAACTAATGGTTACTTGGAAACAATTTCATCTAACCAAAAGACGAGTGGAAAAACAGACAGAGACCTATTTAAAATTAATAGGTAGGTCTGCATAATATAAAAATGACTGTAGGATACTGGTATATAGCTTTTGGTGTATTCCTAATCATATACCGGTATTTTTAATTATATTTTTTGTTAGGTGCAGTAAAAATTTCTTTTCATGATTTACTATCGTAAAATGGCATACATAATAGAAAAATTGGCACACTTTTCTATATTTTAAACTCTCAATAATAGAACTTAACCTAAACTATATTTTTGCAATAATTTTATGTGACACACTCTAACCTTTATTACCACTATATCCAGATTGATTTTTTGCAGAACTTTCATTCGTACAGCACATGGTAATAGAATTTCTTTCGTTTCCCTAATTCTCCATCATGCAATATATAATATCATTCTATATTTAATTACCTATTTCTACGTCTATAGCAAATATATTGTAAATGTATTTTTTTACAGTATTAATTTGTTTTGCGACATAGCTTTATTTGCTGTATACAAAATAAAATTTGATTGGTAATTTAAAAAAAACATTAAATTGAAATTGAATTTAGAGCAAAAAGTCACGTAGTCAGAAAAATTAACCAAAACTACCAAAATGCTTTAATTTAAATTAATTTAAGAATTGTATTTTCAATAAAATTTACTATCTCATTTATTCCAATCAAAGACAATTATAAACATATGTTGTTACGTTTAACCCGAACTGCCTATATTAATTAATTAAGTAAATGCTTTCTTTCCAAAATAATATGTATTATACGTTTGTCAAATAATTTTTCATTTTGATTTATTTTATTTTTTTTCAAGAAATATTATATTTAAATTTACGCAAACATCATAATCCTTCCTAATCCTCTAAAGAAGGGAGCATGATTAAAATTTAAGGAAAAAAATATTTTAAAAAGTAGACAGTGTCTAACATTGATAGTATTTGGCGTTAATTTTGTAGAAATTAATTATTCACAATTAAATTAAACTACGTGACGTAGTATTATTTCCACTTTCTTTAAGTTCTCTGCCACGACCTACGTTTCGTTGTATAACAACTTCTTAAGGTGGGTTATTAGCAAAGATCTTTGTTAATTGCCCACCTGAAGATGTTGTAATACAATACAACCTAGGTTGTGGCAAAGAACATAATGAAAGTACAAATTATACTACATCACGTAGTTTCATTTAATTGTAAACGCTTTGTTTTCATTTTTAATGTGTTCAACACAAATTTAAGTAACCTATGACAGTCGGAATAATTAATTGGAAAGATTATTTTAATAAATATAAATTGAAGACCGAACCGACCTGAAACTATTTACCGAAAACTCGTAAAACGTGGTAAAATTGGTGGATGAAATGTTTGGGTATCGATCGAAGTTTCTCGCAATTAAATTAATCAGCAAGGTTAATTTTTGCATTATAGGGAATTCATGTAAATATATAATTGCAAATTTCAGTATTGAAATCAAAATATCTAAAAATGTCAAACAAAAAAGGCGAAAAACTTTTCTTTCACAGGATTTTATTCGTTTCAATTTTATGTAACTATGTATGATAACAAATATTACAAGTTGATTTCCACCTATTCCTAATATTGGTATCGATTTGAAATTTTGAAAACTTTTGACGTTTTTATGGTAATATAATAATAAAAAGACTAAATGATAAAGGAAGAGGGAAGTGGTCATGGTAAATTCACAGCGGCTAAGGTTAAATCCATCAAATTCGGACCCGTTAGAGTTGTCTCTTCGATTCCATTGGTTATACAAGTTTGTTCTTAGTTTTGTTTTTAAATTATTTATTTTTATTATTACTTTCTTTTTCAAAAAGATATACAGTGAATATACAAAACAACTTTTTTATAAAATTATCAGTTTCCCGTCGTATATTTTTAAGTAAAAATATACATTCTCTTTGTTTGTATCATTTGCCGCAATACATTTATTTAATAGATATTTTAAAAGGTTTTTGGGTTTTATTAATAATATATAGTTATTATTAAGATCTCACGTTAAAGTTCTAGAGCAAGTTACAAATGCTTTTTTAAAAATGGTTTGAAATTTCACAAGTTAATTTTTTTCTTTTCTTCAAACTCAACAGCTGGGAGCGAGCGTTAGCGATGCATGATTTATAAGGCACAACTTCGGAATCGGAGTGAAGTTTCACGCGCTGTTAGGTTTTCAAGCTCTTTAGTGACGGTACAGTAATTTCATTTGTATTTTAAACCTTAAGAAAACATTGATTGAATATATTTGGCGTTAATTTTGTAGAAATTCATTATTCACAATTAAATGAAACTAGGTGATGTAGTATTATTTCTACTTTCTTTAATTCCTTTACCACGACCTAGGTTTCGTTGTATTACAACATCTTCAGGTGGGATATCCCACCAGAAAGTAGAAATAATATTACATCACGTAGTTTCATTTAATTGTCTTAAGAAAACAGTTTAAATAAATTCTAAAATCCAAATCGATTGGATTAAATTAAATTTGATTCTTTATGTTAAGACTAGGGGTTAAGAGTTTGAGGAGGCTTGAGACTTTATTCCAGTTCTGCCATGAACGACAGGGATACCAAATGTATTAAACTAAAGCAATAAATGTGTAAAATATTTAAGAAAATCGATGCTACTCTTGCCCCTGATGTTCACACCAGCTTCTGACATTCACGACGCTTCTCCCTTCTTTGACATTCACAAGTACATTTACACCCACACACACACTGGTGATTGCTATATTTCACTTGGAAGCGACTCCAAAAATCTCTGGAATTATTTATATTTGATTTATATTTTGTAAATTCATTTACAAGTGTATTTGGAAACGATGTTGTACCGAAAAAGTTCCGAGTACCCCACCTATATTCATTATTTCATACTTTTCACTTTTGTAAAAATGTTTTATTTTATATTTAGTGCCTATGATATACATGTTATAAAGCATTTCAAGAACTTACAATGAATTCCATATAAATACGAAATCATTTATGAAGTCGGATTTCCGCATGCGTACATATATACGGACATCTAAATAACATTCCCTCTTCTAGCTTCACCGTAATTCAGTACTTCAAACTTATATATATTTCAAAATTATATATCCACCAGCTATTATTATAATTGCTTCATGTTTTGCATGTACCTGAATATATGTACTTACTTGCCTACTTACGCATTAATGTTTTATTAATGTATGCATTAGTTTATTTCTGTATTTCGACGTGAAGCCGGGAATCGAATCCGGGCCCCGCGGTGCGCCGCGCAGTCAAAAGCTGTATGTCTTGTAATTAATCCAAGACAGCACGGCGACAACGGTGATTTATGGAACTATGAAAAAATTAAGGCGCCGATGTACTTAAAATAAACTTTTGACACAGATATATGTTTGTAATAATTTCACAAAGAAAATATCAACTCTATGGGTTTCTTATAAAATATTTCACCGAAATATATCTTTTAATGAAGCAAAATGAAGACAAAGGTTGAAAAAATATACCTACTCGAAATAGAACTGGTTTCATTAGATACCATGTCAAGATTTGAAGTCAGTGTTCCTTCCTGTAAGGTTTCGGACGACATTATATTTAATCCGTTTTAGACAACGGTTTTTACACTGTATAAACATTTTATAAGGTTGTATGTGAATTTAAGCTCGAGCAAATCAATTTGAAGACTATGTTTGTCTTATTTAATATAATAAAAAAAATTGCAACAATTACGGTGTGACGAAATAAAGGCTTGGAAAACTAGTTTGAAAATGTTGTTTTAAATTAAGAAAATATAATAGAAAAAAACGTATTTCAGCCGAAATCACAGAGTAAGCCATAAATATATGTATATATATATACATATAAATGTATATATATGTATATGTATATGTATATGTATATATATATATATATATATATATATATATATATATATGTATATATGTGTATATATATATATTTTTTTTTGGAATGATTTTAAATTTCATAATCATCGGCAATAAAAAAACATCGCAACGTTCTTATTGTTTTTCACAAATGTCACACTTATAAAATGCACACGCTGAACTTTAATATTGTACGTAATGATAATGTTCTTTATGAATCATTTTAACGTCTAAACATTTTTTTTATAAATATGTTATTAAACACTAAAAACATTCAGGAGGTTATACATGAATTTTAAGCTACAAAATGTAAATTAAATTTGTAATCTTCTCTTTCTTTAAGCAACATGGCACTCAGATGAACTGCTAGCCAGATTGCACGTTTGTATAGTAAGTTAAAATACGTTCCTAAAACAAAGTTACAATATTTATTATGAAGCCGGAAGTCGACAAGACACTTTGTTCTCGTTTTCTTTATGTACAAGTGAAAATAATTGCGGAAATTAAGACGTGTTTATTTCATATGAAAAGTTTCTATAAGAGAACCTTCCAATTTACTTTTATTGACTATTTATCCATTAATTAGCTAGTATTACTTAAGTATATTATTGTAACCACACAAATAAAATTAAATAAAGAAAATAATTGAAAACCCTATTTTCCCCTGCTTTCTTACTAGTACTAGATCAGTTTATCTCGACAATACGTTACGTTTAATAGATTTTTTTTATTTTAATTTCTCATCACACATATATATTTCGTTTTTATATAATTTTCACTACAAGTTATATGACTTTTAAAAAATTACATCGAAATTATATTCAGGAATCACTGGAAGAGACCATTTCTCATGTGTTGATTAAAACTAATTATGTTTGATACATCACTTTTAATAAACAGCTTTTATACGCGGCTTTGCTAGTATGATAGTACTTACAAAC
This sequence comes from Druceiella hillmani, assembly GCA_039881145.1. Lineage (NCBI taxonomy): Eukaryota > Metazoa > Arthropoda > Insecta > Lepidoptera > Hepialidae > Druceiella > Druceiella hillmani. The sequence goes on along the minus strand of JAYKKI010000010.1, from coordinate 8,068,635 downwards.
TTACATGATTAAATTTTTACTTGCATGGCCATCGAGAATTAATAAAATTAATTAAAATCAAGTCTTTATTTTGGTGACTTTTTTATTTGAATGGCCATGAAAACTTAAATATTTCCGTCTAAATTAGGTATTGAAGAAAATTATTTTATTTTTAATTAATATAGTTAGTATAGCGCCCCAAAAATTCAAGTAGTTTGTTGCCCCGTTGCAATATTGCTTCTTTATCTACTTTGTGTAATTTTTCAGTTTAAAAAAGAATTTTGCCCCGGAATTCAGCCCGGATCATTTAACGTCTCTCCAACCTTTTTGTGCGAAAAATCATCCTAATCTATTGCTTCGTTGCGTCACGAAAGAAAGGCAAATATACACACACATTTGTAATATTAGTTAAGAAGATATCGTTATATTTAAGGTATGATTAATGTTTAATGTACGATATAAAAAAATGTTTGGTTTTTTGTTTCGAAACAGCAAAAATGGTATTTGATTTTTAATAGCTTTTATTATGATTTAAATTGTAATTGGTAAATATTTATCTTCGTCGTGCCTATGGGAAATTTTTTTTCATAAAAAATCGTTAGAGAATTTTACAAGGGATCAGTGTAAGTTATATTTAAACATTTTGAATAATAATTTCCTAATTATTAGCATATTTCGAAAATTAGAAGTTATAAAAATGTTGTATACAATTTTTTTTCATTATCTATCATTACCGTGATGGGAGTATTTTTGTACTAATACCTGGTTTTCTCAAAATAAAATTTTAAAATATTATCATACCCAATGTATATGTAACTAGTTCACAAACTCCATTCTATTTACAACAACGAGAGGTATCATATTGACACAAAAGCTTTGTTGAGAATATCTCATGAAGTTATAAGTTCGTCCTTCGAGACTTTTATATTTTCCTGAGAAATATGAGAATATTTTAATTTAATGAATGTAGTTTATTTTCTCTAATATATTTTTTAATTGTTTTATTACATTGCCTTGCCTTCAATTCCTTAAAAAACATTCATTATTAATTATTGCTTCATTTCTAAGTTACTAGCGATATAGTTTGTTAATTAATTATTAAAGCAATGAATTTATTTGTTTTTCTTAGTATATAAACTGAACCACACATATTGTATTAAGTTTCTTTCAATTAAAAATAACAGATCAATTTGTTTAACAGGATGTTTTTATTTTATTGGGCTGAAGTTTTTTAGATCTAATTAAGAGGATTAAAATTAAATTTTATAATTGTATCTTAACTAGCACTCGAGAGAAACTATTTTATCCTTAATATAAGGTTTAAGGGTCTTGCAGTGCATGCATGCCGAACATTGTGCAGCATTATCAAAATGATGCAGTAAACACCTCATCCAGGAATAAACATTGAACCTTGCAACTAAACCTTGAAAATATCAGGAAGAAAAATCTTCGGTTCGGAAAATTATTCCGTTCTTTTCTTAATTTTTCCTTTACCTGAATATTCTGTTTATGATAATGAAATGTTTTAATGATTTGATGATTGGGAAAATGTTCAAAATAAAAAAAAATGTTTTATTACTTAAAAAAAAATTATTTGTTAGTCATAAAACTAAAGTTTTATAGAAGATTTTCCCTTTATATTTTCGAGAAAAATCCAAGTAACAATTAACATACCAATTAATCAACATCAATATAATATAGAATAAAATAGACTCGAAATTGTAAAATTTCTTGTCATGTATTTACTTCTTTCTCCTTGCTTCATTGCATAATATTCTTTTCGGCTGATATACTTTGAAATATAAGAAATTATATCATTATAATATGACCTCTCTATTTTATTACATAATACGTAATAACAGAAAATCTCCGAAGTTTCGTTCTCTACAACTTGCCCGAAAACCTTCACGCCGTGCGCTGACGGTAATTGAATTGATTACTTCATCCCGAGGATCCAATCAATCTTTCGGTCTGCGTAATGAAATAATCCAATATTGATTAGAATATAGAAATATTATATATATTTCGCCAGTTATATAATATTCAATATCTTGGAGTCACGGAGGCAAATTATTCCTTAACTACGTAAAGATCAAGATAGCATTTCAATTGAGTGAAGCCCGCCTTAGAATATAAAAGGCTATTTACTAATATTTTATATTGGAAATTCAATGAGCAGCCATTATTTGTCTATTGCATATTATTGCATTTTTTTGTCTTATATCATGCACTTGTTTCATTAGAAAAATTAATAATGTAAATTGTCACCAAAAACATCGCTGTTACCGGTTTTTTTGAACATTTTGAGATTTTACGAAGAAATTGTATTTAAACAATTTTAGGAAATTAATTTAATGCTAGACTCGAGGGGTAATTACTGACCATCGTTTACAAGTGAGACTTAGTTTTATAGAAAAAAGTGATAGAAATTATACATAAAGAAAACTATTATTTGCTTTTTTCGTTTTCATAATTTGGCCAAAAAATGGCTTCTTCGGTTTATTTGTATCTTTTATCATATATAATGATTAAATAACATGTAAAATAAGAAAACATATCAATAGCATATATAATATAAAAGAAATTAAAGTTATCTATAAAAACCAATAAACCTGTAATAACTCTGTGATTTCCTTAAAGCTTTTTGAAAACTTTGAATTTTTTTTAAATGACCTCAAGTTTAAATATTTTTCAAGTAAAAATATACTCTTAATATAAATATATAATCTTTGCTAATAGCCCACCTGAAGATGTTGTAATACAACGAAACCTAGGTCGTAGTAAAGAACTTAGAGAAAATAAAAATAATGCTACATCACGTAGTTTCATTTAATAGCGAACCTCTAAGGTTAACATTTAAAACATTTGTTCTATTTATATCTGCTTTATTTGTTCAAAACAATGTAGCATAAGTCGAATAAAGATTTAAGTTGTTCATTGCCTAAAAAGGGAAAAACGGTATGGAAAGTAATTTTTGTATTTTCAGTTAATGTTAATAATGTACTTGCCGGAAATTGTGTTGTGGATCCAATTGCATACATATTAGGTTATTTTGTATTGTTGTATGGAAAGAGACCATAAATATTACATTTATTTGAGAACATTATGTTCTTGGATTTTCTTGTATTCAAAATGTTTCCAATGTTTTTTCTGTGGAGAATCGCAAATTCCCGTATTGTTTATAATACCATCAATTTCTATACGATCATGTCCGTAAAAAAACTCACCGCTTTAAAGGATTTAAGTACGTATGAGATAAACAATATCACACGATCCTAATAGAACATTTAAGTACCTACTTATTGCTTCTTGAAATTTTCAACGATTTCAAAATTTCCAGTAGCCTGTCAAGTTTCATAAAGACAACACAAATAAAAACGCAGAGAATATGACCACGTTTTTTATTAATAACATCGATTATTGTGAAATATGCCAAACAGTACTAATGACTGCTCACAATGTTATGGCGAGAAAAACATACTGCATAAATATTTATTAGTTTTGTGTCGTAATACAAAATTTAAACCTTACTGAAAAATCCTAAAAAATCTAAAATATGTCTCAAAAAAAAATTAACATGTATAATCACTAAATATTCCGTTGTTAGCCTAAAATTATATAGAATTACAGACTGGCACAACGGTATTTCCTTCATTACTATTTTACGAATAAGCTGAAATTGGTAGTTTCTTAGATAAATTGGTCTACTATAAAATAAAAAGTATTATTTTAATTTGAAAAAAACTAATAAATAAATTGGAAAATACAAACTTTAAGTATGAAAGGGAATTAATAATTTGCTTTAGATAATGTTATTAAATTATTTCCCACCGAGTTTGCCGCAGCCATTTTTTAAACGAAATATAACGAAACATTTGTAACCGTTTAAAGGTAGATTGTAATCCCATTAAATTATTTAAAAATATTTTTCGCAGAAGTTAAAACTTAGGATATGGCCAAATAATACTAGATTTACGTTAAAAAATATGTCTGGTAATTTCAAGTGTATATTAACATTTCGGTGTCAGTATTTTTGAATGTTTACTAATGAGGTATATATGGATCAGTAATTTTTATTACTATACCTAATTTATAACTTCTTTATCAAACCGTTTCTGAGATTAACGACTATGGTGCATAGAAAAACGGATATTTAAGTGACCTTATAAAAGATTTCTTATACGGTTCATTACCAAAAGGTATTCTCGTGAAAGTTTTGACCACTATTCCGTTTGACGTTTCTACTGAGTGATAAAGTACATAGAATACTCTTGAAAGTATTGAGAGACTAATTTATTTCTATTTATTTTCAGAACCTTGAAATTCTATGATTAATAATTTGAGACAATTTCAATCCCAATATCAAGGCTTTGTGTATTTATTAATATTATCATTCGGGATCACATCGATATTGTGACTACAATATTAAGATAAATTATTTCGAATGAACAAAGTACTATACGAAGAAGCATAAAGCTTCACGATTGTTACTAATCCTAATCTACAATTTTTTGTTTTCAAAAAACTGAAGAAGAAATATAAGCGAATAGAAAAGACTAGAGAATACAGTGTTTAGTTGCATAATCAGTTGGCAATATTTGCATGTATTGTATATGATACAGGACAAGGATCTACGTACTTAATAAACAATTCTGAAGTTGAAAGAGATACAATGCTTTAGCCAAGTGGCAAGTTAGAGATAAATATTAAAACGACAGATTTGAGACTGACAAATGGCACAGAAATGTGTAATACGACAGTAGCAAATTACAAAATGGTAGCATGATATTATTTTGTTTAATAATAAGGAAATAAATAATAATTCAACAAAATCTCGACTCTTCAACATGAATAATTAAAGAAAAAAACACAAAGTAGGTTCAGTTACAATTAGTATTGTATAAAACTTAAATGGGCTAGGGAGAATAATGGCTAGGCCAATAAAAAACATATTCAATAGATTTGGCCACAATTAACAAGATTTTGAATAATATGAATTAAAATTATTTATTTAAAATAACATTTCATTTTACACCGATTCCGCAGTAAAAGTAAGAATTGGAAAGAAAAATGACAAATTTTGGACTCAAAGTGACAAGAAACCAATTATTTGATTCATAGGAAGGAAGTGTCTGCATCAATACTGTAGAGAATAAACAATAGGTTAATCTAAAATAGATCGACCAGACGGAAACCGAGCTACGAAATCGAATCCACAATCGTTGCAAAAAAATTATGAGAGTTTTCCTCTCCACCTTCGATTATTCCGACTAAACTCATCATTGGAGTTTTTCCTTTGTTTTCCTGTACTCCAATCACAACCTTTGTCTCATTTCCCATTGTAAGCGCTATGTTGCTTTTCTTTAGGGGAAGTAGGGCCATGAATGTCAAGTATTTATTAGGTTTTGATATACTCAATGGTGAATTTGTACAAAGCATCGAACGATTAATGAATAATGAAGTTATTTTAATTTCTCACCTTTCACAAGGCATGTCTGATTGAAAACAAAACAAAAATGCAATTAAGCCTTTATCATTTCTAAGTTTGAAATAAGTATGTCTAAACACGTGTTTGTTATTTTGAAATACAATTAAAGTCTAAACAGTTTACGTCGGCACGTTTAATTATTTGACCTATAATTCGAGTCCTTATTTTTACAATAACTCTGCTTACGGTTACTTTAATTTTTTTCAAATTCTACTTTTATTCATTGCTCCATTTCGTTCCATAATTTAGATTGTTTTTTGTTGTTTTAAATACATTCATATTGAGCTTAGATGCATGGGAACTCCATGGGAAAAAATCCTAATTAAAAGAATCAAAATTAACGAATTGAATGAATAAGGAAACGAAATAAAATGTAACATATTTATGTCAAGATTATAGATTAATTCCGTTATTAAAATAAATTTGAAAAAGTGTTATATCGTAGCAGTAAAATATGCAAAACATGAACAGATAAAGAGTATTAATAATAGAGGCAAATAAAAAAAACTTACAAACTACAAACTTATAAATTCTCTCGCTTCATTATTGTACTCACCTCTTGTTTTATTCAGGCCTGAATTTTTTCATTACCTCATTACTTAAATTTTGATATTTTTTGTAAATACGTAATTATGTAGTCATTTTTATTAATTATTCCAATTTTTTTTCTAGTTTGCCTGATTAAAATTGATTTAATCTTGTTGAGAGAAAGAGGTTGCTGTTGTAGCAATAATTTCGTTTTGTATATTTCGCAACAAGTATGCATAAAATGAGGATATAAATATTCTATCTTTTTATAAATGTTGATTACCTCCTAAATGTTTTTTTTTTATTTAGGACGAATTTAGCTCATAACATAAAGTGTGCCGACAGATTATGTTTGGTAATAAAACCATTTAAGTACGAGAAGAGCTCGCACTAAGAGAGTTCCATAAAGACTTATAAACATTAAATATTTAAGAAAATGTTTCATTAAACTATCTACAAATATAAATATTATTTATCAACATGTAAATATATAGCCAGCGTATCTTTCACAAGCACAAAATATCGTGAACTCCTAATCACTCCAAAATCTATAGGATTCCAAAATATTGCAAAAATTTTCTAGTAAACTTTAAATGAAATTCTAATAACGGTATTCTTAAAAATGTTGACCCCAAACATTTGGAAGTTTAAGGATATATTTCTTGTTGGATGCATCAAATAATTTGGATCCTTCTACGGTTCCAAATACATTTAAGGGATATAAATATTTAAAGCTACATACTCAACAATTCTTCTAAACTATTTACAATTATTGATGTTATGTTGTGTCATGTAAATATTTTCCACAGGTGTAAATTTATTCTGTATTTCTAGAACACTTGAAGGATTTAAAATCATCGCTATGGATTTCAGACAAACTTTACGTAAACTTCTAGTAACCATGTTTTTCTATAATTTGGAATAGAAATTTTTCATATTTTTTTTTACTTTTTGCCAAATATAATAATTCTAGGTGAACAGGAAGTACCTTATAGGTTTTTATTTATTTTCCAGTATCAGAAAATGCGGCAAAAGTAATTGTATTTTTATGGTTTTTTTATTGCACTGATTTAGAAGCTCGATTTTTTACAGCTTTAAGGGGCCGTAGACTAAAGTATTTGATATTGATTTCCACTTTGTCTTCTACGCCTTTCTGAGAAAAATAGTCTAGACAGATAGACGAACAATGAAGTGTCTTTTAAGGGTTCCTTTTTAACTTTTGAGGTATGGAACCCTAAAAAGGTTGGAAAATCAAAACTTTATGTCTTACTTTCCATTCTAGCAGTGACATAAGCAATAAAGTTGAATAATGTAAATTTAATAAATATCAAAAGAAAATAATAGCAGATGCGATGTCTACAGAAGAATGAGCTTGTGGTTACGATACCTCTGGTTTATAAAGGCTTGATCAGTTCATTGTCTAGCGAGATGCTTTTATGGAATTTTTAATATATATGTTCGTAAACCCCGTAATTATGATGTGTCTATCCCGGCTCTGTTCCCACGGCTGTCAGGATTATCAGATAGTTCTAAATATGAACTGGTTTTTTGGTGAATAGTCAGTCGAAGGTTGTTTAAATCTCTGCATTTGTGGTATTTTTCTCGCACGAAAAGTATATACAAAATCATAATACTGTTTATTTTAAGTTCAATTCGCATAAAAAAAATTGTGTTGTTTTGCTATTGTGCTTGGTTAGGCGTTTATAATGCTTTTAATGCGGTGAATAATTATTTCAATCCTAAATTTAATACAAGATAAATAGTGTAGTATATCATGGAGTATTTTTTCGAAATTTTAAATTCAAAATATTTTTCCAAAATGATCCTTTCCAAATCTGACAAAATTAAAATGTTTTCGATTTTGCTACACAAGTACTACGATTATTAAAAGAGTTCTTCGCGGTATTGCAAGAACATGCCATTCCCATGCCTAGCAAACTAGGGATTAAAATGTTTAAATCAATGATATTTAAATACGTTAAATATTATGTAATTTGCTGAACTTTTGCAAAATTTTTCTTCGCCCCACGTAGACTTACCTACAGGTGCATTATAAAGATGAATAGATGGTTTTTTGAACTCATGAGGACGTTTAACTTGAAATTTTAAAATTTAACCACTAAAATACTCAAAAACATTATTTGCTCACCTTTCTTATAGTAACATAATACTAAATAGCAACTCATAAGGATTTCAAAACTGTTCATTTTGAAGTTTTATCTAACATAGTTCTAGAGATATTGCTAAAAATATTCCTGTAAAACTTTCTCAAAACTGTTTGACATACCAACTTTAAATTTGGCATAATGATGAAGCATATTAATCTAAACCATTTTGCTAGTATCCGCATGGAAATATTTATAGAGAAATTTGTGAAGAAGCCAGTGAAAAATTCAGTTTTTTTGTTAATCGTTTATAGTGCCATATTGAATATCAAGATACAAGTATATTTATAAGGGTTTCAAACATAATTTTTGTCAGAAATTTTTATAATACAGTTTTAAAGATAATGTAGACCATGTCTACTACTTAGTAGACACACTTGTGTGTACCCACAGTTTTTTGAGATATTCTCGAAATTTTTGTCAATATCCATAAATATTTTACTCTAAAAACTAACCCTTAAGCATTTAAATATGTCTAAGGGTGTACGGAAGCTTCGTAGCGTGATTTATCGTACTAAACAGGTTTATTGGATTGGATCATAGGGGTGTGGCATATATCGTCTTCATAAAGTGCATATTTCTGTTAAATTAGTCGTTTAAGCCGTGTAATTGAGCAGTTTTAGAATTATTTTAATAGTTACAAAACTGAGGGACAATAGTATATGGGTATAAGAATCTATGACTAAAATATTTCATTATATATTTATTTTCTTACTAAAACTCTTGCTCAACTTAAAGTCTATGTCGATGTATACACAAAAATATTTTAAATAAAATGGACGCAAACATAAAGTGAAAATTGTGAAATAAATGCATTATTCCTATTAATTTAATTACAATTATCTTAAACTCAGAATTATATTTCAACTAGATTTTATAATATTTTATATGAGTGGATGGTGGTGCACCGCTAATTTAGTGGAACTGTCAAACTGCACTACTAGATGCCGCACCATTAACTTAATAGCCTCAGGGAAACCTTACAATTCAACAAGGGGTGGTACATAAAGACTCATTGTTGGCGAAGAAAACGGATATTGATAACATATACTTTCAATTTTCAAGTTTTTATCTATTATTTTTCTCAAGACTCGCCTTTTATTATTGAATAACAATTAAATAACAAATGACCTAAATTCTGTTGCTGAATTTATCAATATTTCGCTTTTTTTCTTTAAGATACTTGGGACCAGTTTCCTAAAAACAAAATTTGATCTAGATGAAATTTATTGAGACTACGGAAGTACAGATTCTTAAATATACATAAATATTATATTTATTTTCGCCCGAAAAATACTCATCAAACGTTGTTTCTTTATTGATTTATTTATCTATATTTTAAATAGCTTCCTTAACAGATTGTTGAGAGTTGCGAGCTGTTTTGGGTCCAATATATGCAACGGAATATAATTTAAAACGGAATATCTTTAAACTGTTATTAAATGTATAAAATATTACGATCGAATTCAATATATGTGATGATTTTAACAAGTTCAATTATAATTGAATAAGTACGAAAATAAGTTGCAGATCTCAAATTAAAACCAAATAAAAATCTGTTTAAATGTTTTGCAAAATTATATTAAGATAATTTCAAGTATGAAATATTTTTACGAAAATATTTACAAAAAGAATTTCAGTTTTAAATTTAGTTAGCTGTTCGCATCCTCAAATATAATTTACGGAATATTAGCCTTCATGTTTTTATAATACTAGCTATAATATTAGCGATATTTGTTTCACCTAGCGGTTTATTTTTCCACAGTTGATGCGTACGTAGTCGATTTCCTTAGTTTTACGCGCAGGTGATCTTAGTCCCACATGGTCGTGTGTAGTTTCTTAAGAGTTGGTGTGTAGTGTATAGTTTCGTAGCGGTTCGGGAAAACCTTAGGAGTAATTGGGTCTACAAACTTTAAATGTATGAGCCCATTCGGGGCAATACAAAGGCCAAATTCGCCAATTTTTTTTCACAAATAAAGAATTCTTCGACAAGGATGAATATACGCATTATTTGAGTAGAATAAAACAACCCAATTTATTTCTATTTAAAAATCAAATCAGTCTCAATAAAAAAACCGTTTCTTCTACAAATTATCTCTTAATTTGTAAAAGAAAAGTTTTCTTTACTTCCATCATTTAGCAAATCTCTAAAAAAGTGTACCTGTTGAGCATAAGAATAAAACAAAAATAAGATTATTTTTTGGGGGAATATATATGCGCTTATTTTTTTTCTCAAAGTAAACTAGTTTTTATCGTAAAAGAGTTTTAAGAATTTCAGGAAAAAATGAACTAAATTTTTCAGAATGGCTGTTAGAGCCCTTTGGGATTTTTCGGGGCTATTTTGCAAACATCACTTTTTATTCATAAATATGTTCACAATTTCCATATTTATTACGCCCGGAAAATTTATTTTGACCTAATTTTTAGAGTCAAGTTATATTTCTATGCAACTTTGTTTTCTACTCCTGTTTATATATTTGAGATTGATTTCTCCAATACAAGTGTAATTGGAATATAACTAACAGTTTACCATGGAAACACAAACATAAATAAAATAATGTTCGGTAGATATAATAAAAATTATAATACGCACTAATTTGCCTAAGTAATGTTATGAAAATTTACAGGAAAAATGAAATTAGAAGTACGCACTGATGCAAGGAAATTAAGAAGGGAAATATATTTTAAACAAAAATACGAGCACAAGAATGAGTTTATAAAATATAGGACGCGTTAAAATTCGAACAGACTGGAATTTGTTACATGAAATATTTTAGATAGCTTTAGATATAAACATTTATACATAAACATATATATTATTTTTCATAATCCTGTACAAATCTTACCGTTGCAAAACAAATACATAAGTACCAAATTAGGAACTCTTTGAACGAGAAAAATCCAACTAACTTTATGAGGTCAAAAGTGCTTATAAAAATAAGTCCACGTTAGATCTAATGGTCCATCTAAATTTTGCTCTAGATACTAGAGATTTTATTAACTGGCCATTTTGCTGGGTTCTTATTGCAAAACTTTTCTTCGTAATGTACGTTAGTTTTTATATTTTTGGTCTCCTTCTTCTATATTGTAATTTGTAAACTGTACAATACGAGAGCTTTTGAGAATATTTATAAAACATGTTTATACACTTTGTTAGATATGAAAGTGACTTAAAGTTATAGTTTATTTTTCAACAAGAAATTATAATAAATTTAAGAAATGATTTTAAATGGTTAGACATATATGTAATGCACGTTTTTGAATTTTATAAAATTTTGTAAAAATATTACTAAGAATCATCTCAATAACTGTTTAACAAAGAATCAAAAAGAATACAAGCGTTATGTAAAATTTCAATGAGAATGAAAAGAGTAGAAGATTAAAATTGAAACTAAATGTAACTAAGTGAAACTCATTTTCAAAATTATATAAGGGTTGTCTGTAATTTGTATTATTTTTTAACCCCGTCTCTGAAATTATAAGATAAATAAATCGCTTAGGTCAAAGTAATACATGACCCGCAACCATCTCCTCGATTATTATGATGGTAAAAGGCAATTCAATTTCCAATTGCAAGAACTTGCTAGTTCTACGGTTACGTCAAAATTCATTTCATCTTTTATAGTTGAATTCACTTACGAGCTGAGGGTGACTCCAATTATATATGATTGCTGAACTGTTTGTTTGAAAACTTTTAAATATATCTCAATATAACAATAATTTATTTTCATTGAACGTTTTTAGTAGATATTAATAAATATAGCTCGAGTGAATGGGACTTGATATCAAAAAGCTTCATGAAACAAATACTTCTTTCCTTTTCCTTCTAAAACGGAGAAAATTCATTTCCTTTGTCGACAATCACAAACCTCAGTCATGCCTAGGAAGTCAGGTTCACTTTATTTTCTAACTTTTTGTGATAAAAAATTTTCACCGAACAAAATAGTAGCAAGTTAATTATGAAAGTTTTCTCGACTTGTAAGAGATTGAATAGGAGTATAAAATGGTTGCGTAACGACAATTCACTAAAATGTTGATAGCATACACAGTGCTGGAGATTTCAAGTGGGTAGTGAGAGGAAATTAATATTTTCATCCTAATATTACATTTTTACATTAGCTTTAATCTCGTGGAGAGGAATTTGAATTTACGCTGTGAAATACTTCATTATGTGGAGAACTTAGCTTGATATACTTCTATATTTCGTAAATTTTAATATTAATAAAAATCTGAAAAAGATATATATAAAATACACGTTTATTTTCATCTTTGTTAAATATTGAATATAATTGGCGTTAATTTCGTAGAAATATATTATTCACAATTAAATGAAACTACGTAGGAAAGAACTTAAAGAAAGTAAAAATAATACTACATCACGTAGTTTCATTTAATTGTGAATTATACTATGTAAAATATTTCATCCTCCTTCCTCCTTCAATCGTTAATTTTTATTTCGCTTATTTGATTTCTGAACAGTACTCCAATAAATGTCAAAAATCTTCTATATCACATAAGCAGGCTATATAGCTAATAATAGCGGTGAAGCTTAGCCATAGACCGGAATGTTTTTTTAAACATTGTATTTAATGCTTATTTGAGATGACTTTATTATAGGTTTTTTTTTGTTATCAAAATATTACCCTATTACCGCTGAAAGATTCATTTCTTAAACAAAAAGGTTTTCTTTTGTCTTTGTATTTACAAAAGTTTCAATATTTCAGTACTATTTATAATTGTTAACAATTCTTATATAATAACGGATATAAATTAGATTTGTTAGCAATTTAATACAATCAAATAACTGTATATTTTAATATTAAGCCAAATCCGTTATAAATCAATACTTATTTGAGAACATTGCATAGAACTTGACTTACTTGTATCTTAAATGTATGAACATAACTTTATATCCCACTTTATAATAAGGTTATAATACCAAATGAAAGGTGAAAGTCTACATGATTAATATATTAAATAAAAAAATGTTTAGTTTGCAGATATATGATGTATGGAAAAAAATAATTGTTATTTATCGTTCATGTTAAGTAAACAATTCCTTAGAAATTCCGGGTGGTTTTAGAAACTGACAAGTTCGCATGCATTTCAAAATATATTTCTCGCCTTTACACTAACTGGAGGAAAACTCACCAACAAAATTTAGATAAAAATAATAAAACAATAAGGAAACTCTCACTTAACACATCAGTCAGCATGTTTCCCTTTAAAATTGCTCGAGTGTATCTGCCCAAAAATAAAAAGTAAATTTGGCACGAGCTTATTTTACTTGCAAATGTAGAGCACAGCGGAACTTCTAGTGCAGTCCCTTGACGCGTCCACATACCATCACTACCCGCTGGTCGTCAAGTGGTTGGGTAGATACTTATAGCCAATTCAACTTTTAATGTTAATTTTAACCTCGTTCACTAATTGAGAATGGACGTATGTGACGAAGTTAATAAAAACAAGTTACGATTGTTCCTCTCGTCCTTATGCTTTTCGATTTCAGACTGTGTTGAAGACTACTTTAATGTATTGATTAATTACTTATTTCCTTCTAAACAAATTTAAAATACGTTACTTAAGGCAATACTGAATATTTTTAGAATACCAAAAATGGAAATGTCTAGAGAGTCACGAATTTATTTCTTGTTGTTTTATTAACATTATTACAAATGGCTTGTTCGCAAAAATAATCTGAAGATGTTGTAATACAACGAAACCTAGGTCGTGGTAAAGAAATTAAAGAAAGTAGAAATAAAAATACAACACGTAGTTTCATTTAATTGTGAATAATGAATTTCTACAAAATTAACGCCAAATATATTCAACAAATGGCTTGTTGTAAATACCTTCAATACTACCACACCTACCCTATCATTGGAATGTGGTGGAATGTTAAAATGCATTTGTTAATCAATTTAGGGTTATTACCCGCATTAAATATTTGTTAGTAATTTAGTGCCATGCCACTAAAGTGACACTTCGTAATCATCTTCCTACTTTATATTGATATTTGAAGTTTAAAAACCAGTAATTTTTAGAATTTAAAGAACCAGGCAATTTAGGGATTTGTCAAAACAAAAATATAAAAATTTCAATTGAATATAACAAAATTTTGAGTAATGGTAAACTATAAAGGAATAAAAAAATACCAATCTTAAATTGTTTTATTAACAGCTTTGTCTGTATAAATAAAATATAAACTTTAAACTCACTTTGATATCGGTTAAATTGTTATCGAAATGTACGTATAAATTACATTTAAACAAGTAAAAAAGTTTATTAAACTTTTTTTGATAATAAAAAAGACAGACCAAAGAGTGGATATTTTCTTTTAAACAATTACCAACAAAACTAAAGAGAATATAAAGTATTGCGAGAAAGATACTGGCATCTTACACTTCGATAAAACAGAACAGAGTGCCACTGTGCAAGATATTGATTACCCCTCAATTTACAGAAAATTGGAGAAAAATACCCACAGAGTAAACCATTATTTAAAAGTTATTTGGAAAAAAAAACAGTTTTACAATAATAATATTAGACAAACTATGTGATCAATTAAGCATAACATAAGAGAGAGTGGCAAAATCAACGTTTTATTGTTGCCATGTCTTCAAAAAATATATATTTAAGTTAATTATAGCTTAAGGGGTTTAAAGAGAATATTTGCTTTATAGGGAATAGTTCGTTTTGGACATACCTGTGTGTGTACTAAACCGAGTACATAGAAAGCTTTTGTAAATGATTTTGAATCCGCATCGTCCTTTATAGTATAATATAATGACGATTTTTTTGTCGATTAAATTATTTGTACAAACATCATCCATTTAATAAATGGTTGTACCAAGTATCAAGATTTTCATGTTAATTCCGCTCAGAAACCATATTTTCACTTGTTTGGTATAATCAAATTGTAACTTTATACAACATTGCTTTCTACTTGCTATGATTTAGAAATTGACTTTTTGAATGCACATGGTTTATGAAGAATGGTTTGTTATACATATTAATCATACTAAGTTGAAAATTCTTCAGGTAAGAAAAGAGGACAATAAATTTTTTTTATAAATATGTAAAAAAATACATTACAAATATATTTATATAAGTTATAATTATTATGACAATTTATAACACTGAATGAAATATGTAAAAAGTTCTATGTGGTCTAAATAGCAAGGAAAAATATTTTTCATAAGTATAGGCGCCAACCTTAAATAAAAGTTTGGATACGCTAGCTGATCTGACTTGGTTAAAGCTTCAGGTATGAGAAAACTTAGGCTAAACATTTTTTCCTTAGTTATAAAATTTGTAATTAATATTTTAAATTATTTTTAGTTATTAGTTATATTACTATGTGCCGACTTAAAATTAGCAGTCTATTTTTAGTTAATTTATTAAAGGTGGAAAAAGATTTTTAGGTACAACCCAATAAATAAAAGAATTTAAAAATATTTGATGTTAATGCGGTAAAAAAATATTTTTTGGTACCCTGCAAAATTGCGAAAACGACAAATGTACAAATTCCAAATAAAAACAAAAAAAATGATTCGTTTCTTTTTCCATTCTTGTTATATTTCTTCCGATATTATTTTTTTTTTACTAAAGTTTCGCAATTTCAGATTTTAAATACAAATACTTTTTTAACGTTCATTTAATTTTTTGCTAATTTTTCGGTTTACATAAAATTCATTACTCATACACTCTCGAAATGAGAGCGCGATATTTTTACTTTAAACTAGAGTAAAATTTATTGCTTGTGACGCGATATTGCTGGCCATTTTATATTATTAAATAAAATTTTACATAAAGACTTTTACCGTATTGCTTATCAGTTTGGGCAGAGGAACAAAATGTTCCACATATTTATAATTAACTCAAAGTATTATTATAAATTGGCAACATTCACGACGTACTGTATTTGCGTCCATCAAATATATTACACAGTTTTTTTGATTCTGATATTAAACAATTTGGGATATAAATTTTTATGCGGAAATTTAAAATTTTACCAATGTGTGGAAAAGTATAAAATAGAAACGAAAAAAGTTTTGAGTCCGGGATACTGCACACTACCGATAAGATGGCTAATTTTCACGCTTCAATCAGAATATTAAACTAATAGAGGTATGAAAGCGAAACCTACAATATGCATATATATATATATATATATATATATGTATGTATATATATATATATACACGTCTATACATGTATTTATATGTATATATATATATATATATATATATATATATATATATATATATATGTGTGTGTGTGTTTGTGTGTGTGTGTATATATATGTATAACTATATTTTCATCTACCCGAAAAGTAAATAGGGAGAAAGAGAGGCTGAAATGTAAATTAGTTGATTAGTAGCAGTAAAGTGTAGTATTGTGAAATCGCTAAGCCTAAGATACAGTTCAATTAAAGTTAAACAGTTAAGAAAAGCACAAGAAATAATAATAGATCATCCCAAAGGAATAAATAGGAGAAGGCACCAAATGACCATACTAAGACAAAATTGCTCAACAGTAGAAGTCTGCCTTAGACCCAATACCGCACCTAAGTAATTCCGCACGACGCATCCCAAATTTTATTAACTCAAGCTGTCCCGGGTTCTTATTGAAAAACTTTCCCTTCAAATGCATGTTACTCTTTAACTTTTGTGGATTTCTTTTTCCGCTTTGTTACTTTTAAACTATGCAAAATGTAGTATATGTAATTTTTTTTTACATATGACCACAGACTTTGAAATTATAATGTAAATGCCTACACGTTACGTCACGTTATCTCATTTATGAAACTTATATTAAATGATAAATTACGGATTTTTCCCTAGGAACAATATATTCAAAAAATTATTTAAAACTCAAAAATTATTTAACATTTTGAATTAACATAACAATAATATTACCAGTAGCCGTCTTCTTAATTTGAAAGCTGTCATTTGAGCGAATCCAACGAATATGAACTATATGTAAAAAGATTCTGAATAAAAAATGAGGTGATTGTTTCAACTTAAATTCACCAAATTTAGATATATTTTTAAAATACTGTAAAGATGATGGGTTGTTTGTAGAATTTTTTAGCACAATCTGTGATCATAAGATGGAAATAAATGACCTAGATAAAGTATTTGTCGATAAGCAACCATCTCTTTGGAAAATAAAAAATTTAATTATCTTTTGTAAAGTTATTTAAAATTTATTTTCGTCGTCACACCTCTTAGGGTTGAGTGGAATTGAAATCTGAGGGTAGCCATAAATAAGATTTGCGTGTATCAGATATATAGGTAAAACATTTTATTCAAACAGTTTTAAATATTTCTCAATTTAATACTAATGAAATTTAATGGCAAAATTTTCTTAAATACGAGAAAATATAACTGAACATATGTAATCATAAGAAATTCAAAATTTTCCCGGGTTAATGAAACTTCATATAATAAAAGGCCAGCGTGACGAAAAAAGTACTTTTCTTTTCCTCGCGAAAGGGGATAAAATTTATTTCCTTAGTGGAACAAAGTAAAACAGTCATCGATGTCAAATTGAGTCGCTCATACCCCAGGCACGTTCGAGAAATTCGACTGACTCCTTAAACTGCATACTTTTGTTAAAAAGAACTTTCCACTGTACGAAATACTTGCGAGGTGTAAAAGTTTGTCTCGAGTTGTCAGACTGTATAGTATAAAATCGTTACGTAACGCTTCACTGAAATGTTGATTGTGAACATAGTGATGAATATTAAATGGCGATAAGAAATTATTATTTTATCACTCTATTTTATTTCAATTTAGGTTCGATTATAAGGGTTTAATTCGCAAAGTTACCTTTTAAGTATATAATTATGGAGAGAAACTAGGTCGACATACTTTTAAATTTTATAGAAATTTAACAAAACGCAAAAAATATGACGCGTTGTTTTCAAAATTGTTTTTGGAATACTTTTTTGGATAACCACGCACATGAAATATAATTTATGTTTATTTTTACATTCTTATTTTTTTATGTGTCATAATTCCACAACTGTGTACAAAATGACTATGTTAATTTTAGTGTGTCCTAATAATTAATATCTATGAAATAGATTTAGTAGTTTTAGATTATGATGGTAATTTAAGTTGATTAAAAGATCCGTATCCTCTTACGTTAATATATTTACATTTATTTAATATTAGGAAGGTTATAGAAGTACTGTTTCGAATTCCTTAGATTAGAATCATCCTATATCCTTAAATTTTGTGTACATACTATTCATCAAAATTAATTGAATAATTGCATAAGGTAAAATTATTTTAAATTGTATCCTTATCATGAACAAAATTTAGTACGAAAAATCATTTGGAAATCTCGGTGCATGAATCATTAAAAGATTAGAATAAAAATGTATGTAGTAAGTTTGATAAAAAATGAGGGTATGGATAACAGAAAATGGTGTTTTCCTCCATAGAATAGCGAAAGCTACAGTTAAGGCTTCGGTGATTTCTTACGGAATAGAAAATTAATTTTTTTTCATAGTTTATATGTGTCTTCTTAACTTTCTCTATTTTCGAATATTATGTAAATTTACTCAATTAATTTACATTAAGTTTTACTACAGTATTTATTGAGATTAATTTTAAAATGTAAGCTTTTATCCCTTTTGAATACTTTTTAGAGTTATTTTCTCTCCTTGACTGTTGTGCTTTGTTTACCTGTTTGTCCCTATCTTTGGGCACGACATAAAAATTCGGGGCCAATTTGAATAACATTTTTAATGAAACTATTATTAAGACATAGATTAACACATGAAATAAATGTACCTTTTGGGGCAGTACCTAAGTCGGTTAAGGTCAATATTATTACATTTTCTCTTAACTTTGTTTGAATATTAGATTTACAAAACTTTAAAATAAATATTTGTGTAACTAAACAGTGTTTTAAACTTTTCCATTTATGTCATGCTGTTACTCTTCTACCTGTTTAAAAACTCAGTTGTATTCGATTTAAAATTACCGTATTAATATTTTACCAATCAAATTTAAATATATCGGTAGTAGGACGGTGAATGATGAATAGATTTCCCAAAATTGCTCCTAGTCATTAAATGAATAGAATTCTCAATGAAGAGCCAACCGATGATAGAGTGAGTTTAGTTTGATTAAATTTTCGATACGTCCTAAATTGTGGAAAATCGTATTTAATTTTACTAATAATATTGATACAGCTAATCTAAAAATCCCATCGGTGGGTTATTTACTCTGTTAATATTTATTATTAAAATATAATAACAAAATATATTTCTTATTGGTTTAGAGATATAAATCAGATACACGCACTCCGGTGAGTCTATATATATATATATATATATATATATATATATATGTATATATATATATATATATGTATATGTATATATGTATATATATATATATATATATACATATATATATATATCTATATATATATATATATATATATATATATATATATATATATATATATATATCTATGTATATATATATATATATATATATATAAAGTTTTTTCACTCTCCTATACCAGGGGTGGTAACTTTTGGGACGAAAGAGCCAAAAGTTACAAGTTACAAAATATCTTAGATTTTATAGACCCATTAAAAAAAATGTGTTTCAATAATCTAATATTTGCTTGTATATGTTTGATTTTGAACTTAAAATAAACAACTTTAAAAAATAATATCTATTCATATAAAAATATACAAATGTTTTTAGTACAAAACATATTTTAGTTAGAATAATAAAATAGTTGATCTAATAATATAAATAGTTATTGAATTATAAATAGTAATATCAATGGGAGAATTGGCCTTGCATGACTTTTCATGCAAATCTGATTTATAATTTATTATTTTAAGTTTCCAGGACGACTCTAGATTTTTATTTGTTAGTTGGATTTTTACTTTACTTCTTATTCATGCAAAAAAACGCTTGCTTGCATGAATATCGTCAACACTCCAAATGCTAACTTCTTTGCGTCACTGTAGCATTTTAGAAGACTATTCCATGCACCGAATGTAAGTGTCTTAACTCGTGGCACTTTCTTTAAAGCTATCCACTTGCACTGCGCGACGTACTTGCATTTCTCTATCTCCAACTCTTCTAACTTGCTCTTCAGTTCTGTGTACTTGGCACTCCACCAGTCTCTACTTTTCAAATCCAGCATTTGCATTTGAAGCGATCCAACGTCAATTACAAATGGGTCTATGTTAACTTCATTTTTATTTGTGTAGAGAGAATTTACTATGAACGCGTGAATACTTTTGTTTGTTTTGAATTGCTCGAATTTCTCAGCAAATAAATCTGTACTTTTTTATAACTAAGCTGAAGTAATTCATGTGAATAGTTGCATGGATTTTATTACGATTTTTCTTAAAGTTTTTAAAACGAATTAACATATCGCTCTCTATGTCTTCCACAAAAAGAAGTAATTTTTTTAAACAAACCACTTCTTCCTAAAAGGCACACGCTGGATTTACCTTTCCCTACAGTTTTACAGTTAGCTCATTTAGTGTCATTGTGATATCTACCATGAAGTTAAATTTTTACAGCCATTTGTCTTCATCCAATTGGGGATGGTTAATACCTCTTTAATTGAGGAAATTTTTTTTTTCATTCAAACACAAAGCAAAACGTTTCAATACGTTACTTCTGGAAAGTTATCGCACTTCATAGTGCTGAAGTAGGCCAGAATACTTGGATGGTAGAATGCTTTTTCAAAGATGCTGTTAATAACCTTAATTATCAAGTTTTTTGGCTAGAAATGTTTCGGCACAAAGTGCTTCTGGCTGAATTATGCAGTGAAAGGTTAGAACATCGTGATATATTTTTTTGAAGAATGTATATTAGCTTTATTTGTATTCCTGTATTACTTTTGGCTCTATTAGTTGCTATGCGAACGATTTTATTTAAATCGATTTCATTGTCTTCCAGGAATTTTTGCACAGCATTTGCTACGTCTTCTTCACGAGTTTGCCCTGAGAACGGTAGCAATTCTAACAGTTTTTTTCAGACCGTGGGGCAACATATACCTCACAAAAAAGACAACTTGTGCCGTGTATTTTCTGTTACAAAACTCATCTACAATAAATGATAAGACAAAAACCAGTTGAATGTCTTCCACTTGCAAATATGTTATATTTAAAGACATTTTAGTAGTTCTCTCTTCCATTGTTTTATCAGATAATGGCAAAATTGTTTTCCTGATTTATGTTTTGAAAGAAGCTTCTTTATACGTCAAAGCGTTACATACACCCAAAAACTATCACAAATCTGCACCTGCGCGGACCAGGGTCGATAAGAACTGACCAGTTCCGGCTTGTTCCAATGAATTCGACTTTATGCCCGCTAGTTAAGGACCGCCCGTACTTGTACCCATATGTTGGTAGATCGGCGCTGTCGCCGCCGCTTTGATTGCCTGCTTTCTACGTGAATACTCCCGTACGCGCCACACTTTTTTTCAGTTGCGCGCAAAAGTCGTCGACCGACTTGAACGTACTTGTCGTTTTGGCAAATAGTAGGTACTAAATTAACGACTAATGGAATGGTCTTGTGTGCAGCAATTCCTAATCTTAAAGCAATTTAAAAAAAAACGTAGGTACTCAGAAAAAAACAAATATGTAATCTAATTATGTTACTAGTTTTATTATATTCTATGTGTTCATACCTTTGAGAAGAAAATTTACTTCTAAACAGCCTTCTTTTTGAAACAACGAGCGAATAAACATACTGTTGTGACGATATAGCCAAAGCACTGATGAAAACGTCCAAAAACTGCAAGTGATGAAATTAACACACATGTAACGTAACGCGTTATTCGTGGACGACTGACTGACACGTCACCACGGGGGCGATGCGGGTAAGACGAAAGTGGAAGTGACTGAGAGATAGACATAGTACTCACTCATGGATCGATTACACGATTTTTAGGGCTTTTTATGGGATAAAATCATTAATTTATGTGTATAGAACTGTAGAGCCGCAACTTCACATCGAAAGAGCGACATGCGACTCGCGAGTTGTAAGTTGCCGACCCCTACGTACACTAATACAATTCATATTTCTTTAACATATACATGTAAGTTGCGGGGATTTTTTCCGAGTGTTTTACTATCTTTTTATATTCTTTGTACATTTTTTTGTGATCTTTATATTTTTTGTTCATTTTTAAAATTTTTGTATGTAATTACGTATTTTTACAAAAGTTGTTATTTGCAATTTGGTATGTACCCTTTTCTGTTTTGTAATTTCTGTTGTTATCTGTAGTTGACGTATTTATATTTATTAGCTGCTTAGAGCTTCCCTCAAAGCAATGTTTGACGTCGTGTTATTAAATGCGCAGATAATGGATGACTGCCTGACAAGATCTTTCTTTGATGTTTCATTGTGGTGTTTCCTGTATATTAGGGAGAACCACTTTGCCTCGAGCATAACATGCACCGTTTGCTTCTTCCATTTTTTAGCAAAACACTTAGGTCAAATTTTATTAATTTTCACATTTTTGCAGCATTTTGCTGTGCATAATCCATACTTGGATAATAATTGAAAACTGATCTATTCCTGTAAGCAACAATTCGATTACGTACTCTAGTCATAGATATGTGTTGACTTTCTGTGGCCAGGCGCTGGAAATGTACGATTCTAGATTGCCTATCAAGTGCATTTGATACATGCTGTCTAAGGTTAGCACGCCGCTTAGAGCATGTAGAATTAAATTCCCTAGCACGGTCCTGCGATATTCTAAAGTTATGGCTAGCGAGACACTGTGAGCGTTCAGTACTGGACGCCCTAGCATGTGTTTGTGATATGTACTCTATGACTCGTGATGGGCTGCGTAATTTCAATGGAGTACCCTTCCGCTCTGAGTATTTTAGCTATTTTTGTCGATGTTTGCCGTGAAAGTTATTATTTTCTTTTAGGCTTGGTTGTTATTGGAACGAATTTCCTGATAACATGTTATACGCTTGACGAATGAGTACTAGCCAGAAAAAGGTAAGAAACATAACTTTTTCGGAGACTACTTTTCTGTCGTATAATACGACGCTTGCCTTAGCGTAAGCACAATCGTATGTCAAGGTTTTTCTTCTGTTGGCATTCCACTGTAAGCCAATCATCTGCCAGACCGTTTCCATTGTGTTTGTTTATATTCGCGTTAAAATTTGTTTTTATATTATTATTATTTTATCATTTATTAAATACTTAAAATTAATAAATTCCAGCGTATTCACTTATTTCCTTTACTAATTAAATTTTAGTTTGTTTTAGTTTTTTTAGCAAACTTATCAATTCATTATATTCATTTAAATGATTACATTTATTTTTAAAATAATTTATTTGAAAATGAAGTTATTAATTTCATTACCGGAGTTAGGATCTTAAAATATTTTTAAGATCTTAACGCCGGTAAACACATTTAAGATTTTTCTGACTGGGTTTTATTATTCATCTAAATGAAAGAAGAATATGGAGATTTTCCTAATTAAAAAAAATGTAAACAAGAATTATATTTTAAAATTTCAAAATTTTCATAGTTATTAATTATATTTATACCCAAATTCAGCTTTCCAAGATTGCATTGTGTCGGAGAAAACAAGCTATCGCAAATGGACCTGCAAACACAGAAGTGCTTTAGTAGATCTATGATAAGTAGAACCCATTGTTACAAATTTAATACTGAAAAGCTGAAAAATCAAATTAGCATTGGTAGCGAAATATATATGTTATGCTAAAATGTACTTTGTAATTAGCATTTAGCATTTGCGTTCTAAATGCTATTTTCTCTGTGAACGACGCTTGTTCGCAGCATTAGAACGAGAAGGAACAATTAACATACAAATAGTCACTCCTTCCCTATGTAGGTGAAAACCTGGATTCACCATCAAATGTTTTAAAATTTAAGATAGAGGAATTTCATGAAAAGCAGATAAAATATACTCACTAGATATTTGTTTTTTGCACAGATATTTGTTTTTGTTATAAAATAATGAAATTACGAAAATAGTTTTATCGTTAAATAGTTATTAGATTGTTGGTAAATTAAACAAATTAATGAATAATTTACTTATAAATAGTTTATAATCCGTATATTATATTTACAAATTAAATGTTTCCTATTTTTTACAATAAGGCTTTAACTTCTTGTACTTAAATCGAAGAAGAGAGGTATAATAATCGAACAAGATTTAAAGCTTAAAGATACAAATTACATTAAATATTTTAATCAATGTTTCCATTTTGTTAATTTTAAAACTTTTGAACAAATATTCATTCGTAAGTTTTTTACTGTCTTGAAATTAGAAATATTCATGGAATTTAGGGGTTATTAAAATTTCTCCCAAGGCTTTTGTTTCATTATATCTATTTCATGCCCCAACTTTTTTTTCTATTTAGCTCCTGGCGAGATAAACATAAATAAAAGTTCCTTTCTTAAAATTCCTATCTTTGCACTACCGCGTAAATTTTAGGTATCAATGTGATTCCCAAAATCAATTCCTATTAAAAATTTAAATTTAAAATATCAGAGAGACAAAAATTATTCGAAACCATGAAAACTTTAGGAAATTAATATAATTGAAATAACTATCATAAACATTTCTTAGTACACAAATTGTTTATTTGTAGGATATTTTATCAATGATTGCGACGTAGTTACCTTGTAATATTATTATTATTTCGATTTGACGCAAAATTCCGTTCAAATTACAATTTTGAATGGTTTGTTTAGTTAAATTTATTTACTTTTCAATTAATACTTAATAAGCCAAGCAGTGTTAAATATTATTTCTTGTATATGTCGTTTACTTCTCGATATTACGTTCTGCTCAAAGACTTTAAAACTAGCTAAATTTTACAAAAAAATAAGTACCTTTTCTATAATCTAGTTATGCAAATAGAAACTAAATTTGAAGTAAATTATAGCATCCGAAATGATTAACATTTAAATACCAAATCGATAGAAAATAAAATCTACTCTGTATGTAAACGAGTCTCCTTTGTAAGAAAGACCTATCAAGATCAATATCCGCAATCGTTGCACACAGCCTCAAACGGTTGATGACAGATTTTCTTTCCATTTACGGCCCTTCCGACAGAAATGTTCGCTGTGACTTTCATTTTTGTCTTCCTATATTCCAATCCACTTTCTGTTTTTGTCTCCTTTCTTGTTGTAAAAGTTAAGTTGATTTCTTTCTGAGGGAAATTTTGCGACCAATGTCGACTCTGTTATGTTTTCAATTGTTAGGTAGGAAATTTAATCCGAGAGTCGGCATGTATAATAAAGTTATTTATTTTTATAAAATATTTACCTTAATTTCATTTTTCGTAAATGTTAATAATCGTCGTGGTTCAATATTTTATATTTCGTTATGTCAGAATAATTAATATTATATTTTTTTATAAATATAATTAATGATTTTATTTCTTTCTATTTCACCTTAAGTTTAGTTATTACATCCTAAAAATAATCTGTTTTGTTTCAAGTTTTACAAATGAAATTGGATGCAAGTAACACGCAAGAAAATTTATTTAATTGGATATTACCTCAAAGCACGGCTTTAACTCGTACAAAAATTTTCTACAAATTTACTTAAATAATTTACACTTAAATAAATTATATATTCAGAAAAATGTCGCCAGGTATCCGGGAAATTTTATAGCCCCTTCAGTATTTTTTGAAAAGTGTAGACGGTATATATTGGTTTTATTGACATCGATGAGAGTGACAGAGGCATGAAAAGTTTCTATTATATATGGAACTCGGATACTAAGCCTGAATATTAGCGTATGTATTAAATTTAACTCATTTTTTTTGGATTTATTTATTTATTTCAATTTAAGATATGTGAAATAATTTTTCACTTCAGCTCCTAAAGTAGCTGATATTTTAAATATTAACCTTTTTAAAGCTACATGAAACTGTGTAAAAATGAAAAGACCTAGGCTGTTAATTCTATTTAAAAATTGTTCTTTTCCTATTTATGAACCTAAGCTTTGGTTAGCGAGTAATAAAAACATTTAATATTAGAAAATGCATCGTGGTCGTTCTTGCGCACATATCATTCTACACGATCGGTTGTTTTTTTTATTTAAAATTTTTGATGCATCATGATAAAAGTGTATTAGTTTGAAAATATGTTTCTTTATCTTAATTATAAAATATATAATCTATTTACCTGTTTTTATCTATTGGTATTAGCAACAAGTAAACTTAGCATAGAGGCAGCAATAGTAATATTCCTCATTTCTTATTATTTATTAGACTGTCAATTTAATAATAAACCTAAAAGGTAAAAAAGCCACATTTTTATTACATAATTTACGGCAACGATCCTCAATATGAATCTAATTTTCTATTTAAAAATACTTTTCGAATTTATACGAAGTAAATATTTTTAATGTTAAAGATATTTTTAATAAATGACCATCAAACAAATTTTTATAATTTGACATTATTTGAATGGATCCAGGATAAAACTAAAAAACGAGTTTTTCATGGATCTTTCTTTTATTTAGAAATTGCCAAAAAATATAAATGCATACCTCAAAAGTTTTGTTTAACATACACTTTATTTTCCATGATCGTAAACTATTTTAAAATATTTTCTAGCTATGCTTTCGAAAATGTGTCTGAAGACAGTCATTTTAGAGTTGTTTTTAGAAAAGTGCTAAATACAATTTCACATGAAAATATTTACTATTAAATTTTGATTTCCCATAAATATGTTCCCAGTTAACATACCACATGATGTTCCCACAAACATTTGTTTTTACCTTCGATTTAGTATCCCATTTCCCATTAGCTTTTAGGAATTAATTTTTCTAAGTCATACAATATCTGAAAAAATTACCTGTGTTAGATAAATGTTCGGTTTTACTTATTTTGGCACGCAATACCGTAAAATGAGAATGTTTTTACCCAATTACCTAAGGCCACAATAATGTTGTTTACATAGTTACTCAGATTGTTATAATTTTTATAGTATCAAACTCCCGAACACGCAAATCAACAAAATTACCAGTAATATTACAAAATTAAAAAACAGTTGGTCTATTTATTAGTTTGCCTCGCTTTCATATCGCGAGTACTAAACCAATTTCCATGAACTTGGACAAACGTAACCTATAAGACTATATCATGAATATTTATTTACTTATAAATTGATTTACACGCACAAATTTTCCTGACATTACAGGTAACCTATTCGTAACGATAAGAAATTAATGGTTTAACAAAATTAGATTAAACATAAATACAAAACACATCAGAACCACAAAAGATTTCGACACATTTCGACTAATCTACTTTAGCTCATCATAAATATATCACACTCTGGTGCGGCTGTGAACATAAGGTTGAGCAGTTGAATACCGCGAAAAAGTGGAGAGTTTTGATATAGTTCGGTTGTAGATGGTATTATAACGAACAGGTGATGATTGCCTGAATGCCGGAAATTATCAGGTACGAAGAATGAAAATTTACTCAATAATAGAGGGCATAACATTTATATTTTAATTGCTGGAAGATAATTTTCATTAATGCAACATCTCTTCTGAGTTACAAGGAATGGAGATCCAGCATAACCGTGAGGAAATCGGTAGAAAATAGAAAAGGGAAGTAACCATCCCATATACACATTGAAGAAACGTCCTTTGGACACGTTCAATCATCAAGCTGTACTTGGCTTCGTGTGGGCTCCAAATAATGAAGCCGGATTTTAATCGACTCTGCAATAAAATATAGAATAGACGAATTGATGATGCAGATTTAAAATCTGCGATGAACGCAGAATACTTTAACTTTTCTTTTCTCTTTTACGTAAACAAAACTGCTGATTAATGCTAGTTCTAAAATATATATGATTACTTGTGTCAGCGTTGTACTTTAAACAGTTAGATATTATTAGAATTGATAACTTATATTAATTTCAACGTATTTCATTTTAAAAACAACACCTATTTTTCCATAATAGCACCAGTGGTAAACGCAAACAACAGGTTTAGCAGCGTTAGAAAATACACACGGGATATTTATCGACGAAATTATATTACTTATAAAAGATAGACAACAATTACGGTCACTATAAACAGTCGTTAAAATTTGTAGCTTTCACCTTTACAAAATGAAAGAATTTCAAATTTAAAATAAATAGAGAAAAAAAAATGTTGCACGTTAATCAGCATTTTCTGGTAATTTATGTACTCCAAAAGGAAGTAAAAGTCATGGTATTATGGACGTTTCCTTATAAGTTAAGACAGAATTTAAAAAACATATAGATATCAGTTGTACATCACATAAATTAAAGAAACTATCGAGATACCGTAAAAATCGTATGAAAATATAAAATTTAAAACCATACACTGAAAAATTTTGCAATTCATAAATATTTCAATGGACCGTCCCAGTGCGATAGAATTCCTCGTCGCACCGCTGTCTAATATATTGGACAGATGGATAACCTCACCGAGAGTATTTCACTGCATTAAACGTTTTTACTAAACGTAGATAAATAAATGATGTTTGATATCGATATTTAGGTATTCAGATTCAAATAATTCTATTTAACGTAATCAATTATTTGAATTCATTCAGTGACTGTTTTAAAACTCGGTCTGCTTTGAATGGAATATGGAAGTTTCATATAAAAATATTTATTATTACATGATGGGTCTTAATCCACTGTAGCATTATTTTTTTATGTACAGTAAACAACTTCTTAATTTCCGAATTAATTTTTTTTGACATGCCAGGTACGAAGAATGAAAGTTTTCAAAAACAAAATTTTCTTTTTTTTTGGCTAGATATACAGTGATGGCTTAATCAATAGAGGCAATCACATTTCTATGGAAATCATTTCAAGAAAAAATATGAAATATAAAACACTTTCATTTCACGAAATTATTTACAAACACAAATCGCAGACCTGACAATATCAAAATCAGAAGCAAAGAAAATTAAGTTAAATTTTGGAAAAAAATGTACCATTTTCTATAAATTAAAAAGTAAAATGTGTTTCGAAAATGAATCACCAACCCTTGTAAATACGCTTTTGTTTTTTATTAGAATTTTCCGACTTCATTAATTAATGAGAAATGACAAATAATTATTTCATAGAGCTGCTGAGAAAATGACAACTAATTTAATTCATCGGATACTGCAGTACAATAGAAAGGCGCAAATTATTGATTTAATAGCAGTTTGCAAACATACGAACAAATATTATATTATAAGATAGACAGACTACACAGTTTTACTGAAATTAACGACTATCGCATAATTTTTTAATGTAGAATTAATTAGATATTTAGTGAAAGTCGCCCACAAAACTAATAAATGAAGTTCCATTGTTTATGAAACTAGACTTCGAAAGTAATTATTTAATGCACGAACGCGTTGAAAGTGGATGGATCTGAAAATATGAGTTTTTGAAAATAAACAAAAATTAGTTACAGACTTTTTTTTAAACTTTGCCTAATGTTTATAGCATTGCTGTGTCTTATTACATGTCGTAACATTACTCCACAAGTAATTTTTTTTATTACTTGCAAATATAATTTTTTATTTCTTTATTTTTCAATTTCACAACAATTTTTCGTAAATAGTGTACAAAAATCAATTACTCATCAAGGGTCATGTTTGTACTGAAATACTGCTAATTCTACGTGGATGTATAAACGTTTTCCATTCTATTCTAACAAGAATAAAAACGTCATTCTTCTTCAGATCTTGTCACAATGTCTTATATTCTATTCTTACGCATCTAATAAAAATGTTTAACTTTTCTTTGCTCATGTTGGAAATACATCGCGTATCAGAAAATTAAGTATGAAGCAGTTCATGAGTGAGATTTTCAGTAGTACATGAATTTTCATTTCATTGGTGTCTTTAGGTGATGCTAATTTTTTTTTTATTTCTGGTGCTTCATACCCATCATTATTGTTAATAATCTCATCGGATAAAAAAATATTGAAAGAAAACAAAGGATTAAAAATATTTTTACACTTTAAATCAGTTTTAATATTTGTACATTATAACTGGTCTCTAGAAATAAGAGTAATGTTCTGCGGTAAAGGTCTATATATGTTTGATTCTTTTTGGTTGACTAATCATAAACAATTTACTTATTTCATAAGTTTTGATATTATTGAACTCTTCGCCTACAAGTGACCAAGTTAGTTGACTGAATTGGGTCAGATGCAGCTCGATATGAGGTTTAATATTCTTTTAGGGTCTTCTTATAGCGGCCAAATTAACATGCAAATTGTTCTTTTTCATACAGATGAAATACTGATAGGCAGTAAAATAATTTAAAATTTAAAAAAAAGGAATTTTATGACGAATTTAAGAGATATACTTGCTGACGAGCCTTCGTCTACTACTATTAAGAGATATACTTGCTGACTAGCCTTCTTCAGGACTGCTTTTAAATGAAAGAAAGCAGAAAAACAGTTATACCACTAAATACTAATTAAATTGAAAAATAAATGAATTGAAGACAAATTAACATAAAATAAAAACTAATAATCTATGTATATTATATACTATTATACATTAAATTTTGTCTCCTTTCTAGAGAAAGGCTTTAAGTTCTTATAACAAAACGAAAAGAGATACGAAAAATTCGTTCAGGATAAAAAGCTTAAAAATATAAATTATCTACGTTAGTCGGCAATTTTTAATCTATATAATCATTCCGTTAGTGTTCAAATTTTTAATAAACCTTCAATCATAAATTGTCCACTGCCTTGAAATAAAAATACCATAAAAATTAATAGCTATTCAAGTTTCCTTCAAAGCTTTGGTTTGAGTGAATCTGTTTCATGTTCATATTTTTTCACTACGGTAATTTCAGCAGATTTAAATGTTTATTTCCTTAGCTCACTCTCTGCACTACGACATATAGTTTAAATGTCTATGTGATGCCAAAAATAATTCCATGAGAAAAAGTTAATTAAAAATATCAGACAGACAAAAATTATGCGAAACCATAAACATTTTAAGAAACTAATATTATTAAAATTAATGTCATAAATATTGCTTATTACAGACAAAGTTTAGTTGTAGGGTATTGGATCAGTGACTCGGAATATTAGAATTATTCTAATTTGACGCAAGTTTAGTTTAAATTGCGATTTTCCGTTTTTTGTTTAGTTACGAATATTTCTTTTTAGTTTATTCTTAATACCGATTTAATATCAGGCAAAGATTTAGACAATACTTGTTTCTTTTAAATAACCGTTTGAAACTAGCTAAGTTTTAAAAGAAATTAAATATCTTTTCATAAGCAAGTAGTGCAAAAAGAAACTAAATTTCAAATAAATTATAACATCTGAAATGAACACTTATTCAACTAATCGATCATAAATAAATTCTATTCTTTACACAAATGAGTCTCATAAATAATAACTTTTGTAACGAGAAAGGCGAATTAAAATCCAAATTCGCAATCGTCGCACAAAATCTCTAAACGGCCGATAACATATTTTCTTTCCATTTACGGCCCTTCGGGCAGAAATGTTCACCACGGCTTTTCCTTTTGTCTTCCTATATTCCAATCTACCTGTTCTCTTTGTATCGTTCGTAATTGTAAAAGTTAAGTTAATTTCTTTTTGAGGAAAATTTTCCAGTCAATATCGACTCCATTATGTTCACAGTCGCTTGCTAGGAAATTTAGTCCGAGAGTCGGTATTTATAGTAAAGTTATTTGCTTTAACGAAGAAGCTGTTTTAAATTTTTTTGGGTGAATATTATCATTAGACAAAATGTCGAATATTTAGCGTTTTGGTATGTCAGAAGAATTAGTCATATGATTTTTTATGTATTATTCTATTTTTATTTCTATTAGATTTTGAAAATTATTAATTGTTACATTTTTATATTAATCTGTTTTCTTTCAAGTAAAGTTAAATGCCAGTATCACGCAAGGAAAGAACTTTATTGGTTATTAACTCAAAACACAATTTTCATTCACTTACAAAATTTACATTTAAATATAATAGAAACACTTAAATATCCAGAAAAATATTATCAAATATACTAGAAATTTTATAGTTCCTTAAATATTTTTTTAAATAATATACGGCAGTATTGGTGTTCTTGTAATTGACTTGAGTGACAGGGGAATGAAACATGTTTGGTACATATGGAACTAGAATATTAAACCAAATTATTATCGCGTGTATTCAATTTACCAGAACCAAATTATTATCACGTGTATTCAATTCTCGTAACTAAGTTTGTTCTAGCCTAATTATTTATTTTAATTAGAGATACACGAAATAATTTGACTATCGGTCATATTTCAGATTTCAGGAAAATTTAGCACAAAATAGCGATAACATTTTTTTAAATTTCGTATTACTTATTAGATTGTCAATTTCCAAAGTCTAAAAAGCCATATTTTTAATATATAATTTATGATAGCGGTTCCTAACATTATTCTAACAGTGATTTTCATTATCTAATATAAAAGAACAACTTTCCAAATTGAATTAAATTAAATATTTTTAATGTTAGAGGTGTTTTAATTAATAATTGATTGTTATTTGACACTTTGTTAAACAATTTGATACCGTTGAGATACCGTATGGACACAGAACCAAGTTGACAAACAACATGTGTCACTGAATTTTTTTATTTAGAATTGATTCAAAGCTTATAAGTTTTGCTTAATCTATATTTTGTCTCCTGTGGTCCTGACTTCTTCAAATAATTTCAAGCGATGCTTTTAGAAATTGGTTCCTTGTTTGAGCGGTTTTTTCGAAATGTATTAAAATATAGATAAATATATTTACTCTTAAATTTATCCTTCGTTTATTAAACCGCAAAAACTCATTTGGTTTCAAATGAGTTTTTGCGGTGCAATAAAAAAATGTTTTTGTACCCCCACACGATGGTACAAAAACATTTTTTTAACTTCCCTTTTTACTCCCTTCTATCAAACACCAAAATAAAAAAAACACTACATTCAACCATTATTTCAATCATCACTAATCCAAATCAATTCATCTTTCTGCGTCATGTAGTCTCTGAGAAAAAAATCTGTGATAGATGGACAGACCGAGTTGGATACTCTGTCCGAATTGAATGAAATATTCAACATGTAGCTTTTTCCAAAAAAAATTTTTGTTTAGTTTTTGCTTTTAATCTGATGAAGCATTATTTTTTTTACATAGAATACAAAATATTTATTATAATACGTCAAGTACGAAAACTATTTTTTGGACCGATATACAAATAGTTAATTGGGCAATCACATTACGTACGTCTTTTTTTGTTTTAAGGGTACTTAAGAAGTTTTTGAAGTGGATGAACGAATTTAATATAACGTTAATTTATTCACCATTTTTTATCATGTCCATTTCATGTGATATGGAAATACTTCGTTTATGATATCCATCAAAACTGATTATCTTAATAGTTAACTAACAATCGAGCTCATTATGAACGTTACAGCAACACAAATTTGAAAAGAAATATTGTGGAATTTTACAGTTGAGGATATTTTAAATTATTTATTGATTTCTCTTGTTTTTCAATTGTTTTAACTCATTTCAAAGAAAAGTGAAAAATTTGAAGTATATTGTAAAAAAAAATAAAAATATTCACTTTTTCTGTTTAGTTGCTGCGTCGTGATGAAATATAGATCAGTTTATTTAACCGATATATTAGTTTATGTTTCACCTTAATTTTGTCAGTAATATTCGTCTAATTTAAAAACTACTACGCAAAAAATTGTTTTGTTTTAATCTTCCTCATTTACAAATTCCTTTAAATATTTTAAATATAGATTTTTACTTTAACTATTTTAATAAAATTAGAGATAGTAATTTTGTTCACTCGTTTACATAAACTTTACGGTATCTCCTACCATGACAGGTTCCTTATCCATAATCGAGGGGTAGCATGTTTTTCAGATGGTGTTATCATTCCTCCCAGCCTGCTGAGGGACATCGAGTCCTAGAAAAATGTGGGAGTTATCATTTTCACGCTTTTGCTAGGATACATTATTCCCCTCCAATGGAAGTCTATAAACAAAAACTGAACAGAAACGCTTCCACACATTATGTTCACTCGATTACGGTGAAGTAAGAGGAAGGGCAATACATTTGGAAAAATATGCGTAGTTTTATAAATGACAAACACACAGACTCGGTATTTATCAAATTTTCAGGCCTGCGACTATGCCGTTCAGTTACTAAATATTAATATTCATATATTTTAAATAAGTATGTATATTAAATATTAATATTCAAATATTTTGAATATTTATATTTAGTAACAGAAGTAATTAAAATAGGATAATAAGTTGTAATTAAAATACAGAATGCAATTAAATATTTGCTTACATATTTTTATTATGCTAGCCTACTATTTTACCCATAATTTGGTTTTATTTGTCAAGCTCTTTATTATATTCTGTTAGGTTCTGGTATTTTTAATGAAATATTAGGCCGGAAAATTCTTTATATTGCAATACTATGTTTTTTTATTACATGTGATAGATTTATTTCAAAAGACCAGATAAAAAATTAGTTTACATGATATGTTGAGACATTTATAAATGACAGTAAATTTATATATATGTGTAATAAATGATTTGTATATATAAACACGTAGTTCAAATACATTAATTTAATTTATCACTATCCCTTATTATAATAAATTTTGATAATTGTTATCGTAACCAATGCTATGAATATATAATTGCTCTGTCAAGATAAGAGCGTTAAGATAAGTTAGTTAGTTATTTATAGAGTAAATTGATAATACCGTTTTAATCTTACATGTAATCTTTGTAATTAAAAAAAAGGTTTTTGAAGGATTACAATATAACATGTGTTGAATAAAAACATGTATAGTTTATTATCCTAATTAACATTTTAAATGCCGAAGTAATTTTTTATACTTCCCACTATTTGACAATTTACCATGAAAGGTACACGTGTAGAAGTATTTTATTTGCTTACACAATTTATTAATATTTTTCCTCCTGTGAATTAATAATACAAATATTGGCTTTAAAGTAAATGTTAGTGTATCTAAATACCTGTAAATTAATATTAATCACAAACTCAAATTTCTTACTTAATATTTTCATTCGACCTGCCCGAGATTTCACATGTTAACCCGTTCTAATCTTTCACTGAAAACTTTTCCATTAACTGTACCAAGTGACAGGTGTGTTACTTATAATATTGAATTCCTTCACTTTATCATAATCTACAAAATGAAAGAAGTCGATCAGGAATACGAAAAGATATTTTAAGTTTCTTTCTTCGTTCTAGTTATAAAATATTATGTATTTTACTCCACTTCCAATATTTTGAACAAATCATGTGAGGCAACTAAATAATGGAATAATAAGATTATTGAGTTAAATAACTGCTTAATTTTTTTATATTCAAATAACTAATATATTTGGTACATTTTATTTATAAAGTTTTATCTCTGTCTGTCAGGCGATGATGAAACACGGATTTCAGGTAAATTCATAAAGGACATAATTTTAGGCAGTTTATGGAACCCTTGAAAATATTGTATAGATACAAGTCAATTGCCATAAATTCTATTGAATTATCCCGCCAATTTTGAACTCGCAAAAATTTGTAGGTTTTTCCTTCGATTTAGCCTAAATAGCTACATAAATTTTCAAATAACACGATACAGTCATTACTCGATACAATCATAAATTCAAAATTGAGAAAAAGCATTTCTGCAGTATGAAACTCGACCTTATCAACCTGCATTTTACATACTCATGCAAATATATCTCACAAATTTCCTTTTATATCAAAGATGCGAAACGTAGAAAAGAAACGTCTCAAAATTCTCACATGACTCACAAAACCTAAACAGCTCAGCGACAGATTTTCTTTCTATCTACGGTCGTTTCTGTGCAAGTGTTCATCGTAATTTTATTTTGGTTTCCCCATATTCCAATTCACTGCCGATATTCGTTTCATCTGCTGTTGAAATTACTAAACAGCTTTCTTTTTGAAATAATGGTGTTGTCGATGTGAACTATTTATTATTTGTTACATTGCCTCTCGACAGATTTATTCCGAACGATCTAAATATTTGTGAATAATAAAGTTATTAGGCATAATTATAATCACCAAACATTTGGTAATTTGGGTACCGGCATTACTAGTTGGATGACTCAATACAATGAATTTTAAGAAGGATTCAATAAGTTTTGTCATTCTGAAAATAAAATTCTATTACAAATGATAAAGTTAAAAATATGTCGGAAGAGATCACAATCCTGACGGAGAAAGAAGTTTAAAAAATACGTTATGTTTTATAAGATATAGGAGTATTATTGGAGCTATATGAAAAGAATTTTATTAATCTTAAATAAAATTTAATCAAAAATACCTTTATTTTAACGATTTTATACTTAAACCATAGTTTATTTATGTGACTTATTAAAAAGTTTTATGGGGAATTAGATATAATGAAATAAATGGTAGTTATAAACGACAGGTAAAAAGTATATTTTTGCAAAAATATGATTAAAAATCGTGGCTGTGGTTTGTTGGATTGATCAAAGCCTTACGGAATTTGAAGACGCTGCGAATCGACGGTCTCGGGTCCTATTCCCGCCCGCTTGGCCAGCGGGGCTAGATTGATATCCAGGTTTACTGTACGATATAACTCTCGTAGCAATAAGGCCACCACATATATGTTCATATGGAGTGTACATTTAAGTTTGTATTTAATAAAATAAATCAATACTTAATCATTTACCTCATCAAATAGGCGTAAGTTTAATGGCTTTTGTGTATAGATAGGATATTTGCAAACTGGTCATATACGTAATGTGTAGCAGAGCATTTATTAGGGTCAAAAAATGTATTCAATTAACGAAATGATGTCTAGTATGTCTAATTAGGAATAAAAAAAATTGGTAAATCTTTTCTTGCCTAACTGCTGGCTAAATTAAAATTAATGCATTTGAGCATATCAACAGAAAGAATCGTAACTTTTTGCTCCTCAAGAATGTTTACATCAACCTTTCGAAGAGTAACAAAAAAATTAGTTTTCTTTTCATTACGTGTTGAGCGGAGGATAATACAAAATTATGAGGTCGCCCAAACAATTTTTTTTGGAATTTTATGTAAAATAATCTTAGAGCTATTATTTGAAATGTCTAAAAATATATGTTCATCTCCCAATCTCCAAAATTACGACATTCAAAATGACAAATAAAACAACTTTTCCAAATTTTTATTTAAGGTTTACAAGAAAAGTGCAGAATGGAATATAAAGTCTTTTGTTTATGAAAAATTAACGATCATTTTGCGCTAGTGAAAGATTTGATAGTCCATTTATATGGTGCAAATAATATTAAGTAATTTTATGGAAGGACCTTAAATCACATCACATTGTGTACATTAAATCTTGATATGTAGCAAAGAATATGTGCCTGTGTAAAAACGAGATGCATATTTCAAAAATGATAAAATCAAAAATAATTCCTCTAGTATTCTCGTAATATTCTGGTCGGATGTTATGAACTTTGTTTTTAAATGACTTTTGGTTAAGTAGTTCCAGAAATAAAGGAGTGGATAGAAACCCTTTTTTATATATTTTAGAATATGCTTTTAAACATGGGACAAAATTACAGAAAAAAATTATTTTGCAACATATAAGCTTTTACAAATGCTCCCTCACATGATATATACACAAAAATATTCTGAATTCAGCTCTTCTTTAATTCTTATATAAATGTTATTAAAAAAATAGACTATCAAAAGTACGTGTGATGTTTTATTTTAAGTTTCCATGCCGTATCATGCCTAAAAAATTAGGCTATAGAGGGGGGATAGAAACATACGTGAGTAGTATTATAAAGGTCTCGTTCCAACTTTTGAGGTATGGAGATCTAAAAATAGTACATGTTTTCAATATTTGATACAAGGTCATCTAAGAAGATTATTAATACTACATTTACAATAAAAGATGTTGAGACACAGGTTTGGGAATGTGGTGGCAAGGATGAAAATGATGATAAAATTGTTATATTTTTTGAGGCGGAAAAATTAATGTATTGAAAATTTCAAATTTTCGTCCCGTCCATGCTCCAAGTTTCCTGAAAATCTTTATAACTAGTCAGTAATAAATTGTTATGTGAATGGTTTGTTTTTTTTATGTAACGTATGGTAATATTGTTCAATACTTTTAATGAAATGAGAAAAACTTGTTTTTATTTTTGATTAAAAAATATATATTTTCGCTTTCTCTACGACTAAAGTTTGATTGAACATTTATAATCAGCCAGCAATAAGTGAAATTCTTTCAACTAAACGTAAGGAAATATCACAGGGGAGGGCGTGAGGTCATACGTTAGATAAGACGGGCACATCTTTTTTGTATACTTTTTAAATAAAATCTCTAGTAATACTTAACATATTTTTTCAATAACATTTATCACTAAGCTAAATTAAAAGTTTTCTACAACAAATACTATGTTGAGTCCATCGTAATACATTTTAATAAAAATATAATTCGTACCAAAATTTTTACGCAAAAACTTCAAAATATAAGCTGAAAATAAGTTATGTACATCTACTTGGTCTGGGGCTGACTTTGATTTATTCGTCCTACCTAATCAAATATAAATTTATTTACTCATAGTGATATCGAATAGATATTAATTTAAACAAGGAACACTTTGGAGAATAATTATTATATTTTTGTTGCCACTGAATATCACTCCAATAGAATTATCCGCAGGTTAATTTTTCTTTTGTTATTTCCAGTTGTGAGACGAATATATGTCGTCTTCGTCTAATTTACTGTGTTTTTTGCCACATCCCTTGCTTTTGAGTAAATGGTGTACTATCTATTTAAATAATATATTAAATTGTTTATTCAACGATAGCGATGTTAATAATGAAATTATTATATTAATAACTTTGACTTAATTCGCGCTTCTTTCCTTTTATACATTTCAAATAAGATTAAACCATAATTGCGTTTTAAACGATGTTATTCCATGTACGTAACAAATTGATACCATACCATGGTTTGATATCGACCTTATGGCGATTTGTAAATAACATGCCATAAATATTGCCATTGCTTAAAACTATTAAGAATATCGAAATATTAAATATTATATGACGAGATACTTGGGAACTACGTGTAACTTCATAAACAAATATTTTTCTTTTTAATTAAAACCTACTTTTTATGTGGTAATACTTTTTATCACTCATCACCTTGGAAACAAACTCAAGAGAATATTAAGTAAACATGCGATAATTATAACGAATTTCGCATTTTATTACGTTTAATTCCATTTTCAATTTGAAATTAAATATGAAAGTTCATATCAGCCACTTACTGCCAAAACATGAAAAAAACAACATAATACAATTCTATATAGTACGCAATACCGCAATTAAAAACAATTAGACATACGCGTAGAGAGTGTTCGTATTATTCATATCGATTTCACTAGTGTCCAGTAGATAACCAATAGAAAAACTCGCTAGCAATATTATTATTAACATGTAAGTGGTTTTTTAAGGAAACTTACAAAAAGGAAATTAATGTTATGATTACCAATAATTTTCTATTTTTATAAATATTAGCATTCTTGCAAGAAAATGTCTAGTATCCTAAAAAATAATGTCAGACAGAAGTATAGATATGGAGACTCTCAAGATCTATTTAAAATTGTTCTATGTGTGTTCAGTCATATTTGATAATTTCTAAATTTTTTATTCAGTCACAGAGTAAGGCAAAATGTTTCTTTGTGATATGAGAAATTTTCGTAAAAACTTGTTTCTTTCTATCACTTAATTGACTGACTGATATATTTTAAATAAAAATATTTACTAACTTACCGCCTTAACATGCCCCCAAAAAATCATAGTTAAATAATTTTATTTAATCACCAGATTTAGAACAAAATTTTTACGACATTTATAAAAATAATTTCATGTAGTTTTTTTTCAGAATCTTCTTCAACAATCTATCAACAATATTTTTATTTTAATATCTTTTAGTACAATAAGTTTGATACTGCTACCTTTAGAAAATGGTCCTAATAACGGAACCAAAGTGTACCTGAAAAATTATAATTTTTGTGTGAAATCAAATAAATGATTAAAACTAAATAAAAATTATCTAATATGTCCTTATTTTAAAAAAAATTCTTATTTTTTCAATGAAAACACCGCATCGTCAAAACTATTTTTATTTTAAACTTCCATTCACTTTCACTTTTTGTTTTTCAATTTCACTTAGATTTCTTCTCGATTATTCCAAACTGCAATATTCTTTCAGTGCATAAACCCACCTAGTATAACCACACAAAAAAATTAATTAGGTATAAATCGGAAAGCCACAGGGCCAAACTATGATTCCGCCAAGAACTATTTATTTCACAAGGTACTTTCTTTTGCCCATATATTATTTCTTACGCTAATGGTACATATATTAATAGGATACGCCAACATTTTACAATATCATATTTTTTCACTTCTGTAAATTTACATAATCTAGAAGTTCTCTTAGATCATTAAAAAATTGTAAGAAGGAATCCCCTTTAAAGCAATCTGAGATAAGGAAAGGGGTCAATTAACTGTCTATTTAGCCTACAACAAATATTGACAATATATTGTAATTAGAAGTTATATTCCTAATATTGTATTAGAAGTTATATACCTACTTTTTCCCCGGATTTTAGATTTTACCCCAGATTTTGGGACTCTGGATTGTTTTCTACTACCTTAGCACTTGTCAATAGATTTCTTTCACTACAAACCATTAAGGTCATATAGTAGTTAGGAAATCGGTTAGGTCGATGCTTATATCTACGTCCTACGAATGCCCTGCACAGTCTTGCTCCTTCTTATTTTTCCCAGTACTCATAACTATAATAAGAATTAATTTTATATATATATATACATATATATATCAGCTAAAAATTTGGTTTTATATTTTCATTGAATGATAAGTCCTAAATTAGCGAGAAATATTTTAATTATACGGTCTTATAATAATTAAAATGAAAAAAAATTAGTGAATTATTACATATTTGTAAATTGGATAAGTCAGTTAGTTTTTTGAAAAAAAAAAATATTATGTTACCCAGCACTGAGATCATTAAAACAAACAAAGCATAAATAATACTACGTTATTGTTTACATATTATAAGTATTTCAAGCTTTTAATTATACATCGATTTTCAATAAACAGAATAATTTCAATTATTAATTTTAGTGGGAAATAATTTATTACCTTTGTTGGAACAACAATTTATAATAGAATTATTACAGTTATTAATTAATCCTTATCCTTTAGGAACTTTTTTTCATTATGTATTATGAAAAAGGTTCCTAAAGGATAAGGATTAATTAATTAAATAATAAAAAAATCCTAAAGGATAAGGATTAATTAATTTTGATTCTGCTGAACCTTCATTGGTAGAAGTCTTACAATACAACTTTAATATCAATTTAATGTTGCTGCTAAGACGACAAATTGCGAATACTAACCGAGAGTAGGAAAGATGAGTGAAATATTATAGGAAGTATACGTATTAATGAAATGAATTTGAACTTAAATATTTATTTACCTTCTTTGCGATTACTATTTTAATTTTGAGGATTAGCATCAGCGTTCTCCAAATTTTCCCCATTTTCTTTTGCAGCCGCTCATGAGCAGCACCACTAAACGATTCATTTTAAACTATGGTGTTTTGTCAAAGTATAAGGCATGTATTAAAATAACACATATGTACTGAACTTGCCATAAATCGGATATACGGATGCCATATATAAAACTGATATACGGATGCCGCAATTTTTTTTAATTAAACTTTTATACGTGCCGAGATGCATGCAATGCATTTCATGAACTTTAATAAAGACTAATTAAATATTGTGGAATGGAAAGAGAAAGAAAACAAATAATTGAAAATCAATGTATTTTTAACTACTTTGGATATCTAGCGGATGGCAAATTATGTAGTTTAAAAAATAGTACTTGGCTTCAAACATATGGAGCAGATAAACGGACTTGTAGGGAACTAATGTAAGGCCAGATGTGCTCGAGGCAGACCATCGACCAGATAAGTCAACCAATACAATATGGAAATAGCACTACTT
The DNA here is from genome assembly GCA_039881145.1 of Druceiella hillmani. NCBI lineage: Eukaryota > Metazoa > Arthropoda > Insecta > Lepidoptera > Hepialidae > Druceiella > Druceiella hillmani. The sequence continues at coordinate 8,026,330 of JAYKKI010000010.1, read as the reverse complement.
CTGAATTAATTTGACTGCCACAAAAAAAACGCAAATTTCAGGATATTCCCTGGAGATATAAAAACCAATTGCATACTAAGAAATTTTCAATAATTAATATAAACCATGTGTTTCTGACCGTTTCTGTAAAGAAAGTTATTTCCAAAATTATTTATTAGGTTCTTCATGCCGCCGAGTAAGCGCGACGCCAGAAGAAAAAGGTGAAAAATTGGAAAAAGTTGAGTTACCATTAAGACAGTAATCGTAAATAAGTCAATTAAGTATTTACTATCAATTTCATTTGTATAATACGCATAATTCTTAAAAGATTTCATTCGACACTGCTACTTTCGGCTAGTATTCGCTAAATATCTTCTTAAGAACTCCATTGAATCATTTTAAAATTTTATTGTAATATTCATCTTTAGTCATTCAGTAAAATAAAAAACATATATATATATATATATATATATATATATATATATATGTATGTATGTGTATATATATATATACATACATAATAAGATAAGAAATACATTGAAATTATATGGAAATTACCATTAGCCCCAATTATTATATATTGTTAGTAATTAAACAACTTTCTTATTTTTTTATTCGTTATTTCAATAAATATTCTAACTCGTCTTGAGATGAGAGACATCAGTTTCCATGTCAACACTCTATTATACAGACCACACTTCACTAGAATTACACAATCAATTATTGAATAAGATGCTAATAAATAGGCCAGTATATATTTCAACTCTTGTGTTAGCACATAATTTATAAAAATGGCAGTGTGCATCGCTTGAACTATTTGGCTTTTTGCCAAATCTTTTTGCGTTCTGTCGAGTTCTGGTCTCGGATGGATAAATTATTGCTCTTTCACTTTAAATCTTATCTGCCTTTTGCATCGTCATATCCTCTCACAGCGATGCCGAAATAGTGTTAATGTAGAAATGTGGATTTAAAGCAATCCTTTTATATTGAATAACTTAAAGCCTCTTGATATGTTGTTATGCGCGTAAACATAGATGCACAAATGGAAAAGGGAAGCACAGTGTTTGTCATTTGTTATCGTTAAACTTGGCAAAAGTTGTTTAAATTATATTTTGAATTTAATTTTATTCAAGTAACTGAAACTTTTGAAATTTGTTGAAATAATTCAAATGAAAATGATGCATTAATTTTTTCAAATTGTTTACAATAAATATAAGATACAAAATTTTGAATATTTTTATTATACCCTCTAAAATATACAATTTTCAAACGATGGGTAAAATGAATTAATTTCAAAGACGTACACAATAATTTCACACTGACAAGTAAATTGTGTCATATTTTGTCTTATTCAGAATGCGTCACTTGTAATTACGTTAATTTTTACGATGAGTATAAATTTCAGCGTAATTTTCGCCGATATTGTATTTTCAGTTTAAGTTTTTAGTCAAGTTAACAATGTGTCTCCATCCAAAACTAAATATGGTCTTTTCCAATATGCGTACCATGGGTAGTAATACCCAAAAATACCATGCTGGGCAAACGCTACGAAATTGTAGTGCATACACATTTCTCTCATAACATCGGTGTAGAATATAAAGTTTAAATTTTTAACGGTAATATATTGCCGTATAATAAATAAATTTCTAAGACAACATCACGAGTCAAAAATCAGTGGGAGATTAGTTCTATCGTTGCAATAAAATACCTATTTGAAACATGATATTTGGAAACTAATATATTTATAACTACACATGAAATTATAGATACCTTTCCTTTATTCGCTTATACGTTTCAAAAACAATAAACAATAAAAAAACAAGATAATAAATTCAGTAACACCAAAATACGTAAAAATTATTCCCAACAATGGTTTTTTTATAATCAACATTTCTAAGACTATATCTAATAAATATGATGATAAATAGGCTGATGAACAGACGGACTTCCGAATTAGAAAATGACTAAAATTAGTACTATAATTGCTCAATGTAGTCGTAATCAACAAAATAAGGAATGGCAACCAAGAAATGTTAATGATATTCTACATTGTCCAGAGTTCGTCAACTTTTCCTTAGTAAAAAAATAAAACATCTAATTTTGTTGTTTCAAGAATATTTAGGAAAAAATATACAGCACCAAATCAATATATGTTAGGAAAAATTACATTTAGCTGTTTATGAACTCCACCATTACACAGTGAATGCACGTGCCAAGTTTGACTAAAAAGGTGTTGATTTCATTTATTTTTATTAAAATTTAAAATAAAAAACGAAATTTATACCTTAAGATTTTTTTATGTTCTTCTGAGGTATTTTCTTATTACTTATTATTATTTTTCTAAAATGAGTAAAGTTTTGTATGGAAAAAGTGAACAATCAGTTAAAACCTGTTTGTCAATTGTGTTTTTTTTTAAACTTACTCCGAACTAAATGAAATATAAGCGATGCTGACTACAAAATCTATAAATCTTATTAATTCTGTTATTTTTTATTTTAAAATATCATTTAAAAAACACAAATGAAATTATTGTTTATTTTTGAGTAAAAAACTTGAGTAATTTAACATAAAAAACCCCACGTTCTTAAATTATTTCGTGTAATTTTTAATTTAATAAAATTGATAACTATTCAATGATAAGTAATACATGACTTTGATAAAATTTAAGGGGGCATTCTCATATTATATCACGTAATTATTTATAATAGACCAATTTCCGAAATTCAGAGATATTTGTAAATAAATGCTTTTCGAACCGCAGTCACTTTTCTGGGCATTGCCTGGTCTTTTCTGCCGATAATGTGACAAATGTTTATTGTGATATTAGGACAGATTTAGTAAATGTCTTAATACAATGTAGATTTTATCACGATATAACTTTGCATATATCAAAGAATTTATTCAGGCGATACGAAAACTCAATTAATAAAGGTAATTTTAAAGCAACCAATTTTATTAAATGATCTTCTTGAATATAAGTATCTGTCCAAAAATTGATTGAAAAATTTATTGCATTAAGATTAGGGCTATTATTTGATTTAAAAGTTGTTTTTTTATACAACATTTAGTTAAAACTATTTATTAAAATGGTAAATTAAAATTCACCCATTGCAGACAGCTTAGTATAATTCTAGTAGTCCCGTATAATTCGGAAAAATTACAATAAACGGACTAGAAAATAATTTGGTTTTCTAGTCAGTTTTATTGTAAATTTCAATGTCTTATCCTTTTAATAAAAAGTCAAAATTGTAAATAAACAGTTCGTACTTTGATGTGCTTTTGCAGTATTTCAGAATATTTGAAAGATAGATTAAATATCGCCCATTATATAAATTAGCAAACAATCATAATCACGACTCAATGATCGTATATAAATGACATTTTGTTTGAAGTATATATTTTCAAACACGTATATTATATATGAAGATCAAATCAAAAAAAGGTATATTAAATTCCACGGAAATCTAGTGATTTCCGTGGAATAGTTTCAACGTCTGTTCAGCATAAAGTATATACGTTATTAGTATATGCGTTTCTACACCCTTTGTTAATTATCGACGTGAGGAAATTGGATAAAACAACGAAACAAAGAGGACAAAAGTGTGGAAATAAGGGAATATTAATTTATTCATCGAATCTGTTATCCGATTGGTAAGTTATTGTTCTCCGGCAAACACAAATCAATTCGACAATTGAACAAACAACAGAGGAGCCATTCACTTCAATTTTATAAATTGCATACTAACATGAATTTTGCACTATGGACTCATTTCTTCATATGTATTCAGCATTGTATCTTTGTGCGGCATGTCTCTGGGGAAGTTCAATTTGTTATCAGTATGACCACGCGCAATAGAAATAAGAAACAAATTCTAGTTTGTGTCTAAGATCGTTCAAGACGTATAGTTTAATTGACAAAAGTAGATGCAAAGCAGCCTAGATTAAAAATTTACTATACAATTAAGAACATTTTTTAATGACAATTTATCTATTGTTGGTGACAAGTTATCCATATTCATCTTGTCCACTTAATTTTCTTAAATTGCCTATTTTGGCTTAAAAATAGTTGTTAGCTTTAATTTAATGTAAATTTTGCCGGAATTTTCAATCCACGAGGGTTAAGAGGGACAAATCCTAACAATGAAAACTTGTCAAAATGAGTATTCGCAATTAAATGAAACTACGTGGTGTAGTGTTATTTCTACTTTCTTTAATTTCTTTACCACGACCTAGGTTTCATTGTATTACAGCATCTTCAGGTAGGATATTAGCAAAGATCTAGCAGGTGGGGTATTAGAAAACTTTGCTAATATTCCACCTAATCTTCAGGTGGAATATTGTAATACAACAAAACCTAGGTCGTGGTAAAGAAATTAAAGAAAGCAGAAATACCACTACATCACGTAGTTTCATTTAATTGTGAATAATGAATTTCTACAAAATTAACGCCAAATATATTCAATATTCAAAATGAGTAATTATTTAGCAGCTAACTAACTAGTACCAATTTCACAAATTAGTGGCCAAATCAAATAATATTTTATTGATAAGAAACTTGTGATACCAAAATGGAACTAGTAGCTGTATAAAAAAGTTGTAATTAATCATCTTAACCTGTACAATCCAAGTAATTCTTAAATTTTCATCAATATGAAGTGAATCTACTTAAACGTGTATAGTAACCACATAAAGTGGAATAAATAAAAAATCAAAAGATTTATAAATATTACGTTAAATTTTGCGTAAATTTTATATTATTTTTCATCCATGTTAACACATGGGATATAAAATAGGCATCTGCATACCGTAATATTAAATTTTGTGTGGCTAAGTATAATACAGGATGTCCAGTGGCAGATTTCAAAGTTTGAACAAACATAGTTTCTGAACGCAACACATAAGAGGAGCGCGGGGGGCGTCGTTAGAAGCGCAAGCGGTGCGGATATTTTAGTAGCCATGGAATAGTGGAGTGGAGAGCACCGCGCTTTTGCCGTCGAGACGTACATTTCGAGTGGATTTCCGCTGTCTGTAGCACACCGTCGATTTAATAATCGTTACAGTATTCGTTGATTACGTGATGGACCATCGATCAACCTCATTCAGTCATAGGTAGCAAGGTTCAGAGCTACAGGATCAACATTAAATAGGCCCAGGCCAGGACCTGCACCATTGGTAGCCACGGATGAAAATGTCGAGCGTGTTATGGTTTCTGTCGTTGAATATCCCCATTTGTCACTGCGTGCACGTTCATCTATATTGGGAATTCCGAAATCAACTTTACAGGTAATAATGCGAAAATAGCTTAAGTTCCATCCATATAAAATTCAAATTGTTCAAGATTTACACGATTCTGACTTTGAATTAAGAAAAACTTACGCGGAGGTGATGTTGCTGAGATTTCGTACTGCTACCCGGATGGGCAACATATTCTTTAGTGAGGAAGCTTACTTTCACATTGGAGGATATGTGAATAAGCAGAACTTTCGTTACTGGGATGTCCACAACCCAAGACAAATGCATCAGGAGCCTTTACATAAGCCTAAAGTAACAGTCTGGTATGCCGTGTCTGCATCTGCAATCAGAGGGCCTTATTTCTTTGAAAATCAACGTGGCCAAACTGTAACTGTGAATTCGGAGAGATATTCCCAGATGTTAAATGACTTTTTTAGAGTAAAACTATAGAATAGTCCATCCTTCAACCAAAACATATGGTTCCAGCAGGACGGGGCCACAGCTCACACTGCTAATGTGTCCATGAAGGCAGTGCGTCAGTTATTTCCAGAAAAAAACATATCCCGAAACGGTACCATACCGTGGTCACCTAGGTCACCAGATTTAAGCCCATGTGACTTTTTCTTATGGGTATACTTAAAATCCGTTGTTTACAAAACAAATCCGAGCACTGTGACACAACTTAAAGAAAATATTCGAGCCAAAGTCAGTAGGATACCCCAGTCAGTAGTCAGTCAGTAGGATACCCCGTTTTTGAAAACATGCGTGCTAGACTCGAAGAGTGTGTCAGACTCGATGGTCGCCTTGGAAAACATGGTTTTTAAAAAATGAAATCCGCATTTGTTGTTATAAAGTTAAAATAAACCTACTTTGTATTAGAGGTGTAGTTTTTTTTTTACAATTTTTCAAACATTGAAATCTGCCCCTGGACAACCTGTATATTAAAAAGGTGAACGTTGTATGCTTATGCAAAATTTGGTTTTCTATTCGATATTTCAGTCACCATAAAGCTTATCAATTTGCTTGGTTAATATTTTACCCAATGTAATTAGGAAACTTTTCCAAAAATCCGAAACTTTCCAAAAGCTTTTCAAACCACTTGTAAACATTCATACAGGAGGAAATTATTCATACACCCCCCTTTTTACAACAATTATACGATCAAAATATTCTAAGAATGAAATTTTATAATTAACATAGCTTTAGAAAAAAAACAGACTTCAAAAATGAAAAATAATTAACTCAAATATTGAATATATTTGGCGTTAATTTTGTAGAAATGCATTATTCACCATTAAATGAAACTATGTGATGTAATATTATTTCTACTTTCTTTAAGTTCTTTGCCACGACCTAGGTTTCGTTGTATTACAACACCTTCAGGTGGGCTATTAGCAAAAGCAATATTGTTAATAGCCCACCTGAAATTGTTGCAATACTACAACACATAGTTTCATTTTATTTGTAATTTTTATTAACTGAAATTAGGTACCTACTGATTTACTATAAATAACTAAGTCGCTTATTTTTGATATCTCTACCAGCACTGTTGACAAACTTAAACGAACACACAATTGTATATTATAAATATGCCCTTTATGAAACGATTTCTGATGTGAGTACATCAGAAGTTAAGATTTTAAATGTATATGAGGTGAAATATAAATTATGTAAAACTGTAAATTTTTTCAAGTTAGTCGACAGTATTGGCAACGACTTCAAAAATGATTAAATTACTTATAATATAAAAATGTTGAAGAAACAGGTACCAATATTTAATTCTTTATTTTTTACTTTTTATTACCTACTTTCTTCAAATTTGTTTTTTTTTAAATATTTTATTTTGCCATAATTGCACTGGGCAAGGAATTTTCGCAGTTCTGATCGATAACACACTACAAGAATCCTTGGGAAACAGTTTTCTATATAATTTATCCTTTTACTTCAATTTTTTTGGAATTTTACTTTATTTATTCAAACAATTTTAGTTCTATTTTTAATAAAAGATAATTTTTACCTTTATTTCTTATATAAATCTTTTGATTGATAATATCAGAAGACGCGCTATGATTCTCTTAAATATAAAATTATACTAATATCATTTAGACCCATATATTGTTATCCTATTCTATAGACATGACTTTCCTACTTTCATTCTTTTTTAAACATTTTAAAATGATTATTTACTTTTTTAGTATTCGTGGGTACTGTAACTAATGGTTACTTGGAAAATATTTCATCTAACCAAAAGACAAGTGGAAAAACGGAGAGAAACCTATTTAAAATTAAAAAGGTAGGTCTGCACAATATAAAAATGACTGTAGCATACTGGTATATAGCTTTTGGTGTATTCCTAATCATATACCGGTATTTTTAATTATAAATTTTGTTAGGTGCAGTAAATAAATGCTGAAACTTTGCTTCCTGCAAAAATTTCTTTTCAAGATTTACTATAGTAAAATGGCAAAAATAATAAAAAAATTGGCACACTTTTCTACATTATAAACTCTCAATAATAGAAGTTAACCTAAACTATATTTTTGCAATAATTTTATGTGACACACTCTAACCTTTATTACCACTATATCGAGATTGTTTTTTTGCAGAACTTTCCTTCGTACAGCACATGGTAATAGAATTTCTTTCGTTTCCCTAATTCTCCATCATGCAATATATAATATAATTCTATATTTAATTACCTATTTCTACGTCTATAGCAAATATATTGTAAATGTATTTTTTACAGTATTAATTTGTTTTGCGACATAGCTTTATTTGCTGTATACAAAATAAAATTTGATTGGTAATTTAAAAAAAACATTAAATTTAAATTGAATTTAGAGCAAAAAGTCACGTAGTCAGAAAAATTAACCAAAACTACCAAAATGCTTTAATTTAAATTAATTTAAGAATTGTATTTTCAATAAAATTTACTATCTCATTTATTCCAATCAAAGACAATTATAAACATATGTTGTTACGTTTAACCCGAACTGCCTATATTAATTAATTAAGTAAATGCTTTCTTTCCAAAATAATATGTATTATACGTTTGTCAAATAATTTTTCATTTTGATTTATTTTATTTTTTTTCAAGAAATATTATATTTAAATTTACGCAGACATCATAATATTTCCTAATCCTCTAAAGAAGGGAGCATGATTAAAATTGAAGGAAAGAAATATTTTAAAAAGTAGACAGTGTCTAACATTGATAGTATTTGGCGTTAATTTTGTAGAAATTAATTATTCACAATTAAATTAAACTACGTGACGTAGTATTATTTCCACTTTCTTTAAGTACTCTACCACGACCTACGTTTCGTTGTATAACAACTTCTTAAGGTGGGTTATTAGCAAAGATCTTTGTTAATTGCCCACCTGAAGATGTTGCAATACAACCTAGGTTGTGGCAAAGAACTTAATGAAAGTACAAATTATACTACATCACGTAGTTTCATTTAATTGTAAACACTTTGTTTTCATTTTTAATGTGTTCAACACAAATTTAAGTAACCTATAACAGTCGGAATAATTAATTGGAAAGATTCTTTTAATAAATATAAATTGAAGACCGAACCGACCTGAAACTATTTACCGACAACTTGTAAAACGTGGTAAAATTGGTGGATGAAATGTTTGGGTAACGATCGAAGTTTCTCGCAATTAAATTAATCAGCAAGATTAATTTTTGCATCATAGGGAATTCCCGTAAATATATAATTGAAAATTTCAGTATTGAAACCAAAATATCTAAAAATGTCAAACAAAAAAGGCGAAAAACTTTTCTTTCACAGGATTTTATTCGTTTCAATTTTATGTAACTATGTATGATAACAAATATTGCAAGTTGATTTCCACCTATTCCTAATATTGGTATCGATTTGAAATTTTGAAAACTTTTGACGTTTTTATGGTAATATAATAATAAAAACACTAAATGATAAAGGAAGAGGGAAGTGGTCATGGTAAATTCACAGCGGCTAAGGTTAAATCCATCAAATTCGGACCCGTTAGAGTTGTCTCTTCGATTCCATTGGTTATACAAGCTTGTTCTTAGTTTTGTTTTTAAATTATTTATTTTTATTATTACTTTCTTTTTCAAAAAGATATACAGTGAATGTACAAAACAACTTTTTTATAAAATTATCAGTTTCCCGTCGTATATTTTTAAGTAAAAATATACATTCTCTTTGTTTGTATCATTTGCCGCAATACATTTATTTAATAGTTATTTTAAAAGGTTTTTGGGTTTTATTAATAATATATAGTTATTATTAAGATCTCATGTTAAAGTTCTAGAGCAAGTTACAAATGCTTTTTTAAAAATGGTTTGAAATTTCACAAGTTAATTTTTTTCTTTTCTTCAAACTCAACAGCTGGGAGCGAGCGTTAGTGATGCATGATTTATAAAGTACAACTTCGGAATCGAAGTGAAGTTTCACGCGCTGTTAGGTTTTCAAGCTCTTTAGTGACGGTACAGTAGTTTCATCTGTATTTTAAACCTTAAGAAAACATTGATTGAATATATTTGAGGTTAATTTTGTAGAAATTCATTATTCACAATTAAATGAAACTAGGTGATGTAGTATTATTTCTACTTTCTTTAATTCCTTTACCACGAGCTAGGTTTCGTTGTATTACAACATCTTCAGGTGGGACATCCCACCAGAAAGTAGAAATAATATTACATCACGTAGTTTCATTTAATAGTCTTAAGAAAACAGTTTAAATAAATTCTAAAATCCAAATCGATTGGTATAAATTAAATTTGATTCTTTATGTTAAGACTAGGGGTTGAGAGTTTGAGGAGGCTTGAGACTTTATTCCAGTTCTGCCATGAACGACAGGGATACAAAATGTATTAAACTAAAGGAATAAATGTGTAAAATATTTAAGAAAATCGATGCTACTCTTGCCCCTGATGTTCACACCAGCTTCTGACATTCACGACGCTTTTCCCTTCTTTGACATTCACAAGTACATTTACACCCACACACACTGGTGATTGCTATATTTCACTTGGAAGCGACTAAAATCTCTGGCATTATTTATATTTGTATTTGGAAACGATGTTGTACCGAAAAAGTTCCTAGAACCCCACCTATATTCATTATTTCATACTTTTCACTTTTGTAAAAATGTTTTATTTTGTATTTAGTACCTATGATATCCATGTTATAAAGCATTTCACGAACTTACAATGAATTCCATATAAATACGAAATTATTTATGAAGCCGGATTTCCGCATGCGTACATATATACGGACATGTAAATAACATTCCCTAATTTGGCTTCACCATAATGCAGTACTTCAAACTTATATATATATATATCTATATATATATATTTCAAAATTATATATCAACCAGCTATTATTATAATTGCTTCATGTCTTTTCATGTACCTGGTACTTACTTGCCTACCGACGCATTAAAGTTTTATTAATGTATGCATTAGTTTATTTCCGTACCACCTGTCTGTACCACCGCGGTGCGCCGCGAAGTCAAAGGCCGTATGTCTTGTAATTAATCCAAAACAGCACGGCGACAACGGTGATTTATGGAACTATAAAAAATTTAAGGCGCCGATGTACTTAAAATAAACATTTGACACAGATATATTTTTGTAATAATTTCACAAAGAAAATAGCCAACTCTATGTGTTTCTTATAAATTATTTTACCGAAATATATCTTTTAATGAAGCAAAATTAAGACAAAGGAAAAAATATATACTTGAAATAGAACTGGTTTCATTAGATACCAAGTCAAGATTAGAACACTAGAAAGTGTTCCTTCATGTAAGCTTTCGGACGACATTTTATTTAATCCGTTTTAGACAACGGTTTTTAGACTGTATAAACATTTTATAAGGTTGTATAAGAATTTCAGCTCGAGCATATCAATTTGAAGACTATGCGTGTCTTATTTAATATAATAAGAAAAAATTGCAACAATTACGGTGTGACGAAATAAAGGTTTGGAAAACTAGTCTGAAAATGTTGTTTTAAATTAAGAAAGTATAATAGAAAAAAAATTTATTTCAGCCGAAATCAAAGAGTAAGCCTTAAATATACATATATAGATATGTATATATATATATATATATATATATATATATATATATATATATATATATATATATATATATAAGTTTTATACTCATCGGCAATAAAAAAACATCGCAACGTTCTTATTGCTTTTCACAAATGTCACACTTATAAAGTGCACACGCTGAACTTTAATATTGTTCATAATGATAATGTTCTTCATGAATCATTTTAACGTCTAAACATTTTTTTTATAAATATGTTATTAAACACTAAAAACATTCAGGAGGTCATACATTAATTTTAAGCTACAAAATGTAAATTAAATTTGTAATCTGCTCTTTCTTTAAGCACATGTTGCACTCAGATGAACTGCTAGCCAGATTGCACGTTTGTAGAGTAAATTAAAATACGTTCCTAAAACAAAGTTACAGTATTTATTATGAAGCCGGAAGTCGACAAGACACTTTGTTTCCGTTTTCTTTATGTACAAGTGAAAATAATTACGGAAATTAAGACGTGTTTATTTCTTTTGAAAAGTTTCTATAAGATAGCCTTCCAATTTACTTTTGTTGACTATTTATCCATTAATTAGCTAGTATTACTTAAGTATATTATTGTAACCACACAAATAACATTAAATAAAGAAAATAATTGAAAACCCTATTTTCTTCTGCTTTCTTACTAGTACTAGATCAGCTTATCTCGACAATACTTTACGTTTAATAATTTTTTTTTATTTTAATTTCTCATCACATATATATATTTCGTTTTTATATAATTTTCACTACAAGTTATATGACTAAAAAAATTATATCGAAATTATATTCAGGAACCTCTGGAAGAGACCATTTCTCATGTGCTGATTAAAACTAATGATGTTTGATACATCACTTGTAATAACCAGCTTTTATAAGCGACTTTGCTCATGTGATAGTACTTACAAACTTACATGAATAAATTTTAACTTGCATGGCCATCGAGAATTAATAAAATAAATTAAAAATCAAGTCTTTATTTTGGTGACTTTTGGTATGAATGGCTATGAAAACATAAATATTTCCGTCTAACTTAGGTATCGAAGAAAATTATTATTTGGTAATTAATATAGTATATGTAGCGCCCCAAAAAATTGCATTGTTCATTACCCTGTTACAATATTGCTTTTTTATCCACTTTGTGTAATTGTTAATTACATATTTTTATATATTTATAAATGGGTTTAACGGTTTGACCTTCTAACTTAGTCTCATTTGAAAATACATTATATAACCGTCATCTTATTTAACCATTACGAAGCGTAGTTCAATTCGGTACAGTTATTCGAGATTCGATGTAAGTTATATTTAAAATTTTGAATAAAATTTATTCAAATTATTAGCATATTTCGTAAACTAAAAGCTATATCAATATTGCGCACAATTTTTTTTCAATACCTATCATTACCGTGCTGAGCGCATTTTTTGTGTTAATTCCTCGTTTTCTCAAAATAAAATTTAAAAATATTATCATACTCAATATACATGTAGCTAGTTCACAAACTTCATTCCATTTATAGTAACGACAGGTATCAAATTGACACAAAAACCTTTTTTGAGAATATCTTATGAAGTTATAAGTTTATCCTTCGAAACTTTTGTTTTCCGGAAAAATATGAGTATATCGTAATTTAATTTTAATGCATGTAGTATATTTTCATTATTTTCATGACGTTGCTTTGCCTTTAACTTTTTAATAAGCGTCCATTATTATTTCTAAGTTGCCAGCGATATAGTTTGTTAATTATTTATTAAAACCATTAACTTATTTAATTTTTTTAATATTTAAATTGAACCAAACATATTGTATCAGTTTTTTTTCAGTTATATCAATATTTAAAACCTCGGAAATAACAGATCAATTTATTTAACAGGATGTTTTTATTTTATTGGGCTGAAGTTTTTTAGATCTAATTAAGAGGATTAAAATTAAATTTTATAATTGTATCTTAACTAGCACTCGAAATAAACTATTTTATCCTTAATATAAGGTTTAAGGGTCTTGCAGTGCATGCATATCGAACATTGTGAAGCATTATCAAAATTATGCAGTAAACACCTCATCCAGGAATAAACATTGAACCTTGCAGATATTATTTATCATGAAGAAAAATCTTCGGTTGGGAAAATTATTCCGTTCTTTTCTTAATTTTTCCTTTACCTGAATATTCTGTCTATGATAATGAAATGTTTAATGATTTTATGATTGGGGAAATGTTCAAAATAAAAGAAAATATTTTGTTACTGAAAAATAAATTATTTGTATCATAAAACTAAAATTTTATAGAATATTTTCTCTTTATATTTTTGAGAAAAATCCAAGTAATAATTACCATACCAATTAATCAACATCTCTATAATATAGAATAAAATAGACTCGAAATTATAAAATTGTTTGTCATGGATTTACTTCTTTCTCCTTGCTTCATTGCATAATATTCTTTTCGGCTGATATACTTTGAAATAAGAAATTATATTATTATAATATGACCTCTCAATTTTATTACATGATACGTAATAACAGGAAATCTCCGAAGTTTCGTTCTCTACAACTTACCCGAAAACCTTCACGACGCGCGCTCACGGTAATTGAATTGATTACTTCATCCCGAGGATCCAATCCATCTTTCGGTCTGCGTAATGAAATAATCCAATATTGATTAGAATATAGAAATATTATATATATTTCGCCAGTTATATAATATTCAATATCTTGGAGTCACGGAGGCAAATTATTCATTAACTACGTAAAAATCAAGATAGCATTTCACTTGAGTGAAGCCCCCCTTAGAATATAAAAGGCTATTTACTATTATTTTATATTGGAAATTCAATGAGCAGCCATTATTTGTTTATTGCATATTATTGCATTTTTTGTTTTATATCACGCACTTGTTTCATTAGAAAAATTGATAATGTAAATTTTCACCAAATACATCGATGTTACCGGTATTTTTGAACATTTTGAGACTTTACGAAGAAATTGTATTTAAATAATTTTAGGAAATTAATTTAATGCTGGGCTAGAGGGGTAATTACTGACCATCGTTTACAAGTGAGACTTAGTTATGTAGAAAACAATTATAGAAATTATACATCGAGAAAACTATTATTTGCTTTTTTCGTTTTCATAATTTGGCCCAAAAATGGCTTCTTCGGTTTATTTGTATCTTTTATCATATATAATGATTAAATAACATGTAAAATAAGAAAACATCAATAGCATATATAATATAAAAGAAATTAAAGTTATCAATAAAAATCAATAAACCTGTAATAACTCTGTGATTTTCTTAAATCTTTTTGAAAACTTTGAATTTTTTTTAAATGACCTCAAGTTCAAATATTTTTCAAGTAAAAATATACTCTTAATATAAATATATAATCTTTGCTAATAGCCCACCTGAAGATGTTGTAATACAACGAAACCTAGGTCGTGGTAAAGAACTTAAAGAAAATAAAAATAATCCTACATCACGTAGTTTCATTTAATAGCAAACCTCTAAGGTTAACATTTAAAACATTTGTTCTATTTATATCTGCTTTATTTGTTCAAAACAATAGCTAGAATAGCTAGAATCGAATAAAGATTTAAGTTGTTCATTGCCTGAAAAGGGAAAAACGATATGGAAAGTAATTTTTGTATTTTCAGTAAATGTTAATAATGTACTTGCCGGAAATTGTGTTGTGGATCCAATTGCATACAAATTAGGTTATTTTGTATTGTATGGAAAGAGACCATAAATATTACATTTATTGGAGAACAATATGTCCTTGGGTTTTCTTGTATTCAAAATGTTTCCAATGTTTTTTCTGTGGAGAATCGCAAATTCCCGTATTGTTTATAATACCATCAATTTCTATACGATCATGTCCGTAAAAAAACTCACCGCTTTAAAGGATTTAAGTACGTATGAGATAAACAATATCACACGATCCTAATAGAACAGTTCAGTACCTACTTATTGCTTCTTGAAATTTTCAACGATTTCAAAATTTCCTGTAGCCTATCAAGTTTCATAAAGACAACACAAATAAAAACGCAGGGAATATGACCACGTTTTTTGTTAATTACATCGATTATTGTGAAATATGCCAAACAGTACTAATGAGTGCTCACAATGTTATGGCGAGAAAAACATCCTGCATAAATATTTATTAGTTTTGTGTCGTAATACAAAATTTAAACCTTACTGAAAAATCCTAAAAAATCTAAAATATGTCTCAAAAAAAAATTAACATGTATAATCACTAAATATTCCGTTGTTAGTCTAAAATTATATAGAATTACAGAATGGCACAACGGTATTTCCTTCATTACTATTTTACGAATAAGCTGAAATTGGTAGTTTCTTAGATAAATTGGTCTACTATAAAATAAAAAGTATTATTTTAATTTGAAAAAACTAATAAATAAATTGGAAAATACAAACTTTAAGTATGAAAGGGAATTAATAATTTGCTTTAGATAATGTTATTAAATTATTTCCCACCGAGTTTGCCACAGCCATTTTTTAAACGAAATATAACGAAACATTTGTAACCGTTTAAAGATATTCCCATTAAATTATTTAAAAATATTTTTCGCAGAAGTTTAAACTTAGGATATGGCCAAATAATACGAGATTTACATTAAAAAATATGTCTGGTTATTTCATGTGTATATTCATATTTCGGTATCAGTATTTTTGAATGTTTACTAATGAGGTATATATGGATCAGTAATTTTTATTACTATACCTAATTTATAACTTCTTTATCAAACCGTTTCTGAGATTAACGACTATGGTGCATAGAAAAACGGATATTTAAGTGACCTTATAAAAGATTTCTTATACGGTTCATTAGCAAAAGTTATTCTCGTGAAAGTTTTGACCACTTTTTCTTTTGACGTTTCTACTGAGTGATAAAGTACATAGAATACTCTTGAAAGTATTGAGAGACTAATTTATTTCTATTTATTTTCAGAACCTTGAAATTCTATGATTAATAATTTGAGATAATTTCAATCCCAATATCAAGGCTTTGTGTATTTATTAATATTATAATTCGGGGTCACATTCATATTGTGACTATAATATTAAGATAAATTATTTCGAATGAACAAAGTACTACACGAAGAAGCATAAAGCTTCACAATTATTACAAATCCTAAACTACAATTTTTTGTTTCCAAAAAACTGAAGAAGAAATATAAGCGAATAGAAAAGACTAGAGAATACAGTGTTTAGTTGCACAGACATTTGGCAATATTTGCATGAATTGTATATGATAGAGGACAAGGATCCACGTACTTAATAAACAATTCTGAAGTTGAAAGAGATACAATGCTTTAGCCAAGTGGCAAGTTAGAGATAAATATTAAAACGACAGATTGGAGACTGATAAATGGCACAGAAATATGTAATACGACAGTAGCAAATTACAAAATGGTAGCATGATATTATTTTGTTTAATAATAAGGAAATAAATAATAATTCAACAAAATCTCGACTCTTGAACATGAATAATTAAAGAAAAAAACACAAAGTAGGTTCAGTTAACAATTAGTATTGTATAAAACTTAAATGGGCCGGGGAGAATAATGGCTGGGCCAATAAAAAACGTATTCAGTAGATTTGGTCACAATTAAAAAGATTATGAATAATATGAATTAAAATTATTTATTTAAAATAACATTTCATTTTACACCGATTCCGCAGTAAAAGTAAGAATTGGAAAGAAAAATGACAAATTTTGGACTCAAAGTGACAAGAAACCAATTATTTGATTCATATGAATCAAGTGTCTGCATCAATACTGTAGAGAATAAACACTAGGTTAACATAAAATAGATCGACCAGACGGAAACCGAGCTACGAAATCGAATCCACAATCGTTGCAAAAAATTTATGAGAGTTTTCCTCTCCACCTTCGATTATTCTGACTAAACTCATCATTGGAGTTTTTCCTTTGTTTTCCTGTACTCCAATCACGACCTTTGTCTCATTTCCCATTGTAAGCGCTATGTTGCTTTTCTTTAGGGGAAGTAGGGCCATGAATGTCAAGTATTTATTAGGTTTTGATATACTCAATGGTGAATTTGTACAAAGCATCGAACGATTAATGAATAATGAAGTTATTTTAATTTCTCACCTTTCACAAGGCATGTCTGATTGAAAACAAAACAAAAATGCACTTAAACCTTTATCATTTCTAAGTTTGAAATAAGTATGTCTAAACACGTGTTTGTTATTTTGAAATACAATTAAAGTCTAAACAGTTTACGTCGACACGTTTAATTATTTGACCTATAATTCGAGTCCTTATTTTTACAATAACTCTGCTAACGGTTACTTTAATTTTTTTCAAATTCTACTTTTATTCATTGCTCCATTTCGTTCCATAATTTAGATTGTTTTTTGTTGTTTTAAATACATTCGTATTGAGCTTAGATGCATGGGAACTCCATGGGAAAAAATCCTAATTAAAAGAATCAAAATTAACGAATTTAATGAATAAGGAAACGAAATAAAATGTAACATATTTATGTCAAGATTATAGATTAATTCCGTTATTAAAATAAATTTGAAAAAGTGTTATATCGTAGCAGTAAAATATGCAAAACATGAACAGATAAAGAATATTAATAATAGAGGCAAATAAAAAAACTTACAAACTACAAATTTATAAATTCTCTCGCTTCATTATTGTATTCACCTCCTGTTTTATTCAGGCCTTGATTTTTTCATTACCTCATTTCTTAAATTTTGATATTTTTTGTAAATACGTAATTATGTAGTCTTTTTTATTAATTATTCCAATTTTTTTTCTAGTTTGCCTGATTAAAATTGATTTAATCTTGTTGAGAGAAAGAGGTTGCTGTTGTAGCAATAATTTTGTTTTGTATATTTCGCAACAAGTATGCATAAAACGAGGATATAAATATTCTATCTTTTTATGAATGTTGATTACCTCCTAAATGTTTTTTTTTCATTTAGGACGAATTTAGCTCATAACATAAAGTGTGGCGACAGATTATGTTTGGTAATAAAACCATTTAACTACGAGAAGAGCTCGCACTAAGAGAGTTCCATAAAGACTTATAAACATTAAATATTTAAGAAAATGTTTCATTAAACTATCTACAAATATAAATATTATTTATCAACATGTAAATATATAGCCAGCGTATCTTCCACAAGCACAAAATATCGTGAACGCCTCAAAATCTATAGGATTCCAAAATATTGCAAAAATTTTCTAGTAAACTTTAAATGAAATTCTAATAACGCCATTTTTAAAAATGTTGACTCCAAATATTAAGAAGTTTAAGGATATATTTCTTGTTGGGTGCATCAAATAATTTGAAAAAAAAAGGATATAAATATTTAAAGCTACATACTCAACAATTCTTCCAAAATATTTACAATTATTGATGTAATGTTGTGTCATGTAAATATTTTCCACAGGTGTAAATTTATTCTGTATTTCTAGAACACTTGAAGGATTTAAAATCATCGCTATGGAAAACTTTCAGACAAACTACGTAAACTTCTAGTAACCATGTTTTTCTACAATTTGGAATAGAAATTTTTGATATTTTATTTTACTTTTTGCCAAATATAATAATTCTAAGTGAACAGGAAGTACCTTATAGGTTATGATTTATTTGTCAGTGTCAGAAAATGCGGCAAAAGTAATTGTATTTTTAGTTTTTTTTTATTGCACTGATTTAGAAGCTCGATTTTTTACAGCTTTAAGGGGCCGTAGACTAAAGTATTTGATATTGATTTCCACTTTGTCTTCTACGCCTTTCTGAGAAAAATGGTCTAGACAGATAAACAAGCAATGAAGTGTCTTTTAAGGGTTCCTTTTTAACTTTTGAGGTATGGAACCCTAAAAAGGTTGGAAAATCAAAACTTTATGTCTTTACTTTCCATTCTAGCAGTGACATAATCAATAAACTTGAACAATGTAAATTTAATAAATATTAACAGAAAATAATAGCAGATGTGATGTCTACAGAAGAATGAGCTTGTGGTTAAGATACCTCTGGTTTATAAAGGATTGATCAGTTCATTGTCTAGCGAGATGCTTTTATGGAATTTTTAATATCTATGTTCGTAAACCCCGTAATTATGATGTGTGTGATATGACAGCCGTGTATCCCGGCTCTGTTCACACGGCTGTCAGGATTACCAGATAGTTCTAAATATGAACTGGTTTTCTGGTGAATAGTCAGTTTAAGGTTGTTTAAATCTCTGCATTTGTGGTATTTTTCTCGCACGAAGAGTATATACAGAATCATAATACTGTTTATTTTAAGTTCAATTCGCATAAAAAAAATTGTGTTGTTTTGCTATTGTGCTTGGTTAGGCGTTTATAATGCTTTTAATGCGGCGAATAATTATTTCAATCCTAAATTTATTACAAGATAAATAGTGTAGTATATAATGGAGTATTTTTTCGAAATGTTAAATTCAAAATATTTTTCAAAAATGATCCTTTCCAAATCTGACAAAATAAAATGTTTTCGATTTTGCTACACAAGTACTACGATTATTAAGAGTTTTTTTCACGGTATTGCAAGAACATACCATTTCCATGCCTAGCAAACTAGGGATTAAAATGTTTAAATCAATGACATTTCAATACGTTAAATATTATATAATTTGCTGAACTTTTGCAAAATTTTTCTTGGCCCCACGTGAACTTACCTACAGGTGCATTATCAAGATGAATAGATGGTTTTTTGAACTTATGAGGACGTTTAACTTGAATAGAGCCCTTAAATCGTTAAGTATAATATTCACTGGTAATGGTTCAACCTTTCCCAATTAGGTCTGTCAGTCGTTGCGAGAATACCATAAAAATTTTAACTATAACTTTTTCTGCAAATTTAAGGTTTTTGTTATTTATGACCCATTTTATTTACTGTTAACCCACTCTTAGGGCCACTGCGTTGCCTCTGCTGTGAACATAGAATCCATGTGTGAATCATGTTCAAGTAATTCTTCAAAAGTAGAATCCGACATAATCCAACATACAAGAAGAATTCGACACAGTATTCTTTGAATGCGTTTTTGATTTACTATTAAACACAAATGCAACCTCATTTTTTCAATTTTAGAGTTTGACATCTCGAAAGAAAGAAAGAGGAACTCTTTTAAGATAACATTTTTGTTCGCCTATCTGTTCAACTCTCATAGCCGTTTTTCTGAAAAACCGTTTGAATTTGGCGCAGAGGTAAAAATACTAACCCGCATATATTACAACAAACCACTATGAAAAATGTTGTTCTGAAAATTTAACCACTAAAATACTCAAAAACATTATTCGCTCACCTTTCTTATAGTAACATAATACTAAATAGCAACTCATAAGGATTTCAAAACTGTTCATTTTGAAGTTTTATCTAACATAGTTCTAGAGATATTGCTAAAAATATTCATGTAAAACTTTCTCAAAACTGTTTGACATACCAACTTTAAATTTGGCATAATGATGAAGCATATTAATCTAAACCATTATGTTAGTATCCGCATGGAAATATTTATAGAGAAATTTGTGAAGAAGCCAGTGAAAAATTCAGTTTTTTGTTAATCGTTTATAGTGCCATATTGAATATCAAGAGACAGGTATATTTATAAGGGTTTTAAACATAATTCTTGTCAGAAATTTTTATAATACAGTTTTAAAGATAATTTAGACCATGTCTACTAATTGTGTGTACCCACAGTTTTTTTTGATATTCTCGAAATTTTCACGTCAGTCAAAATGGACTAAATAACATATTTACATGTCAATATTAATGTTACTATTCATAAATATTTTACTCTAAAAACTATGTACCCTTAAGCATTTAAATATGTCTAAGTGTGTACGGAAGCTTCGTAGCGTGATTTATCGTACTAAACGGGTTTATTGGATTGGATCATAGGGGTGTGGCATATATCGTCTTCATAAAGTGCATATTTCTGTTAAATTAGTCGTGTAATTGAGCAGTTTTAGAATTATTTTAATAGTCACAAAACTGAGGGACAATAGTATATGGGTATAAGAATCTATGACTAAAATATTTCATTATATATTTATTTGCTTACTAAAACTCTTGCTCAACTTAAAGTCTATGTCGATGTATACACAAAAATATTTTAAATAAAATGGACGCAAACATAAAGTGAAAATTGTGAAATAAATGCATTATTCCTATTAATTTAATTACCATTATCTTAAACTCAGAATTATATTTCAACTAGATTTTATAATATTTTATATGAGTGGATGGTGGTGCACCGCTAATTTAGTGGAACTGTCAAACTGCACTACTAGATGCCGCACCATTAACTTAATAGCCTCAGGGAAACCTTACAATTCAACTAGGGGTGTTACATAAAGACTCATTGTTGGTGAAGAAAACGAATATTGATAACATCTACTTTCAATTTTCAAGTTTTTATCTATTATTTTTCTCAAGACTCGCCTTTTATTATTGAATAACAATTAAATAACAAATAACCTAAATTCTGTTGCTGAATTTATTGATATTTCGCTTTGATTCTCTTTAAGATACTTGGGACCAGTTTCCTAAAAACAAAATTTGATCTAGATGAAATTTATTGAGGCTACGGAAGTACAGATTTTTAAATATACATAAATATTATATTTCTTTTCGCCTGAAAAATACTCATCAAACGTTGTTTCTTTATTGATTTATTTATCTATATTTTACATAGCTTCCTTAACAGATTGTTGAGGGTTGCGAGCTGTTTTGAGTCCAATATATGCAACGGAACATAATTTAAAACGGAATATATTTAAACTGTTATTAAATGTATAAAATATTACGATCGAATTCAATATATGTGACGATTTTAACAAGTTTAATTATAATGGAATAAGTACGAAAGTAAGTTGCAGATCTCAAATTAAAACCAAATAAAAATTTGTTTAAATGTTTTGCCGAATTATATTAAGATAATTTCAAGTATGAAATATTTTTACGAAAATATTTACAAAAATTTCAGTTTTAAATTTAGTTAGCTGTTCGCATCCTCAAATATAAGGTACGGAATATTAGCCTTCATGTTTTTATAATACTAGCTATAATATTAGCGATATTTGTTTTACCTAGCGGTTTATTTTTCCACAGTTGATGTGCACGTAGTCGATTTCCTTAGTTTTACGCGCAGGTGATCTTAGTCCCACATGGTCGTGTGTAGTTTCGTAAGAGTTGGTGTGTAGTGTATAGTTTCGTAGCGGTTCGGGAAAACCTTAGGAGTAATTGGGTCTACAATCTTTAATTGTATGAGCCCATTCGGGGCAATACAAAGGCCAAATTCGCCAATTTTTTTTCACAAATAAAGAATTTTTCGACAAGGATGAATATACGCATTATTTGAGTAGAATAAAACAACCCAATTTATTTCTATTTAAAAATCAAATCAGTCTCAATAAAAAAACCGTTTCTTCTACAAATTATCTCTTAATTTATAAAAGAAAAGTTTTCTTTACTTCCAACATTTAGCAAATCTCTAAAAAAGTGTACCTGTTGAGCATAAGAATAAAACAAAAATAAGATTAGTTTTTGGGGGAATATATATGCGCTTATTTTTTTTCTCAAAGTAAACTAGTTTTTATCGTAAAAGAGTTTTAAGAATTTCAGGAAAAAATGAACTAAATTTTTCAAAATGGCTGTTAGAGCCCTTTGGGATTTTTCGGGGCTATTTTGCAAACATCAATTTTTATTCATAAATATGTTCACCATTTCCATATTTACTACGCACGGAAAATTTATTTTGACATAATTTTTAGAGTGAAGTTATATTTCTATGCAACTTTGCTTTCTACTCCTGTTTATATATTTGAGATTGATTTCTCCAATACAAGTGTAGTTGGAATACAACTAACAGTTTACCATGGAAACACAAACATAAATAAAATAATGTTCGGTAGATACAATAAAAATTATAATACGCACTAATTTGCCTAAGTAATGTTATGAAAATTTACAGGAAAAATGAAATTTGAAGTACGCACTGATGCAAGGAAATTAAGAAGGGAAATATATTTTAAACAAAAGTACGAGCACAAAAATGAGTTTATAAAATATAGGACGCTTCAAAATTCGAACAGACTGGAATTTGTTACATGAAACATTTTAGATAGATAATCCTGTACAAATTTTACCGTTGCAAAACAAATACGTAACTACCAAATTAGGAACTCTTTGAACGAGAAAAAAAAAACTAACTTTACGAGGTTAAAAGTGCTTATAAAAATAAGTCCACGTTAGACCTAATGGTCTATCTAAATGTTGCTCTAGGTACTAGAGATTTTATTAACTGGCCATTTTGCTGGGATCTTATTGCAAAACTTTTCTTCGTAATGTACGTTAGTTTTTATATTTTTGGTCTCCTTCTTCTATATTGTAATTTGTAAACTGTACAATACGAGAGCTTTTGAGAATGTTTATAAAACGTGTGCATACACTTTGTTAGATATGAAAGTGACTTAAAGTTATAGTTTATTTTTCAACAAAAAATTATAATAAATTTAAGAAATGATGTTAAATGGTTAGACATACATATAATGCACGTTTTTGAATTTTATAAAATTTTATAAAAATATTACTAAGAATCATCTCAATAACTGTTTAACAAAGAATCAAAAAGAATACAAGCGTTATGTAAAATTTCAATGAGAATGAAAAGAGTAGAAGGTTAAAATTGAAACTAAATGTGACTAAGTGAAACTCATTTTCAAAATTATATAGGGGTTGTCTGTAATTTGTATTATTTTTTAACCCCGTCTCTGAAATTATAAGGTAAATAAATCGTTTAGGTCAAAGTAATACCTGACCCGCAACTCTCTCCTCGATTATTATGATGGTAAAAGGCAATTAAATTTCCAATCGCAAGAACTTGCTAGTTCTACGGTTATGTCAAAATTCATTTCATCTTTTATAATTGAATTCACTTACGAGCTGAGGGTGACTCCAATTATATATGATTGCTGAACTGTTTGTTTGAAAACTTTTAAATATATCTCAATATAACAATAATTTATTTTCATTGAACGTTTTAGTTGATATTAATAAATATAGCTCGAGTGAATGGGACTTGATATCAAAAAGCTTCATGAAACAAATACTTCTTTCCTTTTCCTTCTAAAACGGAGAAAATACATTTCCTTTGTCGACAATCACAAACCTCAGTCATGCCTAGGAAGTCAGGTTCACTTTATTTTCTAACTTTTTGTGATAAGAAATTCTCACCGAACAAAATAGTAGCAAGTTAATTATGAAAGTTTTTCTCGACTTGTGAGAGATTGAATAGGAGTATAAAATGGTTGCGTAACGACAATTCACTAAAATGTTGATTGCATACACAGTGCTGGAGGTTTCAAGTGGGCAGTGAGAGGAAATTAATATTTTCATCCTAATATTACATTTTTACATTAGCTTTAATCTCGTGGAGAGGAATTTGAATTTACGCTGTAAAATACTTCATTATGTGGAGAACTTAGCTTGATATAATTCTATATTTCGTAAATTTTAATATTAATAAAAATTTTAAAAAGATATATATAAAATACACGTTTATTTTCATCTTTGTTAAATATTAAATATAATTGGCGTTAATTTCGTAGAAATATATTATTCATAGTTAAATGAAACTACGTGATGTAGTACTATTTCTACTTTCTTCGGGTTCAGGAGGGCTGTTAGCAATCTTTGCTAACATCCCACCTGAAGATGTTGTAATACAACGAAACCTAGGTCGTTGCAAAGAACTCAAAGAAAGTAGAAATAATACAATATCACGTAGTTTCATTTAATTGTGTTTCATCTTTTTATTTTCCAAACCTGATAACTCGAGGACTTCGATTTTTATCCGGCCTCGTTTCCAATATTTCTTTTATATCATAAATATAATTATATCACATCGTTAAATAAATTACTTCATTTTATTTAAGTTCCTTCTCTAGCTTTGAAAAATATCGATATGCGGGTACAAAATTTGATATTATGGCAATTTTAATCTCTTTTTAAAACATAATAATTTTCCAATTCATGTAATGGTCTCCAATTATTATGATTTTTTCCCTTGATATTAAAATAAGCCCGTTCTTCTCTTCCATGTTTCAATTAATATTAGGAGTATAAAAGTGCTGTCAAACTTCTTTAGAAAATTTCAATTCAAAATTACAAACATTTCCTATTTTGTTCATTGTAGTGCAAGAAATTTTCTTTATATTGGACTGGTATTTTGAAGAATTTTAACAAATGTACGGTCTAAATAATATTTTCTTAAATTATGGCTTCACCATGAAGACTCTCCTCTGCAGCGCCGGAAGATATCTCCAAGTTCTTGTATTAAAATGAATTTCGCATCAATTTCAATGACAAAGGCACTACTTATCTCAGATTTACCGACGATATAGTGTTTATGGCAGAATCGCTTAACGACCTTGGAAAATTGCACAGGGATCGTATTTTGTAGAAATTCATTATTCACAATTAAATGAAATTACGTGATGTAGTAATATTTCTACTTTCTTTAAATTGTTTACCAAGACCTATCTTTGCTAATAGCTCACCTGAAGATGTTGTAATACAACGATACCTAGGTTGTGGGAAAGAACTTAAAGAAAGTAGAAATAATACTACATCACGTAGTTTCATTTAATTGTAAATTATACTATGTAAAACATTTCATTAATTGCAGTTCCTCTTTCAATCGTTGCTTTTTATTTCACTTATTTTATTTCTGAACAGTACTCCAATAAATGTCAAAACTCTTCTATATCACATAAGCTGGCTACGTAGCTAATAAGAGCGGCGAAGTTTAGCCATAGGCCAGAATGTTTTTTTTTTAAACTTTGTATTTAGTGATTATTTCTAGTGAACTATAGATGACTTTATTATAGGTTTTCTTTTTGTTATCAAAATATTACCCCATTACCGCTGAAAGATTCATTTCTTAAACAAAAAGTTTTTCTTTTGTCTTTGTATTTAAAAAAGTTTTAATATTTCAGTAATCTTTATAATTGTTAACAATTCTTATATAATAATGAATATAAATTAGATTTGTTAGCAATTTAATTCAATCAAATAACTGTATATTTTAATATTAAGCCAAATCCGTTATAAATCAATACATATTTGAGAACATTGCATAGAACTTGACTTACTTGTATCGAAAATGTATGAACACAACTGTATATCCCAATTTATAATAAGGTTATAATACCAAATGAAAGATGAAAGTCTACATGATTAATATATTAAATAAAAAAATTTTTAGTTTGCAGATATATGATGTATGGAAAAAAATAATTGTTATTTATCGTTCATGTTAGGTAAACAATTCCTTAGAAATTCCGGGTGGTTTTAGAGACTGACAAGTTCGCATGCATTTCAAAATATATTTCTCGCCTTTACTCTAACTGGAGGAAAACTGACCAACAAAATTTAGATAAAAATAATGAAACAATAAGGAAACTCTCACGTAACACATCAGTCAGTAAGTCTCCCTTTAAAATTGCTCGAGTGTATCTGCCCAAAAATAAAAAGTAAATTTGGCACGAGCTTATTTGACTTGCAAATGTAGAGCACGGCGGAACTTCTAGTGCAGTCCCTTGACGCGTCCACATACTCATCACTACCCGCTGGTCGTCAAGTGGTTGGGTAGATACTTATAGCCAATTCAACTTTTAATGTTAATTTTAACCTCGTTCACTAATTAAGAATGGACGTATGTGACGAAGTTAATAAAAACAAGTTACGATTGTTCCTCTCGTCCTTATGCTTTTCGATTTCAGGCTGTGTTGAAGACTACTTTGATGTATTGATTAATTACTTATTTCCTTCTAAACAAATTTAAAATATATTACTTAAGGCAATACTGAATATTTTTAGAATACCAAAAATGGAAATGTCTAGAGAGTCACGAATTTATTTCTTGTTGTTTTATTAACATCATTACAAATGGCTTGTTCGCAAAGATAATCTGAAGATGTTGTAATACAACGAAACCTAGGTCGTGGTAAAGAAATTAAAGAAAATAGATATAAAAATACATCACGTAGTTTCATTTAATTGTGAATAATGAATTTCTACAAAATTAACGCCAAATATATTCAACAAATTGCTTGTTATAAATACCTTCAATACTACCTATCATTGGAATGTGGTGGAATGTAAAGATGCATTTGTTAATCATTTTAGGGTTATTACCCGCATTAAATATTTGTTAGTAATTTAGTGCCACGCCACTAAAGTGACATTTCGTAATTATCTTCCTACTTTATATTGATATTTGAAGTTTAAAAATCAGTAATTTTTAGAATTTAAAGAACCAGGCAATTTAGGGATTTGTCAAAATAAAAATATCAATATTTCAATTAAATATAACAAAATTTTGAGTAATGGTAAACTATAAAGGAATAAAAAAATACCAATCTTAAATTTTGTTATTAACAGCTATTGTCTGTATAAATAAAATATAAACTTTTAACTCACTTTGATATCGGTTAAATTGTTATCGAAATTAACATATAAATTACATTTAAACAAGTACAAAAGTTGAATGTTTATTAAACTTTTTTTGATAATAAAAAAAGACAGACCAAAGAGTGGATATTTTCTTTTAAACAATTACCAACAAAAATAAAGAGAATATAAAGTATTGCGAGAAAGATACTGGCATCTTACTCTTTGATAAAACAGAACAGAGTGCCACTGTGCGAGATATTGTTGGAGAGGAAAATTGGAGAAAAATACCCACAGAGTAAACCATTGTACGCTATAGCACGATACATCAGTTTGGGCAGATAAATTATTTGTTGCATATCTTTCAATGCAGAGTTATTTAGTTTTTCCAACAATACAACCCACAATTTTCATGCAAATAAATTTATATTAACATTTTTCCGTTTACGAAAAGTGAAAAAAGATATTACACAACCGGAAGACAAGGACATGATATGAGAAAATGGAGAGTAAATTGAAGTTAGTGTTGATTGCCAAATCAATTTAACCCACTGTTCGTTAAAGTGCACACTTAACACTTTCCTAAAAAAATTATGGAATATTCATAAAAATACAGAGTGGAAAAGGATTAAGCCAATGATCCGAGATCTTGACTTGAAACGTGAACGAAATAAATTTAAGATTCTTTTAAATACAGAGATAAGACAATTTGTAATTTGCTGATATTATATACATAATTATAATCCGTCGAGTTGAATCCTGAACTCAGAAGCGGAATTATATTTTCTGTGTCTAGGAGAAAGCTATTTAAAAGGTTTTATTTTATTTATCTAGTTTATATTTTTCTCTATAAGATTAAAAAATTATCAAAAATTAAGGAACAAAATAATCAAGCAAAATCAGAAATTTTTTTATGTGAAAAATTTTATTTTATTTTTACATAATTTATTAAAATGTTTTTCAGTTTAAAATAATTTTAAAAGTGATTTGGAAAAAAAAACAGTTTTACAATAATAATATTAGTTAAATTAGGTGATTAATTAAGCCTAACATAAGAGAGAGTGGCAAAATCAACTTTGTATTGTTACCACGTGTTCAAAAAATATATATTTAAGTTAATTATAACGTTATTGTTAAGGGGTTTAAAGAGAATATTTGCTTTATAGGGAATAGTTTGTTTTGGACCTACCTGTGTGTGTTCTAAACCGAGTACATAGAAAGCTTCTGTAAATGATTTTGAATCCGCATCGTCCTCTATGGTATAATATAATGACGATTTTTTTGTCAAATAAATTATTTGTACAATCATCACCCATTTAATAAATAGTTGTAACAAATATCAAGATTTTCATATATATTCCGCTCAGAAACCATATTTTCACTTGTTTTGTATTATCTAATTGTAACTTTATACAATATTGCTTTCTACTTGTTATGATTTAGAAATTGACTTTTTGAATGCACATGGTTTATGAAGAATGGTTAGTTGTACGTATTAATCATATTAAGTTGAAAATTCTTCAGGTAAGAAAAAAAACAATAAAATTTTTTTTACAAATATGTAAAAAAATACATTAGAAATATATTTATCTAAGTTATAATCATTATGACAATTTATAACACTGATTTAAATTTGTAAAAAGTTCTATGTGGTCGAAATAGCAAGGAAAAATATTTTTTATGAGCCAACCTTAAATAAAAGTTTGGATACGCTAAATGACCTGACTTGGTTAAACCTTCAGGTATGAGAAAACTTAGGCTTAAAATTTTTGGCGGAGTTACAAAATTTGTAATTAATATTTTAAATTACTTTTAGTTATTAGTTATATTACTATGTGCCAACTTAAAATTAGCAGTCTATTTCTAGTTAATTTACTAAAGGTGGAAAAAGCTTTTTAGGTACAACCCAATAAATAAAAGAACTTAAAAGTATATTTGATGTTAATGCGGTAAAAATTTTTTTTTTGGTACGCTACAATATAGTTAAAAACGACCAATACACAAAATTCCAAATAAAAACAAAAAAATTATTCTTTTCTTTTTTCATTCTTGTTATATTTCTTCCGATATTATTTTTTTTCACTAAAGTTTCGTAATTTCAGGTTTTAAATACAAATACTTCTTTAAAGTTCAATTAATTTTTTGCTAATTTTTCTGTTTACATAAAATTTATTACTCATACACTATCGAAATGAGAGC
Source organism: Druceiella hillmani (assembly GCA_039881145.1). Lineage (NCBI taxonomy): Eukaryota > Metazoa > Arthropoda > Insecta > Lepidoptera > Hepialidae > Druceiella > Druceiella hillmani. The sequence continues at coordinate 7,996,353 of JAYKKI010000010.1, read as the reverse complement.
GCGATATTTTTACTTTAAACTCGAGTAAAATTTATTGCTTGTAACACGATATTGCTTACAATCTTATATTATTTCATAAAATTTTACATTAAGACTTTTAACGTATTGCTTATATGTTTAGGCAGAGGAACAAAATATTCCACATATTTATAATTCACTAAAAGTTTTATTATAAATTGACAACATTCAGGACGCACTATATTTGGTTCCATCAAATACATTAACAGTTTTTTTTCTCCTATTGCAAAATTTGGGATGTAAACTTTTATGCGAATATTTAAAATTTAAAACAAGTGTGGAAAAGTATAAAATAGATACAAAAAAGTTTTGAGTCCGGGATACTTCACACTACCGACAAGAGGGTAAACTCTCATGCTTCAATCAGAATATTTAACTAATAGAGGTGTGAAAGCGAAACCTACAATATATATATATATATATATATATATATATATATTTATATAACTTGAAGATATATTTGTCTATCCGAAAAGTAAATAGGGAGAAAGAGAGGCTGAAATGTAAATTAGTTGACTAGTAGTAGGTAGTAAAGTGTAGTATTATGAAATTCCTAAGCCTAAGAGACAGTTCAATTGACGTTTAAATAGGAACCACACAAGCAATAACCATACAAAAAATAAATAGGAGAAGGCACCAAATGACCATACTAAGACAAAATTGCTCAACAGCAGAAGTCCGCCTTAGACCCAATTCCGCACTTAAGTAATTCCGCACGACGCACCCCGAATTTTATTAACTCGTCGCAGTCCCGGGTTCTTATTGAAAAACTTTCCCTCTATGCATGTTACTCTTTAACTTTTCTGGATTCCTTTTTCCGCTTTGTTACGTTTAAACTATACAATATGAAGTGTATAAAAATATTTTTTCACATGTGACCACAGACTTTGAAATTATAATGTACAAGTTACGTCAAGTTATCTCATTTATGAAACTTATATTAAATTATAAATTACGGATTTTTCCCTAGGAACAATATATTCAAAAAAATATTTAAAACTCAAAAATTATTTAACGTTTTGAATTAACGTTACAATAATATTACCAGTAGCCGTCTTCTTAATTTGAAAGCTGTCATTTGAGCGAATCCAACGAATATGAACTATATGTAAAAAGATTCTGAATAAAAAATGAGGTGATTGTTTCAACTTAAATTCACCAAATTTAGATATATTTTTAAAATACTGTATGATGGGTTGTTTATAGAATTCTTTAGCACAATCTGTGATCATAAGATAGAAATAAATGACCTAGATAAAGTATTTGTCCATAAGCAACCATCTCTTTGGAAAATAACAAATTAAATTATCTTTTGTAAAGTTATTTAAAATTTATTTTCGACGTCACACCTCTTAGGGTTGAGTGTAATTGAAATCTGAGGGTGCCCATAAATAAGATTTGCGTGTATCAGATATATAGGTAAAACATTTTATTCAAACAGTTTTAAATATTTCTCAATTTAATAGTAATGAAATTTAATGGCAAAATGTTGTTAAATACGGCAAAATATAACTGAACATACGTAATCATAAGAAATTCAAAATTTTCCCGGGTTAATGAAACTTCATATAATAAAAGGCCAGCGTGACGAAAAAAGTACTTTCCTTTTCCTCGCGAAAGGGGATAAAATTTATTTCCTTAGTGGAACAAAGTAAAACAGTCATTGATGTCAAATTGAGTCGCTCATACCCCAGGCACGTTCGAGGAATTCGACTGACTCCTTAAACTGCATACTTTTGTTAAAAAGAACTTTCCACGGTACGAAATACTCGCGAGGTGTAAAAGTTTGTCTCGAGTTGTCAGACTGTATAGTATAAAATCGTTACGTAACGCTTCACTGAAATGTTGATTGTGAACATAGTGATGAATATTAAATGGCGATACGAAATTATTATTTTATCACTCTATTTTATTTCAATTTAGGTTCGATTATAAGGGTTTAATTCGCAAAGTTACTTATTGAGTATATAATTATGAAGAGAAACTAGCTCGACATACTTTAATATTTTGTAGAAATTTAACAAAACGCAAAAAATATGACGCGTTATTTTCAAAATTGTTTTTGGAATACTTTTTTGGATAACCACGCACATGAAATATAATTTATGTTAATTTTGCATTCTTAATTTTTTATGTGTCATAATTCCACAACTGCGATTTTCGTCATGCTTTCTTGATAATATTGTGTTGTATCATACCATTAATTTTATGATATAATTTTATTCAAAATGTTTCCATAGCCTCAAATAAAAAAAAAATTAGTGTACAAAATGACTATGTTAATTTTAGTGTGTCCTAATTGTTAATATCTAAGAAATAAATTTAGTAGTTTTGGATTATGATGGTAATTTAGGTTGATTAAAAGATCCATATCCTCTTACTTTAATATATTTACATTTATTTAATATTAGGAATGTCATAGAAGTGCTGTTTCGAATTCCTTAGATTAGAATCATCCTATATACTTGAATTTTGTGTACATACTATTCATCAAAATTAATTTAATAATTGCACAAGGTAAAATTGTTTTAAATTGTATCCTTATCATGATCAAAATTTAGTACGAAAAATCATTTGGAAATCTCGGTGCATGAATCATGAAAAGATTAGAATAAAAAGTTTGATAAAAAATGAGGGTATGGATAACAGAAAATGGTGTTTTCCTCCATAGAATAGGGACAGCTACACTTAAGGCCTCGGTGATTTCTTACGGAATAGAAAATTAATTTTTTTTCATAGTTTATATGTATCTTCTTAACTTTCTCTATTTTCGAATATTATGTAAAATTACTCAATTAATTTACATTAAGTTTTACTACAGTATTTATTGAGATTAATTTTAAAATGTAAGCTTTTATCCCTTTTGAATACTTTTTAGAGTTATTTTCTCTCCTTGACTGTTGTGCTTTGTTTACCTGTTTGTCCCTATCTTTGGGCACGACATAAAAATTTCGGGGCCAATTTGAATAACATTTTTAATGAAACTATTATTAAGACATAGAATAACACATGAAATAAATGTACCTTTTGGGGCAGTATCTAAGTTGGTTAAGGTCAATATTATTAATTTTTTTCTTAAATTTGTTTGTATATTAGATTTACAAAACTTCAAAACAAATATTTGTGTGACTAAACAATATTTTAAACTTTTCCATTTGTGTCATCAAATCTATAGTTTGAACTTTTCTTACCAATAAAGGATGGTTTATTTTAGTCTTAGCAGGTACATTTTTTCTTGTCACATTAAAAATCTCAGGTATGCTATTGAATTCTAAGTAAATAGCAGTGAATAGATAAATGAAAAAAAATATTCAACAGTATACTAGTTTCGTTTTATTTTTGTAATCGTGTTCCCATCCTGTTACTCTTCTACCTGTTTAAAAACTCAGTTGTATTCGATTTAAAATTACCGTATTAATATTTTACCAATCAAAAGTAAAATATATCGGTAGTAGGACGGTGAATGATGAATAGATTTCCCAAAATTGCTCCTAGTCATTAAATGAATAGAATTCTCAATGAAGAGCCAACCGATGATAGAGTGAGTTTAGTTTGATTCAATTTTCGATACGTCCTAAATTGTGGAAAATCGTATTTAATTTTACTAATAATATTGATACAGTTAATCTATATTTCTTATTGATTTGGAGATATAAATCAGACACACGCACTCCGGTGAGTCTATATATATATATATATATATATATATATATATGTATATGTATATATTTATATATATATATATATATATATATATATATATATATGTATATATATGTATATGCATATATATATATATATATATATATATATATATATATATAAAGTTTTTTCACTCTCCTATACCAGGGGTGGTAACTTTTTGGGACGAAAGAGCCAAAAGTTACAAGTTACAAAATATCTTAGATTTTATAGACCCATTAAAAAAATGTGTTTCAATAATCTAATATTTGCTTGTATATGTTCGATTTTAAACTTAAAATAAACAACTTTAAAAAATAATATCTATTCATATAAAAATATACAAATGTTTTTAGTACAAAACATATTTTAGTTAGAATAATAAAATAATTGATCTAATAATATAAATAGTTATTGAATTATAAATAGTAATATCAATGGGAGCATTGGCCTTGCATGCCTTTTCATGCAAATCTGATTTATAATTGATTATTTTAAGTTTCCAGGACGACTTTAGATTTTTATTTGTTAGTTGGATTTTTACTTTACTTCTTATTCATGCAAAAAAACGCTTGCTTGCATGAATATCGTCAACACTCCAAATGCCAACTTCTTCGCGTCACTGTAGCATTCTAGAAGACTATTCCATGCACCGAATGTAAGTGTCTTAACTCGTGGCACTTTCTTTAAAGCTATCCACTTGCACTGCGCGACGTACTTGCATTTCTCTATCTCCAACTCTTCTAACTTGCTTGTGTACTTGGCACTCCACCAGTCTCTACTTTTCAAATCCAGCATTTGCATTTGAAGCGATCCAACGTCAATTACAAATGGGTCTATGTTAACTTCATTTTTATTTGTGTAGAGAGAATTTACTATGAACGCGAGAATACTTTTGTTTGTTTTGAATTGCTCGAATTTCTCAGCAAATCCATCTGTACTTTTTTATAACTAAGCTGAAGTAATTCATGTGAATAGTTGCATGGGTTTTATTACGATTTTTCTTAAAATTTTTAAAATGAATTAACATATCGCTCTCTATGTCTTCCACAAAAAGAAGTTATTTTTTTAAACAAACCACTTCTTCCAAAAAGGCACACGCTGGATTTACCTTTCCCTACAGTTTTACATTTAGCTCATTTAGTGTCATTGTGATATCTACCATGAAGTTAAATTTTTACAGCCATTTGTCTTCATTCAATTGGGGATGGTTAATACCTCTTTAATTGAGGAATTTTTTTTTTTCATTCAAACACAAAGCAAAACGTTTCAATACGTTACTTCTGGAAAGTTATCGCACTTTATAGTGCTGAAGTAGGCCAGAATACTTGGATGGTAGAATGCTTTTTCAAAGATGCTGTTAATAACCTTAATTATCAAGTTTTTTGGCTAGAAATGTTTTGGCACAAAGTTCTTCTGGCTGAATTATGCAGTGAAAGGTTAGAACATCGTGGTATATTTTTTTAAAGAATGTATATTAGCTTTCTTTGTATTCCTGTATTACTTTTGGCTCTATTAGTTGCTATGGGAACGATTTTATTTAAATCGATTTCATTGTCTTCCAGGAATTTTTGCACAGCATTTGCTACATCTTCTTCACGAGTTTGCCTTGAGAACGGTAGCAATTCTAACAGTTTTTTTCAGACCGTGGGGCAACATATACCTCACAACAAAGGCAACTTGTGCCGTGTATTTTCTGTTACAAAACTCATCTACAATAAATGATAAGACAGAAACCAGTTGAATGTCTTCCACTTGCAAGTGTGTTATATTTGAAGACATTTTAGTAGTTCTATCTTTTATTGTTATCGCAGATAATGGCAAACTTTTGTTTTTGCAGATAATGGCAAAATTGTTTTCCTGATTTATGTATTGTTTTTGAAATTACGAAAGAGTTCTTCGGATGCACGTATAAAACAATCTTCGCGTACTCACCATTTGTGAATGGATTCGCTCTTTTTCCAATTTTTAGTGCTACTGCAAAGCTTGTTAGATTTACATTATTATGGAACTTAAATGCTCTTCTTTTTTTTTTAATTTTCAACAGCTTTTTTTGCGCGTCACTGGTAATTTATTTACAAACTGTATATGTTATGTTGAGTATTATATCTCTGAATTTTTATTGTGTGCAAGTTTTTCTTGACAAATGAGATAATTCAATGTTGCGTATGAACGAAAACAATTCTGTCAACTCTTGATAAAATTCTTCATTTTCTTCTTCAGTTCTTTTTTTTCCCCAAATGCCATACTGGAGGTGGAGTTAGAATACTGGTTTTTTTAATTTAATTTATCTATCTAAAATGGCGGACGAAGAATTGTTCAAACATTTATTATATCGACGCATACCTAAATCCATAGCCGGGCACCGATAATCAAATAGTTAACATCGTTAATCGGTAATCCGTTACTAAAAAAGTTAGCTTCGTTATACGTCAAAGCGTTACATACACCCAAAAACTATCACAAATCTGCAACTGACCACACAGTTTGGCGACTGCCACGCCGGTCACCTGCGCGGACTAGGGTCGATAAGAACTGACCAGTTCCGGCTTGTTCCAATGAATTCGACTTTATGCCCGCTAGTTAAGGACCGCCCGTACTTGTACCCGCATGTTGGTAGATCGGCGCTGTCGGCTCCGCGTTGATTGCCTGCTTTCTACGTGAATACTCTCTTTTTTCAGTTGCGCGCAAAGGTCGTCGACCGACTTGAACGTACTTGTCATTTTAGCAAATAGTAGGTACTAAATTAACGATTAATGGAATGACAGTCTTGTGTGCAGCAATTCCTAATCATAACTCATATTACTTAGAAAAAAACAAATACGTAATCTAATTCTGTTACTAGTTTTATTATATTCTATGTGTTCATACCTTTGAGAAGAAAATTTACTTCTAAACAGCCTTCTTTTTGAAACAACGAGTGAATAAACATACTGTTGTGACGATATAGCCAAAGCACTGGTGAAGACGTGCAAAAACTGCGAGTGATGAAATTAACACACATGTAACGTAACGTTGACCGCGTTATTCGTGGACGGCTGACTGACACGTCGCCACGGGGGCGATGCGGGTGAGACGAAAGTGGAAGTGACTGAGAGATAGACATAGTACTCACTCATGGATCGATTGCACGATTTTTAGGGGTTTTGATAAAATAATTAATTTATGTGTATAGAACTGTAGAGCCGTAACTTCACATCGAAAGAGCGACATGCGACTCGCGAGTCGTAAGTTGCCGACCCCTACCTACACTAATACAATTCATATTTTTTTAACATATACATGTAAGTTGCGGGGATTTTTTCGGAGTGTTTTACTATCTTTTTATATTCTTTGTATATTTTTTTGTGATCTTTATATTTTTTGTTCATTTTTAAAATTTTTGTATGTAATTACGTATTTTTACAAAAAAATTTATTTCCAATTTGGTATGTACCCTTTTCTGTTTTGTAATTTCTGTTGTTATCTGTAGTTGACGTATTTATATTCATTAGCGGCTTAGAGCTTCCCTCAAAGCAATGTTTGACGTCGTGTAATTAAATGCGCAGATAATGGATGACTGCCTGACAAGATCTTTCTTTGATGTTTCATTGTGGTGTTTCCTGTATATTAGGGAGAACCACTTTGCCTCGAGCATAACATGCACCGTTTGCTTCTTCCATTTTTTAGCAAAACACTTAGGTCAAATTTTATTCATTTTCACATTTATGCAGCATTTTGCTGTGCATAATCCATACTTGGATAATAATTGAAAACTGATATGTTCCTGTGAGCAACAATTCGATTACGTACACTAGTCATAGATATGTGTTGACTTTCTGGGGCCAGGCGCTGGACATGTACGGTTCTAGATTGCCTATCAAGTGCATTTGAGACATGCTGTCTAAGGTTAGCACGCCGCTCAGAGCATGTAGAATTAAATTCCCTAGCACGGGCCTGCGATATTCTAAAGTATTGGCTAGCGAGACACTGTGAGCGTTCAGTACTGGACCCCCTAGCATGTGTTTGTGATATGTACTCTATGACTCGTGATGGGCTGCGTAATTTCAATGGAGTACCCTTCCGCTCTGAGTATTTTAGCTACTTTTGTCTGAGATATTTGCAGTGAAAGTTATTATTTTCTTTTAGGCGTGGTTGTTATTCGAACGAATTTCCTGGTAACACATTATACGCTTGACGAATGAGTACTAGCCAGAAAAAGGTAAGAAACATAACTTTTTCGAAGACTGCTTTTCTGTCGTATAATACGACGCTTGCCCCAGCGTAAGCACAATCGTATGTCAACGTTTTTCATCTGCTGGCATTCCACTGTAAGCCAATCATCTGCCAGACCGTTTCCATTGTGTATATATTTGCGTTAAAATTTGTTTTTATATTATTATTATTTTATCATTTATTAAATACTTAAATGTAATGAATTCCAGCATATTCACTTATTTCCTTTACTAATTAAATTTTAGTTTTTTTAGCAAAACTAATCAATTCATTATATTCATTTAAATGATTACATTTATTTTTAAAATAATTTGTTTGAAAATGAAGTTATTAATTTCATTACCGGAGTTAGGATCTTAATATATTTTTAAGATCTTAACGCCCGTAAACACATTTAAGATTTTGCTGACTGGGTTTTATTATTCATCTAAATGAAAGAAGAATATGATGATTTTCTTAATTAAAAAAAATGTGAACAAGAATTATATTTTAAAATTTCAAAATTTTCATCGTTATTAATTATACTTATCACCAAATTCGGCTTTCCAAGATTGTATTGTGTTGGAGAAAACAAGCTATCGCAAATGGACCTGCAAACACAGAAGTGCTTTAGTAGATCTATGATAAGTAGAACCCGTTGTTACAAATTTAATACTGAAAAGCTGAAAAATCAAATTAGCATTGGTAGCAAAATATATATGTTATGCTAAAATATACTTTGTAATTAGCATTTAGCATTTGTGTGCTAATTGCTATTTTCCCTGTGAGCGACGCTTGTTCGCAGCATTAGAACGAGACAAAACAATTAACATACAAATAGTCACTCCTTCCCTACGTAGATGAAAACCTGGATTCACCATTAAATATTTTAAAATTTAAGATAGAGGAATTTCATAAAAAGCATATAAAATATACTCATTAGATATTGGTTTTTTGCACAGATATTTGTTTTTGTTATAAAATTATGAAATTGCGAAAATAATTTTATCGTTAAATAGTTATTAGATTGTTGGTAAATTAAAGAAATTAATGAATAATTTACTTATAAATAGTTTATAATCTGTATATTATATTTACGTATTAAATGTTTCCTATGTTTTAGAACAAGGCTTTAACTTTTTGTACTCAAATCCAAAAATAGAGATATAATAATCGAACGAGATAAAAAGTTTAAAGATACAAATTAAATTCATTCGCTTAAGCTTTTTAACCAATATTTCCATTTTGTTAATTTTCAAACTTTTGAACAAATATTCATTTGTGAGTTTTTTACTGTTTTGAAATTAAAAATATCCATGGAACAGAAGTTATTCAACTTTTGCAGGCTTTTGGTTGAGTGAGTCTATTTCATGCCCCTATTTTTTTCTTTTAACTCCTGGAGAGTTAAAAATAAATAAATGTTCATTTCTTACAATTCCTATCTTTGCACTATTGCGTAAATTTTAAGTACCAATGTGATTCCAAAAATCAATTTCTATTAAAAATTTAAATTTAAAATATCAGACAGACATAAATTATGCGAAACCATAAAGAAAATTAATATAATTCAAATTTATATCATAAATATTTCTTAGTACACAAATAGTTTATTTGTAGGATATTTTATCAATGATTAGTTACGTAGTTAACTTGTGATATTATTATTATTTTGATTTGACGCAAAGTTTCGTTTAAATTACAATTTCGAGTGGTTTGTTTAGTTAATTTTATTTATTTTTCAATTAATAAGTAATAAGCCCAGAAGTGTGAAATAATATTTCTCATATATGTTGTTTACTTCTCGATATTACATTCTGCTCGAATAGTTTAAACTAGCTAAATTTTACAAAAAAATAAGTACCTTTTCTATAAGCCAGTTATGCAAATAAAAACTAAATTTGAAGTAAATTATATCATCCGAAATGATTAACATTTACATAACAAATCGATAGAAAATAAAATCTACTCTGTATGTAAACGAGTCTCCTTTGTAAGAAAGACCTATCAAAATCAATATCCGTAAACGTTGCACACAGCCTCAAACGGTCGATGACAGATTTCTTTCCATTTACGGCCCTTCCGACAGAAATGTTCACTGTGACTTTTCTTTTTGTCTTCCTATATTCCAATCCGCTTTTTGTTTTTGTCTCCTTTCTTGTTGTAAAAGTTAAGTTGATTTCTTTATGAGGGAAATTTTGCGATCAATGTCGACTCTGTTATGTTTTCAATCGAGAATTTAATCCGAGAGTGGGCGTAAATAATAAAGTTATTTATTTTTATAAAATGTTTATCTGGATTTTATTTTCCGTAAATATTAATAATCGTCAAATGGTTCAATATTTAATATTTTGGTATGTCAGAAGAAATAATATTATATTTTTATTAAATAATATTTATATATTTCTATTTAATGTTTATTTTAATATTTACATATTCACAATAATCTGTTTTCTTTCAAGTTTTACAAATGAAATTGGATGCAAGTAACACGCAAAAAAATTAATTTAATTGGATATTACCGAAAAGCACGGCTTTCATTAGTACAAACATTTTCTGAAAATGACTTAAATAATTTACAATTAAATAAATTATATATTCAGAAAAATGTCACCAGGTATCCGGGAAATTTCATAGCTTCTTCAGTGTTTTTTGAAAATTGCGGATGGTATTATGGGTTTTATTGATAGATTGGTGGGAGTGACAGAGGCATGAAAAGATTTTAGTAGATATTAAGCCAAAATATTAACGTATGTATTAAATTTAACTCAGTTTTTTTGGGCTTATTCATTTATTTTATTTAAAGAAACGCGAAATAATTGTCAACTCCAGCTCCTAAAGTATTGGATATTTTAAATATAAACCTTTTTAAAGCTACAATAAACTGTGTACAAATCAAGTGAACAGACCTAGGTTGTTAGTTTTATTTAAAAAATTTTCTTTTCCTATCTATTGACCTAAGCTTTGGTTAACCAGTAATAAGCACATTTAATATAAGAAAATGCATCGTGGTCGTTCTTGCGCACATGTTATTCTACCCAGTCAGTTGTTTTTTTTCCTTTAATTTTTTGATGCATAATGATAAAACTATATTAGTCCGAAAATATGTTTCTTAAACCTAATTATATAATATATAATCTATTTACCTCTTTCTATATATTGGTTTTAATAAGACGTAAACTTAGCATAGAGGCAGCAATAGTAATATTCCTTACTTCTTATTATTTATTAGATTGTCAATTTAATAATAAATCCAAAGGTTTATTATATAGTTTACGGCAACGATTCTCAATATGATTCTTAGACTGATACTCATTATCTAATTAAAACGAACAACTTTTCGAATTTATACAAATTGAATATTTTTAATGTAAAAAATATTTTTAATAATTGATAATATGAACAAAGTTCTACAATTTGACATTATTTGTATGGATACAAGATAAAACAAAAAACGAGTTTGTCATGGAACTTTTTTTTTATTTAGGAATAGCCAAAATATTGCTTTCTTGAAGTTATGCTTTCAACCATGAAAACTTTATGAAATTAATATAAATATAGACCTCAAACATTTTGTTTAATATACACTTTATTTTCAATGATCGTAAACAATTTAAAATAATTTTCTAGCTATGTTTTTAAAAATGCGTTATAAGTCAGTCATTTTAGAGTTTTTATAAAAGTGCTAAATACAATTTTAGATGAAAATATTTACTGCTAAATTTTGTTTTCCTATGAATATGTTTCCATTTAACATACCACACGATGGTCCCACAAACATATTTTTTTTAACTTCCAATTTAACATCCCATTTCCCATTAGTATATAGGAATTAATTTTTATACTTCATATAATCTTTGAAAAAATGATCTGTTGTAGATAAATGGACGGAGAGTGAAGTGATTCCATACATATTCGATTTTACTTATTTTTAAACGCAATACCGTAAAATGAAAATGTTTTTTTTTCCAGTTACCTCGGGCCACAATAATGTAGTTACTCAACTTGTTACAATTTTTATTGTATCCAAATCCCGAACACTCGAATCAACAAAATTATCATTAATATTACAAAATTAAAAAAATATTTTCTATTTATCTGTTTGCCTCGCTTTCATGTCGCGAGTGCTAAACCAATTCAGTCTGAGAACTTATTTATTTACACACACACATTTTCCTTACATTACAGGTAATCTATTCGTAACGATGAGAAATTAATGGTTTAACAAAGTTAGATTAAACATAAATACAAAACAAATCGGAACTACAAAAGATTTCGACACATTTCGACAAATCTACTTTCACTCATCATAAATAAATCATATTCTGGTGCGGCTGCAAACATAGAGTTGAGCAGTTGAACACCGCAAAAAAATGAGAGTTCCAATATTGTTCGGTTGTAGAGGGTGGCATAATGAACAGGTGATGATTGACTGAATGCAGGAAATTGTCAAGTACGAAGAATGAAAGTTTACTTAATAACAGAAGGCACAAAAATTTTCTTTTAATGGCTGGAAGAGAAATTTAATTAGTGCAATATCTCTTCTGAGTTGCAAGGAATAGAAACCTAGCACATCCGAGAGGAAATCGGTACAAAATAGAAACGGGAAGTAACCATACTATCTCATATACGCACATCGAAGAAACGTCTTTTGGACAGGTTCAATCATCAAGCTGTACTTGGCTCCGTGTGGACTCCAAATAATGGAGCCGGATTTTAATCGGCTCAGTACCAATGAGTGTGCAGCAAACGAATTGGTGACGTAGATTTAAATTCTGCGGTGAACATAGGATACTTTAACTTTTTTTTGTCTTCTACGTAAACAAAACTGTCAATTAATGCTAGTTCTAAAATGTATATGATTACTTTTGTCAGCGTTGAATTTTAAACAATTAGATACGATTAGAATAGACGTGATTAGATAACTTATATTGATGTCAACGTATTTCGTTATAAAACAATACTTATTTTTCCCTAATAGCACAAGTGGTAAACACGAACAGCGGGTAAAAACATTAGAAAATACACACGGGATATTTATCGACTAAATTATATTAGTTATTAAAGCAAGATAACAATTATGGTCACTATTAACAGTTTACGAAATGAAAAATAATTCAATTTTAAAATAAAAAGAGGAAACAAAAAAATGAAGCACGTTAATCAGCATTTTCTGGCAATTTATGTACTCGATAAGGAAGTAAAAGTCGTGGTGTAATGGACGGACCCTAATAAGTTAAGACAAAATTTAAAAACATATAGATGTCAGTTGTATGTCATAAAAATTAAAGAAACTATCGAGGTACCGTAAAATTCGTATGAAAATATAAAATTTTAAATCATGAACTGACAAATTTTGCAATTCATAAACATTTCAATTCCCAGTGTGATAGAATTCTTCGCGGCACCGCTATCTAATATATAGGACAGAAGGATAACCTCACCGAGAGTATTTTATTGGATTAAACGTTTTTACTAAAACTAGATAAATAGAATATATCGTTGTTTAATATCCATATTTAGGTATTCAGGTTCACCTAATTCCTCGTAAAACCGAATATTTATGTAACCACTTTGCTCTCCGTCCATTTATCTATAAAAGTCATAGTTTCAAAGATTATATGACGTAAAAAATTTAATTTCTATATACTAATGAGAAATGGGATGTTAAATTGGAAGTTAAAAAAATATGTTTGTGGGATCATCATGTGGTATATTAAATGGAAATATATTCATAAGAAAACAAAATTTAACAGTAAATATTTTCATCTGAAATGGTATTCAGCACTTTTATAAAAACTCTAAAATGACTGTCCTCTAACACATTTTAGAAAACATAGCTAGAAAATTATTTAAATAGTTTAGGATCATTGGAAATAAAGTGTATATTAAACGAGACATTTGAGGTTTGCGTTTATATTAATTTACTAAACTTTTCATGGTTGAATACATAACTTCAAGGAAAAAATATTATGACTATTTCCGAATAAAAAAAAGTTCCATGACAAACTCGTTTTTTTGGTTTTATCCTGTATCCATCCAAATAATGTCAAATTGTAGAACTCTGTATTGTCAATTATTAAAAATATCTTTTACATTAAAAATATTAAGTTTGTATAAATTCCAAAAGTTGTTCTTTTTAATTAGATAATTAGAATCAGTCTTAGAATCATATTGAGAATCGTTGCCGTAAATTATGTAATAAAAATATCGCTCTTTTAATTTTGGATATATTATTGAAATGACGGTCTAATAAATAATAAGAAGTAAGGAATATTAATATTTCTGCCTCCATGCTAAGTTTACCTCTTGCTAATATCGATAGATATAAAGAAGTAAATAGATTATATATTTTATAATTAGATTAAAGAAAGATATTTTCGGACTAATATACTTTTATCATGATGCATCAAAAAATTAAAGAAAGAAAAAAATGATCGTGTAGAATAACATGTGCGCAAGAACGATCGCGGTAAGTTTTCTTATATTAAACGTTTTTATTATTCCCTAACCAAAGCTTAGGTTGATATATAAGAAAAGAAAATTTTTTAAATAAAAATAACAGCCTACGTCTTTTCACTTGATTTTTATACGGTTTAATGTAACTTTAAAAAGTTTATATTTAAAATATCAGCTACTTTAGGAGCTGAAGTGGAAAATTATTTGGCATATCTTAAATTAAAATAAACAAATAAACTCAAAAAAATTGAGTTAAAGTTAATACATACGCTAATATTCAGGCTTAGTATCCGAGTTCCATATACATATAATAGAATCTATTCATGCCTCTCAAATAAATTTTCTCGATATCAATAAAACCAATAATGCCGTCTATAGTTTTCAAAAAATACTGAAGGATCTATAAAATTTCCCGGATATCTGGTGTCATTCTTCTGAATATATAATTTATTTAGGTGTAATTTAAGTAAATTTGTCGAAAAGTTTTATACGAGTGAAAGCCGTGCTTTGAAGCCATACCTAATTAAATTAGTTTTCTTGCGTGTTAATTGTATCCAGTTTCATTTGTAAAACTTCAAATAAAACAGATTATGGTTAATATGTAGTAATTAAAATTAAGATGAAATAGAAATAAAAAAAATTATTAATTATGTTTATAAAAAAATATAATATTAGTTCTTCTGACATAAATATTGAACCATCTGACGATTATTAACATTTACGGAAAATACAATTAAAGTAAACATTTTATAAAAATAAATAACTATTATTTATGCCGACTCTCGGATTAAATTTCCTATCGAGCGATTGAAAACATAACAGAGACGACATTGGCCGCAAAATTTCCCTCAGAAAGAAATCAACTTAACTTTTACAATAAGAAAGGAGACAAAAACATAAAGTGGATTGGAATATAGGAAGACAAAAAGAAAAGTCACAGCGAACATTTCTGTCGGAAGGGCCGTAAATGGAAAGAAAATCTGTCATCGACCGTTTGGGGCTGTGTGCAACGATTGTGGATATTGATTTTGATAGGTCTTTCTTACAAAGTAGACTCGTTTGCATACAGAGTAGAATTGATTTCCTATCGATTTGTTATGTAAATGTTAATCAATTCAGATGCATAACTTGCTTATTGAAAAGGTACTTAATTTTTTGTAAAATTTCGCTAGTTTTAAACTATTCTAGCAGAACGTAATATCGAGAAGTAAACAACATGTTTGAGAAATATTATTTAATACTGATGTGCTTATCAAGTATTAATTGAAAAATAAATAAACTTAACTAAACAAACCATTCAGCATTGTAATTTGAACGAAACTTTGCGTCAAATCAAAACAATAATATTACAAGTTAACTACGTCGCAATCATTGATCAAATATCCTACAAATAAACTATTTGTGTAACAAGAAATGTTCATGATAATAATTTCAATTATATTAATTTCCTAAAGTTTTTATGGTTTTGCATAATTTTTATATCTCTGATATTTTAGATTGAAATTTTGAATAGGATATGATTTTGGGAATCACATTGAAACTTAAAGTTTACGTAGTATAGCAGGGATAGGAATTTTAAGAAATTAACATTTATTTATGTTTAACTCTTCAGGAGCTAAATTTAAAAAAGGGGAATGAAATAGATTCACACAAACAAAAGCTTTGGGGGAAGTTGAATAACCTCATGGATATTTCTAGTTTGAAAACAGTAAAAAACTTACGAATGAATATTTGTTCAAAAGTTTGAAAATTAACAAAATGGAAATGTTGATTAAAAATTTTAAGGCGAATAAATTGTTTGTATGTGTAAGCTTCCTATCTTGTTCGATTATTATCTCTCTCTTTTTCGATTTAAGTACAAGAAGTTAATTCTTACTATAAAAAATAGAAAATATTTAATATGTAAATATAATATAGAGATTATAAACTATTTTTAAATAAATTATTCATTAATTTGTTTCATTTACTAACAATTTTTACCTAATAACTACATTTACTAATAACTAATAACTATTTAACGATGAATCTGTTTTCGTTAATTTTATTATTTTATAAGCATTCGTGCATAAAACAAATATCTAGTGAGTATATTTCACACAATTTTCATAAAATTCCTCTATATCAAATTTTAAAATATTTGATTTTGAACCCAGGTTTTCACCTTTGGGGGAAGGAGTGACTATTTATATGTTAATTTGTCTATCTCGTTCTAATGCTGCAAGCCCACGTCGCTAATAGGGAGGGTGAAAATAGCATTTAGCATGCAAATGCTGATTGCCATTTACAAAATAAATTTTAGCATATTATATATATTTCGCTACCGATGCTAATTTGCTAACATTATTTAAATGATAACTATTGATGTAAAATAACCGATAAATTGTTACCAAATCTATTTTTTATTTGGGGCCGCTACAGTATTTACACCATGTAGCTTTCTACGTGCGGTGTTATATTTGGTATTTAAAGCGTGTAAAAAACGCGTGCGATATACATTTTATTTCTGCTATAACTTCTAAATATATACTGTTTAAATATTAATCGATTCATTTATTGACTGTATAAATCTCGGTGTCATTGTTACGAGAGGCGCGTTTTGTCTATACGATTAAGGTTATATATGAATCGTGATTAATAATATTTAGATTAGATAAAAGGTTTTAATAGAAGACTCAGTATTTTAAAAGTTATTCTTAGACAAATATTTGCTACTTTAATTACTTTTTTTCTTGTTTTGTCCGTGTTTTATGTTCAGTGTAAGTAGTTCTTAAAAGTTTCTTGAAAATTGTGAAAATACTGATATAGGTGTCTCATAAACCACATTTATTATTTTTACTTGAAAATGAGATTACACACTTGGTATCCATATTGTTTATGGAACTTTTATGAAGGTATCTCTGATAATCGCTCCATGTGTAACCTGTGTGAAATAGTTATCTAAATTGTTTATAAAAAATTATAAAGACATTAAAGATGTAAGCCTCTATCAGCATATACCACGCCTTTAAGGCCAGTGTAAAAGGCCGCATAATACGATAAGCATTTCGAGCAGACGTCGATATGCATCTGGATTCTGCGGTAGCAATATTTACATATGCAATTTCATTATCTAGTAACCCTTCACGATAGGAATCAATGAATGCAGTTATTAACACCAGCACGTCGATGACTTCTAGATACTTGCAAGTTCCCCTTTGAAAAAGGCAAAAAATTATTACATTATACGATCGCAAAAACTAAGCTGGAAAGAAAAGAAAACAAATTATTAAACATTTTTATTTTGATTATCATACCATTCAAAATAATACACGATACAGTTCTTGTGCACTTTATACATAATATAAATCCCAATTATAAATTAATTAATAGAAAATTGGCATCATCTACTTAATTCACATATTATACAATACATATCCCACTGACAAAAATAAATTAATGAAAGAACACGCACAAAGTGTTTCCCTAACAGCAGACTGTTGGATAGTCAAACGTTCGGAAGTATACATAACAGTAATTGCACATTGCCTCACAACAGACTTGAAGTATATTTCTATTTCTTAAAATAGCATTCATTTTAGCTAGTCGCATACCAGTGCAGTACTAGTAAAAAAACTTATTAAAATAATCCCTTAGATTCCCCACTTTTATAATTTTAAAGAAATAAAAAATAAAAAATAAAACTGCTACCGTTTTCATATGGTACGTTCATGCAATTTTAATTGTGAAATACATTATTTTTCACGTCTATTGACCTATATTTCATTTCTATCCGCTACTAAATTGTTAGACACATTACTTGCATATATTTAACGTCTCACAATTGACAAAATGTCATTCAATATTTACGTTACCGTTATTCAAATCATAAAAAATATTTACAAAATATGCTTACGCTCTAAACATCCCCTTTAAGATGTACCCTCCAATGTTTTAAACCATATTAAAGCTTAATAAAACACACTTCGTAAATAGTATCTGTCACAAAAATAGTCTTTGAATTAAGTATTACCTAATACTAAAATTAATATATATCGGCATTAACGCCCATTCCTAGCTGCAACTTATCGTGTTAATTCAATGCTTCTTTACAATATCTCGTAAAGTACGCTCGCGTCACTTTGGTACTATTATTTTCTTAACATCGAGCATGTATGTGCCTCTCATATGTTTTCGTCTTTTTCTAGTAGTAGTTTGAAGGTTTTCCCATTATAGTTTCTTGTAGCTGAAGTACTATCTTGCCGGTAATAGGCCATTAAATGTACAATAGTACGCAGATAAACTGTATAAATATGAGAAATATTTGCCTAAAGATTTGGCATCTGAAGTGAATTCAAGAAAAACTATGCTAAGAATAGCTTGATTGTAACCATCAAAATTTACATATTCGTTTAAATGTTTCAAATATAGAATTTTACCTTTTAGTGATTTAATAAATGTACAAATAATAATTTTGTTTGCTTTTATACACAAATAAAACTACACATTAACTTCTACCATGTTGGATTCCTCAACTATAATAGAGAGCTACCATGTTTTCTATATGGTACTCTAATATACCCTAATCTGCCGAGGAACATCCTAGTGTAGGAGACAAGGTGGAAATTGTCAGTTTTACAGTTATGTTAGAATACGTTATTCCCATCCATTAAAAATTTTAAGAAAATTGGTTAATCGTATTACCAAAGACTGAACAGAGAACCTTCTACGTCACATCGAAAACATTTACCCGAATACGGGGAAGCAAGTGTTAACAAAACTTAATTGTTAACAAATTTTTCAAATCTACGACTATACCCTTCAATTGCTTAGTATAAGAAATTAAATTTTTGATAGCAGCTAATATCAAACTGTAAGTAAAATATTGAACATAAATAGATATTTGTTTGTATAATTTCACTTAGTGTATTTTTAGTGGGTTTTACTTTTTTGTCTAATTTCACTTAGTGTATTTTTAGTGGGTTTTACTTTTTTGACTAATTTCACTTAGTGTATTTTTAGTGGGTTTTACTTATTTATGTAACATGCTGAGCAAATATTTATACCTGACGGTGTATTTGTGTGTATTTATATCAGAAAGCTTTTTCAACGCGTAGTCCAAATACTTAAATTTTTTTTATCGTTTTCAGTAAGTGCTTTCAATTCTGTTAATTTTTTTCTTAGTCAATATTATGAATAATTATTGTCATCCCGTTAAAGACAAGAGCACTAAGTTAATGTATTTATTCATATAGAAAATTTATAACATCGTTTTAATATTACAAATAATAGTAGGAATTTCAAAACATTTTTTCATGGCATCGTAATATTTCCACATATATAACATAAAAAAATATTAAGTTCATTGTCCTAAATAAAATAAAAAATTGGAAGTTAATTGTTGGCACTTCAAACGAGTATCAATTTTCAACGAAGTGTATACGTTTAGAAACTTTAAATATGTATACTGCATTTCCTGATATTTTCTGTCTCGTTATTAGTTAACAATACCAAAATTGACTTGAGAGAAAATTTTAGTGTGTCAAAACACCTGTAAATTCATCTCAAATTTAAATTTCTGATTCGGTATTTTCACTCGACCTACTCAAGTTTTTATTACTTAGCTGGTTGAAGTTTTCATTGGAAACTTTTCCATTAACTTTACCTAACGACGGGTAGGTTTCTTACAATATTGAATTCCTTCACTTTGTCATAACTCGCAAAAGGAAGGACGTCGATATGAAACGCAAAAGTTGATTTGAGTTTCTTTCTTCTCTCGAGTTACAAAATTGTATTAAGTATTTTACTTTACTTCGGATATTTTAAACAAATCATGTGATGTAAATAAATAATGGGATAATGAGATTAATAAGTTATATAACTCGTTCATTTTCTTCGCATTCAAATAATTAATATATTTGTTTCATCTTATATACAAAGTTAACCTCTTCGTGTGTTAGGCGATGACGAAACACGGATTTCAGGCAAATTTAGAAAGGATACAATTTTACGCACTTTATGCAATACTTTAAAATATTTTATGGACATTAGTCGGTTGCCATAAATTCAATTTTATCATCCCGCTAATCATTTAAGTGCAAAACTTTGTAGATTTTTCACCTAATTACGTCTAAATAGTTGTTTGAGTGAGGTATTTTAGACATTATATATGATTCAAGTTGACACATAGGTAAGTTTAATTTGAGAAAAGGCATTCTTTTCAGATGCAACTTAATGTATAGTTAATAGTTATAAATAAAAAAATTGCTAAATTTGGATTGATAGCTGTATTTATTAAATGTACATAATTTGTACATAAATAAGTATGTAATCTTCACTTAAAATACAGCTTTTTAAAGAAAAGCTTTACAGGAAAAAGTACGGGCAAAAGTTAGTACATATGTAATATGTATATTTAATATTTAATTTTTAACAAGGCTTATAAAGACAACCACGTATAAGCTCACACAAATGTATATAACAGATATCCTTTGGTGTCAAAGATGTGAACCAAAGAATAAAATCATTCCAAAATCCTTAAACGACGAACGAAACCCAAAGACAGATTTTTTCAATAATTTTGGTTGAAGTGTTCGTCAGGATTTCCTTTTTGTTTCCCCATGTCTTAATACGCTTCTGGTTTTTGTTTCATTTGCTATTAAAATCACTAAAGAGATCGATTTTAATTACTTTTTAAGCTACCTAAAGAGATCCGTGTTTAAACTCATTTGCCATTGAAATCACTAAAGAGATCCATTTTAACTACTTTTTAAGCTATCTAAAGAGATCCTCGTTTAAACTCATTTGCCATTGAAACCACTAAAGGAATTCATTTTAACTATTTGTTAAACTATCTAAATATAATCTTTTTTAAACTCATTTGCCATTGAAATCAATAAAGAGATCCATTTTAACTACTTTTTAAGCTATCTAAAGAGATTCTTTTTTATACTCATTTGCCATTGAAATCTTTTTAAAAAACTATTCATTACGTATTTTTATTACATTAACTAGTTGATATGATAAAGAAAAAATATGAAGGACTCAGAAAGTTTTTTGTTCTAAAAATTAAAGTTGCTTAGAAATGAATATGCCAAAGTAAATTACAATCTTGACCGATCTTTTCCTTACAAACCCTCCATTTCAGTAAAGTCATATGCATACTGTTACATAGGATAGGAACTCTGTAATAAAATCTTTATTGGCCTTATGTATTAATTAATCAAAAATCTTTATATTATCATGATTTCATACTTAGACCATAGTATTTAAATTGTATGATGTATCATAACGTTTTGTCATATTTCGAAACACGGTTTGCGCTTTCCTTATATCTAATGAAAATATAATTCTAGAATGGGAAGTAATAAAATCAATAGTAGTTATAAATGATACGTGAAATGTCTATTTTTGTAAAAATACGTTTATTAGTCTTCGTAGTGATTTGTTGGATTGATCAAAACTTTACGGAAGTTGACAACGCAGCGCACCAACGGTCCCGAGCTAAATTCCCGGCCGCTCTGCCAACGGGGTAGGATTGAAGTTTTGGTTTTCTATACGAGATTACTCTCGTAGCAATAAGACCACCATATATATATATCAATAAAGTCCATTATAATCGTATGTAAGGATATAAATAAATACTTGATCATATACTTAATCATTAAGTGTAATGGCTTAAGCGCAATGGCCTTTATGTACAGATAGTGATATTTATAATCTCTTCTCTTTCTCTCCCTCTCTATAAATTTTATCATAACTTTTGAAGTTTAAAATGTACACTATCAAAGACTTAAAATTTTTGCCTCATCTATACCTAAAATTTCCTAAAAATATTTTTAAAAACTAATAAAAATTATGAAATCGAAAGTTTTTGTTTTCATTAAACCTAAAGAAATATTTTAAAATTTTTATAATTTACCGAAGAATATTGTACTTTTTTGTAATCATTAAAAGTAAAAAAATATATATATCTGCATTCTCGATAACTATTTGTTGATTAAACTAAATATGTGGAAGTTTTCAATAAAATATCTAATGGTACTTAAAAGAGTTATTCCATATTTAAATAAATGCGGGTTAATGTAGTTTTCACTAAACCAAGTTCAAAGTTTCTACAACAAATAGTTTCCAAAAAACGGTTTTGATACGTCGATACTTAAGTGATATTGTAAAGGTTTTTTTTATTTTAAGTACCTAACTAAAAATATTTTAACTAATTATGTTACTTCTCTCGTAATAAATTTTAACAGGAATGTATTAAGTATCAAAATCTTTATGCAAAAACTTTAAAATATAAATTTAAAATAAATTGCATATACATACTAGGTCTGTTGCTTAATTCTATTATCGATTATTCTTCCCATCCCATCAAATATAAATTTCTTTGATAACAATAATGTCGGATAATTTAAATGTGTTCTTTACATTAGGAAATAATAAATAAATATGTTTGTTACCATAGACAATTATTCCAGTATAAATACCCGTAGGTTTATTTTCTTTTTTATTATTCCAATTTGTGAGACGAATGGGTATTTTCTTCAACTCATTTACTGCTTTTATTTTCACATCCCTTGCTTTGGAATAATTGGTATTCTCTTTATTTAAACTCTTTATTAGGCTTTGTGTTGACTGGGGCAAAGTAAATATTGAAACTATTTTGTTAATAACTTTAATTGATTTTGCTCTTCTATTTATGTCTTTACATTTTTTAATAAACTTTAAGAATAATTCAACTCGAAATTGTATTGTTCCGTGTGAGTAACGAATCGACATCACATGACTATATAATATCACTATTATGGTAACATGTGAATGATATGCCATAAATATTGCCATTAACTAAATTTATGAAGTATGTCGACGTACATTCATATGTTAAATATGAGAAGATTTTAAAAACTGCTTGAAACTTCATATTCCAATAAATTTAAAAAAAAAATAATGGTATTCAATAATCTCAAAAATGTATTACCTTTAGCTTTTTACCACACACGAATTTCTATTTTTAATTCGTAATTAAATATGAAAATTCATATCAGCCTCTTACTACCAAAATACTAAGCAAGCAACATGAAAAAATTTAATAAAATTCACAATATCATAAACAGAAAAAAATAAAAATACGAGTAAATGGTGTTGGTATTATTAATGTCGATTCCACTTGTGGCTTTAATACAGGGTCTGCTATTAAAATTAACAAAACTTACTACAAAATCTTTTAATATCCAAATATTTCTTAAAAAATACTTACTGAAGAGAAATAAATGTTAAAATCACGAGTACTTTTCTAATTTTGTCAATGTTAGCATTTCCATTAGAAAATATCTACCAACCTAAAAGTACCCCAAACAATAATGTCACACGAAAGCATAGAGGTAAAAAATTTCAAGATCTATCCTAAACATTCCCATGCACGTTAAGCAATTTTTGATATGTCAACAAAACTCACAGATTAAAGACAATTTTTTTCTTTGCGACATGAGTAATTGTGATATGGGGTTGAATTTTTTATCGATATATTTATTAATTAGCCTATTTGAAATAAAAATGTTTACTCATACACACGTTGAAGTGGCGCCAAATAATTAATTGTGAAATGAAATATTTTGAACACCATTTTAGGACTAAATTTTTTGTCACTTAAAAAAAGTTCATGTAACTTATTTCCAGAAACTACTTCAAAAACCTTACATCATCATGTCTTTGAACAAGAAATTTGATATTGCTGCTTCTACAGAGTGATCATGATAATAAACACAAAATGTAGTAAGTGAAAAATTTAAATTTTTTTTTACTTAAATATTTTCAAATTCATGACCATTTAACTCAATATTAAATGGGATCGTCGAAAAAATATCTTAAGAACTTCTTAATTCGTTGATTTTTTTAATGTTTTTTTCGGTTTCACTCGGACTTCTTCTCAATTGTTTTAAACAGCAATATTCATTGGATAAACCAGTTACTCCTCCTAGTGTCATCACATGGAAAAGTCAATTGGATTTAAGTCGGCACACCAGAAAGGTCAAGCCAAGGGTTCGCTGAGAAGTATCTATTTCACGGGAAATCTTTCGTTTACTCGTAAATGATTTCTTAATTTTAAGGTATATTGACAGGATGCACTATTATTTTATAATATCGTATTGAAATAGAAATCCCCGTTCAAGCAATCTGGAATTCAAGAGAGTTTAACTAGCCGATTGTTTAGTAGCCCAAACTAAATATTGACACTACATAGGTATTAGAAATTGGGTTCATGGTATTAAATTAAAAATATTTTTCGTTTGTTTTAATGTTAATATTTTGAGGTCATGTTAAAGTTTACGTAAGTAAATATTTTTATTCCGAATAAACAATCAGCCTTTTATTCCAATAATTCATATCACAAAAAAATGTTACTTTATATGAATGTCGATAAATTTGGCAAAAAACGCAAAAAAACTTTTAAATTAAAAACTATCAAAAAATGCTGAACAAATTAGGAATGTTTCTGATAGGTCTTGAGTTTCTTTACCTCTATACTTCCATTTGACACTATTTTTGGGACATTTTGTGAGTAATGATTTTTATATACAATGTAATGGATAAAATAATGAAGAAAAGCTTGAGTCGATATAAACATCCATACAAGTTTCTCTATTTTTTGCTTAAAATATTTTTAAGCTTCTAATTATTAATCTATTTTCAACAAACACGATAGTCTAAACTATTTTAATTTTAATGTAATATTTATTTATTCCATTTGTCGCAACTGCTATTTTTAACTAAATTTTTACAAAGTCATTCAGTAATTCATATCGTTTCATATATTCCATTCTTTTTTGTGTATTATTTTTTTTATCTTCCTCAATATCTTCAGATAGAAATCTTCCCTTAAAACTGAAAAATTAATTCATTGTATCTCCTATGAAAATGAATATCGAATACTAGCCGAAGATAGGAAAGATTTAGAAAGAATTCTTTTGAGAAGTGTAGGTAAAAATCAAGTGAAATTTAACTCGGTTATCTCCATCGTGATTACTTTCTTAATTTTGTGGGTTATGGCCAGTTTTTTTTTTAATTTTAGCTATTTTATTCAGGGGCCGCACTTATTCAGCTCTACTGACGGCTATTTTATAACTTTGGTATTTTTATGAAATGTCAGGCTTCTAATAAGTAGGGACTCTATCTCGTTTGGATAAAAAATGCGATAAATTGGATAATATCCTTATTACAATAAAAAAATTTAAAGCGTTTTAAATCTAATAATTTAAAATAATTAGTTTAAATTTTTTTTATTTAGCGGCTTACGTAAAAGTCGAAAGTTTATTGAGGTAAAATACAAATAGGTACTTCAGAGCTTAACTGACTATGTTAACGCTTTAAAATATTTACGACGTGTGAAATCTTTTTAAATCTTTTCGAATAGCTTACAATATTCATACAAAATTCATAAATAAATATTATTTTCCTGTCGTTAGTAGAAAAAATAAGCCCTTTAAAGCTGCATGCTTTCACTGAAACTTCAAAATTAAGAATTTTATAGTGGGTCGATCCCACTATACAATTCTTTTTTGTAAAATATGGAAAAGTGTGTAGGTTTGATCTTAATGTAAGAAAATTCAAGAAGCAATTCCTAATTATTCATAAAGAAAGTTGCATATCTGAAACGAGGGAGCATGATGATTTAAGGGCTGCAAAAATTTAATTATTCAGAAGATCAGTTTAAAAACAACGATAGTCGTGGAAAATAAAAAATTATGGAAATCAGTTGAAAAAGCATCGATGACCTTATTTTATTACCGCATGATTAAAGGAAATCAAAACTCGCTTGCAAACACCGAAACTGTCCATTTTGTCATATAAAGCTGATGTATAGATGCTGTTACTTAAGTTGTGAAATAAAATATGCATCGAGACGTGTACAATGCGTTCTACAGACTGTAATAAAGATAATCTGGTAATATGGAAGGGAATATTAATCTATAGAAAATTATTAATCGGTTGCCGATATGTCCCTAAATAATAAGGATATATAGTGGATGATTAATTACATAGTTTTAAGAAGCGACTTGTCTCAAAACATTTGGAGGTAAGATCAGGTAAACGAACTAATGTGGAGCTAATGTGGGGGCAAAGCTAGACGTACTCGAGGCAGACCATTGATTTGATAAATGAACCAAACTAAAAATTAATTAATAAAGTCTGCAAATTGCTCCTAAAACACTACTTCTAGACTACGTTGAAAGAAAAATCACAAAAAAATCAAAACGTACTAAACCTGATTTCGAAAACATGGAACTTTCGATAGTTACAATAAAGTATATGCTTTTAACCGTTTCCATTAAAAAATAAATTCCAAAAGATTTCATATAATCTCTTTTTAAACCTACAATGAAAAGTATTTAGTGCAGCCGATGAAGTGCAACTGAAGAAGAAAATGGTAAAAATTTGGGAATTGCTGATCATATACTTTAATCTTAAAACATAACCATGGAGAAGACATCTAAGCATCTGAGTTTAATTTCATTCGTTTAATACGTATATTTGCCAAAAGATTTTATTCGACATATTTCCCGCTCTTAGCTGGTATTCACCACTTATTTCATGATGTGCTCCATTGAGTTTATTTCTGAGTTTTATTGTAACACTTTTATATTTAGCCTTTTAGTAAAACAAAAAAATATGTAATGATAAAAGACTCATAAAAAAACAGAAATACCTTGAAATTTTATGTTGAATGAAAATTAATTCTGATTTTAATATTGCACATAGCTAATAATTAAAAAAATAACTATAAACGAACTCATAAACAAATTCGAATTAATTTTGCTTCTATATTACGTTAAGCAATTTCTAACTCATTTTGCGAAGAGAGACATCAATTGCCATATCATTAAAATTTTTCCAGTCTACAATCATCTCACAGAAGATATACGAGCATTAATAGGAATGTCTATTTCAAGCCTTATGTTAACGCATAATTTATAAAATGGTATTGAGCACCACTTTGACTATATAGGTTTTAGCCAAATTGATTTTGGTTCGGTCGAGCATTGTTTTGAATGGATAAATTAAAACTCCTTCTCTATCTGATTGCTCTTTGCATAACTTGATTATTATATACTCTTAAAGTGATGCCGCAAAATGTTTTATATAGAGATGTATTTTTAAAGCAGTCCTCTTACATTGAATAAAGCGAACCCGTTGTTTTATTGTGATACGGTTAAGTGTAGGTAAGCATAAGGTTAAAAGGAAGATACGTCTTTTTAATTGCAATTTTATTGGAATTAAACTTGCCAAACATTTTTGAAAGTCTATTTTAATTTCTTTTTTTCCATGACGCTATATATATATATATATATATATATATATATATATCGATATATATATATATATATATATATATATACATATGTATATATATATCACATATTTTTATTAGTACGATTAAAATTCAAAATTTTCGAACGCTGCGTACGATGCATAAATTACATGACCATACATAAAATAAAAATATTTCTGCACTAACGAATAAATTTTTCCATATTTGTCTTATTCTGAATGCTTCTGTTTTTAATTCCGTAAGATGTAACGATGACTATACATTTAACGTGTTGTTTGGATGATATCACGTTAACATTTCAAGTTTTTAGCAAAATTCATAGCCTATCTTCGACTACTTTTGGATATGGGTCTCTTTTGATGTGCGTACCATTGAGGATAATACCCATAATTACCATGCTGGGCAGACAGCTTGAAAATTACAGTGCATAGCTTTTCGCATCAGTGGTGCTGCTGCCCGTCATTAGCGTATAATTTGAGCTACTCAAATAGAAATATCAAACCATGTTCGATGAGTAGCCGAGAATCGAAACTAAAATTCTTCGGTACGCCGTTCCATTAAAAGGCTTAAGCCGGTGATCGATTCAACATACGATGGCGACGACGTTAGACATTCAAGTAATCTAATATTTACTACAATTAAAAGGTTTCTTAAATTGCCAGTTTCTTTTTTTATTATTTTAAATTATAGCTTCTTTTTAATTTAATTAAAACTCTGTTATTTTTTCTAAATTTATGGACACAGCACATAAACTATTAATTTTTTACTGTTACATAGGGCTCAAGATTAATCAAATTTGTAAGGCAGCGTC
Source organism: Druceiella hillmani (assembly GCA_039881145.1). Lineage (NCBI taxonomy): Eukaryota > Metazoa > Arthropoda > Insecta > Lepidoptera > Hepialidae > Druceiella > Druceiella hillmani. The sequence goes on along the minus strand of JAYKKI010000010.1, from coordinate 7,967,890 downwards.
ACAACACGCACACTTAATTAGAAACATTGGTTCAATAATTGTAGGAAAAAACCAATTTTAAACATGAAATTTGGATTTTCACTTATGTTACATTTTTTTACATGCAACTGTAGATATATTACGAATATACACATATACGTTTCAATAACGGTACCAAGGAAAATAATTAATTCGGGAAAACTACAGTCCATAAAGAGATATATTCCAAGTAGGTTTTTATATAAAATATAATATAAATTGAATATTTTCACTTGATAATACAATGGATGACGAACAAAGGAACTTTTCACCTGCTACTTCAAATTGATACTATCATTTCTTAATCGTAATCCAGTAAATAAAGACCGACAAGTAAATAATTTTAATATATGTTATATGTTGTCAGAGACAAAAAAACGTCTTTTTCTTAATGAAGAATACAATAAAACAAATATGTGGTAAAAAACAAATATATATATATATATATATGAAAAAAATTTCATAATGCGGTTCAAGAAACTCGACAGTATATTTTGAATGCATGAAAGGAGTTTGGCCGAAAAGGCATGAGTTTATTTTTTTTATTTAAACTTTTAATAAAAAAATACGTCTGAACCTTAAATAGTCTTATGTTTGAAGTATTTTCAAATAACATAATCTAAGAAATGGACTTATTATTTTTATGTCCTTCATATGGAAACATTTTTATAAAATAAAAGTGGACATGCCCGTCAATTGGATCCTGTTTTTAAAATTATTTCCAATTAAATAAAACATCAGTATTTTTGACTGCCAAATATAAACTCGTATTGAATGCTTCTTTACTGCCATACAAATTAATTAATGCACAATTTTGGTAAAATACGGTAGTTGACTCATTCTAAATTTTGACATTTTTTGTACAATATTGTGAAAAGTAAAAGTTAATTAAAAAAACAGTCTTCAAAAAAATTCAAAACTTTATTGAAAAATAAGCCAGTTGTAGGCTTCTAAATTTGAAGATACGGATAGAGTTGGGTATATCCTTGTCTCTTTTTCTCTCGTAGAATATAATGTGAAATATTAAAAATGACCTCACAACACAGTATTCCTGTCCTTCCCTTAATGTTAAATTTAAACTTTTATAACTCTATCAATTTTTAAGATTATTAAAAAAAAATTTTCACTCTTCATCAGCTTGTATTTTGAAATTATGATTTATGAAATAAAAAAAATTTAGTCAAATACCCAATTCAATTGGCATATAGCTGTAATTTTCCCAATATCCTGAATAACTATTTACAACAAAGCAATATAACGATTACGAACGTCCAGGGACCTGTCCCTTATATATCTTAATAAACATTATTTCCAAATGTCATCGGTGTTTATTGTTGTTCATATGTTATAGGGCATTAATTTTAATTTGCGATGTTTTTCACCGTTTTCGGATTTTCCTGCTGATAGTGTGACGAATATTTATTGAGATGTTAGGATATCTTGCCAAATGGTTTTGTGAGGGTATTTTGATATAAGTTATAATATTTATTGTTATAATTTTTTTACTTATACTATTTGATTCTTTTCAGAGAGATTTTCCTAGACTCAACTAATATCGGCAAATTTAAGGCAATAAATTTTACTTGGTCCTATAAATAATTTAGTAGCTTACACAACATCTATTTGAAACATAATATTGAAGTGAAATATGAAAATTCATCTACCGCATATAACCTAACATACCCATAGTAATACTGCATACGCCGCAATACACCGTAATCTGTAAGTCAATCAAATTAAAATTTACAATGAATCCGACTCAAAAATAAATAAAATTTACACTAAAGATTTACAGTTGCAATTAAAAGTTATAAAATAAATACTATCAATTCCTGAATTAACGCAGTATTTTTTGTAATATTTCACGATGAAATATTAAATATCGTCCATTAAATATCTCATAAACAAACATAAGTGGATAATCATAATCATATCTCTATAATGTTTACATACGTATGTATATATATATATATATATATATATATATATATATATATATGCATCTATAAGTGGACAATTTGTAAAGATTTCTCTACAAATTGCCCACCTGAAGATGTTAAGCAACGAAACCTAGGCCATGGTTAATAAGGTTAACGTGGTGTCGAGGGACACCCGGTTGGAACGAAGTTCCTTTCCCTATATATTATGTATTAAATTTATATTATATACAGGAATAAAAATATCTCAGCATAATAAAACCTTCGCTTTATCATTTACTAAATATTAAAAATTCATAAATTAAAAAAAAAAATTTCCACCAATAAATAAATATATATATATATATATATATATATATATATATATACATATAATATATATATATATATATATATATATATATATATATATATTAATCAAAGCAACTATGTTAAATTCCATCCTTCATATTTATCATAATATAACAAAAAGCTCAAAGTCTGTTCAGTATATAGTGACACCACAAATTCCATGTTTACAATGTGTTTGCCAACGTATAATGGAAAACGCTAATTAGTTTTGTTACGGGTCATTCTTGAGTAATTAAATACTCACGCAGTCCGGATGGTAGATGATAATTGGTAACTAAGTTTTAGAATGCCACCAAATTCATTTATTCTATCTATGCTATTATAAAATTCTTCTTTATCTGTTCGTTTGTTTGTTTGAGAAGAACGCAAAAACTACTAGATTGATATTAATGAAAATTTTCTTGTAAAAACTTATGATTAGACTTGATAGTTGATATGTATATTATCTTTCTATGGAAACGGGAGCCTGTTATGCAGACAAAGTTGCTGGGAAAAGCTAGTTACAGATGAGTTAAATAAATTTGAACTCTTTTTTATTATGGACGTACTTAATCTAATGTACAAAAACGTTAATTAAAGTTAAGTTAATGCAAAATATGAAATTTTTTGCTTTGAACGCCCTGTTTTAATTCTACAGTTAAATTGGTGGAAGATGTTGCCGTTAAGTCCTAAAGAGGTTTATCAATGAGTCAAGATGTAAATTTATTGAATTTTAATGAAGTTCGTCTTGGAAAATGTAACTTTATAAATATATGTTTAGCCAACATTGAACAAAGTTTCAAAGCTAAATTCTGGGTATTTATTATGAAAGTCATATTTTTTCCAAAATCGTTAATAAAGAACTTTCATGTGTAGTTAGAAGGGAATTTTTCTGTAATTCTGTCATTTTCATCTATAGAACAACTTTATTATTCCCAATATTATTTACAGCTTCATTGCTCCCTTCAATATGAGACTGCAGAGTGTAAATATTGCTGAAAATTTTGACAATACCCTCAATTCTTTTAAGCCCGTAAGTCTGTTTTTGAATTCAGATTGAAGATCATCTTTTTCAAATTAGGAATGCCACTGTCAATTCAATATGTCAATATTTATGAAAAACTTGTTACTTCTAACAGTACATGGCAAACGAGCTTTTCTTTTTCTTAAAATCATTAATATGTTTTAAGATATGTTACAAGAAAGCGACAGTAGTCACATTTTCTTGTACGCTTAGAAAACTTAAAAGACTTTTGCTAAAACCTGATGACTACTAAAAAGGGATGTATTCAAATCTTTTATAAATTCAAAAAATCTTTTAAAGCGCAGCCTTTACTTAATAACGTCACATTATTGTGCAGCAGTAAATATTTTTATCGCACATCAAATTCTTCAAGAAATTATTTAAACTGAGGATATTCAGTGATGATTTGGCACAAAAAATATGCTATTTCGAATATTAGTCATTAGAAGACGCAGATATCAGAATACATCGAATAGTCTCAATAACATCTTTTCTATTCTCTTACAAAATATTCCCTGTTTTGAGCACATATTTTGAACAGTGTTTTTGCAAGGATGAATGAGTTCATACGCCTAGTAAGGGTCCAAAAAATTTACAAAGAAGCTTCACCACATTTTTCTTGTCGAGTCATTGAATGACTCTTAATCTGAGTTAAAAATGTGTAACTTGAGAGCAAGCTTTCGATTTTCGAGTTATGATGGTTACAACCGAGTAAGAATTTTTTGGCCAATAATTTATGTTTCGTTTCATAATGTCATTTTGTATTAGAGCTTTTAATTATTTAGATGGTTTATTAACAAATTAAGCATAATGATATTGTTTCATCGCTATTTGTTAGCGTCAAACGATATAAAGTGTTCTATTCCGGTAAAAACTGCCTATTTTAAACTTCCACTTTTCTTTTTTTCGGATCCATGATAACAAAACAAATCACAAATGGAGTTAGATATTTAGTCCGTAGGCACAAATACAAACAAGCACGTGTTGGGTTACTCACAAGTAAACCCATACTTCTAACAACTATTTTTAATGACCAAATGGCTAACGGTACACGATCCGATCGCAGGTTGCCTGCGCTGAGTTTATTCCTCTGCCCCCACGTTGCACTTCATCTCTCTTGATGCCTAGCCTTCGCTTCGTCGCCACGCAGTGACAAACGTATCGCTGGTGCTTTCTCGACTTGGCACGTATGAAAATGACAAAATTTTGGTTTTCCACATATATTCCACATATTGAGACTATGGCACAGAAAGCTATTTGTTTTGATTTTATTTTTTTTTAATTTTTTTGGTTTAATCAAAAAAGATTATGAAATTATTGCAAGAGTAAATCCGCATAAATATATCCTTGCCGTATAATACATAAAATCAATGTACACTGGTATTTCCATAAAAATATAGTTCCTTTTTCAGTCACCACGAAGTTCTTTAAATATTTTCCTTACTATGATGCTAAATCAGCTTAAGAATTCTTTAAAAAATTGAGACGCTTTTCAAACTTTTATATCGTTGCAGATAAAATGGTACTCTATTAATTCTCTGGTGAATTTTCCAGCTTTATGTCTGCATATTTATACATATTATAACGATAAATAGTTGTGTCAATTTAATATTTTCAAGAATTAATTTATAATGTGTTAGCACAACAACAACAATGAAGTTCATAGCTACTCACACTGCAATATATATAGCGCATCATATGGCGGAAGCAGACATAACCAGAATTGAATTATGGAGTGGTGCTGGACGAATAGGTGCTTAATTAACGATCTGAATACGGGCAGATGCATAAGGACAGACGTCGTTGTTGATCGTCTTTCGTAAAGAAAAATCCATATTTTTCTAAACGATAAAATCTTACTTTATATCCTCCATGCATTTAAAGTTTGAAAGCATTGCCAATATTTGAAATGTAATTACTTTAGTAGGTTTGGTATTAGGCCCTATAAATTTGGTTGTAATATGCTTAACTATTTATGCACGAATAGAAAAGTTCTATTATATATATTTAGAATAGTCTGTATGTATAAAAAAGGTAATTTAAAAAAAATATATTCAGGGACACGTAAAAAAGTTATATAACACAAAAATATTGTCAATGAAATTTTTGTATGTTTGAATGGTAACTGAAAAATATAACTGTGACGTCTCAATACAAAGTATACCTACCTATGTAACGTTTAATTTTGCGTACTACTTTCACACTTACCTTAATAATATTTTCTAAAGTTTCACACGTCAATGAAGTACCTCGTACTATTAATCTCGTAATATATTCTTTATTTAATCTCGGTCATGTTTTATTTTCATTCACTTCGATTAAAAATTCATATACATACATATATATATATATATATATATATATATATATATACATATATATGTATATATATATATATATATATATATATACATATATATGTATATATATATATATATATATATATATACATATATATGTATATATATATATATATATATATATATACATATATATATATATATATATTTATTAGATACCTAAAATATTTTAAATTTGGCACAAATAATACCAAGGACTTGGACGAACACTGGTGAAATGAAGTAATATATTTTTACATTTATAGTGCTCGTTATTGTATCAAATTTAAGGCTGATTTTTCACTAATTTCTTTATTTATAATGGACCTACTTATTACATTCTTTTTGTCATTGAAGCTATTTTTGAGAATTTCCTCCTTTGTTATAAAAAACTACCATTAATCTTTATAACGATTTTTTTTTATAGTAAATGAGTTTATTTTTGTTTGTTGAGTTGTTTTGAGGCCAGAAAATGATACATACAATAGAGAATTTTAAACTCAAAACTAGCCACTTTTATAAATATTAAGAAATAAAAACTCGTCCCTGACAATACATATCACATGTAATGTAAAATCTTGGAGAAGTTACAAAATAATAGATATTATATATACCAATTATTGAAATACTACATGGCTGGATCCAATAAAATTCGTTCATGTTTTTCGTTCATGGGTACTATAACCTAGAAATTTTTGTTCATGTAAGGCTCTTGAAATAAAAAAATCACCCCTTCCCGAACATCAAAATACCAAACCTAAAACGGAAGAAGTCCTAACATAACGTTGCTATCAATAAAAGTAATTATTGAGCAGTTTTTCGAAACGTATGTGCAAATATATTTTACAAGTCAGAAGGAAAAAAATATTCAAGTTAATATAGGACTAGTAAAAAATATATAAATTTTATAAAATCCATATTATCATAAAATATACTGGAAAATTTTTAATTTTCATCAATGCCATGTGAATTGCCATAAATCCACAAAAAAGTGATTGTTATTATGCTTCTTTTAATTTAACAAGGATAATAAACAAAAGCATCGATGATGTCTAAATAAATAATTCACATATTAAAACGACCAATAAAAAATACTTCAAAAAAGAATTGTCCACAATAGCTCATAAAAGCGCTACAAGTTTTGAAGTAAGCGAGAAATACGTTATTAAAACTATACAAAATTTTCGGAATAAAAATAAAATAACTGCGTGCATATTTTTAATTGTAAATGGTAAATGATTGTAAACGATAGAAGAATGATAATCAGCAGTATTTAAACTTAAATTAATTATTTAAAAGTACTTTAAAATTTATACAATTTCATTCTATTATCCAGTAGTATTCACAGGTTAGCCAAAAGTCCATAGAAAAATATGGACTAAATATATAACCACAATAACTAATTATTACATTTTATGAGTCTAATAATGAACCATGACATAGGTAAATATTGAGGGTTTTTAAGGTGGATCAAAACATTTCAAATAAAAGAAATATTAATATTCGCAAGTGATAATATCAAAGATATAATTAACAGAATCGTGAAGTAACAAAATTTTCTTGTAGAGAGAAAATTCCGGTTTTTAATTTCAACAGAATATACATAAATGCAATCTATTGTGAAACAGTATCAAAATTTAATAAAAAGTATTTGTATCTTTGAAACATGTTAGAAAAAGAAAACTTGAGAGGTGTCAAGGGACACCCGGATGGAACGAAGTTCCTTTCGATTAATCGGTGAAGGAATTGTAATAAAATTTTATTTCTTTTAAGTTATAATTATAATTATTGTTATTATTTTTTATTATTTATTATGTACAAAAAACCTGTATACACTCAACAAAATAATCGTCGCGACACCACACTGTTCAATGCGAAATAGAAAGATGAAACGACGAAATAACTGGCTTGCTTTCTATGAGAGAGAGAGAGAGAGACAGACAGAGAAACACGCGCACGCCGTACGGCTTGCAGCGCGCCCGCCAGCAACTATAGCAAAAAGTGTCGTTACAACTTTTGGTCTTAATTTTTTCCGTCTAGCCCCCTTTCGCAACGCGCGATAAGGAACTTCGTTCCAACAAGCATTTTTGCAAATATATTTGATAATTTAGTAAACTGCTAATTTTGTGATGATGTGATTAATAAACTATTACACTGACAAACATTGGTCATGGAAAAATACATTGGATTAATACGTTCAGTGCAAATATGGACAAGTTGTCAAATTAAAATTTCCATATGCAATTCTCGACTAATATCGATAAGTTGTCAACAAAATATCGAAAAGCTGTCATCAAGCTGATATCGATAAGCTGTCAAAAGGGTTGGGCCCTTTTCAATTTTTAGAAATGGAAAAACAGTTAAAAGTAAAAGATATATAGGTAACTAAAAAAAATTAAATTAATATTGGTATATATATGAAAATCATGTGTCGCATTAGACCCGTCAGCATAATACGGTCTACGGGATTTTTGTCGCTACATGAACCCAGACAACAGATTAAATTGAATCTTGTTGTTGCCCCTAGAACATTAAAATTTGTTCTAACATTTTCTGGTAGCGTAGTTAAATTTAATGGCTCTCTAATTATTCATCAAATCTGTATAATAAATTTAGAATATTATGTAATTTTTTATTTGATACAATGTTTTATGACAAATAGGTTCAAATAAATTATCCGTTGAATGATCGTTTAACTAAAGATATATTTAATTTATCCAAATTATATCTAAAATGGATAAGAACGTGTAAATAGACAAAAAACTTTCAACAAAAACGACAGTTTTTACTATTTAATAGACACTAGTATTTAAAGAACCAACAAATATCTTGTTATGAGTGAAAACAAATTATTTCGGAACAAAGAGAAAATAATTTCGTGCATATTTTTAATGGTAAATGGAAAATTATTCTAAATGATAGAATAATGATAATCAGCAGTATTTAAACTTAAATTTATAATTTAAAAGTAATTAAATAACTACACAATTTCATTATTTTATTATCCAGTAGTATTCACAGCGTAACCAAAAATCCATGGAAAAATATATATTAAATATATAACTACAATATAACTATTAAAATATGAATGCCTTTTTCTACGAACTTCATTATTTAATCATTATTTCATGTACAAATTATATCGCAAAAGCCAATGACTTTACTCTTAACTGAAAGGGCAATGAACCTTTTGGCCTGGTAAACGCTACCAATAAGGATCTCAATTGAGATAAAAGCAAAGATAATAAGGGCAGATAGAGATACTCATTATTTATATTCTACTTTAGGCGAAGCTCAAGGACGTATTCTTGTTATTTCGTTCCTTCTCATCGACAATTATATATGATAAGCTAATTAAATGGTTACAAATGTTCATAATCAAATTGAGATTCTTTTGGCGGAAGTTATTATAGTTTATATCATTTTTCGCATCAATGTAAGACAATTTGTATTGTCTGAATACTTTGACAACGTGAGTTTTGTTTATTTATATTTGAGGTTATACACTATATCAACAAAATAAAGAATACAGCCCCGTACATATATATATATATATATATATATATATATATATATATATATATATATATATATGTTAAATAAATTGCAATAATATTGGGTTTCCAAACTATGAAAAATGCAGAATGCTAATCTGAAACAAAAACACTATCTTAACGAATGACAAACCTTCGTTAAGATATTATTAGGCAGCGCTGTCTCTTTGCTTAGTTAGTTTTTTCATAAAATTCTATGTTGTTCATAATCTTTGTATTTCCCTGTGTATAAAATTTTTACCTTAATGTTATTACATTTGTATGACTCTGCCCATTATGGCAATAGCGATAACTATGATGGAGAAAGAAACAATAACAGACGAAAGATAATTATTTCACAAAAAGGATTCCATTCTTTCAGTTTCAATTAATTTAGGCACATAGTCGTTGAAAACAGATTAATTAAAAATTGGAACTAAACTTACGCTGATATATTTATAGTTTTGAAAAACAGATATGGTATATCGATTCTCGTACTTCCATGCACATGACTAGACAAATATCTCCTGCATAACTGAATAACCGCTGTAACTAGAGATGGTGTCTAAGGCAATAAAAGCATAGACGACAAATTCGTGAAAATAAAAGTTTGTTTTCAAATGAATTTCTACATAAGAAACACTGAATTTCAGTGTAATAAAAGCTCTTTATCTACGCATTAAATGTATTACATCTGGCTACACTCCTGTTATCTGTGAATCGAATTATTAAAAATGGTGGAAAAAATATAATTATTGAAAATAAGAGAATAACATTTAATTAAAGTGTGTGATATATAAAAATTAAATACAATAATAGAATACAAAATATAAAAATTAAATTGTGGCTACTGCAAATCTAATCTACGGGATTTACCAGTAAAACATCCTGAATGCAGAATATGGCCCAACAGAATGAAGGTGAGGAAAATACATAGTGCTTGCTATTCGATTCCAGCCTACTAAAACAAGGACAAAGACAAGACGGAGAAAGTAGCATCTCTAAAATCTACTGTGAAGGGAGACTCTATTCCAGTGAACCTGAGGGAGTTCAAGCATGATTCCTCTATACATGATATTACCGAGAGCTTCCATAAAATATTGAAATCACCAAACACAACCATAGGTTGTGAGTTTAATACTGACGACATATTTCAAAATGAGTCCTTATCGAGTCAAAGCAGATACACACCGTATATGCGTGTAGAAAACCCGACACTTTCAAATATGATATGATTGGACACAAGAAACTAACAAACATGTCTTAAAGTAACTAAATAAAGCAGGTAATCCAACGAAGGTTTATCTCTCTTCTTAAATTACTAATGAACATTAAAGTCGCAGACTCCAAGAGGTGAAAAATCTCAATATATCAAAATCAAAAGCATGGCTATGACGAAATAATTTTTCCACAGTCACATGATATGTTTATGATTCCATACGCTTACACTATTATCCATAGTCATAAAGTTTCTGTGTTTAATTAGAAACAAACTACTAAAGTAAGGTTCGAAAGCGTATATAAATTTGGATAAATCCAATAGTGTTCTTGGATACTCTCGTGTCATTTCAAAGCGTCTACCAATTTCGATTTACCCCGTATATTCGTATCTAGACTTTTAAGTGGGTTTTAAGTAGGTTTAGTGCCTAGGGCCATGACTGATGAACTTAAACTAAATTCTCCTTCTAAATCAAAGAGCGAATATATTTCTACAAAATTGAATTAAGTTTTCGTTTATAATATCTTAAACTATATATTTCTACAAATTGAATTAAATTTTCATCCAATATCATAAACTTATACTCGTAATTTGTTTTAAACATATGTCAAATCCCGATTAAAATGTATCTGGTAATAGAATAAATGCAGGTCTATGGGCTTTTATAATTAAATATAGATACAGTTAAACAACTACACATTTTGTTTACCAGAAACATATGTAATATAAAACAAAAAGTTAAAAAAAGAGTGAAAAACGAATCAGGCCTAAAGATATAACGGAAATAAGTTGCAAAACTATAATATTAAATGTATTTTAGATATTTATGTGCCACTGTTAATGTTTTTAGTTTCTCTACTCAAAACGCAACAGTTTGGAAATATTGTGAAAGATTTAGAAAAAATGATATTATCGTAACGTTCTTATACGGTGGCTTGAGGGTAGATTTATGCAACTGCACACACACACACACATATATATATATATATATATATATATATATATATATATATATATATATATGTACATGTATATATATATGTATATATATATATAAATATATATATATATATATATATATATATATACATACTTTGATCACTTGCTTCAATCATACTGCCTGTCACGAATAACAGTATGACAAAATTGTCAAATGGCATTTAATCGACAAATTTTCTATTAGTCACTTACTGGCAATCAAAGTGCCGTAATTGTAATAAAAAGGTGAGTTTAAAAAAAAAAGGTTGCGATATTATAGACTTGCAGTACCAATTTTTGAAATAAACAATTAGTGAAAATAATATTTATTTAAAGCGTATTTATAAAATTTTTCGGTTGGTAGATATCACCACAAAGGTTTTGCCTAGACTAAAATTAATACTAGTGCAAGAAAAACGGGGATTTCAGAGTTAAATATAAACGAGAATTTCAGAGTTAAATATAATGTGGAAATCTATGTAAGGCTACTTCTCCTAATTTTGAAATTAGCTAGTATCGTGCAGTAGTTGAATCTCAGGTAACACATTTTAATATATTAACTGTTTAGTGTCATTGAGGTGATAATAATTGATTGTTATTGAGGTGATAAATTGCACATGTAACTAAAAACCGACTAATTGAGAATCTTGCTACCTTATTGTATTTATCATAACTTCCCAATTTAATAAATATTTACTAACATTCAATATAATTAAGCAGGAAGACTCTCTAAGATTGTCTATCTCTATCTTCTAAGATTTTGTAATACAACGAAACCTATGTCGTGATAAAGAACTTAAAGAAAGTGGAAATAATACTACATCACGTAGTTTCATTTAATTGTGAATAATGAATTTCTTCAAAATAACGCCAAATATATACAATATGTCTGATTACATAATATTAAAGAAAATTTCGCAACCTTATTACGATATCAAATATTCAAATTTAATTCAGTTTAAAATGGGTTAATAAAAAGCTACGTTAATGCCTCTAAGGTTATTTAAACTTTTGCTTTACTTTATATTGTATCTACGACGGTAGCATTACCTAAAAATAACTTTTAAATACGATTATGAACCTCTTTTAATGCCCCGTTACAAATAATGGTTAACAAAAAGTAACGAAATAATAAATATGAAACCATCAACTACTGGTTAAAGGGAGTGTAAGTAAAACGTGTCTCTAACGCTCTTCTTATCTTGGTTTTTTATTCTTTTAAGTTACGTTTGCAAGACAAAGTGATGTCCATTCGCCATTCAGTGAGGAATCAGTTAATGACAGCTAAATTTCACAGAAACTTATGGTTTAAATTATGGATTAAAATTATGGTTTAAAAGCAAATAGAAAGAAAAATTATGGTTTAAATAAAGTTTTAAGAATATAAAAGCAGCATTTTGTAAATACAAGCTTTCAATATTAAATTATATTAATTAATATATTGCGTTTCTTATTACTTTCTCTGGTAAATATACTAGATATCCGTTTCGGTTATACCTAGACAAAATTAATATTTGTTATAAAACTAGCTGGAAAATTGGATTATTATAACTGATAATTTTTGTACTAATATCCCGGCATTAGTATTTTTATAATTTGATTCAAGTTTTTCTGTCTTAATGATGAATATTTCCTGGACTTTGAAATAACAAGTGACTATCTTTTACATTCTGCCTTTGCTAAATCAGCATTTAAAGAATCTTGACGCAATGGGGATGGCAAGATTTAACCAGATATTCCAATTATTCTGCCGATAAAATTGATAGGATTATATCTCATTAGGTATATGATGCATTATCAATCTATTTCTGGTAAATTTACCAATAAAAATATATGAACATTGCGAAGGTCATTTATATGACATGAATATTATTTTTAGTTTTGGTGAAAATTGTTTGGAAAATGTTAAATATGTATATCTAATAAACTGTTAATGCCATATAAAGAGTAATAACCTATTTAGAAAAAAAGAAAGCTTCGTATTTAAGTTACTTCTTATTGTATATTGGTTACAATGCATTAAAACTTTCCAGAAAAAAAAATAATCACCTAACTTTGTAACGAGTATTTAATAAAATTATTTAAAAAAATTAATTTGATCTTTTTTTCTTTTTTCTATTTGAGTCAAGAGACATTCGTGTATAAATTTTCACCAAGATTACGTATTTAATATATTCTCACAGAACAACTTGAAGGATTACTCAGGACGTGGTGGTAACCAATAATATAAAAACATAGTATAAAATTATCTATGAAATAAAAGCACATTTTTTGGACTGTATTTTTCATTTGTGAAAAATACAAAAGCAATGAAACTGAAACTTTATGAAACTTTTCCATACTTTGACAAACAATAAGTAATATTTTATGCCCTGAAGTAGAAATAAAAGTAAATTTCTCAATAAATCGAAAGATCTTGGTGTTTATTAAATAAACAAACTAGAGTTTGTCTCCTGGCATGGAAATATTAGCATAAATTTAAAAAAATAATATAGCATAAATTTCTTATCTGTAAAATATGCATATTTAGTGTATATTATATACACTAAATATGCATATTGGAAAAAAAATCATGCGTTCATTTTGAAAAAAAAATCAAACGGGACACGGAATTAATAAAAATTCATGGTAAGCTGATGTAATATGCGATTCATATTTTAATTATTTTGTGTTTCCAAAAATGCACATATTTTATTAATAAGCAGTAAAAGTCATGGTGACATAAACAACAAGATAAATCCCGAAGACAAATCTGTCAATTATGATAATAGCTTCTTCCTTAGAGTTATCTTCCATTTCAGTGTTACCTGGTTCAGTCTCCATGCTCATCGAATCCACTAGAGTGCGCCTGCCATCGTTCAGATTGTCATATCTTTCGCATGTCTACAATTTGTATCAAGCAAATTAATAATTGTTTTAATAGTTATATCTAAAGTCTTTTTTTTTAATTCAAACTGCTAAAAATATGAATAGAAATTGATATAATTTTTTTTGACGGAAAAGATTAAGCAGGAAAGCGAACAGTTTTAAATAAACAAGTTTAAATGAAAGTATATAATAATATAAATTTATTTAAAACCGTATGACATCAACGATTTTCATATATTTGAAAGTAAAACTTTTATGTGAGTATAGTATCTGAGAGGAATTTAATTATTAAAAGTATAGGAAATTTAAAATTTTTTAAAGCGACCATCTAAAAAAATTACAACATTTCAAGAATATGAATGAAGTTACATTTATTAATACACCTATTTTGAGAGATACTTAAGAAAAAATAAATAAAAGTTTTAAAAGTATTTATTATCGTGGAATTGTAGAGGTATTTAATTGTCACTTGCATACAATTAAAATGTGATAATTATTTTACCTTTCATAACGCTTTAGAAACGATATTAGCGTAGTATCTTTTTTTCTATTTAATATGTTACTATACATAGAATAATTCTCTGGAGATATTGAAAATTGAAGATATTTACTTTTATTTACCGTTTTATTTTATTGTTTCTTCATTCTTAAATTCTGAGTTTTCATAGAAAAATTTCGTAAGCAAATTCATAAGCAATTCAATGTTTAAAGAAGCGTAGATCTTAATTTTGTTTACATTTTCCATTCGTGAATGCTAATCAAACATTTAGATATCAACAGTGTATTTTTTATAATCATGCAAGTCCTTTGTATATGATACTATTATTGCAAAATATAGTTTAAATGTAATTATTCATCAAATTTTAAAGTTTTTAATAATTTGTCTAGTATATTCAATGCACAAATATTATATTGTATTTGTTATAGAATGTTGTGAATTAACAATTATAAACAGGTAGTACCTTAAGTGACGGAAGTCCAACTACAGTTCTGAGGAATTTATTCATAATTATCGCCTGCATCATACGAGAGTTGAATATACATTTGCAGTATGGCTGTTCCAGTACCACGTATAATAACAGCACTGCTGTCAGCATGAACATTGTGACCGTGTAGAATATCACTGCAAAAGACATAGACATGAAATATATTGCCACCTTTGGACCTTGTTTCATATGTGTTATGTGAGTGGAGAAAACATGAATTCTGTAAACGTCTTTTCTTCCTGATTTCCATCCGTGTACCTTTAATTTTCATTAAATTAGATTAAAATACCGGAACTTCTATATTAAAACATAGTTTAATAATAAACACATAGTGAAAAGTAAATTTTCTTATAATATATGCCAATTGTGTGACAAAGAAAAATTAAGTAGGGTAACCCAAATAAATTCGTAGAAATTGTATTCTACATATAGATACTTTTTTATACGGCAAAGTTTTTGACACACATGTCGGTTACTTGAAACGAAAGAGTAATACAAAAATATTAGAAAAATTATCTTAATAAATTATTTTTCATAACTAATAATTTAAATATTGACTGTATAATGTGCTTTACTTTGTATTAATAGCTCAGTTACGATTATGCAAATTGCAAAAATTAAAAAAAAAGTTATATAGAGATATTAATCAGAGTTTTATTAATCCTGTAAGTCTTGCTAACAAAATTAGAACCCACAATGTTTATCATACGTGTATATATATATATATATATATATATATATATATATATATTTATTTATTTATGGTTCCTCTACGTTGGTACCTCCATTCAGTTCTCAACCCTCTTTTAATATTGATCCCAGCAGATATTGGAACTTTTCGAAGTTTCGGAGACTATGTCTTGTTTTCTCGTTTCTTATATGAGATGGATTGGAGCGATTTGTATACAATTAACGATGTGAATACCGTTTTCGATTTTTTCCACAACAGAGTCTACTCTTGTATCAACTCATATATACCCCTTAAGACTTAAAAGACTTCTAAAGTACAGTAAGTTTAAAAAACAGTTAATTGCCGACATCAAATTTAATATTATTTTTATCGACGTTGGAAACAACATCGATCCGCTAGTGACCACGAGATATTCAAGTTGTTTCGAGCTACTGTCAAACGCGATATTAAAAATCTTAGATCTGATTATAATGTAGAATTTATAATCTAAAATTTAATTGTAGAATTGAATTTAAAAACAACTCTGCATCGTTTTAGTCATTAATAAGCGACCAAAGAGCTAACCGCAGCGCTCGCGATGTTGCTTTATGCGATGGCGTGATTGTCCGCGGTCCAGCGGTGGTCGAAGCTTTTGCTAGGCTCTTTCGGTCGGTGTATAGTTTGAACTTTTCTCAACGAGACGTTTCAGTGGCGGCTTCTTATGATGGGCAGTATAGGTTTCGAGTCAGACGTTCGGTGGTCACGAACTTTTTATGCTTCCTTGACTATGTTACCTCGTTGACCTCGTATCATTGTATTATGTTGACCTCATATCTCAAGAAGATGTTGCATATATTGATTACCAGAAAGCTTTCGATCGTGTAGATCATGATATCTTCTTAAATCGCCTTGGCGAGGCAGGATTTTCCATTCCATTTTTACGATTTTTCTCTTCGTATCTTACGGATAGAAAACAATACGTACGAGTGGGCAACTTTACATCAAAGACTTACTTTACACGATCGGGAGTAAGCCAGGGTTCGAAATTCGGGCCTCTACTTTTCACGATTCTCTTAGACGATATCGATCACGTTATAAAAACTGCGCGTTGTTTATTATTCGCAGACGATATGATTTTTTTTCCATTGTCAAGGATACGATAGATGGCGAACGGTTGCAGCTTGATATCAGCGCTATTGTTGAGTGGAGTGCAGCAAGCGGCTTACAGCCTAACGCAAGCAAATGTTCAATTGTGAACTACAACTGAGCCGAGCTTCCCGAATACATGGTCAGTGGAATCACACTGCATTGTCCATATGAGGTCGTTGCTTTGAACGTTTCGTGGGCACATGGTGAATGTAGCAAAAAAATGCTTAAAAAAACTTGGATTCGTATTAAATAATTCAAAACATTTTAAATCTAAATCATCAGTTCGTCTGCTGTACTCTTCATTGGCTCAGAGCCGATTAAAATCCAGCTCCATTATTTGGAGCCCACATGAAGCCTAGGACACCTTGATGATTGAACGTGTCCAAAAAACTTTCCTTCGATATATGTATATGAGACAGTACGATTATTTCCTCTTTCTCTTTGCTACTCTTTTCATTCTTTGCAACTAAGAAGAGGCGATGCTCCAACAAAATTTATTTTCTAGTTTTTAAAAGGAAAAATTCAGTGCGCTGTATTATCGATTAAATTTTCATTCTAATTGTCAGGTACGACCTGACAATTTCCTGCGTTCAGGCAATCATCACCTGTTTGTTATACCACCTTCTTGAACCGAACAATATCGGAACTTTCCAGTTTCCCGCGGTGTTCAACTGCTCAACCACCTAATCGCGGATGTACCATTCTGTAATTATTTTGTGATGAGTGAAAGTAAAGTTACCGAATTGTGTCGTCTTTATCATTTATATTTATATTACATTATAACTATGAAAGATAACGACGACCATTTGTGCTCATGTTTAATCTATAAGCTTTAATCTAATTTCTTATCGTTACGAATAGGTTACCTGTAATTCAATGATAAATGTATGTGTGTGTGTGTGTGTGTGAATAAATATGTAAGTAAATAGTTAGATTACTATATATATATATATATATATATATATATATATATATATATATGTATGTATGTATATTTCCTCAAAACGTGTTCTAATTGAAAGTCAAAATTCTTTCAGTTTACCTCGACCAGTAACTTAAAAAGATGAAACCCAATTTTTTGCGTATTGTTAAAGTAAAGATAAAAAGAAATAACAAGTTTTAATGATTTAAATATTCTGAAATATTACAAATGATATGAGGATTCAAATTACGACTAAATATACATAGACGTAACTATTATATTTATCGTAATTTTTAATTAATGGCATTGGTCACAAAACTGAATACAACTCTTTCAAGACTTGCAGTCTTGCAATTATTTGCAATTGCATCTACTGAAATAAAACTGCAGTAAAAATAAAGTTAAATAAAATATCACTTAGTAAATTAAACAATTGTACTGATACTGAACCTTCGATTTATCTTTCTCATAAAAAAGTATTAAATGGGAGGAAAAGTAATAATAAACCAATGTTTACTTGGAAAATTGCAGAAACTATAATTTTTCTGAATGGTATCTTTTGAGAAGTAATATCTGTTCAAATGCTTTTCTTAGCTAGGAACAAAATATCATTGTTTTTAATTGTTACTTCTGCATAAGATATTTTATACATAATTTTTAATGACAGATATTTTAATATATTTTGTGTTTAATATCAGTAATTGCAGGAAAAAGATAAGCAGCGGATTTAGATATTTCTCACTAAGGAACAAATTGTTTCACTAAGATTTAAAAAGAAAAGTACAGATATGTACTTAGAAAAATATTTCGAACAGCTGGATGGATAACACTTATCGTATATAAATGTACCAGGAACTAGCATAACTGTTAAGTTTTGTAAATCACAGTGTCTATAATGGGCAGGTAATCTGGAAAAAATGCCGGAAAACAGAGTTGCAAAAATAATAACCAGATGGATACCGCAACAAAAGAGACCAAGAGGTAGGCCCGGGAAATCATAGATCGATCATGTGGAGGAATACTTCAGAAGGATGAGAAAACTGACAAACTGGAGAAGAGAGGCAAATAGTTGAGTCATGTGGAGAGTAACTGTGGAAGAAACTAACGCCACAAGGGGTTTTAACGTCGCTGGAAGAAGAAGTTTGAATATACTGTAATATTTGCTTAATTACTGTCTGTGTGTTTGTATTTAAATACACTCTAATATTCGCTTCATACTTTCCTTATTCAAATGCGTATCTTAATTTGACGACACGTTCATGGCATAAAGTTTGTCAAAGGGGATATCCATTTCATGATTATGTAGTTTCCTGTTATTGAGAATAATGTGAAATATTTTTCCTCGTATAAATTTAAATCACATTCGACTCATTATAAAAAAATGTTCGAGTTTCTTTCTATTCTCTTTAATATATGAAAGATTAATTATATCGAACACTCGATTGACTGAAAACCATCTGGTGGGAAGGTTCTGGGTCAAAGCCGCGAGAAACGATCCCTATTCACGTTTATCCCTTGACTTTCAATTATTTACTTGCAACTGATCACTATACGCTTTAGTGATATATATAATATGTAGCTTTATGAAGTTAAGTATTGTAATTTCCTGGAAGATTTTATTTATGCAAATTAATTCGAAATTTTTTTCATAAATTCAATAATTAACGAATTTTTTTATTTCTTATTTTCAATTTTAAGTGAATATACCGTTTTTTAACGCTAGATTAATAAACATTTCTCTGCTTAATATTGAAATTAATAAGTTTCACAGATATTTAGTAATGAAGAAAATAAAACTTTTATTTATTCTTATTTTGATAGAGAGAGAATGTGGCCAAATAATACTCTTAACGATAAATAGTAGACCCATAAAGTTTTTGTACATTTCGATGGTCTTAGAAAGTTCTTTGTAGAGGGAAGACAAGTATTAATTATGCAATTTCATGTTCGAGATGGAATATTAGCAATTCATCGTCTTAGCAGTGAAAATTTAACCGTTAAGTTTAATTTGTCTTTACAAGTTCTTTGTTTCCTTTTTTTACTTCTTAAAATACATTCTAAAATAAGTTTTTCTTTTAACAATTATTTTTTTTACCGATTCTTTGTAATGAATTTAAGTAAATATTTATAAAATAACATGCAGATTGTTAGAAAAAATTGTATTTACTACTAAATTTATACTCACATATTAATGGCATTGTGTACGACGGAACTGTGGAATCCAAGTACATTATGAATAGGCTTATGATTAAAATCATGCCACAGTAGAACCAAATTCGGTACTGAGACAAGGGATTCAGGATGAAGGAGAGTAGAATCATCATGACTATCACTGAAAAACAAAAAAAATTGAACTACTAATGAAAGATTAGTTTAAAAATATAGCGTATAATATTTATCGTAATACAGCATTACCAATCAAGACAAATTGTCTAATTGTTTGATTAATTCAATTTGTTAAATGAGCATAATAAACAATTGGAATTATTAAGGAGCTCTTGTAACTAAAAGTAAATAAAATTGAAAATGAAAATATTAAGGCTACAAAACACATTTTATACCACGAACCCGTTAATGTCATTGTTTAGTATGGGATAAAAATAATGTTTAATATTGAAATCACGGTGTATGAGTATAAAGGGAGTATTCATTTTGTCTCGGCATTAATTAACGGTTCGTTAAATAATGATATCCAGTATTTGTTTTGTCTTCTGACGTAAATTTTGGCCATATCTATTATCCATTACGATTTTATTACACAAAATAAACCGTTCTATATAAACAAAAAAATTAGTGTTTCAGAATCAAAATCGACATTATTCAATTAAAATTATTAAAAAAAATTGGTTTCAATTAAATCTTAATCAGGGATGAATATTATTGATCATATTGAGTTCCTGAATTGTAAATATATATTTCTGATACTTATAAAAAAACAGCTATTGCAACGAAGGTCACTTCTAAGATCTTACTTTTGTTAATATTTCAGGTAACTCATAAAATTTAAAGATGATAAAAATGTAAGTAGTACTATAAAAACGGACAAGTGCGAGTCGCACTCGCGCACGAAGTGTTCCGTAGTAATAAACATACTCTTTTGTAAACTAATAAGTTTGTTTCTCTCAGACACTGTGAAAAACAAAGTCATTGTTGCGGTCGATATAGATAATATTCTACATCCGAAAAACTGTACAACATAACTTAATATATATTTACCTATGAATGGTATCGTTAAGAACAAATAATAGCTATAAGACTTCCGCTTGATGGTGACGTGGATTTTAAAAGTATTTTGGTCTTCGTCGCTCGTGGTATTTGATACGTCGTGACGCGGACCATGCCGTTCCCGGTATGTTACGATGCTTCTAGTTAAGGTAGTAACATCCCATTCAACCGAAAGAGTTGGAGTTCCCTGAAATATTAATACTTAGAATAAAAAATATTTAATTTCCGATTATTCCACTATCAACTAGGCAATAAAGTTTATTCAGTAACCATATAAATATTTTAAAAAAACTTATCGAATTTACCATATAAAATTGATGTGCCATACTGCAGATGTATCCATATATATACATATATATATATATATATATATATATGTATATATGTATATGTATATATATACATATATATATATATATATATATATATATATATATATATATATATATAAAATTTAAATAGGGTACTTTGCAATTTTTGACAGCACGTGTCTTATTTCGCATATAAACTGTTGAATTTGTAGCAACAATGGTTTATGGATTGTGCGCCCTTGACTCTCATTATCGTAAATATAAACGTAATAACATTTTTTTAAATTAATATTGATACAAATAGTATGGTAGCAAATTATGTAAATCGACCCTTTCGAATTCTACAAGTGTTTTGTTTTAAGCATGATTTTTTTTATTTTATCTTATATCAATAATAAAATGAAAGCAAATGGTATCAAGGTACAATCGCTTTGATCACGGTAAAAAATTATCTTTGGCTTTTCAGAACCTCCACGTGAATTTTTTTTATTTTTTCAATATTGATTGAAAAAAGTCAAATTTTTCCTGTGACTACCAAACATTATAAAGAAGCTAGGATAAGCTTGATTCCTTCCTTCAAACTATGACTCTACCGAACATTATGAAGAAGCTAGGATAAGCTTGGATCCTTGCCTTCTGGTTCAAATGTTTGTATAAATTGCTGGAGTTTTTGTAACGCTAGGAAAAACAATTCTATAATATTAATAGGAATATTTTTTAGGGGCGAAACGTGTTATGGCAAAATATTTTTATTCTTTTTTTTTGTTCTTTACTCTACTTGTATTATTTTCAATGTTCCTGTTATTATATAATAATGATATGAATTATAGAAAAATTCTCAAATAATTAAATATAATTGGAGTTAATTTTGTAGAATTCACAATTAAATGAAAATACGTGATGTAGTATTATTTCTACTTTATTTAAGTTCTTTACTACGACCTAGGTTTTGTTGTATCACAATATCTTCAGGTGGGATATTAGCAAAGATTAACTCTTCGGAACATCCAACAGCATTTATATGTTTTAAACACAATAGCGGAAGCCGGGGTTGTGTGGGTTTTCCCACTGCTTATATTAGTGAGTTTATTGTAGGGGAGATGTGAAGGTTTTATTATATTTCCGAGAGTTATACGATATACCAGTATTTTAGTTAGGGTAATAAATTCAATTGTTGTTATCACATGAGGTTGTATAATGCAAGTGTTTCGGTGTATGTCTTAAATAATTGTTGAAAATGATTCGTTTTAGCGTTATTTCCATGAGTTTATATACCATGTGAAGAATAATATTTTGTAGCAAATAAATAATACTCACAGCAAAGCTAAAATACTTGGCCGCGGTGCTATTTGTTAATAAATCCAATACAAGATGATCCTGCATCGACCATGGGCCTATCAAAAAGTTGCATTCATATTCATCTCGAGGCCACCTGTTCTTGAACAATTATTTTCATAATTATACAGATTATTTTATTATCAGCAGGGTATATATCTTTAAACGTGATGATTAAAAGTAAATGGGGTGTCATGATGGCAACGATGAGGAACGAGGTTAATTTTTATAGGCTTGAAAATCCATACCAAATAAAAAACAATTGAAAATTAATTATTTCTTCACATATCAACATTGAAATTAAAAAAAATTGTTTGTACTAGACTAATAAAAATTAAGTAATTTTTTGACCGGGCAGTTTTACATTGAAGATTGCTCTGATTATTTGAAATTTTGTAGACTACGATGAGTTTTTACTTACTCTAGTATTAATACAATAATACGTTTATATACTCTGTTTAGTATATAAACGTATTATTGGATTAATATAGACTTATAGAACTATTTTCCATATGCCAATATTTCTATATAATTTGATGAGAAATGTCACTTTCTATAATAAAGACAAAAGGTGTGAGTATAACAAAATGCCAAAATATAATAATGGAATAGTTTTAATCCCTTTCATAAACCAAAATATATGTAATGCGATTATTGTTAGCTTTATAATATTAAATTTAACATTTCTAAGTAAATAAAACCAAGAAAACGAGTAAAACTCACGCTCCGATCGGTATTCCATGACATCAGCAAATTGAATGACAAAAACACTTGTTTTTTTATCAAAATTTTATCAAATTTTGAAGCATGCTGAAAGGATATTTTCACGTATACCTATTCATATATTCAGCGTACGTAGTTCAAATATATTTTTTAACAAGAACGAAGAAAAATAGAATTTTTTAACAAGAAGCCTGTAAAATAGCATCATTAAAAAATAACCTATATTTGGCCTCCTCGTTGAAGACACATGTAACTTGTTGCCTCGTTCGCAAACTCAGCGTAGCTACACCTTCGCTTGTCACCTGTACCCGCTCCGACTCATCAGGTTCGATTACACCATGTCCTACTGAACTGCAAAATTGATAACAATTTTAAAACCTGTCAAGCGTGAATACCATTTGCACTTTGCTTGTTTTGTACAAATTTAGATATCCTAAAACAATTGTGTCCATAGTATTTATATTAAACTATTTACAATTATTAATTTTTCACAACGTATATATATTGCCTACGTTACCTTTCACAGGCATTAAAACGTGGTGTATATTTCAAAACTGATGACATCTGGACTCATGGCTATATTGTTCCTAACGCCTTTGCGTAGGCTTTTAAACGCCATATTTTTTATAATTTAATATTCACTAGTACCGGAAATAGGACAGATTAGAGATGAGAGATTATTACTAACATCAAACTCGGGATAAGAAAATTGTTACACTTTTTTCCCTTGGATATAAACTATTATTGTACCAAATTTAATTGAAATCCCTCCAGTAGATCTTGCGTGACTAACGAACCAATTAGCGTACAGAGAGGCTTTCTAGGTTCTGTTATCATTCTTTTCGCTAAATCAATATTTATAATAATTTTTCCATGAACATAATTCACACTGTCACAACGTTAGAGATATATATATATATATATATATATATATATATATATATATATATATAGAGAGAGAACAGATTACAAAACATTAAGTATATCTCTATATTATGAAAATTATATATTTTAAAATTTATCGATAGCTTTAAACGATATTTTACGCTATATATGGAATCTAAGAAACAATTTTTCTTATATTTGCAATAAGTGTGAATTAATAGGTTTGTTTACTAGGCCAAATTTGAAGTCTTTGCATCAACCAATGCTTGCGAAAAACGTCCGTGATGGAGACACGAGTAGCTTTATAAGAGTTTAGTTTTTCCTTTTCAGTGAAAATGAAGAAAATGAACAACGCTTTGCAAATTAATGCTCAATCTTCAGATATTATATTGTAATTCCAAAATAATTTTCATCTACAATTTTAACCTTACTAAATATTATATCTTAATATGTACTGTTATGCACGGCCACCATTTATATTTCTTTTATTTTGATATATGTTCACACAAACCACAATTTCTTCTTAATAAAATACATATACCTATAGCTGGTCTCTTTTCTAGTCTCTCATCCATATTGTCTTTTTTGTTCTAATTTAGGTGATTCTTCTAAATAAAGAGAACTAATTAATTTACCGTTATATCTACTAAACTAAATAAAGAGAACTAATTAATTTACCGTAATATATAATTAATTTACCGTATAAAAATTTAATTTATCATTAAACCACAATGATAACATAGGTAGTCAGTGAATAAGTGATATACTTATATAACATATAAGTATATCACTTATTACATCCAGAAAAACTCTTTACGACAAATGGGATTCAGGCAATTTATAAAAAAAATAACTTTAATTAGAAAGTAATGAAAAAAAGTGGTAAAGGTTTATTTATCGTAATCAATCTATGATTTTCAATGTAAAATTTACAGAAAATCTAATATCAGTCAAAGTGTAAATAGAAACAAAACTGGTGAAGTGTTTCCTTTTTTAAATTTTCATGCTGTTAAAAATGTCATTTTACGTGTTATTATACTTATGAAATAAACAAATCCGAACCGAGTTTCTGTTTACATATGCATACATAGCAATTCAGAAAAGGTAAATATTTAAGAAGTTTAGACAAATATTTAATAGATTTTTTAAAAATTTTTTTGCATTTTGTTAAATTTCTGGTAAAGGTTTATTTATCGTAATCAATCCATGATTTCCAATGTAAAATTTACAGAAAATCCTATGTCAGTAAAAGTGTAAATAGAAACAAAACTGATGAAGTGTTTCTGTTTTTAAATTTTAATGCCGTTAAAAATTTAACTTTACGTGTTTTTATACTTATAAAATAAATATATCCGAACAGAGTTTCTATTTACATATGCATACAAAGCAATTCAGAAAAGGTAAATATCTATTAAGTTTAGACAAATGTTTAACAGATTTTTAATACAGTTTTTTTCATTTTGTCAAATTTCTGTTTTATTTTAAGTACATATTTTTAAAATAAGTTCTCCGCAGTAAAATAATTTTTAGCTAATCGAGCTGGGAGAAGTAGTGGCACATTACCTGAGAACTAGAGTTTCTGGAAAAAAATGGGAAGGCACATTTAATTATCAGCCTTAATTTTTCTCTTTGTGCAATAGAAATAATATCGTGATTTTGTTTTAGAACTAGCATCACATAAATGAGAACCAAAATATACGAAAAATTATTATGTGATATTTGCATATCTTAACTTATCTCCAAATATTTTTTGCCCAAATTCGTAACAACATTGCAAATTTTCACCTTTACAATTTGTTTGAAATTCATAGTCCACTAGATTATGTAAGTTAACAAAGGGCTTATTTAAAAGCGTCCTAATATATTCAAAATATATACTTACTTATACAGGACGAGTTCGGGGGTCCATATTTCATTGTTCCTGACAGATAAGTGGTCGGTCCCGTTGTAAATTTTCGGCTGCCACGATATCGCTTTATCCGCCCAAGACTGCGTTAGTGGGCGAGAGATTGAAAAAATAATTTCATTATTCAGTTTTTAACATAAGACGCTGAGAAATGATTAAGCTGGGTTTGGTAAGGGGCAAA
The DNA here is from genome assembly GCA_039881145.1 of Druceiella hillmani. Taxonomy (NCBI): domain Eukaryota; kingdom Metazoa; phylum Arthropoda; class Insecta; order Lepidoptera; family Hepialidae; genus Druceiella; species Druceiella hillmani. The sequence goes on along the minus strand of JAYKKI010000010.1, from coordinate 7,941,351 downwards.
GATTTCAAAGGGGAATTGGTGTTAGTAATTAAATTTCGTTCAAAAATTTAGATAGGACGTGATTTAGAATTTTTACTTGTCAGATTATTACATGATGTATAGTTTATATGAGTTTTTCACTATTTTATTTCCTATAAAGAAACGTATTCATTACTCTTGGTATAAAATAATATGGGATTGACTTGTGAATTTTTTCCCGATTAAACAGAGTTTAGTTGATAACTTAATATGCATTTTAATTCTCGATCTAAATATCCATATTAATATAATTACATATGAGTAAATAAAATGAAATCTCAATATTATCAAGGATTTTCTAATTTAGTTTACAATTTTTTCCTAAGACGCATAAAAACCGTCGGCGCTTGACATGTTGACTTTTTTTAAAATTTTATTATACGTATGATTAATAGTCAGACGTATTTCTACATGGGCAATGTCTTTCAATAAATAAATATGGTTTAATATAAAAAATCATTGTTTAGAAGACCGTTAGAGCTTTCAATGGATTTGTCTTATCATAAAATGTTTATTAATTTAAATTAAAAAATAAACCATTGTAAATTCGTATAAAAATTTGAAATATTTTTGTTACAGTCAGTATTTGAAATAAGTCTTTAAGCCCATTTTTTTATATAATTTTGTGATGGAAACCTTGTAAAATAGAATACAATAATTTTAATCATCTAAAAGTAACACGCTGTACAAAAGTAATAAAAATATTTCGCAAACTAACAATAAGAGTTACAAAAAAATTATTACCGCAATAGTTGCTCAACAGCAATACTATTAACATACAAGAAATTATACTTCAATAACTAGACTTTATCCTTGCGTTTGGAAAAATGTTTGGTTTAATGAAAATTTCATGCTAAAATACATAATTACTTAAAAATTTCTGTTTTAAAGCGTTTGTATACACCAATTTTTATTTACTTACTTGTCGATCAAAGATATACATAAATATAAAATATTTTCAAGTCTTGAATGGTTTAAAAATTATGAAAATGTAAAACCGCATTTTGCTACTGAAACAAAGTTTTAAATATTGCCAGGAATAGCGAAGTATCTTCAGTATTAAAATATGGTTCATTTCTATGTAGTAACTCCCTTCTTGACACTTCTCTCCAAAACTTTGTTGACAAAAAATATTTATTCTTAATAACAAGTACAAAATTAGATCCAAATTTTTGAAGTTTGAGAGAAACTTGTGCTAACTTCTTACATTAGCTTCGTACGTCATTTAATAATTTTCTTTTAAGAGAATGTAAATTTTAAAGCAAAATTATTTTAAATTAAAAAATTAAATTAAAAAAAAAATTATTTGCTAAAATTTGCAAATAATTTTATTTTTTTAATATAAACGAATTTTGCAAAGACGATATTTCCTTCTGCTTATGCAAAAAAAAAAGAAAGCTTGGCTATAGCTTTTTAAATAAAACGTAAATAAAGCTATGAAATTAAATTCAAATAAGTCAATATTTCCAATATTATAAAAAAATGAAGATCTATAATATTATTTTTTTAATCTTTCACAAGGAAATTTTTTGGAAGAATGTAGGAAACGTAAGTAAATATTTATTTTTGTTTCTATCTACTAAAACGCAGTTACATATTGCAAGAAAAATTAAAGTTGTAGTAGACGAAAAGTGTAAAAAACACAGCAGTCCATAATTTTGGTGATAATTTAAAAAACTTGTTTTTCTTTGTAAATTATTACCATCTGTGAGCAATTTTGCTTAAGTAGGAAGCATATTTTATTTGACGTTGGCCGAACAAGATTACTTATTCTTAAATTTAGATCTGTGAAGTCTTTATAGCCAAAAAGTTTTATGTAACCAATTTGTAACATGTAATATCAGCTATATTAGAAGATACCAAAAATATTTATATCATCGAAATATTGACATACGGAACAATCCAGCACAAAATGAAACAATTTTTTTTAAATATATTTAAGCGATGAACAAAATCAGTAGCGTTACCTACCATAATCAAGGTAATTGTAGCCTCCAAGAAACAGTTTTCAGAGTCGAATCTGAGGCCGGCGACAGTCGCGGTAACGTAGACGGTGGTTATATTTTCGTCGGGTCTTCCTCGTCCTCTGCTCATTATATTGTTCCGCAACTCTTGACGATTAGTCAATTTTTCTTCCACTAGTGTACTGTTTCCAGTAGCTGCGGTCAAAAACGAAATCTTAAAATAGTGTAAAACATGCAAAATTTGTTTATAACTTACTCTGTAAAGTTGTTACATATTTTAAAAATATTAGATAAAATGCTATTTATAGAAAGAGTAAAAAAATTGTTCTCGATACATGTCATAAAGAGTACATGTAAATTAGTGACCAAAAAAAATTCAAACTGGATAACCTATAACAGTTCAAAACCTATTCTTATATATTTTTTTTTATGTTGAGCGATTTATAATAAATAGTAAATTATAATTAATAACTTTCTCCAGCAGCTTTTCTAAAGACCTAATTTTCCTTTCTAGACTTCCCACACTGAACGACTTGACATATATTTTTTACATAGTTTTTCCTGTAAAATATTTATTATGAAATAAAATCTTACTTCTAATGGAAATTACAATCACTTGAAAGCAAATTATATATAAGGCGGAATCAGAGAGAACAGCTTCGAAAACGCCCGCTCGCCCGTCGACTCTCTTGTCAATCATATCGTGGTTGGCTACGCGAGCGCGGAGGACAGTAACACGCGGCGCGTTTGCCACAAGTGGATCTAGTGAGCGGATGGAGACGGGGAAGGACCAGCGGAAGAGGCGTCACAAAACCGGAGGATTATTTTTCTATATTGTTGAGACACTTACATATAAAATTAACCCACGAATAACTTGCCTTTCCCTTGTAAATTTAAACCTATGAGTTAGGATAACCATTTCACGTTTTGTCTCTTCGTTTAAGTTTTTTCGTTTAACCCCGCCGTCGAGGAGATATTTCTAAACTACTATACTTCTATTTACTACATCTTCAAGGAATAGTTAGTTAAAATTTATATGATTTAGAAATCTTTTCTCTGACTTATTATTTCAATCTCTTTTTCACCAACTCCATTGTGTAAAACATTATAAAATGTACACTTCATAAAAATTAGTTTTCTAAATTAACTCGAAGTATCAGACACACAAACTTTTATGAAAATAATACTTGTTAAGATTTATGAACATAGTTATATACAACCTAAATCTAAAATAGCTATATAATAAAGTCGAGGCTAAAATTAGGGAAATACATTACGAATATAGCGGAGAATTCTTTCATCGCCAACAATTTACTGATTTGTCTTAGCTTAAGAAAATTATATTGTACAAATAATATTTTCTTTTTCATTTCCATTGTTAACTTCATATTGTTTCTAAGAATTTTTCTTTTTAACAGTAAACTATATCGTATGAAGAGTATTTTATTCAACCATTTGTTAAGGAATTATATCTTAGATACTTAAAGGGAGCTCTTCAAATTGTCCACCTGAAGATGTTGTCATAGAACAAAACCTAGGTCGCGGTTAGTAATTTAAATAAAGTAGATATAATACTATATTATGTAGTTTCATTAAGTTGTGAATAAAAATTAAGTTATAATGGATTTCTAAAAATTTAACGCCAAACATACTCAATATTTAATATAATTGGAAAAAGTGAGGGTTTCTAACTTTACTCAAAATTTTAGGTGACCGCGGTTAAATATTTTCTTTTTATTTTTTGATTTATGGACTTATGGTACGAGTTATGGTAACACTTTTATTTCTTAAAATTCTAGTTTTAGAACAAAAGCTTCTTGACATGTTAGACTTGCACTAATCTAACCCTAATCCTTTGCATTTGAGTGAATTAATTTAATGGATAAAGGCACTTGTTTCTCATTTAATGTTTTCAAAATATTATAACAAAATCTTAAATTATTTCCAATAAATTAAATTGAAATGTTATTATGAATAAAAATAAATAGGTTGTACATTAATGACATGAGCTATCCTTCTCATTTTTTATTATTTTTAAGTCGCTAATTTAGAAATAAATGGAAATAAAAATAAAATATTTATAAGTTCTTTTTGTCAATTTTGTAAAAGCTTTTTAAGTAACAAATCGTTCACGTTATTAATGTACTGTTTTTAAAATAATGTATTTTATATATTTACGATCCGTCTCATTCTGGCCAAAGGGGCAGTCATAAAGGAACTTGGCCTGGACACCGGACCATGTTGCGAAACTGAAAAACCGAACAGTGAGGGGATCCACGTCTTGGTAACTTAGCGTAGCCAGCTGAGCGCCCTCTTTACCAAATTCTATTAAGCCATCTGAAGAAATAGAATAATTTTAGATTACAAAGCACTTTAAATTTATTTGTTAACCTAAGAAATGGATATTTACATGTGAAGCTATGCAATATATCAACATTTACATAAAAACAATTAATTGGTTGTATTTAAACAGCACGCTGCAGTTTGTAGTATCTTTCAAACTCGTGTATTTTAACGGATAATAATATAATTTTTGTTTACGCCTAAGATGACGAGGAAATTATATTAGTTAAACTTACTTTGATAATATTGTGACAAATATGAAAATAAAAAAATATTTTTTTCCCCGAAACCATCTATCTAAAACAAAATTTTAATAAGGAAACCTTTTGAAAATTGAGGTTATTTCGGCGAATTTTTAGTTTTCTAAGTGTGCAAATTACCAGTTTCGAATTATTTAAATAATAATATATTGAATGTCAACATAAAAGTAACAGTAAGTAATAAAACATACCTTCGCTAAGTTTTATCCAAAATGCTCTGAAAGCTATTGGAGACAAAATTCCCTTTGTACTAGCTGAAATCACTGGACGTTTGCCTTGCATTTTTCTGACTTCAGAAAATGTGTTTCCGCCAGCACCAATAACTATTGAATTAAAAAAAAAATATTTCGAAAAATATATTTGACTTTGAAAAATAACATGACATTCTTCATTTTACTTAACCATTTTCAAAGATTTTCATAATGGTGAACGAACGATATCTGAGATATATTTTGCGATAATATTCGTATAAAGTAAATGTTAAAATATTAATTTAAATATTACTCAGAAAAAATTTAGATTAATTTAACATAATTGTTTTAATTTAATAAAAATATATTATAGAAATTACTCAAATAAATCATTGACATTAATTCGTTGCCATTAGATTATTCGCATATTTTCGTAAAAGTGGAGTTATCTTCGACCATACCCTATTTCGAATCCAATAATCCTTAAAAGTATTGTGAATTTTCATCGTTTGTATATTCCTGTACAAACTGACAAGTTTTCCTTTAATAATTATTAATTGAGGTTTTTTAGCTTTCCTTTCCTTTTTTACATGAATATACCTTTATATTCAGTAATTAGCATATATAAAACGGGTGCATCACCAAATTGGAAATAATTTTTCCGTTTGAAATCGTTTTACATTATTTGGATACAGTAATAAAGAAAGATTATTATTCATATTCCTAAATTCCTTTTCCATTCTCCCCTTGTCCTATTTCGAAATAAAGCCCACGGTAGGTTTTAACCAGCCATAGCGTGGAAGCATATGATGTGCTAATATTAATAACAATTAACTTCAAAATGTGTCAAATATATGCATAAGTGCATAATAACCATGAGTTTTCCTTTATTCTTAATTTTTTATAGTCTATGTGAAAAACTTCGGGATGTATGTTTATATGCGGAAAATATTTAATCAAAACTAGAGAAAACGTAAACAGCAGAATAGTTCAAACTGCTTTAAGAAGCTCTTTTTATATTGTTTTATGTTCAAGTAAATTATTATTTACTACTCACACACAGGTTAGTTAGTGTGCGAAATATAATATATATATATATATATATATATATATTAATGTGTGTGTGTGTGTGCGTGCGCATGCGTACGTGTGTGTGCGCCCGTGCCTGTTTGTGCGTGCATGTGCGCGCTCGCACGCTTGTGTATGCGTGTGCGTTTGTGTGTATAAAAATAGGAAAAATAAAGAAAAACTAAATATATGCACGGCGTATCATTTTGTATTTGATTGAGTTAAATAGGACAGTGTTACTTTTTTTAATAGAAATAAGTAAAACTGAGATTTACAAGCAGCTATAGCAGCAAGAATGTTCATATATTTTAATAGATCCATTACAAGTCGACACGTCGTGTCGATCCATCCTTCACATAATTTCAATATCGATACAATTTAGTAAAAAAAAGGCACGGTCCTTTTCATAATGACGAAAAGAAATAAACTTTTATGATTACAATGATGTCATTTTATATTCGTTTATTCAGTTAATTTAATAATATTTTGAAATATGTTAACGATAAACAGTATTGTGACCATTAATTAAATATATATGTGAAACGTGAGTAAAACCATATAGTTACGAAGTCTAGACATATAGAAATCGGCTCTGTAGTATTATACAAATGAGAACTCCTCTTTTTAGTTACATCCCCATATTTTTTTCAATAACTGAGTATTTGAAGACACATGATTAATCTTTACTCTTATCTCAAAATTATTTTTTGTCAAAATATTTGTTCCAGAAAAGATAAATATTTTTTTACTAAATGATGGGATATTTTTTCCACCTCTTCTCTGTTTTATTTTTTCCTACACAAAAGAAAACAGGCTCCTTAGTTACATATTAAGATCTCAATTAAAAATTCTGCTTACCAATTTCATAAACAGAATCTGTGGAAGATGGTCGCTCCACAGGCGATAACATTAAGTGCCCGTTACTTGAAGCAAGTATTGCGAAGTGCATCTCAAATGCCATTCCTGGTTCGAATTTTCGATCATTTGCGTTGACTCTATAAAACGTCGTGTACTTGTACTCGCCTGGGCTGATATGTTCTTTGCAACGGGATGCCACTGTCGAATAAAATATGTACATAAGTATTCATTCGATTATTTTCTTATTACCTTATGAATTAAGAATTATTTTTTAAACGTGAATATATCGCAAACTTTTTAAGTGTTTTTCATAATCTGGGGCCACATTTAAATCTAGTTGTGGATACTAGTACGTAATAATTATACATAATTATATTTTATTTACCTTAATTTTTTGTTTGCTTTTTTTTCACTACTTTTATAATTAATCAAGAACCAAAAAGTCCAGAAAATGAATAATTATAATTTATTTTTATTATTGCATATTCACATTTAACTATTTTCCTTCTAGCGCCATATATTCCATCGTTTAAAACTTGTTTAACCTTATGTAATATATTTAGAAATACGATAAATGTTTTCAATCCATATTATCAATTTTCGCAAATACTAGGGATAAAATATCTTTATATCCTGAATCATAAATATGCCCGCAATTTTCTGTGATTAAAAATATTTTTTAAAATTTCTTACAAGGAAAATTTAAATATATATTTTTTTTCACTTTGCATATGTTATATGTATATAACAAAATGTGTTTTATTAATTATTATTATAAATTTTATATGTAAATACATGAAAGGGCCGAAATTTCAAAATCAATTTTCATAACTAATTTTAAGTTTATATAAATAGTTAATTGATAAGTTTAATGTGTTCAAAATTCAAATAAGTTATAATACTCATGTTCAAAGAAACATAATATTTATAATATAGAATTATCAAAAACGACCATTTGCAATATTTCATTTACCTTATAAAAAATAATAGTATTTATAATTATGCTCTTTTATTAAAAATAAACTCTGCTTTATTAAAACCTTTAGTAAAGTATTCTAATAATAATATTATTTACTTTAGTTACTTTTGTACCCATTTCCGGAGTACAAGAGATTAAAAGGACCTTATCAATATGGACACGAGTAAATGTCAACCTTACAATGTAATAAAAACAGATGACAAATAAATTACAAGCGAAATTCTATCAAATGAATGGCGCGATTCATCGTTAAATAGTTACTTTGTATTAAACTTACTAAATAAAATTATTAAAGTGGATATAATTTGTTTCGTTTTCTTATTACAAGTTCACTTCACAATCACAAATAAATTACAAGCGAAACCCTATCAAATGAATGGTGCGTGTAATAATAAAGCGATTCATCGTTAAATAGTTACTTTGTATTAAATTTAATAACTAAAATTATTAAAGTGGCAATAATTTGTTTCGTTTTCTCATTACAAGTTCACTTTCTTTTGACACTTTTATAGTTCACTTTATCATTAAATTTAACAGAGTAATGGTAAATTTAATTTTAATTTAACAAGGTAATAGCAGGGTCATATTTTCATTTTTTCAAATCTTTATATAATTGCGATTACGAATTTTATTTTATCTCAATTTATTATAATTCCTCCTATAAAATGTGTAAGGACCAAATTATTTTAATAATAAATGAACTAGTACTTATTTGTAGCTTTAGAATATTCAAATTAGTAGAATGAATTGTTTTGTTGACATGAAATAAAGTAGATACCTCCACCACTGTCTCTAGGCAGAAATGGATCATTAAAGTGCAATGGATGGGGAGAGTATTATGTAGGTGTAAAATGTTTACAACACATGGTTAATAAGCAACCTGTCGATATGAAGAAATGTCACCTTTCTGAATAAATAACGAATTCATATAGTTTAAAACGTCACGTGGATAACAAGCTTAGTGTTATGATATATTAATGTAATATCTATTAGGAAAGTATCACATCAAGAGAAGTGTATTGATAAGAATAGTATTTATCATAACCCACTAATGAAATAAATAACAGCATATACTGTTGTGATGATCATCAGAAGCTATGAGTTTATGTATAGGTTCATCTATAATCATGCATCATAAAATGTATGCGCACGCAAATGGATCATGCAGTTGAAATAAATCTGGAAACTCTTACGTATTTCAGAAGCATTTAAAGGCACGCAAGGTCAACATGCACCCCAAATGTATGAAGATATATATTACATACGGCAGATTAATGAGACCGCAAAGTTTAAAGCATCATAATTTCAAAATACACTTTGATACCAAATATCTGTGTAAAAATTTTGGGGAGATTATGATACAATTGCAATAATTATATCAGACGCATACCATATTTATCATAAAAATACTGTTCAATATAATCCGTCTTTAAAGACTCTTAATTGTTTTCTTTATTGTAAGAAAATTTACTCTGCAAAGTGGATCTCTTAAACCCATATCATAAGTATGCACGGCACCAGATGTCTTAGGTGTTCCGATTGTACGGTAGGATCCAAAAGTGATCACCATTTAGAAAACCATTCACAATTTGGGACTTCTAATGGGCAAGGTAAAGAAAATGATCGACATTTCACAGCAAAAGATTTTGAATGGGTTTGACGTTAATTTTAGGGAAATTCATTTTAATTTAATTATTCACAACTAATGTAGTATTATTTCTACTTTATTAAATTTTTTTACCACGACCTAAGTTTCCTTGCATGACAATATCTTAAGGTAGGCAATTTGTTAAGATTCCTTTAAGATATCTTCACAAATTGCCTACCTGAAGATGTTGACATACAACGTATCCTAGATCATGATAAAGAATTTAAATAAAATAAAAATAATATTAAATCACATAGTTTCATTTAGTTGTGAAAAATTAAATTCAAAACAAAAGATTTGATAAATATAATGGTGAAATTGCACGTACCACATACGACTGGCCTAACATAATATAGTATACAAGCTTATAGAATATTTGCTAAAACGGAACCGATTGGCAAAATATCCAATAGTAGAGACGAGCCCAGTAATGTTTCGACAAACGGACTGACTACACACTTAACTACTGCCCGTAACTTACTAACGATTTTTTAACTGATGCAGCTGAAAAGTGAACAATAATCTAAACGGCTATTTTAGAAAACAAGATATTAGACGTATATATTCCATTATAAATGAGCTGCGCACAACAGACAGTTCTAGAACACAGCAGAATTATTGTTCCAGCGCACGTACTAACTATCGATTGTTAAAGGAAACATAAATGTTTGGTCTAGGTTTCTGACTCCATAAGCTATTAGCATTACACTCCAAGAAATTTGTTTCTATTACATATTTTCACCGTGCCCTTTGCATACAGTGTATATATACAAATTTGTGACGATGAAAATATTTATATTCAATACATGCACACTTGGTTTTTCAACAGGGATGGTAATAATCGAATAAATAATGGATGAATTGGAATGGATATTACACTTAAACTCAGTAAGTAATATATATAATATTGAAATTGACATTTCTCCAAATTATAATCAGTAGATTATTACTAAAACTTTACTTTATTTGACAGAAAACAATTTTTGAAGATCTGAAATGAGAGATAATTATATTAGTAACAATACGTTGGAATTAAACGTGAATAGAACAATTACATTAATTATTTCTAGCGTTAAAAGTGGAAAGGAAAGTTAATTTAGTTTTTATTAGTGAGTTAAACTAATTGCTTGTAAATGTAATTAAATTAGTCACTAAATCATTAAAGTTCACACCAAATTTCATGTTGTAAAACGTACTAACACAAAGTCCATCAAAAATGATTGCTAATTTAATAAAATCATCATTTTGGTCGAAATTAAATGCCAATTTGCCAGAGTCAACGGCTTATAAACTTTAATTGACCTTTTACAATGGTCAAATTTTCAGAAAATGTACACATTTTTAATACCTAATTTACCGGACAGTCAGTTTTCTATGTAACTCAGGAACTCGCCTTTTTGGTCAATTTTAGTCACCTAAATTAAATAAGTGTATAAAATGACCATTTTTGAAAAAGAGGAAAATTATGTGAAACTAATTTATTTTGCAGCTAATGGACTCGTGCAACAATGTGTATATATATATGTATATGTATAAATATATATATACATATATATATATATATATATATATATATATATATATATATATATATATATTTTTTTTTTTTTTTTCTTTTTTTTTTTTCTTAATTTTACTTATCGTCAGCTGCGTTATAAAAATTAGGATTAAATAAATAAAGTCAATAAATTCATTAATTAAGTTCTACTGCAGATGAACTTATGCGTAAATCTAAGTGAAGACTAAAAGTAGTTCCGTACATAACCGATAGAATTTATTACATTGCCCATAAATTTCGAAATATAATAATGAATTAAGCGCGAATTTTATGCGACGTAAGGTCAACAAAAATGCAATCGCTTATGCTATTTTTACCTTTCTGTGTGATACATACAAATTCGTCCCTTTATTTCTGTGCTCTGTTCATGTTTTTTGTTCATTTCAATAAATCACATTGTGAATAAGACTGCAAAGATTTTAGGCTCCATTTTGACAGAAAATTTGCTTTCTCCATACGATTTACCTCTAAGTAACAAACTCTGGTATTAGCGTGCAACTGTATTAAATATGTTTAGAGCTATATTAACAAAAAAATACCTAGACGGTTTTAAATATAGAAATCGTCTTATATTTTAAGTAAAACTCATCTGTTTAATGCAGAAAATGCTATCAACGCATTTTCTGTTTCATTACGTTTATTTATTGATGAAACTTAACATTTCCCATGAGAAAAATTGTCAGCATATATTTCGTCTTGTATATATTTCTCAACTTTTTACCAATATAGGATTATTTGCAATTTGAGTAGCTACTGGGTAACAAATTGAGTCGCACTGCAAAAAGACTTCTAATTTTAGTATTTGAATTTCATCACTTAAAAATATATTAATAGGTTAGTTCAACATGTGGAACACAGCTGGTAAAATTGTGAGATTTTTTTCGTGTAAACAAAAAATGAGACTTTTTCACAGATATTGAATTAAACTTTTTTTGCAGTGCATATATTTCTAGATCTTTAATCACATGAATGGTATCAACGCATATGATGAATAACTTGATTAAAACAGTAATCACAAAAAATACCCAAATGAAATATTGCAAATGCAAATATTCCATTTAATATAAGTATTTTAACAAGTAACATCAGGTGAATGTGTAATGAACGTTTTTATTTCGGAAAATAAAGGGGCTATTAAAAGAGCAAGTTTTTCCTTAAGAAATTACTAACAACGTGAAGGTAGCTTTCTTTTCGGAAGATGATATACTATTTTACTGAGCTTTGTTTATAATTTTATATAGGAAAAAAATCAAGAAAACCGCCATGCAGTAGAACCATTTTATACTAATAAATTATTTCAGTTCATACCATCCGCTCATAACTTATTTTTTTAAGTACTTATAGCTTAGGATTCCTTATTTTTCTGCAATGCAGTTCCACATTACAACTCGCTACTTTAGTTACTCCACAAAATTAAGTATAAAATTCTACCTCTAGGTTCTGTAAGTACAATAGAGAATGCAACTGCTTCGAATAGTCTTTAAAGTGACAAGTAAAGAAGATTATATTTAGTGAATTATTTAATATTTTTGATAGATTTGAGCTATACTAGAAATTTTTGGAAAATAACGAAATAATATCAAAATATAAATAACAATTTAATCAAAATTTAAACGATATAATTCTAACCTTGCGTAACAAATATAACCAGTTAAATAATTTTAAACTCACTTGCATAGGTAAAGTTATATTCACATTGAACAAATTCAGTTCCAAATAATAAAAACAAACTCCAAATTAAAAACCTTCCCGTCATACTTAATTCCATAATTCAACACCCTTTTATCAATAGCAAAGCAACACTAACTGCAGCATTATTTTTTATACTGTTTAAACTTTTGTAGGCACAGCGTTTGCATTATCACATATTATTGTTCATTAATACAAAAGATCCAACAGAACGAATATATATTTTGAGATATAAGTGTGATCCGTTGTACCTAGCAGGAATAAATTTTGTTAATACGTTTATACACATGTAAAAAACTAAAAATGTTGGGTATCTGCATATTGAAAATATTTGTAAAAAATAATTGGAAAATAATTGACAAGGCCATTTTTGGTCTATTGGTCTTTATGTCTACTTGTGAGTGGGGACATAATTGGGGCGTAAAATCTACACGTGAATATCGCCAGAATTTTTTCACTTCAAATTCTAAACAAATTACATTTGGAGTCCGTCAAAATCGCTTTTCTTATTGACACTGTTCAATAATCCATGAAATTAAAAAAGGTCGGATACCTTGTATGCCCATTCTAAAATTTCCCCACTAGTATTTTTGAGTGTTATCTGATATATAGGCGCATTAATGTGCAACATTTTACAAAATTTTAACTGTCTTCTTGTTAAATCACATCTAAGAAAAACGTATTTTATATACAGAGGACAAGGCAAGGTTTTATTGACTTACACCATATAAATGTACTATTTATATATAGTTTCTATGATGAGATACATATTGAGAATATTGTACAAATAAAATTGAACAGTGAGTATATATGAAGTGATTTTGAATTCAAGTGACATTATATAATTCAAAAAGCAATTTCAGTTTCTGTTTGAAATTTGCCTTCTACCACATCAACACAACGCATGTTACATGGATTTAATAATATGTGTGCTGCTATATTGATACGAGCAAAACCGGAAATGCGACTGATTGGACATATCAGTTGACCGGAAATAAGCGACGGCAGATGCTGCCCGCAGCTTGAATTATTGTATGATTTTAGTTTTTGTCTATAGTAACATCATGAAAAATTGTATATGTACATAAAGCCTATAGCCAGATAAATATAGGCAATCCGCCTTTGATCTAATGATGTGATTTAATTAAATCGCCATCAACGTTTGTTATTGCTGTGTTAAATTTTAACTTATAATATTCAATCATTCGCAGCAATATTGCTTAGAAGGAAATAAAACAAAAATTAACCAAAGAAAATGCATTGCAAAACTCAAATATAAAGGAAATATAAGCAGCGTAAAGGTGATATTCTAAAAAAACGGTGAACGCTTTATATTAATTTATTTTATTTGGTTATTTTATTAAGGAAATCTTAATTTTTTTTTACAACATTGGTGGCTATTTTTGGGTAACATACAATTTGTGATATTTCTATATGTAAATTACATTTCAAAAAAATAAAAAATATATCTTTAATTTTTTTATGGTTATATTATAATAGCAAGACAGGGAGGTAAAAATTCTACAAAAGATTCTTTATACTTAGTACAAAGTTCAACCTAAGAAGCATGCATTTGTATCAAAAACGCAGAGAGACTCCAAATTCATTAATGTGTACAGATTTTTTATACTGAATTCGAAAAAGGAAAGAAGTGTTGAGATAAATGACATTGTATGACCTTCATTTCCATACTAGCGCTTAAAAAACAAACTTCACACGAACACAGTTGCGGGCATTCGCTCTATGATTGCTTTCAAATGTAAATATTTCTTTGGCCTATACGTAGCGATTTCGATAATACAGTAGAACGGCCTATGTATAATTTAAAAGAAACGATTTTTTTTATTAGAAAATTTGAACTTACTGGACTTTTCTTTGACATATTCATATTTATACAGTTCTACTTTTTATCATTGTTGTCAAGTAAAAACATTGTATATTTTTTGGGCTTATTTCACAAAAATCTATATGTTGAAAAATATTTTTAGAGTCGTTGTAACTTCTTTAAAATTTAAACCATATTATAATAAAATTTTACAGTTTAATTTGAGTACTAATTAAGTAACGAAAAAAGTGTAAATTAATTTATTTTTAAACATAACTCTGTCGGATGTGTTTACCAAAATACACTATTTTAATAATATTAAGTTGCTTCAAATTACAAGAAAAAAAAAAACAATTTCTATTGTTTTTTTTCAGTACTAATAAAACAACATCAAGCGACGTAGCTAGATGTTTCCTTAATCATAAGTACATTTGGAAATCGGCGCATGGTCAAGTTTTTAAATGAAGTTAATTTCTAAATAAGTTTTAAGTGACTTCTCGGTTGGTTAAAACGACTAGCGAGCAGTGACGTGTACGTGAACAAGATAAGGGTCTACACTCGAGTCTCCGCGGTACTCTGAATTTGCAAGTCAAATAAGTTGGAATTATATTTATGTTTTATATTTAAGCAAAGCCACTCTGGAAATTTTCAGCGAAATATTTAGACCCTAAGTATTTTTTGTAGGTTTACACCTCGTTCGTCCATGACATAATTTTTGTTTAGCTTTAATTTTGCTTTCCAATTTTCAACTTGTTAATAAAGAGCTGACCAAAAAGTTTTAAATTTTACGCCTACACTCAATGGCAAGAATCAATTTTCTATACATTTTCACTGTATTTTATTTCGACTTGTTACAATAAATTATAAAATTGAATAAAATTGTAATCATTGAAAACATTATGTTTTAACATTGAGTTAACCCCATAAATATATACACGTGAAATTTCAGTGAAATGATGAGAGCGAAATATTCAAACAAAAAAACTGAGTTGCTTATACATTAAAAACTATAGAACAACGAAGCTAAAAACGATATTTTATACATATTTTCGAAATTTTTTTTCAAAAACATTTTCCAAAAATTACTTTCAGGTTTTAAATCTATTTTTATGTATCATGTGCGTTTAAGCCAACTCCTGCTGGTAAGTCTGGATTATAATGTAAAGTATGTAAAATTAACATATTGAAGTCGTTACTTCAAAAACCAACAATAATCCGACAGGGAATTTATAATTTCCTGTGTCGTATAATTTTGACGACACTACTTCCTTGAACGATAGTATCAAAAAACTCGTGACTCTTTTGGAATGCTCCGAATAATGATAATTATTTCTAACAAGGAAGGAAGGCTACAAAGTAATTTCAAATTATTACTACAAAAATATATTATTTCTCTTTGTTTATGGTAATGTTGAATGTCTACCGTTTTGGTCTTGTTAGATATTTATATTCCTGGAAAGCAACAACAACAAAGAATTTTGTTTAATTCATGTGGCATGCACGTTTTTACATATCTGACAATTTTTATCCCATAACTTTTAAAGAGGTGAAATGGTTTTCAATAACAATTATTACGCTCTTGCTAAATAACAATGACTTAAATTTGAGAATGAATCGAACTCATTTCTAAGTGGTCTTCAACAAACTGCAGTGATCTTCATATTGTAACAAAACTATTTGCTTTTTTATTTACCGGAGTATCGTTAACAATTTACGAGCAATTTAGTAATCGGTACTAAAAACTTTTTCGTTCAAATCTTCTATCCAAAAATAATAACTTGTAATCTTAAAAATTGTATTTATAATAATATATCAGTCCAGAAGTTAAGTAAAACTAAAATAAAAAAAAATTAGTAAATCTAAATATTTTATTGTGTTATAAATATGTCTATAATTAATAGACAAGTGATCAGAAAATATTTATTCATTTTTTTTTAATATACAAGTGTTTATTTTGTAGACTAGAATTGAAGTGTCAAAAATTCAAATCCTTTTATATCACATATTGTCTGCACAAATATTTATTAAAAAAATTAACATTAATTTTAAGTGGTTTTTTTAACAAGTTATGATGACTGACGAGTATACATTGGTTTAAACTTAATAAGGGGAAGCACTCAACGGTCAACGGTGCTCTCAATTTATAAATCAAATGAGACTGAGTCAAATTTCTTTTTATGTTAGGACCTTTACAAAATGCTGTGTTGTGGCATTGGAATGAATGAACGACATCGCAATAACAAGTGGTGTGAAGACGTGTCGCAATAACTTCATCACTGCTGATATCGTGTAATGAGGCACTAACCAGTTTTCGTAAAATGTGGACTACACTAAATGCTTTCGTATACACCTTCTGCTAGAAATAGGACGCTTAAAGAGAAACAGGTAAGGAAGTACTGAGTGTATCCATATCACAATTGTTATAGCACAAATAGTAGGTATATAATGGTCCATTACGGGATAAGTTTCAAAACAAAGTATAAGAAGTTGAAAAAAGTTTAATCAAAAGAGAATATCTATCGGGAACATAGATAGGTGCTTATATTTGATGAATGCCAATAATCATATTTTAATTTTTTTTATTATTTTAAATTTCCCATTCCATCCATTGCCGGACTAGTTGAAAATGTCGTAAAGATATTTCAGCTTCTTTCTTGTAAAAAGTCTACGCAAAGGGCAGAGTGTGATAACTGCAACGATGGTTCATTCGGAGTATTCAGTGCCCATTTAAATAAGATGATATATGGGATCACCGCGGGATACCAAAACGAACGTAATAACGATAGTAAACATTTTTATATATTCAAATCTGTATTGCGTTTTGGGACGCACAAAGCAATATTTAATTTTTGTGGTCACGTGTTGTCCCTCAAAATAAAATCAGCTGTGAAGTCCATTATGATGCCTAGATTCTTGAGCGGTTCCACCATATGAATAGACTGCCCGTTTATGGCGAGCTTCAATTTGCCTCTCCCGATCTTGCTACCTGAGCCCTACTTCCCGTAATTAGAAAACAGAGTTTGAAAGGGTTTAATAATAAAATATGTTTACATGATCAATTCCATATTTTATAAATAAGTTTTACTGTACTCTGATTTGCTCGAAATATGTGCCGTGTACATAGTTAAAAGTAGCGGCCCGAGCATTTACATCTAGAAACGACATGAACTTTAGAGTTTGATTATCATCGAATATTTTGACGGACTGACACCGTCCCTTAAAATAGTTTTTAAATCATTCACACGCGCATTCTGGTAAGCCGTAATATTGTAAATAAGCCATTGAAATTGGCAAATTTGGCAATAAACACACGTGAATAATCCAAAAGAACAACAACAGTAGCCTCCTCTCTGTAAGCTGAAGATAGGATATCGTTATTAATAGATAGAAGTGCTATGAATGTACTGTATTGACCACGGAAACCAGCTTTGGTAAGGGGAAGTGTTTGAAGGATTCTAAAAACTTTTAAGTTGATTACAAATGATTTTTCTGTGATTTTAGACATTACCGGTAGAATGCTTATAGAGCAAAAATCGCTTAATGACTGCACGCTACTTTTCCTGCCTATTGGGATAACAACTTTTTTTTCCATATCTCAGGATAGGCGGAAGAAGTGAGCGACAGATTCACAAATCTGGTCATCATGGTAAAGGTGAACTGTAATATTAGTTTCAGCATCCGTCACTCCGACAGCTTCGAACTTTAAAGAGTACACAATTTTCACATAATATCTTCACTCACCCTCTAAAAAGACATTTTTGTCTCAGTGAATCGATGGGTATCACAGAAAGAAATGAGATCAGCGTCGATACTATCGGAGGAAGGTAGCGTTGCAAAGTGATCGATGAAGTGATCAGGATCGCAGAGATCGTGTGGCAGGTTATTTTTTTTTCTTTTACTGATGGGATATATTGTTTCCAAGCTACACCAGATACCTTTGCTATCTCTACGATGCATGCTTACATAAATAAATCATGCTTTTATCTCCCTTACCAGCAATTTATAATAATACAAATGTATGTCTCTATTTGATTTAACAGTTTTAGAGCGGGCTCGATCACGCAAACGCATCATGGGACGGATCGTGTCCGTTATCCACGGTTTAGATGAAGAGCGCGCTGTTTGCTCCTTCACAGACGTCGAAAATCGACAAAATGCTAATGATAAATTTATTACCAATTTGTTCGTTATCATTACCCATTGCAACGTTTTTCCAACTTTTGATACCGCTGAAACAAACAACTCCTTATCTATTTTATTAAAATAACGGGAACGCAATTTACTACCAGCTATTTGTGGTTTTATGATATTGAGTATACATTTTATAGTAGTATTTAAACTTATATATGAATGGTATTGTACACAGAAAAACTACTATATCCAAGGTCATTTTAAATAGGCTTATAAATACAATAGAATCAAATTCATTGCCCAAATACTGAAGTCATTTTGATGGAAAGCATAATTGATGGAGAGCATAATAAATTAGTCTTGTATATAAGTCGTTTGCTATATATTTTACCATAAGTTTGAAGTTTCTTTCGACAGGTGAGAGAATTATTATGCTACACGAAAGTCATTAAGCAACATGTAACTAGAATATAGTTACATTCTGAAGAGTGACTGAAGAAAAAACTTAATCATCTTGCTCGAAAGAAAATAGTAAATATATGAAGTTTTTCTTCTTGCCTCAAAAGTGATCTTTGTTTTTAATGTAAAAGTAAAGAAATATTTCTGAAATTGTTTTAATATGTTTTTTCCATTGTTACATAATATTTTTTTACAATTTTTAATAACACATCAGAACATTTTGTTTACTTGATTGAAATAAAATATGATTACGGGTACAAACATATGTTTATTTATCATGCCATTATCGTTATCTTATACATTAAGTCTTTGTTATCGTTATCTTATACATTAAGTCTTTGTTATCGTTACCTTATACATTAAGTCTTGATTGAAATTAAATATGATTACGGGTACAAACATATGCTTATTTATCATGCCATTATCGTTATCTTATACATTAAGTCTTTTTTGTCTAATTTTCTTGATTACTCCACCAACACACACAATAATAATAATTATTATAAATAATTTCGTTAAAAACCAAAAGTTGATGTAGGACTTCCGCTTGATGGCAACGTGGATTTTAAAAAACCTTTGAACTTCGTCACTTGCGGAATTTGATTCGTTGTTACTGTGCCATTCTTGAGAGGTTATTATGCTCAGAGTTGTATTCGTAACATTCCATTCGGCTGGGAAAGTTGGGATGTCCTGAAATATTATGGTTTAAATTAGTATATATTAGTATTTCTTATGAACCAATATTACTACGTCATCTAACGAATGAATTTTAGGTAGAGCCCATCTAAATATTAATAAGAAACCAATGAAACATGAATAAGACCCTTATGAAGTTTTAAGGGTACAAAGTGGTAATATTAAAATATTCCTTTTTTTCGTAATGTAAAAATCTGGCCAACTATATTCCTTACAGGCGTTGAACACAGTGTGTATTTCAAAAATTAAAAGATCCTGATATATTTGCGTAGGCTTCCAAAAAGCCTATTCTTTTAAGAGGAAATGTACATATATATATATATATATATATATATATATATATATATATATATATATATATATATATATATATGTATAGCATATGTCTGAAGATATTCTATCTCATATTATGGAAAATTAATGTTGATGTCTTATTAGTATTTTATACGATACCTGACACTGCTAGGAAAAAAAGTTCAAGTACTTTATTGGCCCACTAAAATTTCAATATAAATATTTTTGAGTTGCTAAAATATACGCAAGGTAATTTGTTTTAATAATATGCCAAATTTTTAATTTACACGTAATCTGTCTTTGAGGAAAACGGCCGTAATAGATAGAGACGCAGACACGTGTATGATTTTGAAAGGGTTCCGTTTTTTGTATTGATAAACAGAATTCAAAAACATATGTTCTTTAATGCTGTATGAAATGCAATTTTAAATATTCGTATTGTTTTCAGTGTTACTATGTTCTTGAATGTCGTTATGGAAAATGTAATCATCAAATAATTAGAAATTATGTAAATCAAATAAAGACATTTTCTACTTTTTAATACTGATTAAAAATGTTGATTAATAATATGGAAATATTAACATTCCGTTTACGTGCAATGTGCATTAAGAAATATTACTCTCCATAACTTCTCATTTAGTTCCAATATTTTTCCAGCACCCACAATGTAGTTGCATCCGATATAATAAAGGAGCGCGAATAACACATGCATATGAATTGTTAGATTGCTTGATACAAAAGTCAATATTAATTGCTGAAAAGAATTTAATTGTAAACAATGAAAAACCATAGAATATTAGTATTTACTAATGTGAGTTGATTAAAATTCAATGGAAAATCTCAAGTTGCAAGTTATCAAAAAGTAGGCGACACATAAATAAACTAGTGATAATATTTTAACGAAAAATAATACTTACAGAAAAACTAGAATAATTGGCCACAGTGCTATTTGTAAGTAAATTTATTGCAAAAATATCCTGCATGGATTTCGGACCAATCAGAAAATTGCATTCGTATTCGTCTCGAGGCCACCTATGGATAAAACATATTTTCGTAAATTTGGAGTGGTTCTTATGAGCAGCATATAAATTCTTACACACGGTTTATAAAAAACTAGCGGTCCGGTACGTGCTTCGCTACGTATAAAGTGAAATATTAAAAAAAATTAATTGGAACATCAAATTCATTTATTCAAACAAAAACAATTTTTATTAATTGCTAGCTATTTTAAAACTTAATCCAAACATTAGGATAAACAATATTTTTTGTTTTTCCATTTTGAGCATGAATAAACAAACGGCTGGGGGTACCGACTCTGGAACAGGCAACATAAAGTTGGCCGTGTGAAAAACATGATTCCTTAAAATTCACACCACAAACGTTAAGTGTTTGCCCTTGGGCTTTGTTAATGGACATCGCAAATGATAAACGCACATGATATTGTAATCGTTTGAATTCAAATGGCATATCAGTTGAAATCATAGGGATACGCGGTATCAAACAAACTTTTCCTTTTGATTTAGCAGTTAAGATCGTAGCTTCAATCAAATTTGGCAGTAAGTTTTTCACTGCCAATCTGGTGCCATTACACAGTTTTGGTGGATTAATATTTCGCAATAATATAATCAAAGAACCAACTTTCAGATTCAAGCAATGCGGTAGCATACCAGCCGGTTCCAATGAATTTAAAAATTTAATTGGATAATTAATTGCTTCATCTTTATTCATAACACTGTCAATTGATTTATATGTCGTGACTACACCTGGCAGTTTCGCTTAAATTTTAAAATTAATGGCATTGATATGATATGTAGAATTGAATTCCTGCTCCCGTTGCAATTCACGATCAAACAAATCATGCATCTCACGATTTGGTGAGGTCATACCCAATTGTAGTAATGCTTTATTTACAATCGTTAGACACATATCTTCAATTATTATCAAAGCTTCGTTGTTCATTTCGAAGGTAATCTACAAATCAGGATTTCTTGCATGATGACGCATACGAATTAAAATATCTTCTGCTATATAATGTTTATATTTGTTCAATAATTCAAGTGGATTTGATGGCATACATGTTGATAATATAATGGCAAACAGCATTCGTATTTGTTGTTGATGAGCTGAAGTAGATGCATCTTGAAGTGTTGAATCCCAATGTGCATCATCCTCCAACAAATGCAAAAGTTGACATGCTTCACGATATGTTTGACACAAATGACCGTTGACTGTTCTCAATTCTTGAAATGATTTTGGGTCATTGACGTTAACTAATAACAATCTCAAATAAAAACACTCAGCATTGTTTGGATGTACTGTATATATTCTCCCAATTGCATCTGTTTGGAAAATGTCAGGATGCCCATGGACTGCTGTTCCTTGTTTACGTCTTTGAAATTGTTTCGAAGACACATTCAATGTGTAATACTGAGGCACTTCAGAATATAACAAATTTATCGCAAAAGTATCAGTTTCGCATAATTTGAAAAAAGCTGTCAACGTAGTCGCTGGTAGTTGTGCTGCTTTTTTCAATACATTTGCTACATTAAAATAAACACGTTGGCCATTCTCAAGATGCACTGCCAAGTGAACAACCACAGGATGTCTTTCGTGCATTGGAAACGACTTAATCCTCCAGACAGCTTCATTACTACTAATATAGCGCCCAATTTGATACTGAGTAATTTCATTATTTCTATTATCACCAGCAACACCATATCTCTCCCTTTATTAACATACTTGCAAATATATTTAATGGATTTGACTGAATTACAATACTCCACATTTATATGAGCATTGAATTTTTTCGATAATAATGGACAATACGGAACCACCCAACGATTATCAACTTCAACGTCCTGGATACGCATTCTAATGGTTGCCGTTTTGCCATTATCATTAGGTGATCTACGTCGATACAACGGATATCCGTTATTGCCCGTTATTGTGTCTGAAGTCAATTGCCTTGGGTATCGTTTCGAACACTTTCCATCAATCATACATGGCGAATTCATATTTAGTTCACCGCACGGACCATATATCATGTTTTTAACGACAACTTGAAATAACTCAGGATCAACAGTTAGATCAGGAATTTCAGCTGATATAACGTTATCGATTTGATCCGGAGTTATTTTATGTCAAAGCCAGCCAAATTATTATATGTACGTGCGGCAATCCCCTTTTTTGCCATTCGATGGAGTACATATGGCAACGCACATCTCCAAATACACATAATTTCACAATTAAATCCATAAGTGCTTTCAATTTTTGACTGTCCTTCAAATAAATTGTTTTTGATGTCATCCCACTGCGGATTACAGGTAAATGTAATGAACAGATCTGGTCGACCGTATCTTTGTACATAAGACATTGCGTCTTGTGCATATTCGTTCATATTCCGTGGGCTACCAATACACGAAGATGGCAATATAGTTAAACGTCCGATGTCATTGACATTAGCATCATTCGCTATCTCATCTTGCAAATGAATATATTCTTCGGAACTTAATTTTGCTTGGTTAAAACGAATAAAATTAAGACGTTCAGTTTGTATTTTGGCACACATATCTACGATGTACTGATATAGTTTACCACATCTCAAGATATAATTTTGTTCTTGTGGACAAACCATCAATCGATACGAATAAAAATTCATGGCACTAATTTTTTTCTGTACATGTAGACCTGAAAATAAGTACAAAATGTGACTTTAGAAATTTATACAAATGATGAAATGTCAACACACTGAAAATAGGTCAATTATTTACTTGTTCGTGGATCAATCATTGGTATATTGATATGGTAGCCATCGTCACCTTTCCAATGCAATATTGGGTATTGTAATGCATCGTAACTACGATGAAGTTCCGAAACACGTTGCAATTACTCATTTCTGCGATTAAGTACAATATCACGGGATTGAAACTGATCACCAAGAATTACAATTGTAACCTCATCAATTGTCGATGCATTGAATCGCCTTTCATGCTCTCCAAAAGATGTTCTATCAGCCCTTATTACGATTTTGTGATTGTCAGATGGCATATGATCGAGAGCAATTTTGAACAATTTAACTAATGCGTTATGCTGATGGAAAAATCTTTGTAGCTCACGAATAATTTCTCGTCTTGTATCAAAACAATTGCACAACGTTGATCCAATTCACGATTTTCATCACCAATAAAATAAATTTGCAAAAATGTATGATCAGTGTCAGGGTATGGCAATAACGAACCAGCTTAATGATAAATCTGGCCCTGAATCTGTAACATGTATGCAATTTTAGGTAGATGTTGTATCATAATTTTTAAAACTATCGAATACTTTATGATTCAGATTGTATTAACATGGGACAATCCTGTTGAAGTATTTACCTTAAACGTCGGCATAAAATTATCTCTAATAATTTGAGTACCACCAAAAGAAGTCATTTGAAATGCCGAATTGTATTATTGAATATTACTCAAAAAGTGCTTCGACTTTTGAGATGTCCCAAAAATTAATGAATACAATGGTTCGGGTGGAGTTTCTAACGCTGGCAATCTCACTTTGCCAGTAGCACAACACATGCCAGGCGTTTCACCTGGAAAGTTGGCCGCATCACAATGTTGTCATATTGCGCCCATCATCGCAATGTATCCGTACACACTATAATCAATCTGACTGTTGTAATTAAAAGCAGCACGCATCATTTCAGCCAAAACAGCACGACGTATTCGTGATCGCCGTGCAAGATTCAGTACAGGTACAGGGTCAACAGATCTATTTCGTGCATTACGTTCACGCTGCGATGCAGTAGCTTGTGCGGGTTCATCTGCAGTCTGTGATCGTCTTAGTAATGCCCCATCATTTGCATTACGCGTTCGGCGACCTATAATTGCTCGTCTTGCTCGTGGCATTTTTCCTTCAATTCAAAAAGAATAAATCAAATTAAAAAAATAATTTCTACATTAATGTACACAATATGTTTTTTTCAAGTAGAGAAACACACATGCATACATCTAATTCACTTCAACAGTTCAAATCTTACCGTTTGTGTAAATGCGTTTGACAATTTAATTCATAGTACATTTGAACATAAAATATAAACACAAAGCAAAAATTATCGCTGACAATTTGCTTTAATCAAACCACGTCCAAAATGAAATGACCGCATGAATGACATAACAACATGCTTTTACTGTCAACACTGAAAAAAGTATCAATTTGACAGCACAATCGCCATATGAAAAAAGATTCAATTTGACAGAAAAATCCTCATTTACAAAATGATCCGCCATTTATTGACTTCAGTTGTTACAAAAAATGTGATAAATGAAGAAGCACTCTACCGATTTTGTTCAAACTTCACATAAACCATCTACTTAATAGTCCAAACAAAGCCTAAACATTTGGTTTGGATAGGTGAGCCCGTTCTTGAGTTATAAAATTACAACGAAAAGTGGCATTGATTTTTATATATATATATATAGATAAATACTATTCCGATGGTGACGATAACAAAAGGCGTTTATTCTTCCATACTTGAAAATCTCTATAAAGTTTAAAACAACCGAAAAATAATTATTTCGTGGCATGGCAATTAAAAAAAATTACTAGAATTAGAATTACAAAGGAAAAATCAAGTTCTTGTATTGGGAAATTTACTATTGTAGAATGCGCTGACGGATTTGGAAGTTAACAGACTGTATGGGATTTTCATTTATTCATTCTGGTATTCTATATTATTAATATAGAATACTAGTATGACATAGATAGCCTTTAAAGCCTTATATGTCCTTATATGTCAATATTTTTGTGTAATATTATAAAGATTGGGAATCTTCTCCGTTTCGCCTGGGAATCTTCTCCAGGGTCGCCTGTTTCTATTTTTATCCTTCTGTGATAAAGATAGAAACAGGCGACCATTGACAATAGTAAAAACATGCCAAAATATCTGAATTGAAGGGTTTTATGCTATTTTAAAAAAGGAGGATTTAGATAATATGATAATAGTTAAGGAAAATTAATTGGTAAAGTTTCCCAAAACAACTAAAATTTATCAACATTTACATATAAATAAAATAGACCAATAAAACTCCCGCTCCAATTAATACTCGTTGACATAAACAAGATAAAGTCTTTATTTACCTCTGGTGTAAAACAACCAGAAGTAAATAAAGACTTTGTCTTGTTGTATTCATGCTACGAGGTATATCCGTCAACTAATTTTATTAATAATAAACAATAAATAAGTGCAGTAAAATCAGTATATACTCTTCAGTACATATCTTATGAAATTTGAAAATAATTTTAACAATCTAACAAACAAAAATGAAAGGGAAATAATGAAGTTTTTGAAATAAATAGGCAAAAGACCATATTCCTTTACATTTTAACGAATTGTTTAAATTATTTGTCTTTTAAAAAAAAAGTTTTTGTTAAATAACAGACCTATACTTAGTTTTGTTACTGAAAGCGCACGTAACCTGCTGCCTCGTCTTAAACCTCAGAGTAGCTACTCCTTTGCTTGTTACTTGCACACTCTCCGACCCATCAGGCTGTAAGACACCATGTCCTACTGAACTGCACAATAAAACCACAGCATGATTTGCTGATTAACACTCAAACTTCTGATGTAACGTCAAAATCAATTCGATTTGCGTTTTCTAACTCTTTCTATAATTATGAAAATCTTTCATTTTTAATCGAATTCAGAAAAGAATATCATCAAATCGATATGATTTTTACGTGTAAGGGGCAGACAATAATTGAATTGTGCGGTAATTTTTTTATTTGGAAAGTCATATAACTTTATATAACCCCAGTTCATAACTTATATAACCCCAGTTCGGATTCATGAAAATTTAGTTATAATTTGACCATGTAAATCGAAGATGAATATGACTGTCAAGTGAAATGAGCAATCATATTTTTTGTAGGTGTACATCTACGTGAGGGGGAAAAAGAATTGTCGCCTTGGCGCTGATCCTATAAATCTATAGTAGTTTATAAATTTTATATGTTCGTAAACGATATTTTACTGCAAAAATTCTGACTTATTAGTCGTATTTTCGTTACTTTACACTTTTAAAAGTACTTCTTATTCCGACTTGAAGATATTCTATGTTTTTGTAAACAATTTTCATAGTTATTTGCGTTTATGTTTAATACACTGTTTTTTTTTAATTAAATGAATATACCTGTATCTTTTAATTAAATGAATATGCTTGGATCTTATATTCATTTGTGTTAATGAGCATGATGTCTAAATCTCCTCAAATTATAATGTCTCAGATATTAGACGGATTAATTTGGTACGCATATTTACGACACATAAAATAAACCTGTCTACTACATACAAATTATTATAGCCCGGAAAAATCTTTAGGAGCAATTCGTGTGATATAAATGTAAAATACACCTAATTAGAAAATATTGAAAAAAGATATTAAAAATTGTTTTGTAATATATAATTTTCGCAAAAAGTACCGAAAATTTAATATCAGTAAAAGTATGAATTAAGATAAGTTCGCAGAAAGATTTTGCAAAACCGTCTTTTATATTTGTTGCTGTTCATTTTAACGGTAAAAGTATGGACACTTCTGAAATAAACATGTTTGAACACGGTTCATATATATATTTATATATATATATATATATATATATATATATATATATATATATCTTCACACATAACAAGTTAGAATATACAAATATGTAGACAGCAATTTAATACATTAATCAAGTAAATATTAAAAACTTTCCTGATTTTAGTTTCACTTCCGGAAATCATTTTTAAATTAAGTCCTAATCAGTGAAATAGTCTTTGGTTAATTATGCGAACATCTTCTGTGCTACATAGTAACAGAGATTTAGAAAAATATGGAGTGAAAAGAGAGATTTATAATAAGAAAAGTAACGGACATCCAAATATCAACAATAATATTCTGCATGGTATAAATAAATATATAGATAGAATATTTAGATATTATCTCTAAATATTATGTCTATATATTTAGAGATAATATCATGATTGAATTTTGGAACTAATAAAACATGAGTTAAAATCTGAAGACATTCGTTTTTTAATATTTTATTTAAAAAAGAAAATATATGAGCAGTTTTTATGTGATATTGGCACATATAATCTTAATTTTAAATCTGACTTTTTTAATTTAAATGTGAATTAACTTTACAAAATTTCGTCTTAAGAATTTAAAAGGAATTCCTAAACCAGTGGACTACATAATTTTAATATTCCAAATAAAAAGACCCACTCAGTGGCTCCGTAATATATTTAATATACTTACTTATACAGGACGAGTTCCGGGATCCATATTTCATGGTTCCTGACAGATAAGTGGTCAGTTCTGTTGTAAATTTCCCGCGGCCACGATATGGATTTATTCGCCCAAGACTGTATTAGTGGGCAGAAGAATGAAAAACTAACTTTATTATTCAGTTTTTAGCATCAGACGCTGAGGAATAATCAATCTAGAACGATAAGGGGCAGGTAATTCAAATGAGAATTGATATTAGTAAATTCTTTTGGTTAAACATTTCGAAGGAAGGTAACTAAGACTTTCTGCTTGTCAGGTAATTATCAAATAATGTTATTTAAAACTATACCTAATGGAATGTTCAGATATTTCCTTTACGGGAAAATAAAGGACTTATTATTTTTGTTGAGTGTTTATTATTGTGTAAGTGTTTATTATTTTTGCTATATAAGAAAATATGTTTGACGATTTTGAGTTTTCTCTGAAAAAAAACGAGTTTTGTTGTCTACTTAATACCTGTATTCGTATATTGAATATATTTGGCGTTAATTTTGTAGAAATTCATTATTCACAATTAAATGAAACTACGTGATGTAGTATTATTTCTACTTTCTTTAAGTTTCGTTGTATTACATCTTTGCTAATTGCCCACCTGAATATGTTGTAATACAACGAAACCTAGGTCATGGTAAAGAACTTAAAGAAAGTGGAAATAATAGTACATCACATAGTTTCATTTAATTGTGGGCCTGTATTCATTCTGAACCTAAATTTTATAACTAATTGTAAAAATGTACGGAATTTTCTTTTCAATAATTTAGTTCTCATATCTCTTTATAAGGCCTCTTGAGGTCTATTTTTGAGTTTATCGCAAAGCAATTTTTAATTTTCTTATGAATAATAATAATTAATTTCTTCAGAATACCTCATAAAACATAAACGTCTTTCCATGTAAATATTGTCTGTTTCGTATTTACGTATAATTTTAACCTCTCATGGCAAAAAATTTACATACATTAGTTTATTACAATTATCATTAATCATTAAATAAGTCAGCGATAAGCGGAAAATAGCTTGTCATTCTATTTTATTAGGTAGTCAATTAAATAGGGAATTAGGACTATAGGCAGGTGACTTTCTATTACCTTATATAATCATCAATTCAATAAATCTTGCTAATAAAATGAATGTAAAAGTTTGTATATTCTTTGTTCGTTTATCTGGATGTTTGACCGTTAATCACAAAAAAATACTCTAAGGTTTGTATGAAGTTTCGCATACAGGTAGACAATGATATAATATAGGACATAGGCTATTTAAAAAAAAATCAACTTATAAAATGAGGGATGAAAGTTTGTATGGAGTTTCATTTAAATTAATTTTAATTAATATTAATTATTTATGACATAAAGTATCCACTGAACTATAGTACACTTAAATATTTTTTGTTAGGAAAAGCATACTAAAACTCTTCAACATGAATTAACGCTCTTTCGCCCTCATTCTATTTGAGAAAAAATAAAAATTCATCAATGATAGGAGGTCAATGCTTTTTGCTCGTGTTTTGGTACGTAAATATATATATATATATATATATATATATAAATATATATATATATATAAATATATATATATATATATATATATATATATATAAATATATATATATATATATAAATATATATATATATATATATATATATATATATATATATATAACTAAACAATTTCTCTTCTTTATTCACCCTTGATCAAGTATCAAAAGAAGTTATAATTTTTGTATATATAGGGAAAAGTCCTTAAACACGCAAAAATTAACTCCTATTGCCATTTCTCTTCATTTGTTTTAATTATGGAACTTTAATATACGGATAAATATTATGGATAGATTTATAATATGTTAGACCGACATCTAGAAGATGGAAATACGAATTAATATTTTTTTTATATGATTTATGTTCTGTCGAAAAAATTTCATGCGAATTTTTAAGTAACTTAATAAAAAAATAAGTGGAAAGAAAACTATTTCCATAAATATATTTAAGTTATAACGAAGAAGGTAAGTGTAACGTACCACAACTAAATTAATTGCAGCTTCTAAAGAACAGTTTTCAGAGTCGAATCTGAGGTCGGCGACAGTCGCCGTAATGTTGATGATGGTCCTGTTTCCGTCAGGTTTACCTCGTCCTCTGTTAATTGTGTTGTTACGTAACTTCTGACGGTAATTAACTTTTGCTTCTACTAGTGTGCTATTGCCAGCAGCTGCAGTCAAAGAAGAAATCACAAATAGTATGAAAGTTGCAAAAATATTTTGACTTATTCTGAAAATATATTTAAATACATTAAAACAATTTAGCTGGTGGTTGACGTTTATAAGTAATCAAATTTATTATCAGACAATACACCACTCACAGAATTTTGGTGTTTCTTCGACAATTTATATTTAAAATTCGTCATCTTGCCTACAATTTAATTGATTTGAGCAGTTTCCCTAGATTATTTTTACCAAATTACTTACCCCTGGGGTTTCATAAAAAAACGATTAATGTATAGTAATAAAATAATAATTACTAACTTTTTCTGCTCGTGGATAATGGAAATATGTTGATGAATATTTTTTAACCAATTTTGTATTTATTATTTCTTTATTTTTAAATATTCATTAATTTTTATTGTATTCCCTATTTATCACTTTTTAAGTTATTGGTTTTCTGGAGTTCCCATTCTGGGCAACGTAACACATGTTTTCCAGAAAAAAATTACTTTAACCAAAAAATTATTCCAAACCTCTGTAAATTTTTCACCTGGATTTATTTTTTCTCAGAATAAATGATAGTTTTAACGGAAACTACAATCACTTGAAAGCGACTAGTATGTTAGACGGTATTATTGGCATACACGCAATATGCGATTGGGCAAAGACCCCTACTTCGCCAAATATACTGGCAGTCGCATCGTAGGCGATTACGGCGAGAGCTCATTTGAATTCTTAATACATTCATTAAAAATACAAGCACATTATGTATATAATACACCGCAGCAGTATATATAAACTTTTAGGTATATTTGAATAGATTTATAGAACATATTTGCACACACATAGTACACGCATTTAAAACCTATTTTAACAAAAATAGGGAGATTCATTATAGATATAACACAGATTTCACTCATCGTCAACGTATTTAAGATAACTAATCTTTTTTCTTAACTTTAATTTTCTCAAGATTTATAATTTTCCTTTTGCAAAAGTGAAATAGTCCTTAATAATGGTGTTCCATTATATAGTTAAAATAATATTTCATTATAGTTAAATTAATTAATTTTACCATTTAAATTGGGACATATTTTCAGGTTATTATACAATTTGTGATATGGGGGTGAATATTCTGAACTAGTTTTAAAATAAACTAATAATGAGAAAACTAATCAATTAACGAAAATCAACGTTTCAAAAATGTATTTTTCTACATAGTCTCCTTATCTCTCTACATGCGCAGCACAAAATTTTTCCCATGATTGGATTTTTTTTAAAAATGCTATATCTTATCTCTCTAGGAGTGCTTTTACGGCCTTCATGACTTCAGTATCGTTTTCATATTTATTCCTCTTTATTTTAAAAAAACTCGTATGACAACATGAGCAGGTGCATAGCCTTGATGAAACCATACACCATTTGAGAGTTTGCTCTATTTAATTTGTAACCCTAAACTTTTGTATATATGATGTGTAATATTGGCCTATTATAGAAAGTATACTCTGTATAGTCAATCAACAGTGCCTCTCTGCATTCTACAATGTTGAAGCCAAACCTTTACCAGCAGATGCGGACAAATGAAAATTTTTGAAATTGGGGATTTCCAAAATACCTATTTTTTTCGTCTTAGGGTCATTCAATGTGAAAAACCGTGCTTAATATTAAAGGGATATTCGTGAAATTTATCGATCAGGTACTTTATATAAACTGTTCTTTCTTTTTCTTTTGGTTGTCGATTAACATTTTTTGCAAACAACTCGCTAAGACATTTTTGTATCCAAATAATTTAAAGACTCTAAACGCGGAACTCCTCGATGGTTCATAATTTTTCTTAATTCTTTCAATATTTTCCTGTATGGTACCATTCTGGCTAACCTTAAACATAAATACATTGAAGGCCAAACGGTACGGTGTTCATCTCCTGCGGATATGTTACCAAATAAAAATTAAAGAGTTCATTCGGCAACAGTCAACCTTGCAGCAAAATTCACCTGATTACGACAGAAAAGGCATCCCAATGTCTTTACCATATTACGGTAAATATTTTTTCTGATCAATATTTTTAAACAAAAGTTAATCTCCGATCGTATTCCATTTTTTTAAAATTTTAGTTACTTTCTGATAACCAAGTTATTATTTTGGAATATAATACATACAAAATAAAAATATTTTTGCTTCCCTTTAGCCAATTTCTCAAATGAAGTATTTGGATAGAAATTGCTTTCATAACTAATTTAGGTTTATTAAAA
The DNA here is from genome assembly GCA_039881145.1 of Druceiella hillmani. Lineage (NCBI taxonomy): Eukaryota > Metazoa > Arthropoda > Insecta > Lepidoptera > Hepialidae > Druceiella > Druceiella hillmani. The sequence continues at coordinate 7,908,600 of JAYKKI010000010.1, read as the reverse complement.
AATATATATATTTCATATTTACGATCAGTCTTATTTTGGCCAAAGGAACAATCATACAGAAACTTGGCCTGAACACCAGTCAACGCCGAGAAGCTGAAATATCGAATGGGTAGAGGATTCACAGCGTGATAACTGAGAGTAGCCAGCGCGGCGCCCTCTTTGCCAAACTCTATCAAGCCATCTGAAAACGTAGAATAATTTATGTAAAGTAATCATTTTCATTTTATTAGAGATAAATATGTGCATGTGAAGCCTAACAACTTATCGATATTTATATAAGAACGAATATGTGCTTTTAATTGAACGGCATATATTAATTTAATATTTTAAACAATACCTTTCTTATTTTAGGTTTTAACTCCTGAAACGAGGAAAAAAAGATATGTATTTGATACAATATGTAATTAAAAAATAAATTTTTCTCGGTACGAATTTAATTGACTTTAATGGATTGAAACGTAATTTTCAATTAATTTTACAGGGAGTCTTTTAAAAATAAATAACACTTCTCCTAATGTTTTGTTTCATGACATACGTATAAAGAAATGAAGATTTCACCAAAGGGTCTGTAATTAATTACACAATAATGTCTTGAATTTCCATAGAAAAGTAGATATTACTAATGAAATATACCTTCCGTAACATTTATCCAGAACGCTCTGAAATCTATAGGAGACAAGATACCCTTTGTAGGAGATAAAACCACCGTGACTCTGCTTGGCAATATTCTCACTTCAGTAAATACATTTCCACCCGCACCTATGGCTGTTGAAATTCAAAAATAAATTATTTAGAAAATCATATTTCGCTGTTAAAGCTGATGTTACACTTATTGAGTGGAAAATTTAATTAATTTAAATTTAATTTGTTGAATCAGATGAGGCGATGTTTTAGAACTATTTTACGACTAAAAAACTAAAAAGAAATATTAAAATATGAATATATGTGTGTGTGTATACATGTATATATATATATATATATATATATATATATATATATATATATATACATTTATATATATATATATATACATATATATATATATATATATATATATATATACATATATATATACGTGTGTGTGTGTGTAAGTGTGTGGGTGTGAAGGTGCGTGTTATTAATGAGATAAAGATATCGTTGATATGAATTTACTAAAATATTCAGTTACAATCCTAAAAGCAGAGCAAACAATTTTTAAAATGAATGTGAATTTTGTCCATATTTTTCTGTTTGATCGCGCAAGTTTTTATTACAAATAAGACGTGAATAGACGAGCGTAAACATAGTATGTTCAAGCGGCACAACGTTTATAGTTTATCTTCATAGATAAGCGAATTTATATATCTCCACAGAGAACAATTCATAGGTATGATATCACACGATAGTAGAGGCCAAGTCACAAGGGCATTACTCGAAATTATGCGCTCATGGAAGGTTTCCTGGAATAAATTGATAGTGTCGCGTGCTATATGGCACATTGTACAGTCTTGTTTAAGCCAAAGCTCTACAACATTAATACCATTCAATTGGTGAAGGGAAAAGTAAGTAATAATAGATCTGAAAAGCTCTCCATTGCCTATAACCTTTTTTCGGCATCATCTTCAAAGAAATGCGGGTCCATGATTCCATCACTCCATAAAACACACCAAACAGTGATTTTTTGTTGATGTGACAGCGTCTTAATAATGGCTCATGAATTTTCTTCACTCGAAATTTGGCAATTTTGTTCCCTGCTATTCAACCAAAAATAAGCCTCATCGCTGAACAAATTATTGCACAAAAATGTGGTAGAGAATTGAACTTCCTGATTGCGCTTAATTCGAGCCAGTTACCAATATGTCTGAAATCGTATTTAAATACAAATGGCATATAATTAATTTTCCAGTAAAGCAAATGCCGTGGCCATTGTCATTATTTTTATCTGTTTTTTTTATTTTGAAGTTGTATACCTCTGAAAAAACTCCCATTACTCATCAATGTATCCATCGCGCTTATTTTAGAACCTTTCTCTGAAAAGTCTCAAATAAATTAAAGTTGCTCCAAATTCTGTGTCTCCGGAAGATCTTGAGTGTCTCAATCTGCCATCGTATAGCCAAAAACACTATCCTATCTCGCTGTCACAATCTATGATAGTTTGTACGAGTGTGCTACAGAGGAGGATCTCAATATTCATATCAGTTTCTTTGAAGAATTTGACCAGTATAAAGTCTGACAAAATATACCAAAGTGAACATTGTTGAAACAGATCAAGGAAAAATTAAGACTTGATTGATATGTAGGAAAAACCGCGACTTCTTACGCGAAGAAATAGAGAGAAGTATTGAAAAAATGAACATTGTTGAAACAGATCAAGGGAAAATTAAGCCTTGATTTATATATAGGAAATACCGCGACCTCTTACCCGAAGAAATAGAAAGAAGTATTAAAAAAATGAACATTATTGAAACAGATCAAGGGAAAATTAATACTTGATTTATATGTAGGAAAAACCGCAACTTCTTACCTGAAGAAATAGAGAGAAGTATTAAAAAAAATAATATTTATGCTTGTGTATATTTACCTTATTGTTTACTTTTAGGTTTGGGATACTATTACTTTTATAATTGCGGCAAGGCAAAGCAAAGGAGACTTAAGTCTACGAGTTTACCATTCATTACTGAATAGATCCTATCACCGTATTTTAATTCCATCATAGTAGTCTGCTTTTGCTAAAGAGCAGATTTAGATCGTCCTAATTCATATAAAACTTTAAAGATTTTTATAAGAATGTTACTAGAGATGTAATCATTTTCAGACTCGATCGTCGTACTTATGCTGTTAATCATATATATATATATATATATATATATATATATATATGTAAAGAAAACCTATAGGTATCCTTTCATTTAAACTTTGCCGCGTTATCTATGATAAGTTCCATAGAGGTCGTTGTTAGCTTTCGTATAAAACGTCAAAAGATTTTGAGAGGTTAGATTTGTTTTTGATTCAGTATTTCATTGTTAAAAGCTTACCTGTCGAATTTAGATGATAAACCCGAAATAAGTGCTTTAAATGTTGTTTCTTTAATCCACAGGTGAGTAAATGTTTAGTTTATAAGATAATGTTACTAGCAAATTGTAGAAGGAACGTTTTACAAGTAAATAAATCTTTGTCCACAGAAATGCAATTACGTCTTTATTTCAACAAGTTCGAAACAGAATCCAATAAAAACATAATATATATATATATATATATATATATATATATATATATATATATATATATATACGTAACTATATACGTGAACCTACCAATTTATTTTATTACTTTTTTGCTTACTTTAAGGCTAGTACAACGAGTCCAAATTCGATGGGATTAATTTTCGACACTAAAAAGTTCCAGTCGCATCCTTCCACTTCCATTATTGTACCCTGATTTTACAAAAGAGTAGATTTCAATTGTTCTTAGTAGCTTCTAACCTTTAGAGACCTTATTTTTAACAAGATATTAGACCAATATCAAATTATTTAATAAATAATTTTTTATTGACTAACTTAATGTTTCCTTACTTTTGATTCTTCTGTCTGCCGCAGCTCATTAAGTTCAAGTTAAAGGAACTGTCTTTGCTAAAACTTATTTTAATGATATAGGGTTACCTGATATTTTAAAACTATATAGGTATTTCAGTAAGCACACTATGAGATTATTATTATATTAAAATTATATTTTATTATACCTTGATAAGTTATTCCCTTACTAGGATAATTTTACCTAAATAAATTTTTTTCACCCCTTTCCAGAATTCTCCATTCAACGGACTGAAAGAATCTTATCAATATGGGCTTAATGAAAAGTCAAACCCTGGACGCAAATATATCGGATTATTTTGGTTGAAATTATTCCTTTTGGTAATTGCAAGAACTGAAGCAATTCAGTCAAAAAAATTATTTTTATTGGATATCCAAAAACTAAATATATGTATATTCAAATTATAACCATGAAGATATTATATTTATCGGTTCAGTATTACTAATAATAAAATGTTTTTGACAATCGCAATCGCAGAGCAATCTAATTGATTGCTCTGTGTTACAATATAGATTGGAAATCTTTGACTTAGAATATATATATATATATATATATATATTTATATACATATATATATATATATATATATACATACAGTCTTTTGCAAAAAAAACGGGCACTTATAGGAATAAACCATATCAGAGTTATTTTATTATTTTATTATGAGAATATTATTATTTATTACTAAGATATCGTTTTTACCTACTTCATTCATTAAAAATGCGAATAAATAAAAAAAACGATATAAAGTCCATAGACGAGCGTTTTCATACTGGTACATTAAAAATGGCTACAGTTTATTTTTGAATATTTTTTATTCATTTAACATAAAATTTGTCCTCCTCTAGCTAAAATTAATGCGCTTAATTTGCTAGGCATGCTTGTGACGACGTTTTTTTATAATTTCCTGAGGAATACGACGATCACATTTTACGGGTCTGAATGTTTCCTGGAGTTGGTTTTACGGCTTTGACGCGTCGTTTGAGATTATCCTACATGTGTTCTATCGGATTTAGGTCGAGACTTCTAGCTGGCCAGACTAACCGACGAATTCCGGCCTCCTGTATATACTCATCAACGTCTCTAGAGCGGTGGGCGCGAGCATTGTTGCCCATAAAATGGACTTGCCTCCAACTGCTGTTAATACGGGTTGGGCATGAGGAATAAAAACTTCTGTTATGTACCTTTGCGCATTAAGTGTGCCATTTTCAATAAAAACTAACTCGGTACGGTCATCTGAGTTAATACCAGCCCAAAACATTACGGAGCCTCCACCGTAAGGGGTGATTTCCTCAAAGCACACTCCTACGAAGCGTTCTCCATGTCTTTATAAAACTCGCCAACGTCAATCCTCACCACTAGTCGATATACGAGCTTCATCGGAGAATAAAGCACCATTCCAGTCTTGTTGAGTCCATGACGAAAAATTTTGAGCTAATCTCAATCTGGGAACTCGATGCTCACGGAGCAATGTAGGACTGCGAGCCGGGCGATAGGTACGCATATTGACAACCTGTAGTCTCCTTCTGACTGTCCATAGGTTTACTCGTGTACCTCTGACGTCCTCGAGGTTTTGTTTGAGATCCACGTACGTAACTTGACGATTTCGTAGCGCATGACTGACTATGAAGCGGTCGTCCCGTGGCTCAGTGCACCGTTTTTTTCCAGAACTGGGCCGTTCGTTTTTCCATTTTTTGGTATCGTTGCCAGGTCCTTTGGACGGTGGAACGGCTCACATTATACTCCTGAGACACATAACATTGCCTACAGCCTTCTTCAAACAGCGCAGTAATTTCATTAGCTCCTATCGTTTTTTCAACCATACTGAGAACAGCAAACAGAAGTGAACTAATGCAGCAAACAGCAGGAATTTAATTAAAATTTATTCGCTGAAATAAAAAACGTAACAAATGAAAAAGAACTTAATAAGGGTTGGATTTCATTTACCGCCAAAAAATACGTTTTTGTCAGTGAAAGAGAATTTTCATTCAAAAAGAATAAATTTCAAATTTAGAACGTTCGTTTTTATGTGCCAGAATATACTATATCTGCCGGTAACAATTATAATTATAACAACCTCTTAATAAATAATATTTTGTTAATAATATGACAAAATAAAAACCGCTCGTTTTCTATGCAGAAGAGTGTATATACATGTTTATATATGTATATATATATATATATATAAATATATGTATGTATATATATTTATATATATATATATATATATATATTTATACATATATATAATATATAAATATTTACATAATTAATTATTTTCTTTCTAAATATTTGTTCGATGGACGATAATATTTCGCTTAATTAAATTACGGGATATTAATTTTCCAAGACTAAGACTCTGCTTACCAATTTCATAACCAGGATCCGTGCTTTGGGGTTTCTCCATAGGTGATAACAATATATAAGCATTATTCGAAGCAAGTACTGCGAAGTGCATGTCAAACACTACCCCTGGTTTGAATTTTCGATTATTTGCGTTGATTCTATAAAACGTCGTGTACTTGTACTCGCCTGGGCTGATATGTTCTTTACAACGAGATGCCACTGTTGAATGAAATATGTACATAAGTATTCTTTTAATTATTTTGTATAACGTAGCTATTTAATAATTATATAGTAACAATATTCTAACTAGTGGAATGTTCTTCTGTTCTTTTTCATGCGACATTTTTGAAATTAATGATTAAAAAAAAGAAAAAATACATATATATATATATATATATATATATATATATATATATATATATATGGAACCACCATTTATAGAAAGTAAATTATTACTGTCTGCATTGATTTTATTTATTATATATAAGTATCCAAAAACATATTTTTTACTCTTATGTACGTTTAGTTATACAAATAAAACCAACGGTTTCAGTTAACATTTACCTATTTCTATGTCAACTAGTGTTATAATCGTTTTATATACGGTTTAAATTAATTTATTATTAAAATGTTTAATAAAATATCTCTTATTTATGGCTCAACTTTAACAGTCTAGTTTCTGCGATCATTTTAGACTTACTTAAGTGGTTAAAAACTAATCGATAACATAATAAATGAAAATAAAAATAATTTTACGTTGAATAAAAATTAATTTACGGTATCAAAAAAAAATGAGATTTTGATTGTTTATTAACCATATAAACGATATAATATTTTAACACAATATTTTTGTTTTTTATTGAAGTATTTATAATTCAGCTCTTCTATTACACACGAAATTATATTTTATTGAACTTTTATAAGTTATTCCCTTTCTAGGATAATATTATCTTAATTAATTATGTTCACCCCTTTCCAGAATTTTCCATTTGAACGACTGTAATAACCTTATCAATATGGTTTATTGAAACCGCTTGGCGTAGAAACTTGAAATTGTATTTATTTATCACTTTTCATGCAAAGTACATATGGCGGACTTATTGCTGCATGAGCAATCTCTTCCAGTCAGCCATAACGATTCGTGTTGAAATTTAGTCGGTAAACTGTAAAAGATTTTACAACGAAAATTCTTTATGGTACATTAGACAAAAAAACACAAAAGTATAAGTAATACAAACTATTGCCATGATTTGGGATGGAAAAGAAAAGATAAGGGCACAAAGGAAAATTTTCAGTGGATGCAAGACTTTTTCCCTCAATCTTTGAAAATGTTTAGGGACGTGATTTCCCTGACATCAGGATCCAAAGGATTCTTAATTTTTGCTGCTTGGACAGTAAATGATATTTCGTAAGTGGTAGAGGCATTTTATAGCCAAAAATAAATAATAAAAAAAAATTATCAAGCAGAACTTGCAATACGACGAATAGAACTTGCAATATGGGAACGAAAAAAAAAATTCAAGCAGAAATTTTGCAATTGATGAGTAGAACTTGCAAAACGTGGGTACATATTAAGGCACTTATAATTAACATAATAATTTAGGGTAAAAACACTGGTGCGTTTTAAAAGAAATTAATACCTAGGATATGCGCCATAGTGAAAACCCTATTTTTGTCAAAATTTTAAGTTAAAACGTTTGCGAAATAAGCGAATAGAACTTATTATTTGCAAATGTTTCAGTACATTTCTAAATTTACTTTTGTTCCTTTATTAGGTCCTTCTAAGCAGCCCCTAAACGGCACCCTACACCATATCCGGAATATTTAGGTAAAATCGAATACTTGATTTCAAGTTTCTACACCAAGGTCATAAAAAATGGCCATTATAGAAAAAGAGAATAGTATGGTAAGAAAACCAAAAAATGTGTGTTAATTTAAATTAAATAAGCAAATTACTTGTGAAACGTCATTTACGTTGTGTAAAAAAGGATATATAAAATATAAGAAAATTTAAATACCATGGTGGAGTAAGTTATATTCAAAATTTTTTAACAATTACTTAAGCCAGGTAAAATTATAAAATATTAGATTTTCGAGGTCAATATTGTCATTAAGCATTTTTCTTTTACAGAAAAATTAATGCGTGCATCAAAATCACAGGTGATACGTCGAATCGGATATAATTAACGGAATAGAACAGATTGCCTAAAAAGTTCGAAATACAGCATTAGTATAAAGACGAATTTTATGCATCGAAAAACCTATAAGCTTTATTAACATAAACCTATCTCTAACATACACATTTATGTGAAAAAATAATTTTGTCCCGGTACTTTGTTAGTATATTTTAAATTTTCATTTTTATTCTATATTTCTGAAACATTTTAAATTAACTTAAAATATGTTCAAAGATTTAATAAACAAGTAGTATAATATTGAAATCGACAAAGTGGAATTTTCTGTTGAAATCAAGAAGTAAAATAATTGTAAGTTGTATGTTATCAATGGATAAACTCATTTTATTTCCAATTTTTACTAACTCTGTTGAGGTATTATGATCAGTTTTGAAACTAGATTGAATTGGATTTAGATATTTACAAGAATAAAGTAATCAAACCAATTGAACTACATATCCAAAGATTTTTGGTAGAATTGGTTGAATGGAAATGGGTCGAAAGTATTTAAGATGTACAGGGGATAATATTTAGGTAAAGGAATTATAAACGATTTCTTCCATTCAAAACAAACTGGACGCAATCAGATTTACCTTAATTTTGAAAAATTTTACCTGTCCGTTTTTTTCTATTTCTTAAATGAATAAGTTATATATTATTCATTTAATGCATAATATTTAAGTCAAAATTTATTAGAAATTTATTTACATCAGTGGGAAAATTTAATGAAACATGCGATGTCCATTATTTTTGTGTTCTGAAAAGGATTATTATATATTTCGTTTTGTTTAGTGCAGGTAGTAAAATTTTGGGCAACTGTTTCTGTAAAAAATTAATTAATCTTTATCACAGGTATTAAAACTTTTTTTACAGTACATGTATATAATGCTTAGATAACGTTAGTCAATCAAATGGTAAAAATGCTTATCGTTGATTACATTACAGAAATTGGAAACGTAAAATAAATCTAAAGAGAATATTATTTTTAATCAAACTTTGTGTAATAAAATTCTAAGACAAATATGTAACAAATGTGTCCAGTTAAGTAATTTTATACTCACTTGCATAAGTAAAATTATATTCACATTGAACGAATTCAGGGCCAAGTAACAAAATTAAATTGCAAATAAAAGATTTGCCTATTGTATTTAGCTTCATTTTTCGACACGGTTTTAACTATTGCATAACACCAATAACTATAGGCTTATCTTTATTTCAGAGAGTTTTATTGCTGTGGGCATTACGTTTACATTATCGCATATTTTTTTTATTAAAACAGTTAATCTAATAGTACGAAGACAAAAGTATGATAGGTTGTACCCAGAGATTAATTTTTTACTACCTCCATATGTATGTATGTATGTATACAGAGGTGTCCCAAAATTCACGCAAGATTTGAATTTTGCGCCATTTGTGCGGTAAAGTGTTGCCAACCAAAAAAAAAATACAGCGTGACAGCTGACAGTTCAGAGTTATTAAAAATGGAGCGCTACACAAAAGAACAACGCATTTTTATTGTTGAGCAAAATTTACAATTTTTAATTATAAACCTGTGTTTTCTATCAAAATTACTTCTTGCGTGAATTTTGGGACAGCCTATATATATATATATATATATATATACACACACATATATATATATATATATATATATATATAATAAAACTGCAAGCTATATGTTTCTGCATATTAAAGGCATTTTCACAAAAATAATTATTTAAAGGGGGGGTGAAAGACCAGGCAAAGAATGCATTAGGATAATTTTTAAAACAATTATTTAAAAATATTTTAAAAATGATCCTAATGCATTATATAATTTGTTGTCTGGAATTTACATGGCCCGTGACAAAAGTACGCTACACGTATTAATTAAAGGTAATACACTTTAAATCAGTACGAATTAAATGTAAAATTTCGCAAGAACACATTTCGTATTTGATTTTGTGTATTATATACTATTTTATCTTTAGGAACATTAAGGTTTTTCTCGTTTTATAATTTTTGTGACCTATTTCGTTGAGCGGGACTGGAGTGATGTTGTAATCACGTAGCTAAATGCCACAGTCTAGTGACGGGCAGTAGCGGTACCTCCGCGAGAAGCTCTGCACTGTGATGGACAGCACAACATGTTTGCCGAGCATGTCAATTATGGGCATTAAAATTGATGTTACGCGCCATTGAAGAAGCTATTTCCGGCCATGGACTGAGACAAGCTGCAGGTGATTATGATTTTTAAAAAAAAATAGGCATATTGGTACTTAGCTTAGACTAGAAAGCGTACCATGTATATTTTATGATCGCAGCCGCCCAGTATACGTACCCTATCAACTCAGTATATAGTAATATTTCATTTAAAATTAGTATATTATCCTGATTCTCAACAACCGTACATTTCTTTCACCGATGTTATATTCAGGTAACTGTTTAAACAAGCTGCCTAAGACAAAGCATTTTTATATTGCTCTGCTGACTGAAGGTGAATGAAAATCTAGATTTTTTTTAGTACACTTATTAAAAATGGAATTGTGGTAGCCAGGACTGTGCCTCTTTTTGACTAAGGGTTTAGCCAATATTATGTTGCTTGGGTACTCGAAGTGCACCAAATCATAGCAATAGACGTAGTCAGAAATTTTTAGGAAACCAGTTCTTATACGTTATGTTAGGTCAAGTTCGGTAAAGGTGCACATCAGCTCATGACATCCAACTATTCATTAAAAATGTGAGAAATGAATTCATTATACATTTTAAGTCTTATACGCAATGTTTATGAGTGAGAATTATGTCTCATATATAATTCTAACGAGTGTTGAAAAGAAGGTTGTAAAAAAACTATGCGCTTTTAGACCAGCCTGATACACAAAATCCTTTCACAACATGAAGAGCCGACCTTAATTTTACTTAAAAGCAATGGTGTATCATAGGAATATTTTGTTTATATGAGGTGAAAATCTCATTGAGAGATCCAGATGATTACGAGCGTGTATATACGAGCGTCGAAGACTTGCTCCAGGTTCTACAGTTCGAGCAGTAGACTACAGGAGCGGGTCTATTATGCCATAAGGTGGTATTACTTTTGAAGCACCCATAATAATTATAATTTTCGAAAGAGGAGAAATTAATGAACGACAATATTGAAAGGAAATCTCAGAAAATTATATTACGTCTTTTGCTCAATGTTTGATATACAGGATAAAGCCCACCTATACATCGCAATATGACTGTATGCAATTTGTGTAAGATTATTATGGGTAGTCCACATTCTTCATAAATGAGACAATTTAAAAGATATGTTCGAGATCGTACCGCATGTCTACCAGACTCCATGAGTTAAAACTTGTGGTCCTGGAAGAATTTGAAAGCACCCCACGATCACGAACCGTGGATAGCATTCTCGACCATTTGTAAGAAGAAATCGCTTCTTCAAGCACTTTTTTTCGATATCTTGATAATAATTTGTGTGATCGTACAAATCGTTTAATTATAGCGTATCGCCAATTTGTTAGGCACTTACATCGAAGTCTGGAGTTTTTTCTAACTTTTTAAACCGCATTGTAAAACAAATTAATTTCTAACTTATACAAAATGCAAATAAAACGAATATTTTTTTGTCAAAATTTTTGAGCAGAATTTAAACGCCCACAAATTCGCGTAATTACATAATAAATGTAAAATGTTTTTTGATACCAACAGCTATGATTTACGCGGAAGAGAGACGTGAATTTTTATTTATTTATGGAGTCCTAAAAATATAGTGTGATATATTGTTAAGATTTTGATTAAGATATTATATACATTAAGATTATACAATTAAACTTTTGATATTTTGTTAATTTATAATAAGCAAATTAAAGAATATTATTTATATTATATATAGTTATTCAATAAGCAAATTGAGTTTCCGTCTGAAATTGCGTTTTACCTCATCAACATAACAAACTTTTGTTTCACTTCGGTTTATAACTATGTGTTTATATCGATAAGAGTAAAAGAGGAAATAAGACGGATTGGACGTATCAGTTGACAGGAAGTAAGGGCTACAGATACCGTCCACACACATATTTTCTGATTTTAGTTTTTGTATATAGTAACATAATGAAAGAAGTTTGATTATAGGAAAAATAGTCATTTATTAAAAAAAAATAAAAATAAAATAGGGAATTATAAATAACATCCAAAAAAATAATTTTTAGAATAACAAATTTTCAATGTAAAATTAATTTTAATTTTAATTCAATTAAAAAAAATTTAAGCATTTCAAAATTGAACTATTTTTATTTTAATTTAATTTAAATTTAAAATTCGTTTTAACATTACATTTTATTATGCTACCAATCAATTTTTTTCTTATTTTATTATTTTAATTTTTTTTTATTAATTCAATCAAATGAAATTTTAAGTTAAATTTAAGTTTATACTTCATAATTTTTATTTTAATTATTTGAAAAGTAAATTAAATTTATAATTCATTTTGAAAATGAATTTTATTATTTTAAAAATATAATGTCTTCTCATTTTATTATTTTGAAATTTATTTATTAAATCAATAAAATTTAAAGTTCATTTTAAGTCTAAATTTAATTATTTAAAAAAATAAAGCTTATTTATTGTTATTTTATTTTAAATTTAAATATTTCAAAAATTTCATTAAATATAATGAATTGTTGAATCTACTGAAACAATCTAAACAAAGTTATCTAAAAAACAAGTTTAAATAATATTTACACGTGTTTGGAATTGAGGTTATATAGCTGAACGCGCACAAAGCTTGCTGCTCGAATGTCGATACTTGCGCGAACACGCGTACATACAACAGTATATAATGGAAAGAGAGGGTTAGGTCACTTGGAGGGGGCATAACGCTATTTCCTTACGTGACGATTTCTGCCAGTTCGCTCTACTGTACGCTACATAAAAGAACTTCGTTCCAAAAACGAATAAAATATTTGAAATCTTTTTAGCATTAAAAAATAAGACAATAGCCATTAAATAACTAATCCCATACGATCGACATTGCGGGTACTCGTTATTACGAATATATGACTGCTATCAAATGAGAGCGCCCTCCAATTCCATTATTTATTACACTCGTAGTAATCCCAAAAAATAAGAGTTCGAGCGAGATCATATCTGTTTCATGTTTTCTTAACTCAAAATGTTCACCACGCCCTAGCTTGCTATGGAACCAGGGCACCATATTAACCAGTTGAATTGTCATCCTCTTAGAATTTTATGTTTCATTTGTAATTTCTAAGTTTACGTAAATTGGTTAATTAAAAATTATTCCAAAAAATGGGCCAATGTCGTGACTGCGATGCTGTATTTCTCAGGCATTGCATTTCTAGGGTACGCAAAAGTGAACATTGATTGCTTTAACTTAAAATTTTCTCGTCATTTATTGCGAAATATGTTATAATTCTATAAGCATTTCACATTTAAAGCATTATCAAATTTTTAATATACACACCTGCTTCATACGTATTTAAGATTAAATTTTAATCTTTGTAAGTCGTTAACCTTTTTGTAGATATATAAAGACGTGGAGAAAATTTTTACTGTTAAAATAATGTTATTAATTTTATACTTTCAGATGCCATTTCACATGATGTGAGGAAACTCGGCCTTTAGTTTTATTGAAACGAAATGTGCACAACTCAGGAAAGGATTTTTAAAAATAAACAAGTATCTATTGTCTTAGGTAGCGAACAATAAATTTTTATCAGAAAATAATTTTCAGATTTCATAAATATCTCACTTTAAAAGCACCATTACTATTTATTTTACTTTTGTAAGCTTGATTTAGATGGTTAGAAACGCCAATAAATTTTCAGATTTCTCGTCCTTACAAATATATAATCGTTTATTATCAGATAAATAATTTCTATTTTAAGACCGCTTTCAAGTTTCGTTTTGTATTACCTAATTTAAAATTTTTTTGACGATATAGTCATTCAGGTAATTTATTACCTGAATGAGTATTGGATCCATTTATAGACCCAAACCATATGAAAGACTATACTGAAGCATTAAAATAAAAACAAGTAAAATATTGATGCAACCATATCAGAGTTGGGGTTATTTTTAGGACTTGGAGTAGGAGTTGTAAAAATTCAAGTAAATATTAATTAACATCAATTTAAAGAAATATTACAGAGAAACGTGCTTTCTTCTGTCAGAGAAATTCTTCCTATTATATGAATGTTTCAATACGATGATGACTCACAATCCGTCAAATCACAGTTAAATACCGCCCGTGAAATCTTCCCTGGGAAAAAAATCCATGTTAGTTCTAGATTAGTCTGCAAAGTCTATAGAAAACTTGTGATACAGAGTCAATATAAGTGTCGCTATTCAGCGCACTGGCAGAATAAAAAAGTTTTATAACACTTTATAAGAAGTTTGATACAACATTGCCAGAGAAACTTGTAGTAATTTATCGTGACGTTATAAAAATGATAACATGCAACAATAGCAAACAAACTTGATCATTAATTTCTTGAAGAACTCATAAATTAAAAAAAAACGATTTGATCAGCTTTCCGCTTCCGAGATGAAAATGGATGAGCAAAACATGTAAAAGAGAAAAATTATATTATAGACAAACAGTACAAACTCACAAAAATACTTCTGATCTGTTCGATTCTTGACCACTCGTGAAGTGGGACTGGACTGGTAATCTATTTGACTGTAAGACATCAGTTTTATAGCAATATGTAATAAAAATATGTATTAAAATTTTTCTTATGTCAAAATTATCTATCCTTTCAAGTTAAAAATTTACGCTAGAAAGCAAAATGAAAGATCTTTCTGTATAAGCAATACGACTTCTGATGTGGTAAAAAGGTTGGCGAAGTCACTGTTTTTTAGAGGAAGAAACGTAACGGCCGACAGCTGATTCACACAAGCGAGTCTTCTGAATGAACTAAAACAAAATTTACTACCTTACTTTGGTACGATTAGTAAAAGCGAAAAAGAGCTACCAAAAGATTTTATAGCTATCAAAGGTCGGGCAGAATACTCCAGTACTTTTGGTTTCAGTAGTAATGGTAATATTTTTGTATCCTACAGTCCAAGAAAAACAAAATATTCTTCTTGTAAAATAATTGCATGAATAATTGATATTTCAACCAAAGAACAACAGAAAGCAGAATCACTTCAAATCACTTCAATCAAAGCAGAATCATTCCACAAATCATCACTTTCTTTAATTCAACTGAGTTAGGAGTAAATATTGCATCACGCTTCAAACAATGTGTTTAGAATTGCAAGACGGTAGCCCATGGTATTTTTTTTGCGATGTTAAAAATCAATGAATTATCACGTTTAACATGTGGGTAATGTGCTTTAAGCTCTGAAAAGGAGATTGTTCATATTACAATACTCTACGAAGGTGTGCTTTGTCCACTTGCTCGACAAAATCTGAAGAGTATTGGTATTGGTATGCATTAAAATAGTTCTAGCATATCTCCAACAAAAATGAAAGAGATTTTGGTCCACTTATGAACAATGAAGTGAAAACGAGAATGAGCTCCAGGTGTCTTTGACAAGACACACGTATGAAGCATGCAGTTCGGAAACTTGCAAGAAAAGTTTAAGCCAATGTGAAACCCAAAAGTTTCGCACTGCTACCTGTCTTTTACATGCTGTTTTCATGTGTCCTCCGTGTTACACGAGAGAAATAGAAGGATATATATCTTCCAGTGAATTAGTTGAATAAACTTATGTGGTAGTTTTAAATTGTATTTTAATTTAATGAAAATTAATTAAAATTGTATACCAAATATTTTAATAGAAATATGAACTTTAAGGATTACATAAAACTGTTTGTTTGTGTTTTTGCCCTTCGGACATTTTTATAACTCGTAGTTATTGAATAATAATAGTTAGCAATAGTTTTTATAAGAAATAAAATGTTTACAGATACAAAAAATTAGTAAACCAATTAGTCCTTCTTTGACTCAATACGTCTGACCGTATTCCGAAATATATTGCGCCCGATGGAATGTTAATATCAGATTATGAGAAATGATCGAGCTAGGACGGTAAGGAACAATGAATTTACAACTTTAGTATTTTAATTTCGTTTTCAAATTTAGAGATGACATAATTGAGATATTTTATTTATTACCATATAATAATATTAACTAATAGTTATATTGAATGGAATATTTAGATTTTTTCTTTCCTGAAAAAGAAAATAATGTTTATTTCTTTTACTATATAAGAAAATATGTTTAGCTGTTTTGAATTTTTTTTTGGAATCAAGGAAGTTTTGTTGTCGAATTATTATTAGTATACATTCGGAACTTAAATATGATGATTCTAAAAATGTGTGGATTCTAAATTTTAAACATTTGCTTTGTATACCTCTTTATGAGAACTTCTCAGGCATAGTTTTTACGTTTATCATAAAAATTATTTTTAAATTTCCCTTATAATTTCTTTATGAACTCAAACATATACCATTGTGCTACCCTTTCCTGTTAAAGTTGTCTATTTTGTGTTCATTTATACCTTTAGTATCTCATTGCGCAAAACTAAACTTAATTAATTTACCAAAATTTTCATTAATCATTAAGAAAGCGTCAGCAAAACTTTGGAGCATCAGCAGAGCAACGGAACCTGGAACATTGCTAATTACTCCGTTTCAATATGGAGTTAAATTAATTGCAAATTAGAACTATAGGTTAGTGACTTTCCAATATCTTAAAATATCCAAATTTGAATAAATAAAATATCAATATTGAATATTTACCGTTGGATAAGGATCCTTTTTGAAATCGACATATTACTATTTCGTAACAAAAATATGAGAACTTTTTCTTAGAAAAATATCAAAAGAGTTCAATAATAAAAAGAAATATATACAAATATGTATATATATATATATATGTACATATATATATATATATATATATATATATATGTATTTTTTTGATTATAAAATCCTATTATATGTTTAAACCTTGAAAAAGTTGTGGGAATTTAAACTTGTTTTAAGCAAAAAAAAAATTTTAAAACTTTTAAATGTTGCCGGATATAACACTAATTATTTAATAGCAAAAACAATTTATTTTCATATAATGGCCGCCCTATTAAAATATGTCTCAGTAATTTCAGTGGCGACAGGTATTCTTAATAACATATTTAAATTAAGGTCATAATTTTTTTCAGAACTCCGCCGTTCTTTTATTCGCGTCAATTTTATACAGTATAATTTTAGTATATTGTTGTAACAAAATATTTATATTTAACAAACATTTTCACAGACGTCACTTTACTCTATTTTTTTTAAAATTAGCTTTAATACAAGGGTTTTTGACTTTAATTGAAAAGAAGTTAATAAGAGATCCGAAAGTTATCTTGCCCCTGCCATTTTCGCATAAAATTCTTTGCCAATTCAAGCATAATAAAAAATTTAACTTGAAAAATTTGTTTTGGTTTTTAATTAATTATTCTTCTTATACAAAATTAACTTTGGTTGAATTAGTGAAGAATTTCCTTCAACAATAGCAGCGACATTCATAAACAACTTTTCGTTTTACTATTGTTAAAATTTAGTTCTATAAAACCTTTATCTCGAAAAACTTTTGTGACTTATATGGTAGTTCTGTTTCCGTCATGTCTTCCTCATTTCTGTTTAATATATCGTTCCGTAACTACTGACAGTAATTAACTTTTGCTTCTGCTAGTGTGCTTTTGCCAGTAAAAAAGTCTTCCGCTTTAGTCAAAAAAGTCTTAAAATTTTTAAACATGCAATTATTTTTATAACCTCTTCCGAAAACATCTAACGTTCATTTAAATGTATTTAATTTAGAATATACTTTCCAAGAAATATTAGGTTGAGTAATATTTTAAAAAATGACAAAAGATCCATTTCAAAATAATATTATAATTGTATTAAACCTTTAATATATTAAGATGCAAAAATGATTCGTTCGTATTGTCATTAATGCTGAGTGGTTTACTATATAAGTATTATTTTGAGAAAACCCCTTAAGTAAGCAAAAATAAATTTTACAGGTAACGCAAGAACTACATACGGGTTTTTTTTATAATTTTGGTTTTTTTTTGGAAGGAAGTATTTAATATCCAAAAGCACAATGAGAATTACATGGGAATGATTATGTCATCAATTCAACAAGGAATGGGTTTGCTTGAAACACTCCAATTATTGCATATGTATGTGCTTAATATAGCAAAAAATATTTATCTTCAGCGATACTTCGATCTTTTCGTTTACATGGTGATGCAAATAGGAAACAGAAAGCATTTACTTAAAAAAAAGGACAGCGTTCTTTGTAATCCCCTATATTCTTTCACGGAGTTAAAATCTCAATGCATGAATTCGTTCTTCTTGCACAGCTTAATATTAATTCAGTATACTCTTCTTGCACAGCTTAATATTAATTCAGTATACTCTTGCCTTTCTACGAAAGTATAAATTATTTCACGCATTTGTGTTTTATATCTGTACTTATTTACTAATGTACCTATCTTACCCAATTATCAGGACCATTCTCTAAATGGATATCAAAAAACTCGAAATGTTCTAAATATAGTATCTTGGGCAGATATTGAGAATCTCAATCCGAGGTTATATCGCCAATAACATCATCTGATCTCGCTGTTAGAATTAACCGATCGTTGAGCATCAAATTCAAGAGGGTTCTCTAAAATAATTTGGCCTCTTGTGCCGTGGGAGCGAGTCCTAATCGCCTTACCATCTTTTTTGGGGAATTTAACCTTAACTGTAAAAAAATCCAGCACCAAAGAAAATATAGTTGAAACACACACAATAAAAACCTGCATTTAATAAAAATCTGGTTTCTAGACAAGAAGAAATGGAGAGAAATAGTTGAAGTAGCTTATGTACAAACAGCACCTACAGCAGTGTGCTGTCTTCGAGGTCACACTCAATCGAGTGCCAGCTAAGGATCATTTGTTCATTCCTGGCTACTAATAATTACGTACTTACTTTTTTACTCTCTTGTTTACGTCAAGACAAGTCCAACAAATGCAAACGTGATATGATAAATCCTTGTCCCTAAAGAGTTCCTATAATTTTTCAGATACGAGAATATAATTTTGATATAATTTTTCAGATTCAGATATAATTTTTCAATACATTTTTCAGGTCCATCATTGTACTCTTGTTGTGCTGGATAGTAGATTTATGATGCTTCTGGTCGTTTCCAAACTTTAGAAACTTTATTATCAGATAAATATTTTAATTATAATAATTCAATTCGATCACAGCAGCTGTTCTGTACATCCATGAGCAATTCCCTTGTAAACCTCCAACTTTCATAGTGAAATTCTAATCAAATTTTGAAGGAACTATATCATACACTTCGAAATAAATCATCTAATCGCTCGAACATATAATAATCATGTAAACTGATTGATAATTGCCGGAGATATGAGGTAATATATATAATAAAAATACAGTCATGTTGAGAATGTGCTCCGTTTTTGATGTCGGTTAGAAAACAATATTTTTTCAAAATCAATGTACTTTTTAAGTGTTAAAAAGTTACGTCAAAATTTAATGTGTTTGCCGAGATCATGTTGAAAAAAATATGTTTTGTTTACTAATTTAATTTTTGTTATTTTAATTTATTTTTGAAGTTAAAGAAACCCTTTTCTTTTAACCTAATTAATGCTAGTAATAGGTTTTGCTTTACAATCTAGATATGAAATTCGTGACCCACAAGTCTTATTTTTAAAACGTATATTTAATAACTCATAAACTTGAAGATACACGTTTGCCCTTTGCCTTATTTTACATTAATTTTGTTTTTAGATATTTTTTCGGCTAATGGCAATTATTTTTTAAATTATATTATGGGATATTTCTTTAGTTTTTTGTGTTTTATTTTGATATTACCATTTTTTTAATGTTTTTTTTTCCGGAATAGACTTATTATTTACAAATTTTTAAATTCTGCTTACCTATTTCATAACCAGGATCCTAGAATCTGGGTCGCTCCACAGGCTATAACATTACATACCCGTTACTTGAGGCAAGTATTGCGAAATGCATCTCAATTGGTATACCTGGTTCGAATTTTCGATTATTTGCCTTGACTTTTTACACTGTCGTGTACTTCTACTTGCCTGGACTGAAATATTTTTTGCAACGAGATACATTTTATACTGTCGAATAAAATGTATAGATAAATGTGCTTGTTTTTATTTTGTATGACGTTATTAATTACAAATTATTTAAAATATTTCAAAAATATAATAAAAAGAATTTAGCGTTTCTCGTAATCCAAGGCTCCTTTTTCAACGTAGTTCATGAAGCATTATGTTTATACATAATATATATTCTAACTAATCTAATTATTTGTATGAATAGATTAATATAAAATAATACTATTACAACCTACAATAACGTCATTTACATACATATACTTGATTATTTTTCTCATAGTGTCATCCATTTCATTGTTAAAATCATCTGTTTCACTTTTATATTCATTCAGTTTTAAAAATATATTGAGCTGTTCCAATTAACCTTTAACCTTTTCCGAAACAACTAGCATTAATATTGTTTTATTTACGGCTTTGTAAACACACCCAAAATTTATACTAAAACGTATTTTTTTAAAATTTAATGAATTTATAACTCAAAATTTAACGTTCCGGCTTCTGGAATCATTTTAGTTTCGCATAAATTTTTAAAAATTATTGATAATATTGAAATAAAAAGGAATTATAATTTTAACTTTTATAAAAAATCTAATTTAGTGTATGGAAATTCCTCTACAACCATATAAATATTTATATGTTATAATACAGTAATTCAGTTTTTTTTAAATAGGTATATTTATTTCAGCTCTCCTAGTAAAGGCAAAACTTTCTTTTTTTTAAACCTATATAAGATATCCCATTACCATAATTATAATAGCTAATTTAATTAATTGATTTAATTTAATTTTAATTTGTTGGCATGCATTTCTGAAATTCCCCATTTCCGCAGATAAATCAATAGACAAAACTCAAAAATATTCATTTGAAAATTTTCGGAAGGATATGTTAAATAATAAGTTGTAAAGGTTTCAAAATTGTTTTCACAATTTTGGGTATTATATCTTTAGAGATATATTGAAAAATATGCAAAAAAATATGACCCCTCCCCTCTTATTCCTATAATTATGAAAAATATGAGTTTGTAGAAGCATTCGCCAAAGTTGCAGAAAAACAATAGCCATGGTTCTAGACACACTTTTTTAAATGCGCTCCAAGTTTTACGGCTGTGAAAGATATAGTACATAGTAGTTTTTTTACATTTGCAGCCGGTTTTCTCAAAAACCTTGCGACGTAGAAATTTCAAAGTTATCACAGTAGTACTTCATTATTAAAGTATTAGTGCATATTTTTTTATCTTGAAACCTTTTTTAATACGTATATACAACAATTAAATAAATATAAATAGAAGTCTTGAAAAGAACTTTTGCCTCATTTTGAACACCAGGTATATATTTGTACACACTTTAAGAGAAATAAAATGTACGTTTAATATTTGTAATTACCCAAATATATACAGAATCCTCATAGTGCGTGTTCTACTCGTATTTTATTGTTTTTTTTCTCGTTATCATTATTTAAATTTGCTTTCATTAAATTCGATAATACAAGTGCTACATCCTTTTAATCATTACATTTTTGCAACTGAAAGGATAACATTATCTTAATTTATTATTATCCGTGTAAAACAGACATAAATAATATAACATTAATTACGAGTATAAAATAATATTTTATATCTAGCTGTCATACATTTGGGTTTTCAACAAGCGAGTAAATTGGATTATAAATAATCAATGAATGATATTATTCTATTTATAATAAGTAAACAAATTCGCAAATTTAAAATTTTCAGTTAAAAAGACGCAATATTTTATTTTTCTTGTGACAACTGGAAAATAGCATGACATAATTAATTATATATTGCCATGGATATCATTTATTTTCACATGAATTTTTAATTAATTATTGTGAGTGAAAAGCACAACTAATAAACTAGATATTTTACGAAATAAACAAATAAATAGAAATAAAATAATTCAAAGTCAGGACAACTAGTCGAAGAAAATAAATGAAGTTAAGTTATATTAATAAGAATAAAAGAACAATGTTGTTTGATTATTTCTATGTAGCACTTATAAACACGTTTAGCAATATATCAAACGTTTAACAATATATCAAGTGTAACTGATATGGTTTCAATTGACAATCAGCGGATTGTTGTTACAATTTTTTTGGGTATATTTAGAGATATATTGAAAAATATGCAAAAAAATATGTCCTCTCTCCACTTATTCGTTCGTATATTTATTTTCTATGTTGGCAAATTTTTAGCACAATTCTTATTGAGTGAGAATGATTGATAACATTTTATAATTAACATTACGAGATATAAGAAAAAAGTAAAGTAATTTTTTGCCATTTCAAAAGGGGTACGGGCACTAATTTAGGAAGGATAAAAATGTATTAACCATTCTAAAAATTTTTTATTCAGTTACCAGATCATTCAAAGCTTCAGGAAACTTTATATTTTCAGACATGTCACTATAAAATTATACAAAAATGTGATTATTTATTTAATAAATCATAGTTTCTCATAGAAATCGAATGTTGGTTTGAAAAAATCGAACAGATTATGAATTTTTACAAAATTTTTTACTAGTGATAGATTTGTATAGTTTTATAATGATTTACTACAGGCTGACTTTATTCAATATAGATTTCTGTTCTAAATACGCAACAGGCCAGAAAAAGAAAACAATAAATTGCGAGGACCCTTTATTTTTGCCGTAGTCATCACTCAATACTCCGTGCTCATTTCATTATCCTTCACCATTTTATTAGCTTTCATTCGTTTCTGTCTGCTTTAAATTAAAATGATTACGTGTTACCTGAGACTATTGACTATTTTTTTATACTAAATACATATAAATGTACAATGAATGAGATATTCATATATATATAAATACATCATCCTACTTTCCTCCTCACAATTGATTACTGTCCAGAGGTCGCGATGAAAAAGGCTGACAACTCAAAATACAATTTCCGCAAGTGCGACTATACTGCAATCAATAAAGCGCTAGAATCCATAAACTGGGAAAAGGAATTCCACCAGCTTTCAGCTACCTGCGCTGTGGATAGATTTTATATTATTATTTTTGATATTATCAATAAATTAGTTACAAAGAAACCACAAAAATCCAGGTAACATTCAACTTGGTACACTCTTAAATTGATACAAGTAAGTAAACGTAAAGAAAAAATTTTGGTCAAATGGAAATTCTACGGTAACTTCTCCGATTACTTAAATTTCTCTAAATTAAGAAGTCAATTTAAGAAAATATCCCGGTCTTGTTTTCGTGACTACGTCTACAATACTGAGAAACTTATTAATAACAACGTAAAAGGTTTCTGGTCATATGTGTCATCACTAAAGAAGTCAGAAGGATAGCCATCGTCGATGAATTTCGAAGGTTATGAATCGAATGACATTCAAATGATATGCCAAATGTTTTCGGAGTTCTTCAAATCTACATTTGAACGGAACCCACCTCTAGATCCAAATAATATTTGTGAATCCTTCGAACAAAACCTACCTCCTCATCACAATTTAGCACTTTAGATGGATATTAATATCACCTCCATCCGCTTCCAAAGAGATGAAATAACTAATGCCCTCAAGAAAATCAATCCCAATAAGGGAGCAGGTCCAGACAACATTGAACCTATATTTCTTAAAAACACACACGATACGGTTTCTGCTCCACTCACTATAATATTTAATATGTGTATCGCGCAGGGTACGTTTCCCGGGTGCTGGAAAGATGCACATATAATACCAGTATATAAATTTGGAAGTAAACAATCTGTCGAAAATTATCGGCCTATGTCCATTTTGTCAGCAGTGTCTAAGGTATTTGAAAAAGTGGTTCACAATAGGATTTATCCTATATTGCATCGGCATATTATTGAGGAGCAGCATGGATTCGTACGGAACCGGTCAACATTAACCAACCTGTTATTGTACACGCAATATCTCTTTAAATCTATGGATTGCAGGACACAGGTTGATTCCATCTACACAGAATTTAAAAAAGCTTTCGACAAGGTTGATCATCTCATCTTGCTGAAAAAACTCTCTTTTAACGGTGTAAAGGGCAATTTACTTCGATGGTTCGTCTCCTGTCTCAGCAACAGGCAACAAGCAGTAAAAATTAACGGTTTTATATCAGCTCATGTTCCCGTGACTTCAGGGGTACCTCAAGGTTCCATATTGGGTCCCTTTTTGTTTATCATCTTTATAAATGACATCAGCAATTGTTTTAAACACAGCAAGTTCCTGTTATACGCTGACGATCTAATGATTTTCTCCAAAATAAGAGATTCTTCTGATCATTCGAATTTACAAAAAGATCTTAAAAGACTAGATGCGTATTGCAGAATAAACAAGATACAATTAAGTAATAATAAGTGTAAATCGATCATCTTTTCTAAAAATAAGACATTCTATTTTCATACCTATGACATAGGTGGTCATTATTTGGAATCTATTAATTGCATACGTGACCTTGATGTAATGTTAGATCAAAAGCTACATTTTGATGTTCACGTAAAGCAGATCACATCGCGAGCTTATGCTTTGCTAGGCTTTGTCTTACGAACTACCAAACCCTTTAAGCAAATGAGAACGTATCGCATCCTCTACACAAGTCTTGTGCGATCTCAACTTGAATATGCTGTTGCCGTCTGGAATCCTTACTATCTTACATATTCTGATATGATCGAAAGAGTGCAAAAACGATTTATACATACATTGCAATATCGCTTCAATACACCCAAAATAGACTATTATAATGCATTGTATACATTCAAATACCGTACTCTCCACGAAAGGCGTATCGAACTCGGAGCAATTGTACTTTATAATATTTGCCATATTCGTTATGATTGCGCCGATATAGTAAATCAGTTGCAGTTTCGTGTGCCAGGGAGAGCGACATGTAGCATCGCACTGTTCTATCTACCTACCGCTCGCACTAATGCTGGTGCTCGTGTACCACTACACAGGCCTTGTGATGATTGCGACGGAAAATTTCATTCTCTACATATATATTTGCCAGCTCAGTACTTCAATACAGTCAGTTAAACGGATACTATACAACCATTAGTCCTTTGAAAGCATTGATACTACATTTTCATTTATTCAAATCGACGTGATATTCTGTTTTTTTGTTCTTTTTATTTAATCGATATTATTATAAGTGGGATAGTGATTACTATTAATTCTGTTATTTATAACTGTTACAGTGAACTTTAAATGAAAGGCTGATTTCAATAATTTCAATAGTTATTGCTTGATTGTTAACAATATTACTTTATTAAAATTTAATTTGATATTTTATAAAATTTCCGAATATTTAATGTATCATGGAAATATCTAGAAAGGACTGAGGATATATGTACGTAGACTTTCATGTGGGAATGTTAGGATATAAGTTAACCTTATTGTCAAAAAACTCTTATTTTGTATTTCACTATGACTTGTATCTGTTTTTTCTCCATAAATAAATAAAAAAAAAATTGTGATTTTTGCCTAGAAAAAATTCTAGAAAAGCAAAATAATACTCTGCTTTCGTATAATATATAAATATACATACATATGTATATATATATATATATATATATATATATATATGTATATATATATATATATATATATATATATATATATATATATATATATATATGTATATATATATATATATATATATATATATATATATATTAACGGAATGGGGTATATATATATATATATATATATATAAATATATACATATATGAATGAATATTACAAAATTGGTCATATGTATGCTTATATTCCACTCTTCAACCAAAACGACATGTCGCAGATGAATAGCATTTGTGCATTTTAATAACCTCAACCCTCCCATCGTGCACTATGGTGGTTGCGCGTCGATAATTGTAAGGTTATGGAAGATATGGGGGTTAAAAGACGATTTCGACTTCGAAAATGTGTGACTTCCAATGTGAAAGTTTCTACTATGTTCTATAAATTTTCTACAAAGTTCTATAAATTTAAAAAAAATTTATGCAATGTTCTCGAATATGAAATATTCTCGATTTCTCACAAATATTCACTGCCCTGGAATATTTGTTACTAGTGTTTATATTAAATTCTAATTTATTAAATATTTTCCCTATAAATCGCTGAAGGTCATGCAAATGTTATATTACATATATATTCAGCCATATTAGACAAATTAAAGAAATTCAACCACTATTTACGTCTACGCTTAGAAATTAAATTAGAAAATAATCCGATTTGCATATATTTTGATAGCTCCAAGGGACGGGGCTATCGATTAAATCGCTTACGCGAATGGCATTCTATATTATTGATTTATTTTTAAAATTCCAATTACTTGGTGTAATTTTTCATTAACCTTCTCATGCGGTGTACATACAAACACAAATTTTTAGTTTCTATCTTTTTGCCAAGTTTGCATGCATTTTGATATTTGTTGAATATTAATTCGTATATATATTATTAAAAGAGTCCCTTGTTTAAAATTTAAGAACTGGGCTCCGAAGATGAAATTTGAGCTTTTTTCAATAAATTTTTAAGAAAAAAACAATAGAATCACATTATTACATTTTGCTTGAATATATCAAATATATCTGTTAATAAAATTCATATTATTAAATATATCTATTGATACAATTTTCATATTATGATAAATGTGTTTTCGAAATAAATTTCGTAATTTTATTTAAACTTTTTTTCATTTTTAGATTCTGATTCAAGAAATTTGTTTTTGACTTGCCAATACGGACAGCTCATTGCTTTGATCCACTGCAATAAAGTTATTTTAAAGCAAAGCTTGAAGTAACTTATTTTCTTGAAAGTAGAAGGCCCAAGAAAAGAGCTTTGGTATATACCATAACACTTGACGTAAAATAGAGGAGCGGTAGAAAAAATAATGGCCTAATTGCAACAAATCGGTAAATATTCATGTAATACTTAAATAGCTTTGAATAATTATTTATTATCTAGCCCAAGAGAAGTAGTATTATTTTTTTATATAGCGCAGAGTAGGTATGGAAATTTATCGATATCATAAAATTTCTAGGAGTAACTATACTAGCGAATGAGGTAATACGTTGAACCAGATATAATTAACGGAATGGGGTAAATTGCCAAACAATTTTGAAATATGGCATTAGTATGAAGATGAATTTTATGCAGCGAAGAACCTACACAAAAATGCGTTAGCATAAACTTCTCTGTAACATACATATCTATGTGAAAAACAGTTTCATTTCGGTATGTTTTTTTCTTAAATTTAATTAAACCACCTTAAAAACAAGGCTGCTTTGATTTTCAGCTCGAGCCCGGAATTGTAATATAAAATCCACTTTTTATGAAATATTGAAAGGATTTAAAACGTGTTTTTCCTAACTGTCCATACGGAGCTTTATTGCATCAAAATTTCTTGTTTATGAAATGTGTTAAAACTTAATAACTAGGTAAATACTCTAGTATATATTACATTATATCACAACCCCATCAATAAATACTGAAAACAGAGAGTGAAGAAAGAACGCCTTCTTGAGGCATACCAGCTGACCGCTAATGATCCTTCCTTAAAAAAATATATTTCTGAAGATTTCACAGATTTCCAACATCTGTATCGATATCAGCTAAACTATTTATTTAATATTGAAATATATTCAAAAACTTCAAAGAATATGAACTCTATATTATTCATCGCTATACGTATATCTAATTTAATTATCACTCTAATTATCCACAGGACCATGACGATTTATAAGGGGCACGTTCAGATTACGAATAAGAGATTCAAGCACGAATTCAAATTATTATAAAAATAATATTTTTCTTTTGTAAAGTTACACGTGTTGTCAGATTTAAAAGAGGCAGCTGTTTTGTAAGTTCCTTTCACCAGCTACTAGTTCATAATGGTAATACAGCTACTTTTGCTAACATAATCAACAGCCGCATCATCCAGCACATCATATACTATGATCAATTTTTAAACAGGATCATATTGGATTTAAAGATTTACATGCGTTAAGTAATCGAAGAAACTGAACTACGAGCTCAAAGATTTCAGTAGAATTAGCAATGGGTCGTAAGTCTTTAGAATGTACAGGACACAATGTTTTGGTAAAGGGATCATAGGCGATTTTTTTCATTAAGAAGGAAAAGTGACAGGAATAAGATTTATTTTAATTTTAATGTTTTTTACCTATATGTGTTTATCTATTTGATAAATTACTTACGTTATATATTATTCAATTAATTCATGATATTTAAGTGATAATTCAAAAATTATTTATGTCTATATGGAAATTCAATCAAACACACAAATTTATACAATAATTTTACGTAATTCCTTTAATTTAGTGTAGTTCGTAAATTTCTGGGATTACCATTTGTTAAAAAACCTAATTAGTTTTTGTTAGAGATACAAAATTATTTTTTAATTACCTGCCTCTAACACTTCGAGGTCCTTAAACATACAAATCACTTACAAAAATTGGAAACATAAAATATACTCAAAAAGAAAATTATCTTTAATCAAAGTTTCTACAATAAAATGTTAACATAAAGTTGTAGGAAGTATGCCCAGTTAAATAATTGTATACCTACTTGCATAAGTATAGTTATATTTGCATCAAGCAATTCAATGCTAAATAATAAAAACAAATTCCAAATAAAAAACTTTCTCATTGTAATTAACCTCATATTTCGACACTATTTTATCTATTGTACAACAAAAATAACTATAACGTTACCTTCATTCCATAGTTTATTTGCTGTAGGCATAGCATTCGTATCATCACATTTTATTCATAAAAACAGACAATTAAAAAGAACGAATATATATTCGGACAAA
Source organism: Druceiella hillmani (assembly GCA_039881145.1). NCBI lineage: Eukaryota > Metazoa > Arthropoda > Insecta > Lepidoptera > Hepialidae > Druceiella > Druceiella hillmani. The sequence goes on along the minus strand of JAYKKI010000010.1, from coordinate 7,879,532 downwards.
AGTATGATCGGTTGTTACAAATATAAAAAAATTGTAGATTACGTACGTACGCAGCAAATATTAAAAAAAAATGATTATTTGAAAGGGAAGAGGGGAGAGGTGAAGGATAGTTCCTGTACATATTTATTAATATTAACTATTTAGGTATATGTAGTTTACTAGGCTCTATCATAATGCTAATTATAAAAACGCTACGTGAAACGGTTTGTGAGGAAAGGAGAACGTTAGTTTAGCTATGGATGTTTGTCCAGTTGTCTTGCTGCAATATGATGCGCCTTAATTGAAATGTCTTATCTAGTATAATAGTTCTCATTATGGTGCCAAAACTATATCGAAGGATTCAAAATATTTCTTGTTTTATTTTATGTATTACTTATTATTTTATTGTCCCCAGATCATTAAAATATTTCCCGTTTTCATTATTGTTAAGACTTATTTCAACAGCAAACTACATGACGTAATATTCACAATCGGCATCGTGGTATATTAGATCGATCACAAGGCCCTATTTCTTAACGACACCGTACATAATGTGATAACGTGTTCAATTCAGTTCCGCTCGTCGACCGGAACTGAAGTGATGCTGGGAGTTACGTAGCTTAATTCCAGAGACAGAGAATACCACTTTACGAGAAATGATGAACAATTCACTCGTATTTTACACCAACGGATCGATTATGGGTGTTACTATCAATTTTACGTTCATTGAAGGGGTTATGCCTGGTCGTAGACTTAGACAGGCTAGTGGGGATTATGATTATTAAAAAAAATTATTTATTGTCATAGAACAATTCAATAAAAAATACTCTATATTATTTACTAATTACGCAATATAAAATTGTGACGGACGAATGTGATTGCCCTCGTAATTGGCTTACATCAGAACCCATATAATGGCATTAAATGGGGGCAGCAACCTAGTACATTTTTCCCAAAAACACATATGCAGTAATAGCGATTTATACTTTTTAGTCCTTCCGTACTTACCTTAAACCATATATATATATATATATATATATATATATATATATATATATATATATATATATATATATGTATATATATTCTCAATAAACTTGCATTTGTTTCAATAATGTTCTAATAAGGAGAACGTTTTAATCATGTTGGCTTGTGATAAACTTCTATTGTGTTTCAAATATAATTACTGCTGGCACTATTTCATTTCTAATAGCTCCTGAATACCTTTAGTTAATAAGTATCCAGTGCAAATATCATATAATTTTCATTCGACCATCGTGGAAAACCTTGTATTGAGGCGAGTGTCCTGTTCATGGTATTAGCACACTTTGCCTGTTATTAGCAATCAGATGACGTGCTGGATGATGCGGCTGTTGATTATGTTAGCAAAAGTAGCTGTATCAGCATTAGGACCTAGTAGCTGGTGAAAGAAACTTACAAAAAAGCTGCCTCTTTTAAATCTGACAACACGTGTAACTTTACAAAATAAAAATATTATTTTTAGAATAATTTGAATTCGCGCTTGAATCTCTTATTCGTAATCTGAACGTGCCACCTATAAATCGTCATGGTTCTTTGGCTTATCAGCTTGAAAAATTGTTAATTGTTAATTGTAGAATAGTAGCATCAAAATCCATATATTCTAAAACGAATACACTAAGTGCTGATTCGACACTTTTCAACAATAACAGAATCTAAAACCATGCCTTCATATTTTCTAGAAGCTTTGCTGACTGAAATTACTATTACAAATTTACAATCCCTTTTTTGAAAATTATAGAGAACCCAAGGCCATTGGCTTAAGGTCCATGAAGATTTGAGGTTTACTAAGTATACTACGTTAAAAATGCAATTAAAGTTAATAGGACTCTGGATTTTATCGAATAGGGTTTAGCCAACATTATGTTGCTTACGTTCTCAGTATGCTCCGAATTATAGCAAGGATGAAGTCTGCAGCTTTTAGGAGACTAGTTCCTATATACGTAAGATAGGTTAAATTGAGGGAAGGTTTCCATTAGCTCATGATATCCATTTTGTTATCAAAATTGTTGAGAAATCAATTGATTATGGGTGTCGAGTCTGATAGGTAATATTTCTAAGCATGCATGTGTGTCAGTAAACGAAGAGTGAAAAGAAGGTTACGTAAAAAAAATGTGTTATTGTATACGTGCTCGAACTCAAAAATTCTTTCACAACAAGGAGAGCCCAACTTCAGTTTGCTCGAGAGCGTGCTGATTAGGTAATAGCGCAACGCAGTAATGTTCTTTTTTTTAGATGCGGCGGAGAGTCTCATTGAGGGGTCCCGACAGTCGCCTACGTATATATGAGCGCCTCAATGAGAGTTTTGCTTTAAATTCTGCAATGCAAAAGGTAGGTTACCATAGTGGATCGATTATTCTATGAGGCGGCTCGGTCGCGTTCACATAAAGTTAAGATCATTAACTTTAAGCGAACTTCATATGTAATATATGAAATTCGCAAATGATTTTCGAGGGGGAAGAAATTAATGCACGCAATGACTTGAAGGAAAACTTTAAATATAATTTCTTTTTTTCGATATATATTTTCTATTAATGCCAGATAATGTACATCTATATATCGCAGGATGCGTGAATGTTTATTATAGTCAGTTGGACTAACAACATATATGACAATTCGAACATATATGAGACAATTTCAAAATATGTTCGAAAGTCGTACCCCCATGCCTACCACATTGTATGAGTTGACATTTCTAATTTACAAATTTCAGGTTACTAAATTCAAATGATCTTGTAAGATTCAATAAGCCAATTTAGTTTCTTCCAAAATTTAATTTCATTACATCAACACAACAAACTTTTGCTCTTCATTGGTTTGTAACTATATGTGTTTATATCGATAACAGTAAAAGAGGAAATGCGACAGATTGGACATATCAGTTGACAGGATGTAAGCCCCAGAGATAATGTCCACAGTTCGCTATATTTTTTTGATTTTAGTTTTTTGCTAATTATAACATATTGAATGAATTTTTTTTCATATTTCAAGCTATAGTGAAGCAAATACGGGCATTAGGTCTTGCCGTGATGTGATATCTTTTTATTATATTAATTGGTATCATTTTTATCTCTTAATATTCAATTTTATTTCCAAGTAATAAAATTTACATAAAAAAAATTGTAACTTGAACGGTTGGGTCAATTAAACTTTAAGCGTTTGCGTTTGTTTTAAGAAAATGCTTTTATTTTTGAACTATTTATTTTCATTTCAATCATTTCCTTCGTTCTATTGTATGTAACCGTTTGTATATTATAGTTGTATGATTTGTTAGTTTCGTTAATTAGTAATATTGTGCAAACAATTATTAGTTTTCAGAAAAAAAAATTATTCGTTGTGTTATATTAAATTGTCGACAGTGGTTGAGATAACGACATAAATTAAATTATAAATTTTTTTCTTAAAAATAAAAAAATAAAAAATATTTGCGTTTTCGTGGATGGTTCCTACGCGTGGTGCCTTGCGACTTAGCCGGCATGGAATTTTGAAATGCAAATTCAGTGTTTTAATGCGGTTACTTTATTTGTTCGTTTTAAGTAAAAAAGTAGTTTAAACTCACTGAACTGAATTGACTGCACTTACCCTCTCTCTTCTGTTTCCCTGCATTTCACACGTAAACTGAAACACTGCCGATCTATTGAAATGTCCGTAAGATATTAAGAGTGACTAGATATATCATCCAACATATAGATGGACAAACCGACCAACGGACATATTGACAGGAGAAATTTTCTTTAAATTTGTTTATGTTTGGGTATCCTAGTAGAAGGTGTTATACGAGATCATAAATACTCGTATATACATATATATATATATATATATATATATATATATATATATATATATATATATATATATATATATATATGTATATTCGTATAAAGTTTTTTATACATAATTCTCCAAGTGATAATTATTTCATAATACATTTTATACCTTTGATTTAGGCCGTGAACGAAAAATATTTTTGACGTATATTGAATAACGACAAGGTTTTCATAATTTTTTTACCATTAAATATAACTACTACTCAAACTAACTCAAGTAGATTGAAGTCGCGGGTAACTATCTGTTGCATTTATTTATTTTAATCATAGTAATCCCGAAAACAGGAGTATATCTGCTGCTATGATGCTTAAAACAACTGTATTATTGGCCGTGTAGACGCACAGTATTTTCTTTTACCATTTCTACTAAGTGGGATATAATCTAAAAAGAATATTGTCAATTTATTTAAACAAATTTTTGAGAAATCCTTTAAAATATGTGCACAATCGTTTGAGCTTAGTTCGAGATTAAACCAGTCAATTAAAATTTGTTTGATTGCAGGATTAATTTGGTGATTAAAATGTGTAAATCTGATTTGCAACCATCATTTTATCCGGTGTGCTTGCTAAAATATTCATATGCTTCAAATGACAAGTAAAATAACTGGACCTTTTTTTGCATAAATATCAATTTTTTTTGCGTAAATTCACTTTTATTTTTCATACAAGCAAAACATAGATGAAATGCGAAATAATAATCATTAAATTTTATATGGACTACTTATTAATAAATATTTTGGTAAAGAAAAAATTTCTTCTATTTTTTCTTTTGGGCCCTTTCAGTTTTCCAAAAGTGGGTATGATTAAGAAAATAGCTAATTAATCTTAAGCGATTTAACTACGTATTTTCTTAATCATACCCACTTTAATTAATTAGGTACGGTCAAATGCTAAATAATGATAATTTTAGTTACATGTGACTTTTCAGTTAGTTAAAACGACTAGCAAGCAGTGGATGTGTACGTGAACAAGATAAAGGACTTCACTCGAGTCTCCGCGTTATTCTGCATTTGCAAGTCATATAAGCTTGCATTAAAGTTACATTTCATATTTGAATACAGCCAGGAATACTATTTTTTTTTGAGATATTTTAGGGGTAATATTCTGATCATATTTTCATGATATTGTACTTTGTTCGTCTATACATATATTTTATGCATATTTAGGTTGTCAATCTTCAAATCTGTAATGTAGAGTTGCCCAAATCGTTTTCCTGGTATATGGGCTCTCCAATCTTAAAGACCCTGTTATCATATATAAAAATGATTTTTAAATTTTGATTCGTATTGTACTCCTTATTTTATAATTAATTTATTAATCTATTTTAATTTTATTCGTGTTAAATATTAACAACTAGCCAACCTATTTAGTAAAATATTACAAATTTTTCAAAAAAATATTCCATACTGTAGTTTTCTTTTCTTTCTGTTTCTTTACATTATTATTTTACAACTATAGTAATCGTAAGAAAATATAATAATAATCTAATTGAAAATTCTTTAAAATTATAGTGTATTGCACAATAAAATAGACATATTGGTATTAAATTTCAATTATTTGTTTATGTTATGATATCACAAGTAATGATCGTGTAGATATAGATATACTACATATATAGCCGTGGTCAATTAATTAGGCAAATTAGTAGGAAATGAATGAGTTATTCCTTGTAGTCACTATAAATTTGATCATTTATATGACTTTGATGCTTATTTTAATATTAAAATGTAAGTATAACATTTCAATATTCATAATATAATTATTCTAAATTACTAAAATGGCTGCATAATAATTTTTATTTGCGCTTGCCTACAATGCTATTAATGCACAATTTGTAAAGGATAGACATGAAAATATTCAAAATAACATAAAAAGACCCTAATTACAGGCAGAAACTTTTCTTTATGTCTAATTTAAATTCAATTGAATTTATTGCAGTGCTATTAATTACCAAGTCTGTTGGCCATTATTGGATGGTCATCATTTTTATAATGGCGCACCATCGACTATACCAAATTGCTACAAGTTTCTGTGGAAATGTTGTCCCAAGCTCCTTGAAAAGCGCGGTGAATGGAGACATTTTTCATATCGTCCTTATTATAAGTACTCTGAAGAATTAAGGTCCCACCTATTCGCCGACTAATCTAGAACCGATACGGACTTTTTTCCATGGAAGATTTGACAAAGTGTACATGACTGTGATTAGACAGGTTATGAGTCGTAATCGTATTGAAACATCCATGCAATAGGGAGATTTTCTTTAAAGTAATAAAGAATATTTTATGTAATATTTCTTTTGTACTGGTGTTAACTAAGATTCACTTCAATTTTCACAGGTCCTATTCTCAGCACGAAACTGAGAACTCTGAACTATCATATTGGTGCTTTCATATTTTATTTCTTTTCTAAGAGAAGTATTGATTTTCATTATATAAAATGAGATTTATCTTGGTTTCGTCGAAAAATATTAGCTGTTTCTACCGGGGATATTAGAATGAAAATTGGACCAATTTTCATATTTCTTAGCCAAGACCAAATAAAGAAAAAATACAAACGAGTACGTTTGGGTTTCCCTTTCTTTTCGGATAAATGTTTGGAACATTTTTCGAATAAATATTTGGAATATATTTGTTGCTACTAGTCACAATCGAATAATCCTTGCTAATATGTCGGCAGTTATTCCGGTTTCACATATTTCTCCTTTAAAGAGATTTTATTTTGGCAGTCATTACCATCTCATGACATTTTGCTGGGTTGTTTTCCTTGTTGTTTTCATTCGGGACATACGTTTTTTTTAATATTGTATTGCATTATAAGTCATATTTTTGAACAATTTAGATAGCTGACTATTCTACGGTATTTATAATGATGATAATTTATTTTTACTTCTCACTTCTCTGTATTTTTTTTAAAAAGTATATTAAAATGATTGCATTAAAGATATAATATTCAAGAATGGAACGAAATAAAGAGGAATATAAAGTATTTAATTTTGGATATTTTCAGAATGAGTGCACAAATATTTTAAGGTTTTTAATTAGGTAGATAGATAGTACAGACAGAAGTTTCACTAACGAGTGATTTATTCTCATATTAATCATTTATTTTAAATTTTTTTTCGAATACTATAAACTTTTATACAGGTTACTTAATAACGAACAGCATTACATACTATCAGAAGATGATATATTTTCAGTTGACAAGTACAGGTACACATACAGTAAATTTTGCCTACATTTATCTGTTCCATAGAGATAAAATTTATTAATGCAGAGAACACCAAACACACCTTATATGGAAACCTAACTCTCTGCTATAACGTAACGTAGAAAACGGAGAAGGGAAATAAAAACTTTAGCAAAAAATTTCTTCATATCAGCATTTAAACCTTGGAGTATCCACTTATGCCAACATAATAATTGGTGCTAATTGTACTAAGGTTTGTTCTTTGGTTTGAATCTATGTACTTTTTAAAAAATTATCGCGGAAAATCATAATATGAATTGAATATCTACTTAATATAAATATTATTATATACAGGATCTCGTGAACAAAACCGGTCGCGTTCTTTTCAGATCTGAAATGGTTATGTAGGAGTGAGGTGAGAAATTTGTGTGCGGTGTATTAAAATTATCTTAATTTTTCATACCTAATTATGTCATACTTAATCTAACATTTATCAACAAATGTTGTATAAAATGCTATTCTTTTCAGTTATGTATTCCACTTTTCTTAGTGACCTTAAAAAAATATATACTTATCGACTTTCTAAAATAAATACCTCAAATTCCTAATTTATCACAAAAATGAGAGAAGTAAGCGCGTAAGCATCTAATTTCATTACTAAAATATACATTCATCTACCCTTATTATTGAAGTGATGAACAGATTTAAATATAGTAATTAACGAATATAAATGCTTCAAAAGACATGTAGAACATTTTGTATTATCTTGGACAATTTGAATGTTTTGAAAAGGACTGAAGGTTATTTCAACGAAATTCCGTGAGAAAACCGAGAATTAAATTAAACAGATTCACAAAATATTTTAATAACAGATGGAGTGAGTTTATTTAAATTTCGCTGTGATATCGAAAAAAATTATAATTGTCGTTGAAAATGAGCACATTAATCATAAATATCTATATATCCTCCGTCCGCCTATTAATATTTTGTACTTCATTATCTGTAAACCTAACGAGCAAAACGTCCAGGAAAACAGAGTTCATTAGAAAAACATTAATTTTCATCGCTTCTGATAATATTGATATTATCAGAATTTTTTAATCAAACAATGTATTTTTGCTACTGAATTATCTGAACATATATTTTCAAGATATATCATTTTTAATTTCTTTGAAAGATTTTTCCTTTAAAAATCTATGATTTTGTATTGGAGGGAGTTATTAGTTTAACCAAAGTTTCCTTCTGACATAAGCGATAAGTTTAGATAAAATATGTTACATGTTAAAAATATTCATAAAGTTCTAAGTTTAGGTGAGAACCTTTTCTATATTATGGTCGATTATTGACTTTTAGATCAAATTGTGACCGTTAATAAAAAAATATTTTTTACAGAAAAGTTTAAAATTACGATCGCGTTTGTATGTACCGATAAAATTATTACATAATTAAATGAAACTACGTGATGTAGTATTACTTCTGCTTTCAATAAGTTCTTTACCACGACCTTCTAGCAATCTTTGCTTATACTACTAGCAATCTTTGTTAATAGCCCACCTGAAGACGTTGTAATACAACGAAATGAAGTGGTAAGAAATAGGTCGTGGTAAAGAACTTAAAGAAAGTAGAAATAATACTACATCACGTAGTTTACTTTAGTGGTGAATAATGCATTTCTACAAAATTAATGTAAAATATATTCAATATTCAATATTAAAGAAATAATTAATTTAATGTTTTTTTTACACGAATATAAAGAATATTAAGCAGTATCATAATTATTTTTATATTTAAGATTATAGATGTAGGACACCAATCTTGACTTTTCAATAATTTTAAATTGTGGTTAATTAAATACTAGTAATATATAGTACGGAAATTACAGAGAAAGGAACTTATTTGTGATAAATAATATGGTTTCCAATTTCACATGTCTTTTCATTAAAGTTATCGCACTTTTGGCAGTACACGTAATCACTTTCAAATAAAAATAAATATTTTTCTAAAAGGACGAACGTTCTGTCCCAACTCGACTGATTTAAAAAAAATCTAGTCCATGTGGAAAAACCTATTTTATAAAAATCTATATACAAATTGAAAAATTATAGGCTAAGTGTGGACTTATACTTCAATTTAGATACTTACTTCCATGGTCTCTTCCTACTTAGTTGATTACAAAACTATGTGCTGATGTAGGTAATTATAGTTGTGTGAACAAAACCTTTTGCAGTTCTAATTTTGAAACATAATAACTTTAGGCTGAATAGGAATAAATTTTATTGTTACACCGCAACAAAAATATTTGCTGCAAATAAAGCAATTTACAGCAATATGGTTGGTGTATTTTAATAAATTTTCATAATATTTAAAAATATACATAATTATGTTTTACGATCTAACAGGTAAAATACATAATGTAGAAAAATTCATTTAAAAAAAATACGTTCTAAACCTTTGTACATTGCTAAAAATTATTTGCATTTACTCGTAAAATCGGGACATTCCAAATGAAGATAAAAATTTTATGTCGGAGGGGTTGTTTATTTTTAATCTAATTCTTGTTTTATTGGTTATAGTTACATTTAAATGTACATGCTTTATGTTTGATATTTATATTTTTGGTATTAAGCAATTACAAATAAATTTTTATTTCATAAAAATTCAATACTATCACTTTCTTAAGCGTTGCATCTATTAAGAACTGATTTTCATGGAAATGACTTGGTTAAAAATCAACTCAGTAATTATGCTTTAAATTTGAGCCAAGTAATTATGCTCTAATTTATGCCAAAAAAAGAAAGAGTTAAGAGAAGTTAAAGAATTATTACTTCTGAATTATTTCCAGTAAACTACGGTAACTTTAATCTTTAAATTCATTGTGGTATTGATTCAGAGTTTTAAAATCCCATACGACTTCTTTGGGAATTCTCGCATGACTTTGAATCTATAAGTTAAATGCTAACATTTCTTTTTGTTTTTAGTCGATTTTGTTTGGAATTTGGAAGCGATTTTATAGGAGACTTGTTACCTTGTATTATAATATTAGCTTGCTGCCCAAAGTTAAGCAGAATTTTAGGCATTTCAAAATTAATACTTATTAAAACAGATTATAAAGTGGATCACATGTTTTTGTAGTTGGTAGATAATTAATAAGAAACTATTTATAGCTTGCTTTTAAATTTTAAACTATGCAATTGTGTCCTCAATTGACTACCAGTGAAAGCTCAATTCTCTGCATAAATCGTAATGCAAAATGCCTTCTTCTCGAATAATAACCACTTACATTGTGGTATCGTTTTATATTTGATTTTAGTAAACAAAAATGATATTGTTTTCAGTTAGGAATAATAAGCTAATTTTACGAATTTTTTTCTGGACTTTTGAGAGTTAGTATTTGATTTGAATTTATTGACCTAGGTATAAAATAAGATATTTTTGGATAAATCGGTGCCTCTTTAGATACAAATTTACTGTCGGACAAAATATCAAATTAAATAAATACATTATAAACAGACATTAAAAATAAAAGTTTAAACAAGGACATAGATAACAATTTTATTCCCCGAAACATATTGGTTTAAATGATTTTCTTATTTGATCAAGAATTTTTTTCGGAAGTCGATTATATTTAATATATAATTCTAATTAGAAAAGTTAATTTTTATTGTCAGTCGTTTTTTAACCTGTTGAAATGACTGGGGCAGTGATTTGCGTTTAAACGAAAAAAAGGTGTAGCATTTCACGCCCGACGCAGCTCTGTATTTGCAAGTCAAATTAGACTAAATCAAACTTCCTTTTATATTAGGACCCTTACACAACGTTGTAAAGCGGCGTGGTACTGCTATGAATGAACGATTCGTAACGCAGTGTGTTGCGAATTCGTGGCCCAAAAATTTTGCCGCAACTGGCATCGTGGGATAAAACAGTTACCCGTTTTTCACTAAACATATTCATATTTACTCCGGTGCCTCGTGGATATTTTAGAGTTTTATAATATATTATGTACACAGTTACTTTATTTTGTAGACAGCCAGAAATTCTAAGAATTACGTTGCATGATATATCAAACAGTGAAAAAATTATTGGTCACGTATGTATCATATTACTTACTCCAATCGTTATTACGTAGTATACACTACTTTATTTTTTTTAATTAAAATAATTTAATTGGATCCTACAAAATAAATTAAGTTTTACTGTGGTACAATTACATTTACTACTATACTAGGTCGCGTACTAATATAATATATTGCCACGTAATCGGAATTCAACTGTAATTCTTTAAATTTTTAAGTTTAAACGTTATCCGTTTACGTGAAATTCATTCAATCTGATATTTTAAAATTCTTCGGCGAAAATATTAGTGACTTCGTGCCAAGATTCGACCACAGATTATTATGTATTTGACATTAACAATATAAACTTAAGTAATTAATCTTTATGATTTATAATTAAATGTATTTGTTACACATGTTATACATGAACTTTCACTTTCTGAACTCCTTCTCCATATAAACTTTAACTATCTAAATCTCGCACTCGACCGTGCGCTCACTGTATTTGAAAAGGGATAAAAAGTGGTCTTCTCATGTACGAATAGATTTTATATACTGACTTTTATTTAAGCATGGAGTATTCCAAAACTGTGGCAATAATGCCCACACTTGTGAACTTTTAATACATCAGCGAAATGGCAGATTTCACAATATATTATGAGTTGCATTGCTACATTTTTCGATGCTACAACACAGAATAGATAAATGTAAGGGCCCTTAGTTTATTAATTATTACTTTTATCACAATTTTTTTAAATTATTGAAACTGTAACACAATTTCATGAGCATTTGTCAATTGAAATTTGATCTTACCTAATTACTGACTTCGGTGAATTTAAAAATATTATGGGTTTAATACCCATCATTATACGTGTTTTTTATATAATAAAATGATGGCTCTTTCAGTTAAAAAAATTGTTAGAAAAATATTAAGTTAAAAAAATAGCAACCAATAATTAAATTTTTTTGTTACACATTTTTATTTTATCCCTCATCTCTCTTAGTTTATTTTACCCTAGTGTATTTTAAATTAGGGATATACAAACTACATGTTAGTTTGAAAGAGAATATTGGATCTTCGAGAAGTGTAAAATTTGACACAAATATAATTTATTACACTGTAGTCAATAGCATTTAACGAAGGTGAGTTTGGAAATTGTTTTGTTCTCATTCCGCATAATAAAGTCAGTCAATATTTTTATAGTCGTATGTGCTTTGCTTTCGATTTTTAGTGTTGGCTGCTGGAAAATACCGTTAGTTCCTTTTATTCAATTAAGCACATTCTTCCCAAATTTTTCTCATTTGGAAGTGTTAAATAAACAAGAAAAAGCATGATAAACATCCCTCCATAGTGAAACAAAGCCTCAGCAATTTATAATCAAGTGTAAAATATCATAATATGTTCCTTGGCGCGACCTTATATATTTATTATGCGTGACGAAATAAAATGGTGCATAAGATGGAATTAAAAATGACACCACCAAATTAGTCATGTTCAAACTTTTCACTTACTTTACGCAAACTGACTTTTAATGAAAACAATTAACTAAAACTCGTGACATAACGAATGTCAGAATGAAAATACGAAATGTTAAAATTGAGCTTTAAATGTAAGTATTTAAGACTAAATTTCAATATCAATTTTCCCTATTTAATATCAAATATTTAATTTACTCTACTTCATAATTGCATTTACTGCTAGTTTGGGATATTTGAAAATATTAAACCAACTTAACCAAAATGAAGCAATTAGATATAATATTTTATGTCAAAACGGACCAAATACTGATTTACTTGCTGGGGCCCAAATATTGTATATTATTTTTTAGTGCATGGAAATAAAATCTTAACGGTAAGGCCAACGTAATCCAATTATTATTATAAGAATAAAAACCACCTATGTCGAAAACTGTCAACGTCCATTTTTAATACTGTTAAACCAATATAACTTTTCAATTTTTGAACTAAGATTGAACACGACCTAATGAAATTTAACGTGCTTATTTATTATAATAAAAACATTTAGTTACCTAAAATGGGAAATAAGATAACAAGATCTAAGATAAGCCGTCAACAAAAATATTTTATTGTTATTCATACCTTAATAATTTGTACATAAGATAGTCAAAATTAAATACGAATACGTTGAAGTTAATAACGTCTTTTTTGACCACTGTCCACTTCTTTGAACCGCTAACATGTATTATAAGAATTAAAATAAATAAAAGTTTGATTGAATTACTTTCATAAAGTTCTATTCATATAATTTTGGGCTGTAATGCGTTATTCAAATTCTTTTGACTATGCATTATCTAAATGATTGTGTTGATAACACCCAAGTCTTGGATTTGGTAACTCTTAATGCGTCTGACTGTTACGCGGAATGACGAAGACATAGTTTATTTCAAAAAACATCCTCCGCTTATCAGTTTTTGACGAAAGTAGTTAATCAAATCCGTATTATGAGAGGCGCCTAATTTTAATATTTTTTTTAAATCAATAAATAAATAATAATATATTTGTTTACATTTTATTTAGCAACACCATAAAAATACTAATTAAAATCTTATCGTGGCCTACGTGTTATACGCGTTTGTGCGTATAAAAAATATGAAATTCGCATCCGTTTCTACCACGTTATGTGACTTACTACTTAAGTTTAATGAGATGCTGTGCCTCCTGAAAAACTTGGAATTAATTCTTAATTTTTTACATGAAAAAGTAATATATTTCTATTTAAACTAAATGAAAATTTGGAAAATAGTTTGACTAAGAGATTAAATTACTAGCTTGACATTTCCATTTAGTCGCTTTTAATTAAATAACTTTCACTGAAGAGGATTTTTGCAACTTATGTTTTCTTAATGCAAGTCTAGGACATATATGTTTATGCTAAATTATTGATCAATATATTTAAAAAAGATTTTTAGTCCAAACTTTAACATTCAATACAATCAAAACCTTGAACAAGTTGGAGATTGAAGATGTTAAATAATTTTGTCATTACTTTTGGCATACGCAATGCTTTATTTTATGTCGCAGAGTTAAATTTATTAATCGGTTGTTTTTTAGTAAGTCAAATCAATATTTTCATCTGGTAAAATAGAATTATATGTAAAGAACTCGTCGTATTCATCATTAACAAATTACATTTTACTGAATCAAAGTTGTCTTCTACTTCCAGCATAATCGCTTTCATATTTAAACGTTTTAATATTCCGCTCCTTCATACTTGGCTTTCTAATATTTACAGGAATCTTTTACATATTTAACATTTAATTCTTTGTGTTTACCTCTAAAAGCTTAAAATATAATATTTGTAATTAATCGAAAAAGAGTTAAAAACATTTTCAGCACCACTATCAATATTTCTTTATGTGACTTGCAAAATATTATTTTGTATGTTATGGCGAAAAATATGTTTAATAATTATTAGTTATCTAATCACAATATGAGTTTCACAATTTTTTAAAATCTATTATGATTTTCTTGTGATACTATACTATTCTCGTCGTAAGAACGTCCTGCGGCGCTTACCAGTTTTTCATACTCTTAGGTTGATTAACGCGGTATTCCCTAGGACGCCCTATCTGGAGATTTTTTGTTCTCCATTGACCATTAAGAACGCACCACAAATGCGACGGAAAGATGACAAACAAACAATGGCGGGCACAAACTGGATACTGACTCCCCAAAATAGAACGGAATTGTTCAGGTTGAATAAGGCCTACACCAAATAGTTGAGAATGATTTCTGATGATTATGATCCTTTTTTATCTTTTACCACACCTTTAAACAGGTATAATAAACAAAAAGATAGGCCGTCTTCATCGGATCATAATGACAAGCAGCATTATTTGCCATTTAAGGTAAGGAACCTAAAAATATTAAAAAATATGTGCAGTTTAGTATATATCTATATATATATATATATATATATATATATATATATATATATATATATATATATATAATATTATTATCTTGTTCCTCAAAAATTTCAATTTTAATAAAATTATGTTTTCATCACGAAACAATTAGGGAAAAATATGATTTACGAAATAGAGATAAAATATTATTGTACTTTTTTCTGTCAATATCGAAAAATATTGAATATCTACAAATATTTGATATGAATGGGTTAATAAAAACTACACTGTAGAAAAATAAATGAATCAGAATTCAGATTTTACTAATATTAATATCAATAACTTGCACAAAATTGTACTTGGTTTTAATTGACATCTTCTTGACTTAAAGTTAATTGTTGAGAAGATAAATCTTGATAATTTATAAGCTCGTTTACCTTAGAGCACTAATAACATTGCTTTCAAAGGTCCTCATTTTTATTACATCTTAATATTTTCCGGATAAAACATCAATAAGATAAATATATCTTACCTTAGACATTTGTGTTGTAAGTCTGTTCATGAAAATAAATAGACAAGAGGTTAGATATAAGACAACATTAGTGGTGTCTGTTTTGTAGTCATTTTATGATATTGTATTAAGTATTTAACCAAATAAATAACTGAAGTAGTCTTTTCTGCGATGCAAGTTTTGTAAATAAATTGAGTATTTATTTATTTGTAGGTAGACAGTATTTTAATCAGATAACTGATATGTGAATATATATATATATATATATATATATAACCCACACTTTCTCGCAAATACTTGAAATGCTATTCCGAATCTTTTAAAAAATAATGAACAGTGATTCATTTACACAATACCCACTTCAAAAAAGGGCAACTTTTCTTGATAAAGGATCGACGTTGATTTGAAATATTGTCAAAGGAATTAATGAATTCGGGTGGAAACTAAAATGGAAGTGGACATAATTGAATCCGTTACGGCATTTTAGCAAGAAAAATGTTAAAGGCATAATGATGGATCAGCAGAGAGAGATTCCTTTCTTTTCATTTAGGAAATTTGCTTTCTCCTCATGATTACGGGTTGAAAGGTTTAAAATTATGGCTCCTTGTACCTGGGGCGACACTATCCCATCCATTTAATACTCCCTTTTAATTTTGCTGTTTTTAACAATTGCTAACTATATTCCATATTATATGGTAACAGAGTGATTCGTATTAACGCTGCAAAATATTATAAAGTTCTGACAAATTTCTCTTGATCTCTCTACCAAAACAATCTCCTTCGTTTTCTACATACTAATGTCATGCAAGGTATGATGAATTATGATTCTGAGAGGTAGATGGCCAAAAAAAAATTTTTACAAAACAAGTATCCTTAATTTTGCACTCTTTCTTATCTGCCACTTTTAGGTTTTGATTTAAAGTTTCAAGCTTTTAAAGTACTAAAAATATTTCTCTCTGATATATGTAGCAGTTGAAATATTCCTACAAGTGAGTTCGGTTTGAATATATTTTGAACAGCTTAAAATAGTGACTTAAATGGTATTCATTAATGTTATCGTATACAATACTTTTGTGTACCTTTGCCTATCAATACTAAATGATAAAACCATATTAAATACTCTTAGTTAATATTTATTGTTTCGCTCTCTTTCCACCAAACTTTTCTTACACATATGTCGTTTTTTTTTAAAGTAATTCTTATTTTAGAAGGATTATTTTCATTGTATTTTCTAAGTTCTAATCTTTTTTATATAACTTAACAATATTGATATAATCTATGCATTACTGTAGTTGGAGTCCAAAAAAAGATCACGTTTCTGAAAGTTCTCCTCATTTTATGTCCTTGAGTTATCTTGTCTTTCTACATTTTTGTTTGCTTTTACATTTTATGTTTTTTTATAGATATATAAACTATTTCAATTATTCCATTCAATGGAATTTTCTTTTTACAATATATTCTTAATCTTCTCAAAAATTTTTAAAAATGCAACTTATGTTTACTATACTCTTGATTTTGGAATATATTTCTCTTTTATTTCTTACAATCTTTTAACAACATTTTGCAATCGTCCTTATGTCTCTGTACATTAAATATGATTCCCATATCTCTGACATTTATTAACTAATTTGCGTGATTCTTTATTAATTTGGAAGAATACACCCACAGTTAAAATTTGATTTGATTAGAATTTGATGATGAAAACTGAATGTATACCACAGACTTCCTTAATACTGAACACCACAGGTAAGGTTCGGTGGTATAGGTTTAAAGATAATATAATTGTAAAATCTCTAAACATTTTGACATAGTGTCAGTATGAATTTTCTTTATAACAAAATCAGGATTCCATAATAACAGTTTCTATAATTAGATGGTATTAATAAGACCTCTTCACTGATGAGGAGGGAACTCATTAAGTTTGGAGTCGATTTTCTTACCTTCACGTAAGCAAGACCGCAATAAAATAAATAAGAAGTAAGTACGGTAGCTACATAAAAAGGTATGTAATAACTAAGATATTAGTAGATAGTAGTAACTGTACCGAATGTAGATTTACGCACTTGTACGAATACGAGGAACCCTTATAGTTTCACAATGTCTTCCATCTGTAGGTCACAGCTATTTTACTCGTAATTATTAGTGCCATAAAGTTGAAATTTGGTATAGTTTTCTTATATTTTTACCCCTATATGTACCTTTTAAAAAGAAATTCTTGGGTTATTTCCTTTACTTCTAGAATGGAGGTGAATATTTTTTCGCTTATTCTATTGTGTAAAGTATCTTTGAATAGATTCTTTAAAAATATTAGAGATATTTTACGAAGTCGTTTTCGATATAATTATTTGTTTATGCAGTATTAAATTTTAAAGTGGTCATTTTGTTTGATTTACCTCCCTTTCAGATAAACTACAATTTTCTTGACATCTCAAAAACATTTATATTAGTAGCATTTGAAACAAATTTAAAGGGAAAATTATCACAGCTAAACAGGCTCTGCTAGTTTACTAGTAAGTATTTATATGCACCATAGTATTTATATGCACCATAAATTTGTATTGAATACATTTTCACATTTTTTAATGAAATTTTAAAAACACACATAAAGAAATTTACATCTTACTATTACCATTATATCAAAAATCTATAACTTCCTTAAAAATATAAAAATTATTAAAAAATCTATTTTGAAATTAAATTTGTGATAGTTTTCTATATTGCTAATTTTGAATCTGTGGTCTTCTTTTAACATATATGTAATATTTAAAATAAATACATATGAAAATCGTTGAAAATAATAAAACATTTCGCTCATTTAGTAAAAAAAAAAATGTTGAGCTATAGCATATAACAAATCAAATTTAAGGAAATGATTTTTCTTTTGTGTACATGCAATTTATCACTATTATTCAATGTTTTCATCGACTTTATCTACAGATATTGTTGGCTATTCAATCTACTCTGTTACATTGTAATCAAGATAAAAACCAATCGAAGCAACATTTTCGTATCTCAAATTCGAGCCATATCTGGTTTTGTAGGTACAAAAGACCATTTTTATGAATATTCCGGTGCCAGTGACTATTATGTTTTAGTAGTTTTTAATGAACAATATTTAAACTTTCATCCCGATACTTCTGGTAACTTATCGTAAACATATTTGTACTTGTAAGTAAATCAACATTTAATATATGTACTAAATTATTTTGAACAATAAGTTGGCATAGCTCTTTTAGTTGCAGTTTTAACAAAGCTTATCATCGCCTTTTTTGTCCTGAAATTATCCAGTGTCGAACGCAGGTCTTTTCCGAAACGCATACCACCCACAGCCTTCTGCCTTTGACATTTGGTCCTTCCCTCTAACCTTTGTTTATTTATTTGAAATTTTAATATACACATAGAACTACATATATACAAGAATTTAGTGGACAATATTGCTACATGAACAATATAGTCTAAACATTTTTAGAGATTTGGACAATAATTCTACATAAGCAATCTCTTTCAATCAACTACAATGCTTAATTATGAGTATTTAGGGGATATTCATTCCAAATCTAAATATTAATAAAAAGCAAAAAATATAGAAAAAATAAAGATGAAGTACCAACGGCAACATTGCCGTATCGAGATAAAACATCAACATGTCATAATTAAAGAAGGGGAAAAAATTAAATTTATGAGGGAAAGGACTTTTCAGAAGGCCTTGATAACATTTATACAGACCGATAATAATTAACAAAATCTGAGTAGAAGGTATTAATGCCCTGCGCTTTGATGGCACAGAAATATAACTATAAAAAAATTAAGGAAAACAGATTGAAAAATGTCGTTTTATTATAGAAATCACCAAATAATTTAAAAATATCTGAAGTGGAAGACATTACGAAATAAATAGAAAGGTTGGAGGATATGCCAATATATAAATAAAGTTGAATAAAAAAAATGTACGATTTAAATTAAACAAAACAAAATAAACTTAATTTATTGCAAACTAACGGAAATATATATATATATATATATATATATATATATATATATATATATACATATATATACATATATTCAAAGTAAATAATATTGTCATTTCGAATAAGAGGTTCCCTGATAAGCTTTCATCCGTGATAAGATAAGACTCCACGATAAGCTTACTTTTTAAATTGTAAGTTTGTCTCTCTGGGGAGCGCCCCACACTGCGCTCTAATTTTCGTGGTCTCCATTCGAGAACTCATCGAACCGATAACCATTGGGTTTAAAATATTTCTTCAGCATTTGAATCTACCGTGGTTGCGGTTTGCAAGCTGCACACTTACACTCACACTACATCTGCAATATTTTGGTAAATTTATATCTATTACATTTAGATATAAAATCAACAATTGTATCCTCAGTTAGTTATTTTCTAATCGAAATATTTAATAACTTAAAGATAAACTGTAAAATTATTCCACCTAACGCCATTTACACGGAATGACATTGAGAAAAAAAATAAATAGAGGCTAACATTTAAGAGGTAATTTTATTGTTCACCTTAGAAACTCTAAAAAAAATGCAAATCTATTCAATATATTTTACTTACTAGGTTTAAGCTTAATTGCATATTTTTACATCTACAAAAGACTTTACTAGGGAGAATTTATATTTATGTAATAGTTAACAATATTGATATTGTGAATGGTTCGATTCTCTTAATTCCGAATTTTCCTAAGCACTTAAGCGTGCACAAAATGGTTATGATACGAGTATTATTCATACTTATCATTAAAATATGTAGATTAATGAACTAATTAATTACGTCTAATATGCTGACATTTATTCAAGGCGAATAATTTGAGAAAAGTCTGTAAAAATTAGTAGTGTTCTTACAAGAGCTTTTTTAGTGGTACATGGTCTTAAAAATGAGAATAATTTACTTCTTAATATGCCTTTACTTTTAACTATAATTATTCTTCGTTCATGCATGAAGTTAATGCGTATTTCTTTCTATAAACAAAACAACTAGTGGAAATTCTTACTAAGTACATGTTAGATTCGTGTTACGGACGCTTAATAGTGAATTTCCTAAAGTTCTATACAACAATTTTTATTTCTTTTTACTTTATGCCATTTGCTAAAAAATAATTGAATTAAATTTGTAACAATTTGGCATTTCCAAACATTTTAACTATATTTGTTTTAAACTACTTTAATTAACTATACTTGTGATACGTCGGCTTTAATTTTTAAACTTTAGTTAAAAAATTGAGTTTATTATGGCATATTCATAATAGATAGCTGAAATATGCCACTATAACTGTTCAGTTAAGCACCATTTTCACATGCACGGAAATCAAGTTTCACAGACAATCATTTGATTGATGACTACACTATAGATACGAGAAACGTAATGAAGTATTTTTAAGGATTATTTTAAGTTAAGCGTATTAAAAAAAATATTCATTTTACTATTATAAAAAACATTTTCGCACGTAAACGTAAATGCTGTAAGAAATACGCTATGCAGATTGCAAAACACTAGCAATACTATATCATAAACCTCTAGAAATACTATATCATAAACATTTAGTTAAATGTTACATTACATATGCGCTAATCAATTCTGACAAGCACTTCTGTGATTCAACATTTAGACCTATTTGCCAGGGGAATAAATGTCGTGTTTATTAATTTTCATATCTCATATTGACTTGGCCTTATTTAAAATAACAATTCTGTCTACTGTTTCGCATATGCTTTTATATTACTTCTATATTCATTCATCAATTCACCAATCATTGACAATGCAAGAAAATATTATGTATTTATTTCAGGATTATTTTAAATTTAATACAATGAAGACGAATGCAATATAACATACACATTTTTGTACTTAAAATAATTATGCTGTATAAATTAACGTATCTTTTCTTTTATCCTATTTTTTTGTCACCTGTCGGTGATATTCTGGGTCAATATGCAAATTAACCATTTGCTTCTACTGATTTTCCTAAAAAGTAAAAACCTCCAAAAAATTATGAATATCAATCCTCCCACATAATATTCTTTCAATGACGATTCACTAGATGTTATATCGGGGCTATTGGTCTTGAATATTTTCAAAATAATTAATAATATCGGGAAAAATCAAATTTAAAGTGGGCGTAATTGAATATGTTACTGTCTTTTAGTGAGAACATTTTTTGAACACAGCTTTAGTTGAGAACAGCAAAAATGCGAGATCAGGAGCGATGGTCAAATTTTCCCCTCCCTCATGTTTGTGAACAAGAGAATTTTAATCGAATTTATTAAGATTAAAGAACATTTATTTTAAATATCTGTACATACTTTCTGCCGAACATTGTTTATTTTTAAACTTGTAACCTAATACAGAAGATTACGTAACTGACTGACTTTAATAATCAATACAGCTATGAGATATAGGACACATTTCAGATAATTAAAATCAAATTATAGTTCCCGGATATACTTACCAAAAGGAGTAATACTTTGTGTATATATATCGAAGGAAATGTAGATCGAAATATTACTAAGTTATTCTTATTCTAAGATAGAAATAGACATAAGAAATCATAAGGATTTTTTACCACGAAATCCTAAAATAAACCCAATTCTATGAATGAAATCAGTAAACTGAGTTAGGTTAACTGTATGATAATAACTGAATACAGAAAGGATTTCAATTTTCTTTATGCAGAGTCCCTTGTTGTAGTCGAAGTTAATATTTTTGGCTACGAAAATGTTTTATTATATTCATGCTGAAGGCTTGTAATTGAAATGTGCGCGGGTTAATATGATTTCTGCAAAAATCATTTGTGACAGACCGACATACAGTGAAGAAAATAAAAGAACATTTATTTTAAAATATCCGTACGTACTTTCTGCCGCAGAATGGAAATTTAATCAATATAAAATTGTCTATAACACAATTGTACGTATTCGACAAATTTAAGGTAAAAACCATCTTCCGTTATAAGCGTGTTCTGACAACTAATTGGTAATTGGTAATTTGTATAAGGAAAAAACCACTTTTGAACTCATTCATTCAGGTTTTTCCACAATACCTTGACAGTTACGAAGAAAACATAATACTGGTATGGGACATTTTTGATTGGAAAATTAGTTTTTTAACTTTTGGATTTATATTTAATATTTGTTTATGTAATTATAATGTCACCTATAACATGTTTCTTATTTTTAGTAACGTAATATAGCATCTAAAATCAAAATCTTGTCATCAATATTATGTTCTAGATTTAGTTCTTTGCAAACTTAGTTTACTAATATACAGCACCAACCGTCTCCTGTTACTTCAGCATGTCTCCCGTTTTCAAGCATTTAAAAATGAGTTCCTTTTTAATGATATATTTACCTTAGAAACTACATAACCTATAGTGAAAAGAATGAAGAAAATACGTAATTTTCAGTTGTGTCCGAACGTTAGAATTTTAAGTGAAAACGTCATGTGTCCGATCTCTGCATCCTTGTAGGAATTTAATCAAAGAAATATAAATATTTTATTTCGATAAAATATATTGTATTTTCAATACCAAGAACACACACATATATATATATATATATATATATATATATATATATATATATATATAATTGCTTAACCATACTCCATATCTGCGTATATCACGACTCTTATACTAAAATCTGGTTTTATGCACTATATATAAGTGGTAATAAAAGTATAAAACGTGTGGTGTGTACTCGATCAAGTTCAGATTCCGGCAAATATCATGTTAATCGCCATACTACCTAATGTGGTTGGTCCCTTAATTTCCAGCGGGTTGACTACGAACTCAGCCTAGAACTCGGTAAATCGTACCTTTTCTTGGTTGTCACCCACGTTAACATCTCCCGTGGTTTTAATAGGATATACGTGAAATTTGGCTGCGTCGGCATTACCCTGCCTACGACTGGTTAATATATGATCAACAAGGAAAACGTCGAGAGATGTACATGCTCCATACGAGTTTCGGGAGGTATGTTGACCGAGAGCAGAACTAATTAGATCTAGTTACACAACTTTAAATTTACTATAAACATGTCTCCAATGCAGGGTTCTATTAGATGCATACCCAGTTCTGCAATCAGTTTCTCATAACGACACTCGAGTTTGCACTAAATAATGGATACAACATTATGTTTATTAATTTTTATTCACGACCAGCAGATTGCGTCACTCCACCACGTTGTTTTACCGATAGGCTATCACCCGTCATGAACCCAAAGTCAGCTGTCGGGACGATACTCCAAATTATCCAGGTTTCAAATAATGTCTGAAGGTCAATGTTACTTGGTATTTGATCCGAATTTATATTGCCTTAATGTGCGAGCTGTCTAGAACCTTTCTTCTTTTCTCGTCATATTTGCTTTTCAAATATACCAATATCTATGGAAAATATAATTTTTTAAATCTGCAGTAATAAAATTTAAATTTTTGTTATTAAAGCCAATACTTTGTGAGCAGTTTTCTGATTCTCCTTGGTTGGTTCTTTACTCTGTGTCCCGTATCCTTCGGTTCCGGATACATTTCTTCTCATATGAACCGATATTTCGGAAAAAATATAATTTTTCAAATTTAAAGTCATACAATTTTGATTTTTTTAATAAATTGAATATCATATGAGATTTTATTATTAATTTAAGATTATATGTGTTAATAGCTTTTTCTATTCCGAATTTCACGCAAACGGTGTCGTAGTTACAATAAGTATAAACATATAAGGGCACATAATATGTTCGTTTAACTTTTACAACATGTAAGTTTATTGACAGTATTTTTTCACAAACACAAAATATCGTTAGTTACTATAAATATAATACATAGAACAACTTTAGTTTTGTCATAAAGTTAATGTAAATTTTTTGTTATATATTTTGTTTCGGAACTTTAGTTTTAACAATTTGGCAATTTTGAAATTATTTCTAAAATAAATATTAAATTATTGTATCATAAAATAAAAAATTAATTTACAAAACTAATTGTTTTCTTTTTTATTGACATTGTTGTTAATATTGTGATAAATTTTTCCACTTTTCACTCAAAGGTTGAATATTTACGCTGTGTGAGATAGTGAATTATCGTAAATTCATCGCTTCTCTTGTAATCTTCCGTAATAATACGTAGTAATAAGCAGTAGCAATAAGCAGTAGCTTTGTCAACTTCCGTAGTAATAAGCAGTAGCTTTGTCAACCTCACCTAAAAATGTCTAGACATATTATATATACTCAGGCGTATTTATGCCTATGACAATATATGAGAACCATCCTAGTAGACATCCTAGTGACAGAGCCCCAGTGCGAGTCGAATAAACCTTGCTCTTCCGAAGGCTACCAAAACATGTTAGAGTCAACATATGTAATAACAGTGAGCGAGTCCTACATGAAATACACACTTAAGAATCAGTCCCTATAAAGTCCAATATATATGCATTGAAGATGAGTGTGGAAATTTCAACAGCTAAGACAAAGGAACAATCAAACACGTTTCAAAACAATAACAAAAAGTGTTACCTGCGTTATAATGAAGGTTTGTTTGACTTTACGTTACTAAAATTTAAAAAGAAGATTTCCAGAAATAAAATTGATCCTCGTGCAAGTAGCACTAAAATAACGACCCAACTGAGAATTCAAGGATTGCGACTATGAATGTTGTTCAAATTTAATTTACTTCAACAACAATAGTTAAAAAATAGAGAATTACAATAGCAGTCATTGATTTAATATAAGTAAGTAAAGAAAATCGAAAGTAAGAATCTGGAGATAACACAGTTCGTTGAACTTGGTTGGAGATAACTTCATGATATAGGTTTCTAATTTCAATTTCCTATGATTGTGTAATTTTAAAAAATATAAAATTTAACGTCTTTATTTTTATATGATTATCATTCGAATTAACGGAATACCATGAAGGTAGGTGTCAATCCATTTTTAATATTAAGGTGCCTGCAGCGACCCAGATTAGAGAATGTAATAAGTGCTTATTAAAAGCGTCATGAGAGACTATGGTATAACTAATTTCTTTTTATAAGATTGAGAAAGCAGTTTATATCTTACCTGGCGAAATTTCTAATTAAGGATTATTTTCAACCCTGTCAAATTATACCTAAACTTTGATAAACGTTTCATAATAAGCGACCTATGTTAATGTATTTTTTCCAAATGCTTGCTTCTCTCATTATGTTTTAGAAGTAAAAGTTAAAATAAACAACAATTGTTTGCTATGATCTCTATAGAATACAAACGAGTATATTTATTATTAAACGATTTATTTATCAAGGACACTTCATTAGGCCATACATTACCTTAAAAATAGCATTAATACTTCAAGGTAGTCACTAGATAATAGTGTCACTTTATCTCAACCAAAGCCAGAGATCGATAACTAGATACTAAAAATAAGAGAGAAACGTGTGTAAAATCATGTCATATCACAAAAAAATTACTGCTTGATTGTCGCTACCAGTTAGCAGAGTAAGAGGAATAGTGATTCATTTATCTTAATTTCACAAACGGTGTTTTGATTTTGTAGTATGTATTTTTTAAGTATTATTTTTAAAGATGACCAGATTCAAAATATATGAGACGTAGTGTAATATATCCCCAATTATAGAAATAGGACTAGCTTTAGAATGTTAACTGACAATTAATTGCTAGAAATACGTCAATAATTATCTCCCATTTAGTGCCTTGAATGGTCAGCACTCTTATCGAGTTTTTTATAGTAACAAGTGGTCACATAGTGGTCGAAAATCGACCGTGACTCATTAAGTTTTTAAGTTTGAATATTATTAATATTCTACTGTCCAAGATTATACCTATATAATAATTTAAAACTTTGAATTGAAATTACAAAATATAGTATAAATATGAAAATATACTTACGTACCTTCTCACTTTGTTGATAGCATAAATAGGTAAGCGAGAGTAAGTCCGATTGCTAATACAAAATTGTCCGTTTGCGTTAGGTGCTTTTATTAAGCCAGCTGTATTTTACTAATATATATATATATATATATATATATATATATATATATGTATATATATATATATATATATACACTTAAATATCTATTATATAACAAATGATTTTTTATCTAGATATTCACTCAACGGACTATTGAAAAAGAAACATTAGACATCACACAAAGTTCACAGCTTGTAACTCGTTCATTCAAACTGACATTTCAAAATTCTTAGGAAACAATCTCTACTTTGTGTGACTGTTTGACCACGGTATATATTACGGGTTTTACATAGAAAGTACGAACATAAGCAATTTATATTTTATTATTAAATGTGCACAATGATTATTTTAGATTTGTAATGTATAATTTATTGTATTTATGACACACATTATCTATAAATTTTAGCTTTCTCCTCTCCTTCTCTGTATAAACTTTAACCGTTAAATCTCATACTCTTCCGTGCGCGTAATATGCTTAAAAATGAATACATAGTTATCTCTTTATGTGTTATTATATAATATATATTATATACAAATATTTTTTTTTACTTTCTGCACTCCTTCTTCATGTAAACTTAAACTATGCCAAATATCGCACTCCTTCGTGCGCGCAATATGCTTAAAGAGACCACGGTATTTTCTCTTTAAAATTAATGTATAGATATTCTCTTAGGATTAATATCTATTATTGTAAAAGTTACTAGTGTTTAGCCTAAATTGTGTATCATAAACGGAAACTTCTATTATTAGATTATTATAATACTTGAAAATTAATTCTCATCAACGTATTTTAATTAAAACGATTATCTCCCTTCAAAATTATGAAATCAGTTTGTGAAGTTTATAACGTGTAACATTACGTAACCTCTGTGTATTTTACACTCAAATGATTTTATTGGTATTTCCCATTATAATGGTTATATAGTAACAAACTTTTAGGCAAATTAACGTAGCAATTAAATACAGAACCAATTTGCATCGAAGGTAATAAAAGCTCACCCTTGGTATTAATTTCATAATTCAGGGATCAGAGAGCAGCCAAGGCTAACTTGTTTTTGCTTCAGTTTAAATCGTATTTTAAAAATGTATTATACATTACTTACCGCATCTTACCAATTATATTGTAATGACAATGTATTTTAAAATATATTTAGCTGACAAAATGTACTAGTAAATTTCCAAAATTCTTGTTCTTTTTTAACTTTGTGGTTTATTTCTTCTTTAAATGTTTTATAGTTGAGAGTATCTTAAATTACTAAATTTGAAAAGTCCAGAATATTTTATCCATAAACTTTAAGTAAATAATATAGCATCAAAATTATAAATAAAAGCAGATTATAGGTTCACTTTTAAATATTAATGCTTAACAAAGAGCTTCTTTTTCACATTTGTAGATTTTAATATTTTTTTTGTAACAGTTTGTGTTGTATTTTGAGGACAATAACTTGCATTTTAAAACCTATAGTCGCTTTCCTGTATGTGTCAAATGAACAAAAGAAATTTATAAAACACAGGATAATTTTTATTACTGAAATGAAGCATACTAAGTTACATTCCTCATAAAAAATAATTAACTACAACATTCTTTTAAACATTGATAATAAAATAAAGACGTACATAAATATTTTCTTTTAGAATTTACAAAATAAAATTTAGTTTTTTTCTTATTTTGTAATTAGTGTTTTCGTGACGCACCCGAGTGCTGTAATTTTTTTGAATCATTTTTATATAAGAACGTAAAAGTGTAATATATTAAATAGCAAATAGTTATAAATAATCAGGCCCACTCGTAAATATCAATGGATATCAAGAAAAAAACAGGTGTTAAATTTACAAAAAAGTTTTAAATAAAAACAGAATAATAGCTTTTTTGACATTGGTCGGAAATAATTTTAAACAATAAACAAAATGAAATTAAATATCAATTTTCATATAGAATTAACTGATGGATAAGTAAATAACGGTTTTCAAAACTTAATCGTCTTGTAACCCAGGTATTGTTCTATTTTTTTAAATAAAATTAAACAATGTTTATTAGGAAAATAATGATATCTACAATAAAAGTAGCCGTGTTTCAAGTAACGGGTGTTGTAAAAAACCAAACACTGATTAATTAAAAATAATACCAAATGGCAATTGCAAGGCAACAAAGGAATTTCTTAGTTGCATTTATAAAGCGGTTACTGTAACGAACGTTACTTCTTAAAAGTCATTTATTCAAATATTTTCAGCATCCTATGGATTTTACACAAGCTTAAATATTTCTATTTTACTTTTAGTTAAACATGTTTTTAACTTTTCCTATAGCCAAAAATTGTGTCAGATAATACTGCCGGTGATTTTAAGTGGGAATTAGGTGTAATCAAGCTGATGGCGTTATTTTATAATATGAAGGTAAAATGCAAGTATTTTATTACCACCCATTTACTAATTATTTTGAATTAAAATTTATTATAATTACATCTAAGAACGATCAAAAGGGACTCATAACACATAATAGTATATGTGTGCAGGTATAATTTTCATGTGTTTAAAAAGTAAAATTAATCTTGAAAGCCTTTTACGAAAAAAGGTATATATAGGGATAGGGTAACGAAAATATAACATTGAGCAAAATAATATAGGTACTTTTGAACACGTAATAATACTTTTATTAAATTATTAGAAATTAAACTTTTTGTATTGCCTACCATACACAATGCATATTAAAATTATATTATTTATCACGATGCAAATATTTACAAATTGCATAGCTTACTTTACACAGACAACACACATTTTAAAATATAACGTTGTTTTTTCAATTGATTTAACTCACTTGTGCCAAGTTTATATCATATTTTATTAAGACCCAATTACATGTGTTGAGTCAGTCGACTATTACTCGTAAATGAGTACAACCTATAACTGTGATAATTTTCTTTTTAATTTCGTCATATATTTAGTGTTTTTCGTGTTTCAGAAACATATAAACGCTTTTTTTGGTTTTCTGAAATAAAGACAATCAGATTACTGAAACTTTCCAAGTTGACTAACAAAAAACCTTTCGTTTTTTTAATAAGAAATTTTAATGAAGAATAAATTTATTAAGAAATTTCATGCAATTTATTGGTCCCGCAGAACTTTCGGCTTTGTCTTTATTTTTATATATGAGGAATCTAAACCTTCATTGGTAAAGTTTAAATAATTAAACATTTATTCAAACTCACTAATACTATGTTGAAAATCAATCAAAAAAATTCTAAGTTTTTTTTTTCAAATTATCACCCTAATATTGTATTTTATTGACTTTATTCGCAATCGGAAAAGTCTTTAATTTTTTCGTTTTTTAAGAAAATACAACATATTACCATAGACTAAATATTCTTATATAATTTAAGGCTAACAAACTACGCTTTATATGACGTTATTTTGCATTTTGTATGGTACATATCGTGATGAGAACCAATGGGTTAACCTAGCATAACCTAAAGTATCCCAATCGCACTTCTAATATATCCTGACCTAACCTATACTTTGTATTTGGACTGTGTTCTTATGTAATGGAAATTAAAAAAAATATATGTATTACCTAAATCAGTCACTAATTAGGACATTTCGATTATTTTCTTTTTTATATACCAAGTATCAGTTTAATTTTGAAACTATAATATTTTCTTATTAATTCATTGTTAGCAATTGCAAGACACTACTAATTACATAACAATTAAACTATAAGGAAACCCTAAAATAAAAGTAGAAAAGAAAGATCCAATAATTAATTTGTCCATTGTCTAAACTAATGCTCGTTGAAAAGTGTTGTTAGGGTTTTAATTTAGCTAGCGAGTTGCCATAAAGATCGGGTTATAAATATCAAAGTACAGTTTAAGTGATGTTATCAGCAAGTTTTATTACCGACCTATGGAATTAATTGGCTTGTGAATTGCTCAGCATTATGTAAGTTGTATATTGGACGAGATTTAATTCTATACCCCTAAAGCAAATGTTTTCATTGTATTCGCCTATAGCATTAAGATACCTAAATGTTCGTTATTTAGTAATAGTTAAGTATTAATGCGGGATAAATTTTCAGATATTTGGAAAGAAATGAGGTAATGCTAAAGATAAAAATTTTATTAATATAATCATAAACTTTCTTATGTTACATCATATTTCTTTTTTTTTGTTTCCATATTATTTAGCCTACACTCGTCACCTAAGCAAGTTCATATCCTTTAGTAATGCTGATTCTTCGTACTAAAGCAACTTACCAAATATCTCGACGTAACATTTTTCAGCTCTTTTGTTATTCTTTGAACTTTTTCCTTGCTATTCTCGTATGCAAAATTCTAGACCATACCATTTTGGTTTGTATTAACATGCGACATGGCACATGTCCTACAAAATTTATATAATCTTCTTCTTTATTTTAGTAGGAATTATGGTAAGTAAATTTGTTTATTATGTTAATTTATTTATTTCATTAATTTAAGTGCATTTACTTTGATTATGATTTATAGCATACATATTACATTTTTTAAAGTTTGTTAGCCTTAAATTATAGAATAATGCCTAATCTATGGAAACGTGACGTATTTAAATAACAAAGAAAAAAAGAATCTCTTTTCAGATTGCGAATAGAGCCAATAAACTATAATATTATGTATGATGGCAAAAAAGTCATAATTTTGTTTAAATTTTTTTTATGACCCATTGCATATTTCGTTTTAGATTAATTTTTTGTAGTAAGAGATTATTTATTAGGAGTTTGTAAACATTTAAAAGTTACTGATATTATTTTGAGATGTTTCAAAAATAAAATGAAAAACAGAGGTATTGCAAACAATTCTGTGCAACTAATAAGTTTCATGGAGCATAGCTTTCTATTAAACAAAAAAAAACTTGACCTATTTGCCAGTTTGACAACAACGAAGAAAATGTAATTAAATTGTAATATTTTACTTTTGTACCTTTGTTCGTTTTTAAAAAGTATATAAAGCCTTTATGTGTTTCAGAAATAAATAATTAGTAGTAGATATGACGGAAATTAAGAAGAAAACAATAACAAGTGAATAAACCGCGATAATAAGTTTATATCTTAAAATATACGTTTATTACGTCTGTGAAAGTTAAACGAGTTGAAAAATAATATAATTTGAATATGTACTATATTTATATTTTTGTGTCCAGCAGACAATATAAACATTAATTATTTCTTAAGGTATATTGAGAATACCATGTAACATTAAATGTTATTATGGGCCTACACGTGTACGGAACCCTTGTAGTTCTACTCGTACTTATTGTTACCAGGGGATGTGTCATATTAGGTTATTTTGGGTAGTGTCATGTCGGCTTGGATTATTTTGGTTTAAGATTGATTAGGGGCGCTTGAGTTGGATAAAGTTGTATAAACTTGGGTTGGGTTGGGTTATCGATTACACTCTTATTTATCGGGCATATTCTTTTATCAAGCAATTTACACAAATTGATTAAATTATTTATTAAAATAAAGTATACGTTTATACATGGGAGGGGGGGTATTGTATCCGAGAAGGGAACTCTTTTTCAAAGAGGAGTAGTCCTCTTTTTCCCCTCGTTACCCACTCTACTAAGCTGGGTTGGTACGTTACTAAATTTTTACTTGTATTGTCCATTGAACAGTAGCAGTTATTAATCTGTGAAATTTCCCTTTAATAATAGTATTAGTATCGTCCATTATTTGAAAAACTTACGAATATGTATACTCAATTAAATGAAACTATGTGATGTAGTATTATTTCTACTTTCTTCAAGTTCTTTACCACGACCTAGGTTTCACCTTAGGTATTACAATATCTTCAGGTGAGCTGTTAGCAAAGCTATTATCTTTTTGAATCTTAATTTTATTGTGAATAATGAATTTCTCCAAAATTAGCGCCAAATATATTCAAAATTATTTAAAATTTACAAATATATGTACATATTGAACTACGATATGAGCAAATCGCTCATAAGGTTACTTTTAAGGTTTACTTATTATATTCAAAACTATATTCGTACCAATGAAAGGAAAATAAAATTTTGGAATTTCGTATACCTAGATGTTTACGTTAAATATGAAAATTTAATGCTACTACACATAGAACTTGCTACTACACATAGAACGTAAGATCTAAAAAATCTACTAAACGTTTTTTTAAATGGCAGCCCCTTGATTTCACGCTAATGTCATCTGCTATACTCTCCTCTAA
This sequence comes from Druceiella hillmani, assembly GCA_039881145.1. Classification (NCBI taxonomy): domain Eukaryota; kingdom Metazoa; phylum Arthropoda; class Insecta; order Lepidoptera; family Hepialidae; genus Druceiella; species Druceiella hillmani. The sequence goes on along the minus strand of JAYKKI010000010.1, from coordinate 7,846,879 downwards.
CTAAACAACAAGCTTTTGGCCTTCGTCATCTGTCATTGCAAAAAAAATGGCGTTGAAGTTGAGTAGCCCAGCCAAGCGGCTGTTAAAGGTAAGTTTATTTATTTCCATTAAACAGGTTATTGATTTTTCAGTCTAGATGTCTTACTAAAACGGTCAACCGCTGTAAATCTGGTAAACTAAATGCATATCTCAAGTTTACTCCTGATTAGTTGCGCATTATAACCTCCAAAACTTTTAGTTCCTCTGTAAAAGACAAGGGTGGGCAATAAAAGTTTTGCATGTTATACTTCTCATGTGTAGAACATTAAATATTTTCTATGTGTTATGCGTTCATTTTCAGACATTACTGATCAGCAAGTTTTAGACTTTATGAGGACTCTGAAATGGAAGTTTCTGGTAACGATTCTGACGATCCTACATATAATACAAAGGAAGGTACCAACAATATTCCAGAAGGCAATGTAAAGTCGGACGAATCTGATGACAACGTTCCTGATGAAACTGAATCAGACGATCTGTATCAACCTGTTCCTTCTCCGGCATTATCAAATGATTTCATGCTCGTGGGAGTCTCAATTCATTAATGAGGGAGAAGAGGAGCAAGAATTGGTCGATCGGGACGTAGCAGAGATATAGGGCGAGCACTGCAAACAAGTCAGGGGATAAACGATGGTGTACAAGATAATTGGACAGTAGATAGTTCTAAACCAGAAGAGAAAAGCTTGATGCAACCTGCCTGTACTTACAAAGTTGCAAGTAGGTAGGAGTGGTACTTGTTTTTTAATCAGTTTATTAATGAATATATCCTAGCAAAAATAGTATATTGCACTAAGAGAAAAAATATACTTCAGAAGGGAAAATCCAAAGTTAGATATATTTTGAAGGAATTGAAAATTAATATGGGAATCACTATGGGCATGTCAGCCCTTTAATACCATTATATAAATATTTACTGGTCCGAAAAATGTCAAGTTCCCATCATCGCTGCTGTAACGATACGTTCAAGATATTACGCAATCAGATAAATAGCCGTATAGACTCATGTAACGGAAAAATATCTGTCTACAATTTAAAATTTTTACAGCCAGCGGTTTCGGCTGTGCATTTATATGTCTGTTAGTTATTCAGGTAGTTTCTTCTTCCCATGAATATTTAGAATTTTTTTTATTAATTACATAGAAAAAATATTTAAAAATAATTAAATTATAGACAAACTCAAAAACTCAGAATATTGTTAAGACTTACTATATATTTAAATCGTGGGAGTATACAAATATAATTATATCAACGATGAACAGTTTAAACGTACTGCACATTGAAAGAAAAATAATTAACAATTTCTATAAACAACTGTGTAATTAAGTACAAAAAATAGTACTCATTCGCCAATATTATATCTAACGTGCAAATATCATCAACTGATTTACATCAATGAAAATGGGTTTTATTGATAATTTTCCCTTGATTATAATTTTTTGAATCCTTGGCACATTATATGCTATACATAAGGAATGAGGTTTTGGTAGCTGTTTCGTACTGTCAAATAGTTTTCTTTAAAGTGCAAACAAAAATAATATATGATGAATTGTAAAGAGACGTTTATTTATTTTAACTTGCCTTCTTGCGTGCTTAATAATTCGAACAATAAATAAAAATGTTGTATATGAAATAAACATTTGTCAATTATCAAGAAATATTGTCGATTCAAAGAAAAATATAAAAAAAACCTGTATGTACTTTAAATATTGAGAAGCAATACAATTTTCTTTAATTTTAATGAGATAAAATTTCGATTTCCGCTTTTATTTGATCAAACAGTAAATGAATTTTGAGAGCAACAGAGGTAAACTCGTACTACTATATGAATAAACGTCGTAATTTCTATTAGTTTAAACACAAGTTCCATGTACAACAATATTTAAGTTCACCGAATACAATATTCAACATAAACGGTATTTCTATCTACGTAGTGCGAAGGACTTCCAAATTTAATATATTGTAATGTACAGTTATTTCGGTAGTATGTTCGATTTTAATACCTATAATAATAATAAATAGCTTAAATAATATAATATAAAATAGCTTAAATTTTAAAATAAATGGCGTGTTAAAAGAATGTTGATTTTTTTGTGGTATTTACCACTGATGTAGTTTTTAAAGTGAGAGGCATCAAATAAAAACAAATATCAAATTCTGATATCTAAGGCTCCATGACTGACTAACTCCATGACTCAAAACTTATTAAGTATTTCTTGTTGAAAAAAAATCTTAAAATTTTATAAAAATAAAATTCTTACAGCATAAGTAAAGAGGAAAATCCAAAATTTGCAATTACGCGTGGAATTATTATGAAACAAATCTAATTTTTCCATTCCCATTTTTTAAATGTTTGTAAAAAATTAATTTATTATGTTTTAGAATAATATGAAATAATATTATTAAATCCTTGAAGTACGAGTCCTACTCAAGGTTAATTGTATTTTTCAACAATGACACATAATTCTGAAAACAGTCATGTCACCAGGAACAAATCTTCATAGATACGCAGTTATATTTCTTGTGATAAAAGAGCTAAAAAAATTGTTAATTGGTATTGGCCAGCTCATTCATCATCACAATTTCCGCCCTATTTTCCTATACTTAGAAACTTATCATTTTGGGTTGCTGACGTGATGAAAACTAGAAATTGATCATGGATGATTTCCATTCTAGGACATAATTTGTTGTCTAAATATGTTGCATAAATTTGCTTTGTTCAATGACGAAATTTTAATATTTTGATTTTGGTTTGCATTTATAGTTATGGCTTATGCTAGATCAAGAATATTTCTATTTTATGCTTTGCGTAATCGCAACCAGCAAATGGAATTTTTAAACATTTTGCTACTTTTTTAAGTTCATTTAATTTAACTAATAATCGCGATCACACAACGAAGGTTATTTTTGAAAATTATTTGAACGTTAGTTATGTCAGGTGACCACTACTACTTTTGAACAGATGGCTTTACGTCAACGCGGAAACAACTATTGTCTAAAAAGTTATTTCCAACATTAAGCACATCATTGTGCGTCATTCTGTGGATTTACAGTTTTGGATATATCAGATATGATAAATTATTTCGATGTACTTGATTCACTTTATTACAAGGGTTTTAAATTCAGTTGCTTTTGAATTTGTACGGCCTTTCTATTTATTAGTTCTCACTACGTTTTGTTTTAATTAGGATTAATTTCGTTGTTTATTAATTCCTACCAAAAATTTCTGAAAGTCATCAAAAAATATAAATATTTATTTTTCCCGTTTCCATGTAGACAAAACTCATTATTGCAAGCTCCGTACGAATACGTACATTTTAGTTTTGTATGTATGCTTACAGATTTTTAATCTGTTTTCATGCTCACGGAGGGAAATTTAATTTAATCAATATATTTTAAAGATATTTTAGAATAGTGCTGCACCAATGATATTGGATTTAGTGCCTAGAAAAACAAAAATAAATTCAATATCATTTGCAATAGACCTAAATATCGGGTTGTATTTAATTTCATATGTACGAAAAATATTACGCGTACTAATAAGTTAAGAGAAAAATTATTTGTAATTCCCGCATGGTGTTTAAGTCTGTCCCTTTTATTAACAGCATACTAACGTATCGCTTAAGCCTAGTCAGTAAAGTTCTTGAACCTTTCAACTAGATTTCTTTTAAATTGCGTCTAGCAATAGAAGGATAGTTAAATATTATTTTTTTATCATGATAACCAAGAAATTCTGAAAGAATGTGAACGAAAATGCAGGAAGGACATTGTTATGTTAAGAATGCTCAATATTTTTCAAGGTAAATTTTCAATATGAAGAAATAAATAAACTACCATATATTAGTCATAAACTGCGAAAATTGGATATATAGAAAGATATCTTCTTTATTCACTTATTTCAATCTTGGTAAAAGCTGTCTCTACCATTGTGGATGTAGGAAGAAAAATGGATTTGTAACTTATTTTAAATATCACAATGCAACGTGTCTTTCTTGCGTGGTAAAGAAAGACACGTTGCATTGTGATATTTAAAATAGAAGTTACAAATCCAGATAATGTAAAATTTTGTTGTGACGTATTTAAAAATTTTATTCCATTTAATGGCTATAGAATTTCCGTTTTCATTTATAGAGTGTATAAGTTTAATTATGAAGTTTTGTCCTTTCTAGTGGTTTTTCTGTTAGTTATATATTTTTTTTCATATGCTTATACATTATTTCTTATTATTTTTGAATTTTGGTATCCTATATGAGGTAACATAAATAAATATTTATATTACGTCGTTGAACAGCTAATATATATCCAATATTTTTTTATTATTACAAAATGCATCCATGTACCACTCCACCCCCTCGTCCGGTTAATACTCTGATTTAAAGTATATTTACGGCAAAAACTGTCAATAATTATAAAAAAAATTTCAATAACCACCTAGCTCACGAGTAACGTGATAGTAACAGGAGTAAACCTTATTTAAGAAGATCTTAATGTGAAAAAATAAAAATTATATATATTGATTAATTAAATGTATAAAACTTGTATTTGGACCAAATCGTACCTCTTTTAAAGCTGATGAAAATATTTAAAAGTATGAACGTATTAAAATAGTTCTTGCCATATTTACATGAATAGTTTTCTAGGGACAGAAAATTCTGATTAACGAGTTTAGGTACCAAGTCATTTTATTGAACTTTTACGACTCGTGAAAATGATAATGAGAAGACAGATAGTTTGAAATAAAACTTCAACCAAAAAAATATATAATAAAAATAAGTAGAGAGATAACAGAATAAAAATTAGTTTTTCTCCTTAAAAAAGTTTAAATGTAAACCAATAGATAAATATTTTCATCTCGTCTGCTAAATAAGGCAAATAAACCATTTATTCTACGATTCATTCAATGACTTTTTGTCAAGGAAGTCTTCACTCTCAAGTCGATATAATCAAAGGGGTGTAACAAAACTATATAATATCGATTGTTTAAATACATGTAGGTTCTCTAACAGAAAATGATATAAGAATGCTGTTCAATCGATATTTAGTTAGTTCTTTAAAGCTAATTCGCCGAGTGATAACCAGTCCCGATACAAAATGTCAAGCGAAAAAAACTCTTTGCATAAAATTCATAGACTGCACATTTAGTGACTGTTTTATTATAGACAAACAATGATAATGGCACTACGAATGTGATTATTCTAAATGTAACAGTTTTAAATTTTAAGGAATTGGGGAGAATATTTTTGTTGGCTGCATAATTTATGACCTACTACTGCCTACGGCATGCCACACAAAAAATAATCCAGCATACTTATACTAAAATGGACAAACATATAGATAAAGCAGTACACATAGTATATAGGATACAAAAAAATTTCAACCAGCTATACAGTGGCAGAAATGATCTATTTTATTTACTACATGATGGTGGCGAGCATATTGAGGCCACTGACGTATTCGAAGTCAAGTAACGATGCTTGAAATTGTACATTTTTACGTGTATTAAGATTACCTTGTTTTTGAGGGGTAAGTGTTTTTTATCATTGCCTGTAAATATGTAAACATATATTGAGCTACGATGTTACTTAGTTCGTGATAAACTCGTTTATTTGAAAGATTTATTGATGCAAAATCTTCAATTACTTTTTAGTTTGATCGTAACACGCATCTCATGCTTAGTATTTTATTTACGTGGGTTCTAAACTAATTTCCTGTACATAATTAATTTCTAATAGCGGATTTTAAATATTTCTATGAGTAAAATTATTTCTAATTGCAAGTAAGACGTTTTAAAACTTTATCAGAATTAAAAGTTTTATTGATCGCGCTTCCGAAAGCACCAATAGCGGAAATCTAAAAATAAGTTAAGTAAATATTTGGCATCTTACCAAAAAAAATGTAAGTAATCTTGAAAACATTTTTCACCCATTTTAATATTTTGTACATTAAAATTGATAAAAATTGTATTAATTTTAAGGAAACATTACAAAAATATTTTGAAAATCTAACTTTGGAAAGCTTCCAAGAACTCAATAAGTTCAATAATTTTTCCCATGACTCAGTAAAACATAATGAAGGCATAAATTGTCTTAATATTTGTTAAGAAATAATACGGAGATTAAAATTTTTCTTTGCCATTTGCCATGAAATGTTACACCTTTTAAATTTGTCTTTTTAATATTTTTTCTATGTTATAGTTAAATCTATGTTAAATATAATATGTTGCATGTACTTTTTTATTTCTGTAAATATTGTTTACCAAAAAACTTATATTGTAATCAAAACCTGTATATCGCTATAAACTGGTAACATATTATAGCGGTTTAAAGGTTTTTTGGTGTATTTCCATTCATAAATAATCAAAACTTTCTATTAAAAAACCATATTTTTTTCCAATTTTCCAGAAAATTGCATTTGAAAGTTTTTAACATATTTCAAATATATTATGGTATTATATTTCCTCACCTCTAATTCCAAAAAGTACTCGTATTATAGTTTCCGTTTCCGTTTGTTGCTTTCAATAGCCATATTTTGGTGTCAAAATAGAGTTGGATCACCAAAAACTTAGCGATGATATAATTTATTAATTGGGATAAGTCATATTTTATTTAGATTTTCGTTTAATTATTACATAAACTTTTTAAGGTAATAGAAAATTGTATTATGTAATGTCCTTCAGTATATAAGCCTTTATTTTTAACAAATTTGGGATTTTATTTTCTTGGTTTTTCAATATTATTCAAATTAATAAATAAATTAGTACGGTCCAAACTCTAAAATTTTTTATAGATAAAATTTTTCTCCATATAGGTAAAAAATTACAAGACAATCGACAAACAAATTTAGTTATATAAATAGAGTTATACGTTATTATATCATAAGCGACGAAAGAGGCGGCACTGACTTAGAAACTTCGGAAAATTTTTGCCGTAGCAAATTAACCGGCATATATTTCATTAGGTAAAACACACAGAAATTTTGTATGTGCAAATAAAATTTTCAATTATTTAAATTATATAGAAACTGGAAAAACTGACAGTTTTATTTTATTCTTGTTTTTGTTATCAGTTAAAATGGTAAGATTTTCTCAGAATTTTTTCGGAAATTGTTTATAAGTTATTAATGAAAATGTTCATGAAATATTTCCGAAACCGGTAAGAAACCCTTTCTGAAGAAGTTAAAATTATGGAGCTAAGCATAATTATTCGAGTTTATCTAACGTTTACCGAAAAATTTATGTATTATATAATATTTATACTAAAATATCTATTTCAAATTGTAAAATTAACTTATACTCTACTTTTGGTTATGTCAGAATAAGTTTCCAGCGTAAACAACTTTTCATTTAGACTAAATTATATGATCGACACCATAATAAATCCGGTTAGGATTTAAAATGTAATGTTCATTTCAAAATATTTTTATTCAAATTCTTCAATAGACTCATGTTTTTAATGTTAATGAAAGTAAACGGTTTGAACAATTTAACACTGCATAGCTTTTTTTTGAGGTACTCAGCTTGAGTGGAATTGTAAAAAAATGTGTTTAGGTGATTGCAATGTAAAGCAAATTTTTCCCTGATTTGATATTAATACAGGAAAGCCTACAAGGCTGCAATGATTGGAACGTGATTTCATGTACTAATTGCGATTGAATTTTTTGTATATATTAAATTAAATTACTTCCAAAGTAGAGCTCAACAACAAAAGCTTGATTATTCACCATAACCTCACTAACGTCACTATTTAAATAAATATGACACACCATTAAATAAATATAACGTTACTATTTAAATAAATATGACACACATTATAAATGCTATGTAAGAATGAAAAATTGACACAAAATGTTATGTGTTTGGATTTTGCATGAAATTAATAGTTTATGTAAAATCCAAAGAGTTCGTATTATGTAATTCCATCCTCATAAATAGTGTTCACAAACTTTAATGACATTGATATATGAAATTTATACAAGTGTAAAATTATTGGGTTACAACGAAAAAGATATATGGCAGTAGGGCTGAAAACAATTCTGAAATTCCGTGTACCTCATCGCTTATCAGAAAATTCATTTTTCATTTAAAGTCTTACTAGTTATCAAAATACACTGGTAGAGTCCAACTTATCATTACGTTATTTATGATCATATTTTTGTGCAGGTTTTCTCAAATATTTTACAAATCTTTAAGTTAAATTTTAAATTAGGTTAAGTTAAACATGAATATACGTTATATAATAAACATATGTACTATTTAACGACGATCCTTCCTAAAAATTGAGTATACATTTTGTAGGATCTCTTAGAGAATTTTAATAAATAAATATCCCAGCGAGCAAAATTGCACTCTAAAATATATATAACTAACCATGAGATTCAAAAATTTTAAAGTAAATTAATAAAGTTATGTGTTTCACAATATTAAAAAGTGTTTTTTTATTCAGAATATGTCTTTCTGATATTAAAACTTTTGGGAGTTCCAAGTCAACGAAATAAGGACAAATAAAACCATACAATTTTCAAAAAGGCACTTTTATAGCCCATTATTTCATAAATTTAAGGGTATACCCAATACACAAATTGAAATTTCCCACTTATATCATATAATATGTAATACTATAATGGAAATATCGTTGCTCTAAAAAGAAAATAGGTGAATAAGGAAAAATGTTCCGTAAATATGTATGAAGAATAAGGTAGCTTTTAAATTTTTAAACAGCTGATGCATACTCTGATTATCATCCGAAAACTTTCTAACATTCTTCAGAAAGGTGTAACTTCCCTCTTTAAAAAGAGTATTTCCATACTCTTGACCCACGCTCGTTGCGAAGTGACCTCAAATATGATGGTAATGAACGGCTTCTGAAGGATTTTCGTTACTGAGGTGCCACTTGCCTCCACGAGTTTGAAAGTAATTCCATATTCGTCCAACGCTACACTATCCTTTAGTTATTTGTGAACTATTCTTACCTCATCTAGGCTAGCGTCCGCAATTTCTTCGGAACAATTTCGGATCAACTACATTCTTGGATTATCTACTAGCAGTGCCTTCGATAAATTTACGTCATAACGGGAATAATTATCTATGGAACTTCTAAAGCATCTTTTAGATCTCCAATCTGCATAAAAACTACGTCACTCTTGACGATCTTTAGCTTGTAAACTGACTGACCAATGAAGGAGTCTCTTCCAAATAGTTTCAAGTATATATTCTGCTCAATCGATTAATTACTTTTTATATTAAAGGCACGGACATATCGCCATATAGACTTGGAGACATATTCATTATCACCACCACCGCCTATTACATAATATGTTATCGCAATTGCGCAACATTGTTTAGTCATTTTCTTCGTGACTTCGAGGCTCTAGTCTATGAGTTTCTTCATTATTTTGGTATGGTAAGTTTTGTAGAACCTAGAACCCACTATACGAATAATTTTAATTGATCTATAATTCACATCATCACTGTTATGTACTCGTCTATGCGCTTAAAATGTTTACCAAGTTTCGTTTGAAAACTTCCGAGGTTTTGTATGTTATCTGGGGGTAAACAAACTAGATATCGGTAAACTAAAACTCTCGCGCCTATCGTTCAGATTCCATGTACCTATTCGGTAATCACTTCCGGTTTTTGCCGTGATACTCACAGAGATATCGTCGAATATCAATTTTATGTACATTAAAATTAAATATATTACGTTTTTATTAGAACCATTAGCAGGTATTTTGTATACATATCCGGCAGTCTCCAGTTCTTGATCCCTGGGATTCTAATATGAGTAACTAAATTGCCTCAGTCTCAGTATACACTCATGCCGTGCGCCTAATTTTAAAATGAATTGAAGGTTCAATCCAAGCCATTATCACTTACATATTCAGGTGCAATCATGCAAATCACGCGTTGATCTAATACGAGCTGCTCATTAAAATTTAACATATCAGACAAATACAGGTTATTGACGTAAGATTGTTGTAAAACGAAACAGCAAATTGTATGGAAATGAATGCAAATAACATAGTGGGGTGTCAGATTTGGAAAATAGCACAATATTCCATTCGTTGGAGTATAACTTAAACAATTTTTTATGTCGTATATTTTAACAATAACAGCCAATATCGTAACTCGTACATAGCTCAATGTACATACGGTTTACCTCTGTGTATTTCAGCTATTTACGTGCTCTTTGTTACATCACCACTCACACTGCTCTAGTAAATGCTCATATAAATTGCTTTAATGGAAAAAAAACTGTCCCCAATATGAATTGGCATTCCATTTTGCATGCACTTAGTTCTTACCGTCACGCAACAAATGCAAATTTTAAACAAGTTCTATTAAATTTGAATAGAAAACGTTAATGTTAAATTTTTTTTAGAATGGGATAATTTTGTTTCTACAGATTCAAATATAACACCTAAATGGTATCGGTGAGCTGTCAGTTAGAACCACAAAATAGAACTGCGTCTACTCATAGCATTTTAAAAATAATCGTTTGGCTATTAAAAATAAATAGAAAATAGTGTCTTTAACTACAATTTCACTTGTAACTTTACATTCACATTGTAGGAAATCAGGCCCTTTCGCTACTCTCCAGTCGTATATCAGCTTACTCATTTCTCACAGATTGCAGTTTTAGACAACTATATCTGAGTATGTTAAATGAATATTGTAATTAAATGAACTTGTGCTATAATATCGCCTGTGAAAATTTCATCATCAAAAACTAACTAAACTAACTAACATAATACTTGCAGATATTTCTCCATTTAATAGTTATGAAAATATTAAAAATTAGAAGTTTCTATCTGGCACATAAATTATGTACGTAGTATTTCAATGTAAATATTTATTATTTAACATTCCTGCTAAATTAAGTTCGAGAAATATTTTACACAATTATTTATGCTAATTTCATATTTGTGTGGAAAAAAATTAACACTTTTATTTCTGGTCGGTTGGAAATTATCTAAACCAGAGTGAATGAAAACGGCTTTTGATCGTAAATAAGCATGAACTAGTCGAAAAGAGTAGTAAATAGCTTAAATTACTTACTTTATATATTTAGAAAAATAAAAAAAAAAAAAAATATATATATATATATATATATATATATGTGTATATATATATATATATATATATATATATATATATATATATATATATATATATATATATATATATATACACAAGTATGTATAAAATAAGATATTTCAACGTTTCACCAGTCATTCCACTAAAGATTCAAAACACTAAGTTTATTTCTCCTTGGAAAACAATTTAATATCTAGATAAAGTTCTACAAGGTACGAAGAATGAAACATAAAATCTGTTGTAAAAATTTTTTACTATACACTTTGACTCGTAAACATTTACTGATACAGTGAAATAAGTAATTTTTAGACAGAATCTCTGTTGAAAATAATGAAATAGCAAAAAACCATTGCTTAAAATCTCCGATTTTGACATCGTGGGTCTATTGTTGGGTTCTAAAAATGATGATTCCAAGCTTGTGCAATTTGCAAAAAAAGTAATTTTAGTGATTTGATATTTTTATTAAAAGGTTTTAATATAAAAAAAATAGGTTGATGCAATGGATGATTAGGAAAAGAAATACGATGTTTAGCCATAAGTAAAAAAATAAAAAGTAAAAAAATATTTTTAAATTCATATCTATTTATTTTAATAGTATGAAAAGCTTGTTATAGAAAACCAGTTTCACAACATATATATTTGATGAATTAGTGTTCCCGGTTATAGGGGATACAAGATAACACGCTTTGAACTGGATATTCTAACATGATATGTTTCTATGGAAATAATAATAAAAAAATATATATAATCCAGGCATAAGTATTGCGACAACTTTTATAATGAACTTAAACAAATTTATTATTAAATAATTTAGGTCTAATTCTTAGAATAACTAGTCGATATTAAATAACAATCCAAAGCAACAAAATTGGAACAAGTTCGAATACATTTATTAACACATAAATTTTATAACACATACCCAATAACTGTTCTCCATAAATTTAGTTAAATTAAATACATGTTCTACTCTTAGTAATTTGAAGGTGCCGATGTCAATATCACGCCCACATATAAAATATTCAACTAAAATAATAGACTAGGTGTGCTACAAGTATCGTAAAGAAACATTAACACTGAAGCGTAAAACCATATATTTTACTTTTAAATTCTTAGGTAGTTTTTAATACCAGGAGTTTTATCAAAAAGATAAATTGTTCCATCATTTAAACATAGTGTTTTGTATGTAAAAATAAGTATTTAACAAAAGTGATATCAATTGATGGGATGTTAAATTATGGAAACAAAATATAATTATTTTATTTGTTGTACATTGTATTCAAATTAGTCAATTTATTCATTCTAATTTCAGCAAAATGGGAAAAAAAATATTATTTATTTGCTATTTGAAAACAGTATTATCAAAAATATAATACTGTTTTCAAATAGTAATACTGTTTTCAAATAGCAAATAAATAATATTTTTTTGAAGATAATACTGTTTTCAAGTAGTTTTATCAAAAAGATAAATTGTTCCATCATTTGAACACAGTGTTTTGTAAAAATAATATATTTACAAAACACTGTGTTTTTCAAAAGATAATACTGTTTTCAAGTAGTTTTATCAAAAAGATAAATTGTTCCATCATTTAAACACAGTGTTTTGTAAAAGTCATTAAACACAGTGTTTTTCAAAAGATTAAACTGTTTTCAAGTAGTTTTATCAAAAAGATAAGTTGTTCCATCATTTAAACACAGTGTTTTTTAAAAATATAATTTTATCAAAAGTGATATCAATCGATGGGATGTTAAATTATGGAAACAAAATATAATTATTTTATTTGTTGTACATTGTATTCAAATTAGTCAATTTATTCATTCTAATTTCAGCAAAATAGGCAAAAAAATATTATTTATTTGTTATTTGAAAACGGTATTTAATATAGTGTAAAACTTAGTAGTAAAACTTAACATTTTTTAAACAATTTTCCAAGTGAAATCCAAACCAATATGGTGTCAAAAGCAGTTACACTATTATGACATAATTATATATCCCGGCAGGTATGCTTTCGTTTCACTAATTCTAATATGGATTCCTTTAAATCGTTTGCTTCCTTTCATAATACTATATTATACATTTCTCCATTTGGCCCGTTTTTTACTCGTCTAAATTTTAACATGGCTGAAATATTTTAAACATTCCCTAAATTTTATTTGAAATCAAACTTTATTCGACAATATTGCCCTTTTAAAAATCTCAGGACTATTTAATGAAAAATATAAATTTTTATCGACCGTACATATTACTTTGGACTGGGTTTGATATATTTTATTATTAATAATGCATTATTTTGTGCATTGTGTTAAACAATGCATGCACTTCAACCCACGACAGAATAAAAATCTGCTTATTAAGTTATGGTGGCTATTAGTCTACTCTGACACTACTAATGTTTACAATTACATACATGAGTTGCTAAGTAAAAGTTGTGTTATATAATACCCTAGTCTTAATTATCTACGTTAGTACGAGGACGAGACCGAAATTGATACGTATGAACACTACATAATATGCAGACGATTATTTTTAATTTAAAACACATACACACAAAATGCATCTTTATGCATTTGCTAAGGAATAATTGAATAATGTTACTTCCATAAAATTTTTAAACATCTAAGTCATGATATGTCAGGAATATGGGTAGAAGGAAAGAATAAAGAAAGAGGTTCAACGAAAGCCCAAACGAATAAAGTCAGATGTGAGCAAGTGTGTTACAATCTGACTAAATAACTTGACAAAACTCTTGAACACAATTAATGTAGCAAGTAACGTAGTTTTTTATGCATTATCTAAGTGAAATATTCAAAATCAAACAATATTCACATTCCAAAAATTTACATTTAATTTAGGCAGAATTAAAATTTACTGGATGGTACGTGTAGCTTAAGAACGTAGCGCAAATAAAAATTTCTTCCAAAATTTTAATATGACACTTTTCGCGCATACAATTTTTTCGATGTAGGGTAGGGAAATAGTAAATCGGTATCATGACTTCTGATCTTTTTTAAGGTTCCCCTAATCCATGACTAGAGTTTTATGGGATATTTGAGCAAAGTGAATAATAGTCGCCGAACAGCCGAAAATCGTCGGAAGTAGTTCATTATCATCATAGTAAACAATTGACATAATGGAATAATTTAAAACACATTGAATTAATTACTATTACATTTTAAATGTTTATCTTGTTCGTTTCATATGTAGTAAGTGAGTGCCTCGGGTGTTATGGAATGACTATGATGTGGCGCAGCTATGAGTGCGACGTAACCTCGCCGCATCTGTGCTACAGAGCAGTCAGCTGTATTTGTATGTAACGGTTATCTCTGCCGTACCCTAGTCGCCTCAATACTCTATACAATTTTTGGCTTCTCCCGCTATATTTTTAAATATTAACAAACTGAATATAAAAAATAACCTATGTTCTTACAGAATTTGCCATATTTATAATCGTTCCAGAATATTTAGAGCAAGTTTTGAGGTTTAAATCAGATTACCTCTAGCAATCCCATAACCTTACAAACTCAATTTTTTTTTGCTATTGTATTAATGTAGGTAGGAATTGCTTAGAGAAGATCAGTATAATCGCCTATGTACAATGATAGCTTGTTAATGGATTGAGCTAGCCTAAAACTCTCTAAATAAAACATGTATTTTTTCTATAATTTCTGTAATGTGATATTCCAAGGGTGTGAAAAAATAATTTCATATTACAAGGACGTGTAAATGAAGTTATTGCAGTTATATCAATGGGGTGTCTCAGCCTCCTGCTGAGCAGTTCTAGGCGGTATAGGATATATTAACGAAATTTATGCTATGCAGATATAGACGTATGGGAAAATGTTTTTTCTGTTGATTCAATAGTTTTTATTTTACCGGCGCTTGCTTATGTTTTCTTTTAATATATTATGCGAGCAGGAAAACTTCTTACGCAAAATTAAAAATATTTTGGTTAATAGCGAAAAAAAGCATCTTAGGTATATTTGGGTGAGCTATAAAAAGTATTGTACGAAAACATATCTGATAAAAATTTACAACTTTCATGTTAATAACTCGGTATAAAGACTTTCAACATTCAAATATAAATTTTATTTTTCAATTCTTGAACCTTTTTGTGATGAATTAAATAAGAAGAAAAATTTAAAAAAAAGAATTCAACACACTACAGTCATAATAATTACCAATACTTAAATGAGATTATAAGAGAGAATACTTAAATGAGATTATAGAGAGAGCTTTTACGCTTTGCATAAGGCATAGCATAGAAAACTACTGTAAAAAGAAAATCATGGACATCGGAACAGTAATTGCTTTTTCTATAATTTCAACGAAAATTTCCAAGTATAATGGAAACACTGAACCTTTCTGGGGGTGAAATATTAATTTAAACGTTTCTGCTGACTAAAGCTGCTCCTTACGAGTATTCTGTGAAGAAACTGATGAACATCGTGTGAAAGCTGCTAAGCGTGGTCCACTGATGTAGCAAAAGATGCAAAAAAAATTGTTGACTGCGAGAAAAGAAATTTAGGAGATTAGTGTAGGGGTAGAATAACATCCTTATAATGCACATTCTTTCAAAAGTATGTCTTCGTAGTTGACACTTTCACATACGCACAAGATACTCGATATATTAAGTAAACAAGTATGTGGGTTTTGCATGATATTGAGGTTTTCAAGAATTTCTTTTGATAGTTTTTTGAAATTAATTATTAGGGTTTCATATCTCAAAAGAAACCCTTATAAGATCACCTATTTGTCAGTTTGTCTATATGTCTGTTTGTCACGATACTTTTCTTCAGGAATGCATGAAAGTATTAAGTTTAAATTAATGAGAAATACTTAGATCTAAGGTCTCTTATATATGTAAAAAAATGAAGCTCTAAGTTAATGCAATTAAAAATATCCTAAAAATACGGCCATTTAAGTCTTATTTTTTGACGCTCTGTTGATCTAAAATCATGAAAATTTGCAAGATGCAAAGCACAAGTATAGGAAAAAATTCGAAAATCGTTAATTTATAGTTATATCACATAATTTTTTTTAATTTACACCTGTGAAAGATATAGTAGGCAAAATATCTTCGGTACGGCTATTTATGCTGCACATTTAAACACTAACAAATAAATCAAAACCTACAAGGTACTTTCCATTAATCTAGAATCATGAAATTTAGAAAGAAGCACTGTCTCATAGCACTTAAAGGAAAAAATTCGAAAATATTTAATTTGTAGTTGTTACATATTTTTTTAATACGCGCCTTTGAAAGATTTATTAGGCAATGTTATTAGAGATATTGTAGGCAAAATTATACTAATTATTTCAAATCAGCTTCTTCATTGTTCAAATCCCATTGCCACTTTGCTGGGTTACTTTTACTATATATTTTCAAGTAACTTTTAATTTAAAATGTTTGAACTAATTTATACTCAATTATAAGCAAATAAGTGTCACTTCACAAATGAAGTGAGAAAATATAAAGGAGAAAAACTTTGAATTCTTGTTCTTCTTTCGCAGTTTTTAGTGAAAATGAAAAAAAAAATGGTTCTAATTTTTAACACTTATTTATCATCAGACTCGATATAAAAATTTTACTTCGCGTGAAATTTCATTTGTATTTCTTTCTTTGAAATTACTTTATGTACGTTCTTTAAGTGAGTTAATGTAAAATGAAAACAATTTTTTTACATTTGCATGCATATTTTTAGTCAATTAATGATTAAAAATAATATGCACCCACACGATTGCATTTTTAGAAATGACGTTTTGGACATTCATAATCACTGTGGTAAATAAAATGTACCTTTTTTCATCACATACCTTATTATATCA
The DNA here is from genome assembly GCA_039881145.1 of Druceiella hillmani. Taxonomy (NCBI): domain Eukaryota; kingdom Metazoa; phylum Arthropoda; class Insecta; order Lepidoptera; family Hepialidae; genus Druceiella; species Druceiella hillmani. The sequence goes on along the minus strand of JAYKKI010000010.1, from coordinate 7,829,927 downwards.
TTTTCATTTCTATAACTAATATATAAGATAAATATAAATGTTCTCCAAATTGCAGTACTTGATTAAAGACATATGTTAATAAATTTTGTATAACTTTAATAAAACCCTTCATAAAGTAAACCTCTTGGCTGTCGCTTCTATATAATTACGGCCTAGTAAAAGTCAATAAATAATAAATCATTGAAAGACTCGTTTTGTCAGATATAAACGATATTAGATAGGTAACATTCAGTGACACAAGTCAGGATTACTTGGGCGATATTTGAAGACGCGATAAATTCCTAAATAAAATGTCCACCGTAAAGAAACCAAAGGATTGTTATTTGCAATGGTGGATAAAATTCCTGAGATTTTTTTCAGTGGGTTTTTTTGATCCAAATTTAGAGGAACCAATTCAAAATAGATATCAAGTTGCTGCGCATTTAATAACTTGGATTTTCTTAATGGCAACCATTATAGGGGGTATTATAGATGCACAAACCCTTAACGAAAGATTTTTGGATCTCACTGGGACTGGCAGTATGACGCTGTCGATCACGAAGTTTATAATTTATTGCAGATTCCGTCACACTATTCACAATATTATACGAATTATTGAATTTGAAACTATCTTTCGGACAAGGACGGATAAATTTATTTTGAAAGCGGTAAGCGGTACAAGGGAAATTGTCTTTTACTATATACTTATGGGCACAATATCTTTTGGGAGTTACATGATAATAGGAATAGTATCGAAGCCACCAGAGCATCTTGAAGGTCAAGTGAAATTGTGGGAAATAATACATCTATACATACCCTTCGATTACGTTGTTTTTGAAAGGTGAGTTACTTTTTCTCTTATTTTAATTTTTCTCGTAATGCGTACCTTTAATCATTGTAAAACTATTGAATTACTTCCCATTTAATCCACGAAGCAATTAAACTAATATTTCAACTAAAGACAATGCGTCCTGAACTGTTACTTTTGCCCGTTTGTATTTATTTTCTAACCTAATATAAGAACAAATATATAAAGCGAAGATCGACTACGATGATTTAATTTCTAATTTTATTTTTTTTGGTTAAAAAATGTTATATCTACTTGGAAATATATTCACATAATAGATTTGAGTTATAATAAATGTGATTAAAGTCTAAAAAAAAGACGTAACAAATCTGAAAGGGATTTGTAGATTGATAAACTAGAATCTCTGTTTAACTGGTTAATTTAAGTTTTAAGGAAAATGTAGAAAATTATTTTTCAAATTTAATTAAAAAATCTAGAAAATCAATTTATTGTAAAACATTGTTTCGAAATATTTAATTTCTTATTTCCTTATTTTTATTAATAATTATATATATATAAATATATATATATATAAATATATATATATATATATATATATATATATATATATATATATATATATATATTTATTTCATTCGCTTAGGAACTTTTTGTAATTTATATGTGCTAAATCCTGTTATAATGAATCTATATATAATGAAGCTTTCGTTTTGTAACTATTTAACTTTTTGATATTTTAACTGTAATTTGTTATTTAAACTGAAATTACATTATTATTCGAAATATAATAAAACGATTTTATTCTAGGTTTGGCTTACTTAGAGTTGGAATTACAATTATACTGCTGTATCATGGCTACTGTCTGATGTTTCTGGATTTGCTTACATCTGCTCTTCTGATTCATGTTGGGATGCAGTTTGAAGCTGCAGCTTTCTTATTTTCAAGCATTAATTTCTCTATCGAAAAGAATCGTTCGGTTGACAACGACTCTGTTGAAGTTCTGGATGAGACAGACGCTCCCTCTCTTGCTACTCCTGCAATGGAAGTACAAAAAGCTGTTGAATACCATCGGCTTATTTTAAAGTTAGTAATTTTATTTGTAATCAATCCTAAATAATATTGATTTTTTTTTAAATCAACATTCTTTTAAAATTGTTTTCTATGAACATGAATATTATATTTATTTGATTTGGGGAGGTGCACCAAAATTTATTGAAGACGAGATATTGTTCACTAAACAACTGTAAAAAACCTTTGAAAATTGTAAAATATAATAGTGTGTAACAATACATTGAATATAGTTTACACTTTTGTATTACATATTTAAACGTGAAATATTATGAAATATTTAAAAAAAATTTTTTTTCCAAAAACCACTAGATATTAAGAGTCATAAGAGCTATATATTTACAATTGTATAAATTTCTTAGATAAGCAATAAATTAATTAAATATCAACAATAATCAATGTTTGATGGATGCTAAATTTACTGTAAAAATCTCAGAAATGAAGAGAAATTATCGAGTCATATTGGTTATTAAAAAAAATTAAAGATATGTTCGTTTATGTGGGTTCAATAGTAGAATGGTGAAAATGTTAGCTCTTATAATTTTGTCATATCTGCTCGTCTGTCCGTTCGTAGGTTACCTTATAGTCTAATTTTCAAATGACACACTTGTACCGAAATTTAGGAGATAAACGCAGATTTATTACCCCATTATTTAAAAGTAAAAAAGTACGATTTTAATTTTTGTGCCTCTCGCTCATATTTTGGAAGAAGCAACTTTGGGAAGAAATATTTTTGTTATTGAACTATGCGAGTGAAATATAAAATGAACGTAATAAAAAACGTCTTGTTATTTTGTTGTTATGGTGTTTTCTTCACCAGATATATGTCTCCAAAATATTAAATACTATGTCACCCTACTTCACACCCTGAATTTTTGACGTATGTGATAAATATTATAAAATATAAGATAATAATATATTTGATAAATATTACAAAAGAAAATTGCATTAACTCGTAAATAATAAATTAAAGATGGTTAGAAAATGAAGTAATTTTTTTACTCAATTAATGTCGATATGTGTTCAATAAAATTATAATGTACCCTTAATTGTTTAAGCTTTCATATTACATTGCGGAATACAGAGCTCTCAAGCTGTAAATTCTGCTCATAATTAACAGGTTAATTTAATATTTTTCCAGATGTTCGAATGATTTGCAAAGAGTATTCAGTGGTATATTCATGTTGCAGATAATAGGAAGCTGTACTCCTCTCTGTTTTTGTATGTTCTTGGTTTTACAGGTAATTAAGCAATAAAATATTGGTAAAGGTACACAAATATGGTAACTTCATTACATGTAATATTTTCACAAATACCATTTAATAATATTTTTCTATGGTGCTGAATAACTTATTAAGCTTTAACTAATAAAAAATTTATTTATTTAAGAATTCGCAAAATGATAATCAAAATACGTGTAGGTCTGGATAGTCAAAACTTGAAATTTGTCTCATGCTAAGTTTGTATTTGTGAAGTCTAAAAAAGTTGTTGTTACCGCTACATATTCGAAATATATTAACATGCTGATTCAGATTTTATTCCATTGATTGGGAAGAAAGATTCTTCATAAAGCAATAAAGTACGGAGTAGTTAAAATTTTTCTAATATATAATGATAAAAAGTGATCTTAAGGCAAATTATTTTATACTAGAGCTGCAAAATAATGCTTTGATTGACATGATGCAACATTCTAGTTTAATTTTTTTTCATGAAAAACTTTTTCCAAGCAGTTCGTATTCAGTGGGAGTATTTTAATTCCACTTTCCTAATAAATTCGAAAATGAAGAGAAACTATGGGTAATTCATATGAAAATAAAATTCAAGGGATATAGTGATAAATATAAAAAAAAAATCTGTTAAGGACAAGAGGAACTAACCGTTTCCGTACAAAATTACAAACATATAAACACAAAAAGAATATTACATTCGTATTAAACTATTTAAAAAAAATAATGTTTTTGCCCGTGCGTTGCCTTTTAATTATTTACAATGTAGAATTATCTTGAATATCTCAAAAAACACTGAAATTAAAAAAAAATCATTTTAAATGCCAATTAGTTAAAAACTTTCTATATTTTTCTTGATTTTAATCTAAAAGTTTAAGAGATAAAAGAAAAATTAATATTTATATAAATAATTTTCTAAAATAATTTCGAAAATATTTAAATATTTGAAATGGTATTAAAAAAAACAAGTTCGGAACAAGGGCTCTTCCGGTTTCAATTTCAATGCGGTGGGTATAAACTTGAATTACGTACATTCATATAATTGCTTAAGTTCTGCTCAATATAGATAATATTGTAATAATAATAATCGAATATTTCGAACTTCTGATTGTTATTTCACATAATTTATAAAACTTACGAAGTTTTACTTAAAAAAAATTATTCAAGTAACGATTCTATGCTTGTGTATAAATTAATATACATCTGTGAAAACGTACACAATTACAACAATATAATTTGGTAAAAAATTAGTAAAGTGAAATTAAAATCTAACATAATTTAAACAATTTATTAAAATTCTGAACAGGCGATCAAATCACACGAAGAATACATGAACGCTATGGGTCACACAGCTTACCTGACTTTCTTGATGTATCAACTCTACATGATGGTGAGATGTGCTGAGATAACAACTGAACGAGTAAGTTTGTAAAATATACAATTTCTCGTTACTTTACCAAATGTTAATACTCAAACAGTAATCAGTAATAAATTTATTTATTTTAGTATATGCTAATTTTAACGTAAAACTCTCATTACGGAATTTAGAAAAACCTTCAAGAAAATTGAGTCCTTTTTTGTAAGTCTAGTACCGGAATAAAAAAATAAGTGTAATCAAGTCTTCATCATCATCATCCGTTGTCAAAAGATATCCACTACTCAACACAGTCACATCACAATTCCACAAAGAACTGTTCCATGCTTCTTTCATCCAACGGCTTTCTGCGACCTTTACCAAGTCATTTATCCACTTAGCGAGGACACATAATTTAAAAAAAAAAAAGTAAGTAATCCTTTATCGCCTGTGTCTTAGAAGTTTGATGTGAAGAGAAGAATAAAATATTTTTTTTGTTTAAATACGACTAAGTTAAATAGGATTTGATATCAAAATTAAAATAACTTTAGCCTTGATATGCAAAATAGTATAAGCTCAATAGACACAGATGGAAAATTTAATTCAGACAGGAAACTGATCTAGTACCCTCTTTTAGTCAATTCAAAATGATGACTCACAATGATAAAAATGAACTTCTCTATGACAATAGATCCTGAAAAAACACTTTTTGTACAACCGATTAATTCGACGCGGTATGATTTTTACAGCAGTGTATTATTATGGATGGAAATAATTGAAATCGAACATTTACGGGAGTTATAGTGGTAATCTTCCATCATTATAAGTATTTGTAATTTTTTTTTAAATACAGTATACTTATCACTTTCCCGGAAATATAACAATTTTTACAATATAAAAGACTCAATTCTTGAAAAGCAATAGAAATATATTTGAGATTATTAAACGATTCCAATAAGAAAAGAAGGCACGGCAGCTGCCATTAGTATTGAAATTCCTAAATTTAATGTGTTATTGTTGATTTTTGTGTAAGCAAGTGTCCGCCTACACACACACACACACACACGTGTATACATATGTAAATTTCGGAGATGAATTGAATATCTGGTAAATATTCCGTATTTAGAATGTTCGGTATATTTTTCTATGTCCATATTCGGAAGAATATTTGGTTCAATTGCCAAATGATTGCCGAATATACAAAATACTTTCCTTTTATTTTTTTAAATTATATATTACTTTGAATGAACGTATTAACATAGCGATTACTTAACGTAGTTAATGACCTAAGTAGAGACATAAATCACAGACATTAATATATTAGTCAAAAAAGAATGAACATAAACATTGGCACAGGGACAAAATAAAAAATTTTAAATTAAAAAGAAGTTTATCTCAACCATAAGACCAATGTTACATTAAAATAATTAATAACATATAGCATAGCTTAAATCTCTAAATAATGTACCAGATATACAATTTTGATATTTAAAATTCATATGAGATAAATTGTATGATGAAAAAGTCTGTTATTTTTTTCTTCACAACATTTCCTGCCTCCGTACAAATAAAAGTCCACTGTTTACAAAGAAGCAGGAGGGGATAAAAAATTAATTAAACTGGCCATATGTGCACACTTTTCTTCGTTTTTTGTCCACCATGCAAATAAACTGATACTGCGTCATGATAATTTTTTTTTTTTAAATATTATAATTGTGGAATCGGGCTTAAATTTAACCAAGAATTTTTCCGGACAAAGCTGCTGCTTAAAGGAAGCAATCTCTTCATGTCATTTTCATATCTTAAATCTAAATAATTAGCAATGTCTAGAACGTTGCAGAATGTTCATGAAAATTCATAACTTTTTGGAAATAATAGCCTTTTCTTCTTATTGTCATTGCTACTGCTTTCCAACGTCTCACTCCTTTCGTTATATTCTCTCAACAATTGTTTTCTTTTTGTTAATCAGTCTCTCCTGGAGAGAAAAATATTAATAAAAACCTCCAGTCTAACAATGCTTAGTGCATAGGTACTGGCAACATTGTATGTATATGCATATTTGTCATTATTCATGCTTTCGAATATGTGTCTGAGCTCTGTCTCTAGAGTACGTCACATTTCTGCTTTGTTAGAGTAAACCTGCTATGTATGTAATACTTTAAAATAGTGGTAAAATACGATAAGTTGTTATATAATTGAAGAAATTGTGGAGATGGTAATCTTTTTTTATTTCTTTAAAGAATTGTAAAAAGAACATAATCTCTTTCAGAACTAGGCATACACGTCCATCTAAGATATGGTGATTCATATTGCCACGGTTTTCGGAAATACATAGAGACACTACACTTTTTTGTTCTTTAAGGCATTCGCAAATGTAAAACGTACTGCTTCATTTAGTACTCACATCTTGCATAAATTTATGTTTTATGAAATTGAGCTCACTCTGAATTTGAATCAACTTTTTTCTGAACTTGAGTAGAGTGAATACAATGAGTAATAATATTTTTTGCCCGTATTAAAGTTTCACTGACGTTTTCATGGACTCTTAGTGAATTACTTATAGCTAGTTTTAATATATGGATAAAACATCCTTTTCCAATGTACGGATTCTTGTTAACTGCTTTTAGACATGTTACCTCCTATCATGTGATCAATTTGGCAGATATTTATCGTATCTTTTAGGTGAATTCGGTTGTTGACTGCTACTTGGTAAGACGTTTTATTCGAAGAACACTGTGTTGAACGGAACATTTTTCGTCAAATCACTGAGTAGTGAAATTCAAAAAGCTAATTAAATAGTTCACACAAGCCCACATGTTAACCTTAACAAGTTTTATTTAGTAATGTTATTTACTTTTTTGTAAAATTTTCGTGTTTTCGTCTGAACATTTGGGGTTCCGATGTCAATAAATTAATCAGTCTATTAAGTCCTCTTATGGATGTAATATGTAATGCGATCATTTCAACTATAGCATAGAGAATTTCAATATATATATATATATATATATATATTTATAATTTTATTTCAACCTTAATTCATAAGGCTTCATCAGTGGCCGACGGAATTTATATGAGTAACTGGAACCTCTCGACGCCATCAATGAAACGTCAGTTGGCCTATATTATACAGAAAGCACAGCAACCAGTCGAGTATTCTGCTTTGGGCGTATTTCCTGTAACAGTTAAAACGTTCATTTCGGTAAGTTTTCACAAATATTGTATGTAATAAAATACGTCTTCTTTTCGAACAGTTTCTTTTTTATACAACCTAAAATGATTACAACCTTAATGATAATTAACTATTACTTTAGCTATTACTGACAGTAGCAAAAATAGAAATTGTAGGTTTGAAATTTAAATTAACACAAATGAACGATATTTTAAATCAACTAGAATCTTTATTTATTAAATTTGGACTTAATTCCTGAGGAAATGAACATACTTAATTTTAAGCAACGATTACCCATTTTTAACACTTAATTAATGATTTCTTAAAACGAACAGCATCAAAATATAAAAAAATATTTAAAGATTGATATTTTATAAATAATAATATGTTATTTCTATTTGAATACATATTGAAACCTCATTGAAAGTTATGTTGACCGTGCCAAGAAATTAAAACTTAATAATAAATAAACACGTCACCGTGATTCCAAAATTTGGGTTTTAATAATTTATAACTAAATGTTATTTTTATAACCATGACTATTTCATAATATATTTAATTGATGTCCATGGATTAGGTCCTTCGTTCAGTATGGCATTTGAATATATTTGGCGTTACTTTTGTAGAAATTCATTATAATTTAATTTTTTACAACTAAATCAAACTACGTGATGTAGTATTATTTCTGCCGTATTTAGATTCTTTGCCACGACCTAGATTTCGTTAAATGATAACATTTTCAGGTGGGTAATTTGTAAAGATAGTTGTCCACCTGAAAATGTTGTCATACGATGAAATCTAGGTCGTGGTGAAGAATTAAATAAAATAAAACGAATAGTTTCCTTTAGTTGTGAAAAATTAAATTATATGGCATTGTTTAATAAATTGGGCAAACTCACTTTTTACGACAAATATTTATTTCGCCATTATTCTAGAATTAAATCCATAGATCTTTTATCAAAAATGTCATTGTCTGTCTTTCGATACATATCACATAATTTTTCCATTGGGTATATTGTACTATATTTACTTCAGTTGAATTCGTTTACAATTTTCTCTAACATCCGAATAAAATATTAAATAATTGAATAGACATATAACTTTTTAAGAATATTTTGACAAGGCAGAAATATTTTAAACTAATTATAACTTATAACTCATAAAAAAAATTTATATTTTGATGAGTTATAAGTAAGAAACTGGCATACATCTAGACTTACAGTAACCGAATTTAAAATACTAGTTCTTCAATCACACATGACAAAGCAGGAAGAATTTTCAATCAACTTGGAAGTGTGATGCACTATGGCCAAAACCGTCATGGTATAAGTATCCACAATGATCAATCTCATCCCACACAAGTGTGCGGAGATTTGCAAAATACCTTCTCCCCAAATTAATTAAGGTCTAGTACTTGGTAGTGGGCCATTTAATGTCTCGATTATTCTAAAACGCACTTTGTAAACCCCCGGAAAAACTATAAAATCGGTGGACTTTCAATGAAGACACGATAATTAAATAAATCACGATCTATAATTTTGTACCGTTCCACTCAATTGTATTGATGCATGCTCTTTCACAAAACTCTGTACGAAATCATAAAAATACGCCCATATTGTCCTTGATACCAAAGCGATGAAGCCTCGCAAGGAAAAGATATTTTAACATCCAGAAAATATAAACGAAGATTAGTCTTGGCCCATTATGATAATTATGATAAATTTTGAAATAAATTGATGAAATTTAAATATCGATCTGTCCTTCCCACCCTTTCATACCTGAAAAGGGCAAAAAATATAATACCCCACCAAATTACTTAATTCCGATATATTTTAATAATTTCTTTTAATTTTGTACAAAAATGCTGTTATATTTTTGATTCCATATACTTTTTGACATTTTTTGACTCTCCATACACTTAATATAGGTAGCATTTGAGTTTTCTAACAAACTACCTTTACAATGGTAATTTTTAGATTGTCATCAACAGAAGTAAAATAACTCTGAAAATCAGAAATAAAATCGTTAACAATTATCTCAAAATATCGTTAAAATAAGAGTTAAGGATATTTAAAATTATAATATTATCATTAAGTATTAAGTTGGGACGATGGAATTTAATGGAATATTGCGAGAAGGTAACAACAACGTCGAAGATTTGTCTTTTGTATCAACATTGATTTGAAAGTTTCGTAGCTGCAATAACAAAATATATCAAAAACAATTCAAGGGTTATGAATAAAAAAGAAATTTATTTTCAGAATATAAACAAATAGAATATTTTTGCCTGAACACACTTTTCAAAATTTTAATGTGATGTTTACAAACATTATGCAGTGGCAAGAAAAAATTATTTCAAATGAATGAAATTTATTTAATGGGGAAATTATTTTATTAGTTATTAAAATTGAAATATTTCGAATAGTTTGTATATTTCTATTATTAAATAACACATTGGAATAAAATTATTATATTTTCAGATTGTTAAAGGAGCCTATACTGCCCTGACACTGATGTCTAACATGGACTGAAAGAGGATTTGATGAAATAAAACGTTGCGATTTTCATTATCACAAACACGACTTTAGAAAAATCAATATTCGGCGTATTTTGAAATGTCTTAAAGTTATTTGTAATTCAAAACTTTTACTACTCACTATACTTTTAAAAGATTTAATTCTCACACAAAATGTTTTACATTTCGATATTAGGCGTTGACATGATTTTTTGAATGATTCACGTAATTATACTTCTGTAATTGATTAGAAGTTATTTGATACTCACGGAAATTATAATATAAATATAATTGTAATGTTTTGCATATGGTTTAGTCTTCGTGGATTGATTTATAAAAATTTAGTTTTAGTTTCATCTGAAACTAAGCAAGAGAATACCTTGAATCTAAAGCAATATTTATAATTAGTCCAAAATTCGAATATTCTAAAGTGGATATTATGTTTTAATGTGACACCGAGATTTTATTGATATATCAGATACACTTATAAATCATATATTAATATCCTGGTTTATGACATTCCCCGGTAATATAATTTTATTTCATATTAATTTCACCTCTTTTAGCCTTTTAACTTTTAACTTTTTCAAATTTTACAGTTGATGTAGTTAAATTTCACGCAATTTAAAATATGATAGTGTTAGTAATCTAATAATGAGGTAATTTTTAATATATCCGTAGATAAGGAAAATTATTTTAAAAATTAACTAGTTTTCTATCATTTTTTTTGCATATTAATGTATTATTTTCCTCGCACCATAAAGTATGAAGAAGTTGAAAGTACACATAATTTTCCGTAGTTAGGGAAAACAGAAACAAATTTCTTCATGTTTATTTGGTCATTAGTTTAAACGAATCAACGTAATGTACCGCAATATAGACTACCCTCCATAATATACCGAATAAAACATAATATTAGAATATTATTTTTAGAAAGGTATTAATATTGAAACAGTACAACAATTTTTTTTCAATGGTTTTTTTTATATTTTAATTGATAATATTCACGTTAGGTAAATAAAGCCACTTATGTCGTAATACTTTACACTGTTATTTAAAACATTTTAATTAATTTAAAACAGAGTTGCATCCAACTTTTTTAACATATGAGTAGCCTATATCATTGCATAATTTTTGCCAAAATGATAAAAAAATAAAAAATAGGAATAAATATATTATTAGTTGCAAATATCTTAAAAATTACCTCAATGCTTCTAATATCAATAGGTTTGGAAGTTCCAACCTAAATTTAGATTTTCTTTCATGAATATCACATGAAAAGAAAATCTAAATACCAGTCTAGACCAGGAAGTCCAAAATATATTTTAATATGTGATGTAAAATGTTAGCAAAATATAAATTTTAAAAGTTTTTTTTTATAACACAGTGAAGAAACAGCAAAATAGTTTTTAGTCTGTTATTTTATTTCTCCTTATTTTACCCTTTAGTTTAGCAATCTCTAATTGTTGCAAGAGTAGAATATTAAAAATGGAACAAATTATTAACACTTTTTATAAAGTTCAGTAATTTTAATACTGAGGTACGTTCGTTTAAATGTCGTATGCAAGCAGCACGTTATTTCCTGTGTATGTATTTAATGTAATATTAGACTCAAATTAGTTGAATATTAGATATATGGTCTAAGTAGTAAACCATAAGACAAGGAATTACGAATTTAATTTAAATACTTGTTAGTTTTTCGTACCTTTGTATCAAACAATCATAATTAGCAATAAAATGTTCGTAAAAAACAGAATTTTTTTTTCTTTAGCTATGGAAAGACCTTCATTCATATCAAATTTCATAACGCTAAGTTAACAGGAAGTAACCTTAATAGTTTTGATTAGTGATTTAGTAACAAGTAAGTAATATTTGAAAGGTATAATTTTTTTCACAGAATTAGAAGCATGAATTTACAGAACAAAGGGGCCTTAGATCTCACTATTTTATGTTAATTTGATTGGTACTAAGTTTATACTTTTGATGTTACCTGAGAAAAAATGTTTTGACAGATGGATGACAGAAGGCAAGGAAATAATACTATAAGGATTTAATTTTTCTAGTCTGAGGTACCCAACCCTTAAGAAGTATTATTTAGGTTTATGTACTCGTCAATCACTTTAAAATAATAAAATAATAACAAACGAAATACTATTGATTTCAGGCTGATTTCAATTAAAATTTTAATTAAAGTCATTAAATACTAAAGTTATAAATTAAAAAAAACTATATGACTTGTTTACGGGAAAAGTGCATTGTGGCGGGCGGGAAGGGTGACGTTGGTGTATAAGTAGATCAGTCACTATGTTACGCGTACGTTATTAGTGTTACTTCTAACATTGAAAATCAGTCAAGAGTATTTATATTGGCAGTATAACCGTTAATTCTGGCTTCCAGTTTAATCGATCTTGATATTATTATTTATTCTTCTCCGTTTAGAATCCCGGTACTTTAGAAATAACAAGATTCCGAATACTAACAAACGTATATAATATAATATCAAATATTTTTGTCGTTTACGGCAGCAGTTAACAAATTCTGGCCATACCGGTTTATGGGTGAGTTTATGTCGATATTACTATTTGTTCTTCTTCGTTCGGGATCCCGATATTTTCGAGATCCACGATCCTGGTTAATCAACCTTGACTACCATTATAATTAGTGCAAATAAACAAATATTTTTTTAGTTGTACTGCAATAGTAACAATAGACTGGCGGTACCATATTACTAGTTAGTTAATCTCGATATATTTATTTGTTGTCCTTTGTTTCTAGTTTCGATATTTTAAAGATCAAGGAACTTAGTTTGCAAAACTTAGTTCCACTGTAGTGATATCAGCAGCCTGGCGGTACCGTTTTTTTTGCAACCTACTCGTAAAATAGTTCTCACTTAAATTTTATGGACCAAACGCATATTTTGCATGATTTAAGATGAATGAATCATATATTGCAACAAAATACACTTACTGATTTAAAAAAATCAGTTAAAATCACGTTAATTTTAGAGTTTAAATTAACTGAAACGTTTTATGTAAATTTGTGTTGACTGACATAATATTTACATGCTTTATTTATAATATTTATATACATTTAGATGTTTATATAATAATATTTAACGTATGTTTTATGATACCCATATGTTTTCAGAATGGATTTAGTCTCACGTTTATTCATCTAAGATAAAAAATCATATATGATACGTTTGTGATATAATCTCAATCGCATAAATATTTTTACAGTTAAAGTACTTTAATAATACAAACAAAATAATAAAGCCTTTCTTTCTATTTTTCCGTATACACGAATTATTTTAAGGAAATTATTGTATAGTACCGTAGAAAAATTAGTAAGTTTAACTGTTTATCGTGCTTTTCCAAAATGTAACTATCGTGACGTAAAAATTACAAGTAGAAATCATGTAGCGCGACGAAAAAAAATAAATATATACACTTACCTACTGTTACACTGAAGACAAATATTTTAATTAAATTTTTAAATAAATAAAATTTGCACTTCATAATTTAAATTTATTCCCTATCGAAAATATTTAAAAATAGATTCTTAGTTGTAGAATTTGCTGTAATAGAGACATCTGGACATAACTATATTCCAAAAGGCACTGAGGGTCGTTACTTTTACATGAATATGTAATCTCAATAAACAGAACATATCAATTTAAAATTATTTTTTTTCCTCACAGGTTAAAATATTGAAAAATAAGAAAGTCATAAATCAAAGAATAAAGACGCTGAAGCGCTTAAAACCAACCGCATACCAAGCCCCACTATCCTATAAAGCAAATCCGTTTATATATTATGGGAGAACACCTCTATACAATATTATATCCGATATTGGAGCTTTGTTTAATATGTCCTACAGCGGCATGTAAGATTGAATTATGTTCTTATAATTGTTTGTCCCTGCTACAAGAATCAACTATATTTTATCGCTTCTTGTTTGCTGTAAAAATTCCTTTATTATCGCTACTTGTTTATTTATTGAAACTGTTAAAAAATTATTAAAATTGATATTAGAAATTCATTTAATTTGCACGAATCGGGCGTAAAAGAACATAACCAAAATAAAAGTAGATTCGGGCATCGTTGATGAAATACAAGATAATTTTTTATTTCCATTTACCAACATTACATATTCATTAATATAATGTAAAATTCAAACGCTATAATCTTAACACTAAATTTTAGCGATTCGTAACAAAATGGCCAAAAATTAATAATTTCGCCCTTAATGTATGTTGGTACGTTGATCACTATATCATAGCTTTTTCAGTTTAGCGTGATAATAATGAAGTTCTATATTGAAGTTCTATATTACTCCAATACAGAAAATTTTAGTTCGTTTTAACTCTCATTACGATAAACTTGAAAACATAGCTGATTTAATTTACCAACTCGAGCTTTTTTTTGACGTCAAAAGGCTTCTTAAAATAAAATAAAATGTGTTGTATACTTTGTGTTGCAATATAAACAGATATGTATCTTCAAAGTAATAAAGAGAGGATCAACCTCGTTTGACTTGTCCAGTTTGAATTAAAAAAAAACATGTCAGTGTTGTAATTGATACAAAAGAGAATTGTTTTGGTTAATTTGCAGTTATAAAATTAAAGATATATATGCCGTGAAATTATTGCGCTTGCGCCTATGAAATATATAGACGATAATATTATTTGGAACATCAGTACCAAAAATATTTTTGAGATTTTTGGTTACAGATTTTTTTTAGTTTCCTTTTTGCCCAATACTTCTTTTTTTTCTTCGAATTTTTTGTCCAACGATCCTTTTTTCGTAAATAAAATAATATTGATTTAAGTGTATAAATTTTTATTCCTAACTTTAAAAGATAGGTTTTTTTCAATTTAAAAAAGAAGCACTATTTTGAAATTTGGCTATGAAAAATATTAGTTAATTACAGGGATTTCATCAAAAAATTTAACTTTTTTAGATAAGAAAAACCCATGACTTTTCTAGTATATGAAACTTACCGTTGCTTTTATCCTATTTTACTACGCCGCCGTTATGCAATTTTGAATAATTTACGATCAAATTTTCAAGTATATTATACGGTTTTCCTATTTTTCACATTTTAATCTTATTTTTAAATAAAAGTTTATTTATCCGGTAACAAAACTTATGTATATTTATATAGTTTCATGGCTCTTAAAATAAATAAAATAATTAGATAAATATTGCCAGGCCATTTAGTGTTTATAATTTTCTCCTAGTATATGGAAATATTGTACTTGGACTGCAAAATATTATTTGTATAATCATTTAAATATTATTAAATATTTATATTATATATGGCTCTAAACCAGTGGTTTAAAAATTATGCTATAGGGTAGTATTCAATTTAATGTTAGGATTATTTCAAATGTATCGAATTATCTAGCGTATTGTCAGTATATATATCTGCATAAAAAACTTAAAATTAAAAATATTTCCTTTTAAATAATCTTTGACCTACGGTACAAAAGAATATTAAAACGAAATTGGATTTTTTGCATGTAACTTGTGCTATGTTATTTCTTTGACCGTAAACAGCAACGATCGTTTTTTTATTATTTATAGTAAACATCGGTTAACGAAATTAATTGGTCCTGGTTTTATTTCATGTTGTATAGCTAAATTCTGCCACCAAATTATATTTATCTTCTTTTTAAATATGGAATATAAGTAATTTCAGGCATTCCTCTCCAATGCAAGATCAGTAGAGCAACTTTATCGATATGTTTGGTTGTACATTTGTGAACAACTGCAAATTATTTTTTTACTTTTTTATAAATACATATTTATCAAAGTAACTTTTTCCCATAAATTCAAATCATTGTGTTTAAGAAGCAAAATCAGTAATATTATATATATCTGAACTATTTATATTTCACTTATTTTTTATCTCAGGTACACGAAATGAAACTGTCATTAAGATAACTAAAACATTTTTTAATTTTTGGATATCAATTTTAGACGACTTTTATGATGGAATTTTAGATATATTATGAACGAAAAATGTTGCTTCGCTCTGCTTATGTAGAAAAAAAACACGGGTAACATGTTGTTACCCGTAGCTTCGTGCACGAGAAAAATATTTATGACCTAATTTGATATTCAGTAGGTAGGATTTGCAATTATTAGAACCATGTAGTGGAAATACGAAGAACAAAAGTTATTATACACGCATGTTTCATTACATCTTTATATAAAATTTTAAACATTTAGTAGTACATAGAACTTCAACAGGCGTAAAATAAAAACACGCAATTTTCAAGAACATCTTCGCTATATTTTCCGGTAAACTTCTAGTAATCCCGCCATCTCTCATAATTTTAACAGCAAGAGTGTGAATTTTAATTTGAAATGAGTTTAGTTTGGATTAAGTACAATTCAAGCTGGACTAAACTTGAACTGTGTTTGATTTACTTTAGACTGGGGTCGACTCCATTTTATTAGGACTACATGCTGGTTTGTCTCAATTCGCATTCGACGTGGGCTTGATTCGAACGGGAGTTGGGTTATTTATAAATCGGAAATTATTTGATGTTATAATGAGCAAAAAAAGGTGTAGTTTATTATATATAACTATAATTTGTTAGATTCGTCTTAATTTTTTTTTTACTTGTTCAAAATCCTGTCAAAATAAGCTTGAAAATATTTGATCATCGGCAACAAATAATAGTCACATTCTCCTATTCCATAAACAATTAATATTCTGTGGCTGTCAAGATTTTTGCCCTCCTATACTTTTTATATTTTAAACTCAATATTGACATATTTTTTTACTTGTGAACCGGTTGGAATGAAACCAAGTCAAAATATTTGCTAAAGCTAATCTAAATACAAAACTGAAAACCGCTTCCAAATTGATACAACCGTTGCTGAGATTAGCGTGCATAACGATGGTGTGCATAGACGAACAAAGAAATCGACAGACAAACAAACAAAATTCTTAAAAGTATTGTTTTTGGCTTAGTAGCGTGTCTTTGGGTGGTAGAACTTAGTTTTATTGAAAAATATTCAGATGTACAGACTTCGTTCTTTTCTGATTTTATTGTATGTACAGATTATTCATCCACACTCCACGTATCGTTTCAAAATACCAATCTTCTCTTAAGTTGTAGAATATTAAAATTGTACTTGTTTTATTTCAAATGCTCTATCGAATAATTAAATATTAGTATTAATTTTGCACGAATAAATGTTTATATGAAATATGAAGTAGAAATTCTTTTATACGGTAGCAGAGCACTTTATGAATATATAATTTCCTTTAAAAACAGTTCAATATTTACATATTTTTGTAATAGAAACTTTGTTTTTATGCTCCTATAAACACAGCTAGAAAATAATACAGATTCTATGAAAGACGAATTGAAAATATCGAATAACCTGTGCTTTGGAAGTTTTTTTCATAATTGATTGTAACAGAGCTGCATAACTTATATTAGTCTATTATTTAAACTACTTGTTCTAATAAATATTTTAACGAAATATAAAGACTCAGTATTTTACTAAAGTAATCAGAGATTATAAAAACGTAAATAAAGTGAGACAGTGGCAAATACCTTTTGTCTTTTTTCTGTTTAGTTTATAGGCCAGTAATAAACCATAGATAATTTAATTTAATTATTGAAACTGGTGCTGCAGACTGCGTTAGTTTGGAATCAATATTAACATCCTGACTTTAAGTGTAAACCCGCAATCCTGAACTAGTCAAGAGTCTTCTTCAGCTAGGTAGCTGTCAGAATGTCAGCAATCATATTCTGTGTCAAAACAGTTATTTTTATTTTTGCTAACATTCTCCATTTTTTATTTTTGCTAACATTCTCCAAAGAAAATAGTATCGTATGCCAAAATGTCAGCTAGACAATAAGCATCAGTAGCTAATGCAAAATATCGTGTTTCCATGATCGGTAAGGCAATAGTGTTTAGTGCTTAAAACATCATAATACTTCAGGACCCTGAAACAAAAAATATATAATATTAATGTTTTTTGTTATATACCGCAGCACTCTCTTAGCTAGTAGTAATATTGTAGTTCTGGTTTATTATCGAATCTACTCAATTTATTTACTATGAAACTTGTATCAGATCTCGTGTCTACTGATAAATATTCTTTACCTCTCACTTCCAATCGCATCTTGATATCATATTAGTATAATTATATTTCTTTTCTCCTATAATAGTTAACTTTGTACTAAAATCACACGGTAAGTAAACTGAATTGCATGGAGTGCTTTTGAACCTCTGCAGAATTCAATATAAGTGGTCTGATCTGACACTGATCTCTTTTAAATCCAAATTTTACTTTATTCTTACCACTAAAATGATGCAATGAACCAAGTTCTTTCATATTAAATTGGGTTCTGAGCTGGTTGTTTTTTCTTCTTCTTTTTGAATATTATTCTACAAAAAATAATAAGACATTAACATAGATTAGTGTAAACAAAATTATTTTATTCTCAATCGTTCAGTATATACAAGTGTCCACCTATGAGCTTACCACCTACTTCAGACTCTAACGCGTATGTAAATTTCAAATGCCACTGAAAGCTGTTTCAGTGCATAAATTTATTTATTCAATTTACATACTACATCTCCATTGACATGAAAGTAAGTCATAAACATTTCAGTGTCTAAATCCCCTTGTAGAAATGCAGTAATAACATCCATGTGTTCAATATATAAACTATATTTTACAGCTAATAAAAGTATACCGAATCACAGGAACAAATATTTCATTTTATTCTATTCCTCTCTTTTGAGTTTTTTTAATTAATAATCTTGCTCTAATTAATAATCTTGCTCTATATAACATAATCTGAACACCAGTATCAGCTTTAATTTCATGTGCCGGTAAATGTTTTCTTATTTCATTTGCAAGTAACTGCTTCCTAATTTTCCAGAAGAGTTAAGAGTACGTACGTTAGTACTTGCATTCTTTTGAAGGTGTGACTTATATTCATTATTCGTGGAATTATTCCACTCTTTTACATTTAAGACTGAAATAGCTTCTTCAAAATCTGAATAAAGTTATTCTCATGTCTTCAAAATCTAAATAAATTATATCTATAATTATAATTATATAATTATATCTGTAAAGAAGTATGTAGCAGTTTTATTTCTCGGCCTCAATATTATGTTATTTATAGTTTTATAAGATTCGTTGTCATCATCACTATGATCATTATAACAGTAGCTTTCACTAATATCATTGATTGCCTCATTTTGTGACGTTAGTATCTCTACATGAGATTCAAATTTATAATCATCCTCAGTGTGGAACTTGTCAATCGACACTTGTTGCAGCAACTAAGATAGTGATATTATCACCCAATTGTTTTAAACTGTATGCTCAAGAAAAAATTACATTTCTATTTTTGAATATTTGTTTTCTGTTTACATCATACTATTTGCATCCTTTTTTCACTTCACAATAACCAACAAATATCATTTTGCCAGCTTTGGGATCCCACTTTATCTTTTTTTTCTTTTCGTGTATGGATCATTTTCCGACAACTTTTGATGTTTTTTATGTTTCGGTTTTCATTCATTTTTCATAGGGCGTCTTGCAGTCTTAGTTCTTTCTAGGTAAAAAACTGATTAGGTTGGCTACTCTCAAAACTTCTTCAGCCTAAAAACTTTTTTGCAATTTGGTAGTCAAAATTAAACAAATAGCTTTTTTTACATGTATACGATTCATCCCTTGTGTTAAGCCGTTTTGTTCAAGGATGTGCGGAGTTTAGCTTCATGTTTTATGCTCCAAATTAAAAAAAAATAAGAAGTAACTGTAAATATGTTCCCCTCCATTATCTGAGCCTAATATTTTAGTTATTTTATAAGTTTCATTTTTCCTTAGTTTCTTGAATTCTTTAAATATTTCTGAAGCATCAGATTTATTTTTAAGAAATTAAGTAAATACTTTTCTATTAAAATCACTTATGAACGTGATATAATACTTAGGACCACCAATAAATCTTTTCCCCATTGGAACATATAATAGGAATGAATTAATTGTAGCTGTTCGGAAGCTCTAATGGCAATGTTTTTGAATAATTATGTACTAATTTTATCTTCCATATATAAAGTACATAATTTTTTATCATTTTTGTTCACAATTTTTTACAGCTTTTAGTTGCATCCCTACGGTATTATTTAGTAATTTCTGTAAATCTGTGAAATTTGAATGACCCATTCTCTGATGCCAAATGTTTATATCATGCTTATCTATTGTTAACCGCATGCTGGTGCCTCAGTAGCATTGTTCAATAAACACATTTTATTGCTATGGAAGGCTGTCAAACTCATTTTTTTATTTTAATATTACAATATTACAACCATCCATGTATACTTTTACTTCACAATTATTATTTGCCATCTGACTTATAGAAATAAATTGTCAAGGAGGGCGTATATAATACAATAACATATCGTGCAAAGTACACCACAAAAGCACTTTATTCAGAAGTCTACACCAGTGTACTGTTTTACTGTCACTGCTTTGTGTCCGCCACTTTTATCTTATTTACTCTAGAAGGAAAGAGGACAAAAAGTTCAACATGATGTATGTTGAACTTTTTGTCCTCTCAGTATATGGACATTATATATATATATATATATATATATATATATATATATATAAATATATTGGAATGATTTCTTTGGAGACTAAAAGTTGAGTAATCAGCGAAAAATATTCTTTCAATTTGTTCGGAAATAAAATGTTAAATTATGCCTACGGTAATCTTTAGGATATCCGAGGACACCTAAATTATAATTATAATAATATACTTAATTTAAAACGTAGATATAAAAATGACATTAAATTTTAATGAAACTTTAATAAATCGTTATAAGTTGGAACGTTCAGAAATTCTTTAACTTACTTGAAAGTCAATGAACGTCCCAAGCCTTGACATTAAAATTCTCTCTATTTCTACTCAGCACACTTGTTATGATATAATGAAAAGCGTCGGATTTTCCAACAAGGAACAGCGGTCTCGACGTTATATACTATCGCAATGTTATGCGAAATATTATAGAAACAAATAAAGTAAATTAGGAAATGAATACAACAGTAAGAAAAAGATATTTTGGTAGGGAAGAGCAGAACTCTGGCAAGCAAAAATTAATTTAGCAGTCAACCAAACTACTACCATTTTTTATATCGCGTGTTAACATGGTCTCCAATTGCAAAATATTTTTTTGTTTGTATTCGGTGTAATATAAATACATTGTATATATCCGAATGAGTTTAATTTTGCATTAACATAAACGCCATTGGTATGGTAACTGACGTCTACTTCCGCGAATTGAGTTGGAATTTGTTAGAGTAGTACAAATATTTGTCAATTACGTATCAATATTTATTCTCATTTATTAAGATGTGTCCAATTTTGTTGAACTTATGCACAATACAACCAAGTCTGATGATTTTAGCATTTAATTCGGTTTTTAATTTTTTAGAAAAGTGTCAATAAATAAGAGTAACGTTTAGCATTTGGTTTGCGTTTCGTCTTAAAAACAGTACTAAATACTCAAATAACAGAAAATTGCACTGTTTTCTTTTAAATCGACAATTTAACAAAAAACAACCCTATTCCACAACTGTATAAAATATAGTTATTAGTTTATTCACTATTGAGAATTATTATAAAATTATACTATTTGAATAACCGTTTAAAACGAGATATTCTTTAATAAATAGTTTTAATTTAGCCTCTTTCTGTTAAGCACAAAAGATTTTACCTTTTTTTTTAATTTGCTTTACAAAATTTTAAAAATACCGGTCTTAAAATCTTCATACTTTTTAAACTACGGTTATATGACGGAGAGTTAAATCTCCGATGAATTTATCAGTTTAGCCGATATTAAATAAAATAAACGTAGCGAGGAGATAAAAGGAATAAAATAGAAATACAATAGCCACGTGAACCCAAAAAAGTGAATATTTGTTTTGCGGAAATATTTGCCATTAGAAATTTCATTGAATAGTTTTCACCTTTTTAAAGTATATTATTGCATATGAACTATATTTATAAAATGATAAAGTGTTATATCGACATAAAATTAATTTAATTAAAGTCATTATAAAATCTATTTCTGGAAAATAATTTCTTCCCTAAGATAATAACTTACAAAAAAGGTGTTTTTGCCGAGAAGAATGTCGTAATTGAAATACGCATTTTAAAGACTTAAAGTCTGTCGTCTTTTCGTTCTACTTCATTCGGATAATCGAATTTTCGCGACATTTATTTTTGACTAAATTTAAAAACAAAACTTTTAAAATTTTTTAAGGAGTTGAAAATTAATTTTTTGATGGGAATTCAAAGTGAAACATAATCATTATTTATAATACATTATTTAGGCAGATTAAATTATAATTATGTTAAAATTTCCTGTGCCGTAAGAGAAAGTTCGTTTTTGAAGTAGATTTAATTTTTATGTTTAAAAGTTTAATTCTATACACTATGTGACCATTCAAAGTGGCACTCTATTTATAAAATGATAAAACTGTTATATCAACATAAAATTAATTGCAAGTAAAGCTTATATATCATTTTATTAGCAGACATTGCAAATTAATATGAAAATTAAATTTTTATCAGATTTTCCCGTATGGATAACTAACCTCATTCTTGGTAAGTAATCGAGGTTATAAAATGAATTTTCTTTTAAATTTCTACTGCTAAATTTTAAAATAAAAAAAAGTAAAGTGTAAAAAATATCTTATATAGTAAAATTTCATTGTTATAAAAATGTACCTACTAGTGGGATATGTACCAAAATTTACGGTCATATCCCTTAGCTTTTACACTCATTATTAAATAATTTAACGAGGTAATCCCTACTGTACATTGAATATATGTTATGGCAGAAATCAATGTATTATTTAATACTAACCATGCTATAAATTAAAATAGAAATATTATTAACGCACTAGTGATACAAGCAAGGGTTGTTTAGCAATTAATTATATATGTAAATGGAAAATCTCTTATATATGTTATATATATGTTAATAAAAAAATATGCTGCGAAAAATAAAATTAAAAAAAAATTAAATCGAATTCACATAACCTTTGAAAAAGAAGTGTATTGAAAAGTATAAAATATTGAAAATACGAGTACTTAGTTGGAAATTTTGCAATGCAATATTATTTTGAAATATAAATAAATTTGAAAAATACTTTTATTGCTTGAAATTTTGTGATCGGTGCCAAGTCAACACTTCTCCCCTCTTTTATTTCCATGCATATCCATACATACAAAGATGAATGCTACATGTCTAATGGCTTCGATTTCATAAACCTCTAGGAATTGCAGTATTTTGCAAGTTTATTTGTGGGTATTTACTGAAACATACCCTTCAAAATAAAAGTACCAAACAAAGAGAAGTCGCTTAATAAAATTATATAAAAGTTGGTAAATACTAGACTTTCAAACACACCTAATTGCAAATGTTAATATTATTTTTCACATGTAAATATATTGCCCTATATGTGTAGCACAGGCACAGAAAAATCCAAAATTTTAGAGAAATTATTAGCTATAGAGTAATTGCTAGAGTTTTATTATAGGTATGGACGGATTAACGTATCTTATATCATTCAAATCATTCAATCTGAATATTTGCGAAATATTGTCTTTGTATGTATATTTTATTCCATTTAAATCGACAGCGTGTTATCTATCGATTTTAAATTTTTTTCTTGTACAAATATTCTAATCTCTTAGTGTATATATTATTATTGTTTCGTAATTTTTAAAGTATAAATATTTTTGCTAATATCCCTATAATGGTGTCCTTTAAACTTCTCATCATCATATTTGGCACCACAGCCCAGGGTGGGCCAAGGCCTTCTGTTGGAGATTCTTCCAGGAGGTTCTACTCTTCGCCTGGGTTTTCCAGTTCCTTATCCTGAGAATGTTAAAGTCTTCTTCCACTGAATCGATCCATCGTAATTTTGGTCTACCTCTTCTACGAGTTGTTAGAGGTTTTGCTACGAAAACTTTCTTTACTGGGTTTTCATCTTTTATTCTACATAAGTGAGCAGCCCAGTTCATTATTGGTTATTATGATATCAGGCTCATCAAACAACCAATAGATTTCTGAGTTAAGACGGCTTCGTCAAATACCGTTTTCCTTGACACCCCCAAAAATTCTCCTCAGAATCCTTCTTTCAAAGGCTGCTATTTTATTCTCTCCAGTTCTAGTCAAAAGCCAGATTTCTGAATCATATGCTAGAACTGGCCTAATTAGAGTTTTATATACTAATTATTTTGTTTTTCTTGTAAAAAAAGGAGAATTAAGGATGTAGCTTAGTCCAAAAAATGCTTTATTGGGCGATGATATGGGATTCTGAATTTCAGAGATAGTGTCATTCTTATTGTCAACACAAGATCCAAGATAAGTAAATTATTGGTGGAGATTTTTGTATAGCCATATACTTAGTCTTGGAGTCATTTATTGCCAGACCCATTTGATTTGCAGCTATCTCCAAAGACAGAAAGGCCTCAATTAAGCCTGGTAGGTTTCTAGCAATTATATTAATATCAACAGCATACACTAGGATCTGAACTGATTTGTAAAAGATGGTACCCCTAGTGTTAATATTTGAATCCCGAATAGCTTTTTCTAGTGCAATATTAAAAAGCAGACACGAGACTGAGTCGCCTTGTCGAACACCCTTTCTAAACTTTAACTTCTAACTTAGCTAATTACTTTCGATACCAATTTTGGAGTTTTGTACCAAATACTTGAGATCATATTTTTGTCTGATCAAAATTGGAATATATAACTATATTCATTAGACGAGTTAAAATTTATTTTCGCCTACTGAAGACAATTGAAAGAATCTGTTAATATATTTAGGGTTTATTTCACATAAAAACAAAAGTACTGTCAATATATTTTCACAAAAATAATTTTAATACCGACACATCAGATAAATATATTCCCTATTCATAAGATCCGCTATGAAAAAGGAATATTTTTCTTATTTCATAGGATATCGTTGAATAGGTCTTCCAAAAAGATTACAATTTTTTAATACAAAATCCTGATTATGAAAAATTAAGCTTTAAATTAATAAATTTGATTAAAAGTACGTCACTCTACCCTCTACTCTACCAGCTAAATCACGATTTTTTAATATCCGAAGATTATTTTTAACAGTAGTGCGTACAACGAAATTGAAAGGAAAATTATCACATATGATAGGCTTTACCAATTTCTGACATACAGTTGAGTTTCTAAAAAGGTCATAGAAACTCTAACAAGTGACTTAAAACAATTACCAAAGTAACTATGTACTTCAAAGTATAAATTTAGAATGTCTGTGAAAGGTATAATATGCAATAAATGTATACACACACACACACATATATATATATATATATATATATATATATATATTTATACATTTTTATGATCAGGATTATATTTATTTACATACGATTCATATTTTTCGCCTGTGGAAGATATGGTGTGCAATATATTCACGTTTTGAAAAATAAATGTTAAGAAATAGTTTAATAAACATTCAATACACCCTTAAATATATAAAAAAACACCCTTAAATGCTTAAATGTGCCTAAACCCTCGTAGTGCAAGTTCTTCATATATGTGACAGGTTTTTATTCCATTCTGTGTTCTAGAATGCTAGAAATCAAAATAATGATACCATCACTCCGATGTGTCAATTTTAATAAAACAATTTAATAACCCAGTTCGATGTTAATTGACTATACCTGCATTATAAAAATGGTTATTATCTTACGTCCCCCTCCAATAATCTAAAATTGATTAATCATAAAACGGTTATCAGACAAGTACGTAAAATAACCATCAATGTTACATCGCACAAAGCCTAACGTGAAAGACGATAGAAGGAAGTCAAATAACATATTATATTTTATTCCCTTAATGTCATAAAAAACTTTTTAACTAATAAACTATTCCTTGTGTAATTGTAAAAGTTTAGCACAAACTTTGAACATTAAATGAGCAAGTGAGCAAAACTGTCGAATTAATATGATTTCTTGAAATATCGGTTTCGACTTGAAACTTTTGTGACTGTGTTTGAAATTCATATAGATATGTATACCTATTTGTACATAATCACATCTCGGTTTTTAAAGGGTAACCTTAATATTTTATAACTTTGATATTTTCTTCTCAGACGAGTACTTAACAACCTGAACATACGATAATGGAGTTATTACAAATGTTGCTGTGCGTATGTACCATAAACTTTCTCAGAAATGTTAGCTTGAGTTTAAAAAAATATTATAAATCTTGGTCGACAAAAATTTTAAAACAGTAACTTTATGTTGAAGAGTTATCTCTTTCAATGTTGAGGAATATTCAGGAGTAAAAGAAGAAAATATCGTTTGCATATAGTCTTTAAATTTTTCCATGTTTATATCCGGTAAGTGTTTCTTAATATTAAACACAAAAGAAATATTTAATCTAACTAATGTCTAAGGTTTCATTTTAAACAACATAGCTAAGATGTATAATAGAACTAAATATACAAAATTTCCGAAAATAGCTTTTCATTTCTTTTTGATTTAGAAAAACTTATAGAACGTAGATAGTATGAAAAAAGAACAATGTTTCTTTTACCTATATATATGCGTATGCATATATATATATATATATATATATATATATACATACATATATATATATATATATATATATATATATATATATATACATACATATATATATATATATATATATATATATATATATATATATATATATATATACATACATATATATATATATATATATATATATATATATATAGATATGCAACATATGTAATTTGAATGAAAACCGATTAGAAAACATAGCCCATAACTAATTATAAATCGGTCAAATTAAAATTGGAAATTTTATCATATTTCCATATACTCATATATATTGACAGTTTTACTTTTTACACCAATTTATTTTTATTTGCCGGGAATCGGTTTTTGTATTGATAAATTATTGTTTTCTTCTTCTGAGATCATCTCTTGATTTCTTTTGTTCATTTATCTCTTGCGTCGGTATTAAAATTATTTTTGTGTTGAAATATATTGACAGTACTTTTGTTTTTCTGTGAAATAAACTCTAAATATATTAATATATTATTTTAAATGTATTCAGTAGGCAAAAATAAATTTTAACTCGTGTAATGCATGTAATCATTCCAATTTTGGTCAAACAAATATATAATCTCAAATATTTGGTACAAAACTGTAAAATTGGTTTTGAAAGTCATTAGCTAAGTTAAAAGTTTAAAGGACACCTTTTAAAACCATTATATATTGACAAAAATATTTTTCCTTTAAAAATTACCAAAAAATAATAATATGTACACTAACTGACTAGAATATTTCTATAAGAAAAAAAATTAAAAGCGATAGATGACGCGCTATCGATTTAAATGGAATAAAATACATATAAAAACAATATTTCAAAAATATTGAATCATTTGAATCATATAAGATCGTTAATCCGTTCATCGAAGAATACCGAACAACAAAAGGTTTAATCGCACATTCACATCCTAAGTGGACTCATGACAATAGTTCTTCATACGATTCAAAATAAAGTATGGTTAATCCCTTTATTACCATTGCGACTCATAATCCCATAGAGCGGAAATCTGAGTAGAAGTTATGTGATAAACTTGTGTATCATTTACCATATTCAGAGCAAAAGTACCTGATGGGTTTTTTGTGTTATTGATTACCTATGTACGTATGTTCCGTTTGTAATTTTAGCAACAAAATTGTATCCTTCTGGAAGGAAATTATTTCCTTCTGATAGACTTACTTAGGTATAGAAGACTATTAAATAAAATTGATTAGTTTATTCTATGCACCAAGTTTTATTAAGAAAGGATATTATAATTTCGAAATTAAAAAAACAAAATAAAAATATAAGCTATATTTTAAAAGTTATTTTTCCTGTTTTTATATATTTTAAAGATCAAAAAGATGCTGCTTTGATTTCATTTACTCTTAGATTTCAATTTGTTCCTAGTAAACAAACTGTATGGGTTTTATATTGAGTGCTTGACTTAAATTTCCATTATTTGAACTTAAATATAAAAGCGTAGTGCGCTTTCCGCTTCTATTTGTATATTCTTTATTTCACTCCTTATCTTGACAGGACATTAGGGTTATAAAATGTAAAAGGATAATTTTCTTTTTTAAGATCGTCCTATTGGAATGTCAATAGACTCACTAAGTTTCAATGCTTTATGTATTTATATGACATATAAAATCGCGTAATAATTTAAATTGTACAAAATGTGTTTTGAAAAAATGCGTCGGAATTCGAGCTACTAAGAGTGAATTAAAAAATTAAATGAGAGTAGGAAAATTGTTTGAATTTATTTAAAAAAAAATCGGAACCTTTCTTTGATGAGTTTTGAAATTTTATTACTTTATATGTGACAACGTGTAAATTTATATATTAATAGGGGAAGAGAAAACTTTTTGCATAACTAGATGCAGACTTTGTGCAGAAAGTTAAAATTGATATTTAATATATATTACAAATATTTATTTGTTATATATATATATATATATATATACATATATATATATATATATGTGTGTGTATATATATTACAAATATTTATTTGCTAGCTATAGCTAATTGCTCACCTGAAAGCGTTGTCGTACAACGAAACCTAGGTCGTGGTAAATAATTCAATTAAAGTAGAAGTAATACTACATCATTTAATTTTGAATATACTTTGAAATGTTCATTATTTACGTTCATCAATATAAGGTTCATTGTTTACGTTCATACTGTCAATGTCAAATACGTAATATTCTGTGGTCAAATTGTTGCACGGAGTATAGATTGCCGTCAAAAATTTTAAAATGTCATATTGACTGAATAAGTTTCGAGCTGTGAATTTTTGTGATTTTTATAAATGTAAACTCTTTGACAAAAGAGCTTTATTAACGAATATATTTGGCGTTAATTTTGTAGAAATTCATTATTCAAAATTAAATGAAACTACGTGATGTATTATTTCCACTTTCTATAATTTATTTACCACGACCTAGGTTTCGTTGTATTACAACATCTTTAGGTGGGATATTAGCAAAGATTAATTCTTAGGAACATCCAACACCGTTTATATATTTCAAACACAATAGCGGTAGCCGGGTTTGTGCGGGTTTTTCCACTG
Organism: Druceiella hillmani; assembly: GCA_039881145.1. NCBI lineage: Eukaryota > Metazoa > Arthropoda > Insecta > Lepidoptera > Hepialidae > Druceiella > Druceiella hillmani. The sequence goes on along the minus strand of JAYKKI010000010.1, from coordinate 7,800,584 downwards.
CTTATGTTAGTGAGTTTATTGCAGGGGAACAGTGAAGGTTTTATTATATTTCCGAGAGTTATACGATATACCAGTATTTTAGTGAGGGTAATAAATTCAATTGTTGTTATTATGTGAGGTTGTAAAATGCAAATTTTCCGATATGTGTAATAAAATAAAATTAAAGTTATTATCGGTAATATATTTATAAAAATGCAAGGGTATTTCAAAGTAAGGACAAGGTAATACCACTAATTCCACATATCTCCGGTCTTGTGTATTCATATATTTATTTATTTATTTCTTTTAATTTTTTTATATATATACTTATATTTATATTTATATGTGTATTTGGGCTGAAACAATTTCAAGAGTACTGTAGTATCAATGTTTTGTAATTATATTATATCTTGAAGATATTAAATATGGGTGATGATATTATATTTAGTTGTTCATTTAATATATTTACCTTGGTGTCTTTTTTATGTCTGTTTATTTCTAATGTTTCTAGGATATTAAGTTTATTACCTTTTTTATTTATTTGCAATATATAGGGGGCATTATCAGTATGGGGGTAATGGTTATTTTCAATGAGATATTTAGCAAAGTGAGATGTGTCTGGATTATTATTTCGCCAGCTGGCAATGTGTTCTTTATATCTTGTATTAAAATCTCTTCCTGTTTGACCTATATATAACACTATTGCAGTCATTACATTCAAGTTTATAGATACCACTCTTTTTATGTTTATCTATTTTTTCTTTATTATTAATAAGGGTTTTACCCAAGTTATTTAAAGTACTATAAGCACATGTTATATTATTTATATTTTTACTATTAGTTAGGAGTTTTCCTAATTTGAGTGAAACATTACCTATGTATGGGATAGATTTATAGTAAATATTATTATTATTCGGTACGACCGGGTATATTTTTTGGATTAATATTTTTCTTAATTTATTATGGTACAGTTTTGTGACAATTGACGGGTCATAATTTTTATTTACTGCAATTTGTTTTATAGTTTTTATTTCTTTATGTAAAGTTACGTAAAGAAATACTCACTAAAATACTGATATATCGTATAACTCTCGGAAATATAATAGAACATACACCGCGCCCCTGCAATAAATTCACTAACATAAGCAGTGGAAAAACACGCACAAACCCGGCTTCCGCTATTGTGTTTGAAACATTTAAATGCTGTTCGATGTTCCTAAGAGTTAATCTTTGCCAATATCCCACCTGAAGATGTCGTAATACAACGAAACCTAGGTCGTGGTAAAGAAATTATCGAAAGTAGAAATAATACTATGTCACGTAGTTTAATTTAATTGGGAGCTGTAATAAATTTAAACATTTAGTAACTTTTAAATTTAAACATTTTAGAAATTAATGGTAAATAGGTTTTCTTCTTTTTGGGTTAACAAAAAATCTAAGTAACTAAATGAAATATTGATAATTAAAATACATTTCAATAATAATTAAAATTTTATCATCTCATTTTGGAGTATATAATTTATTAAATACTACGTTCAGAAAATGGAAATTTTATGTTTAAAAACAATTTTTTAAACATGAAATTTCCATTTTCTGAACGTATTATTAAATAAATTATATACTCCAAAATGAGATGATAAAATTTTAATATACTATAAAATATATATATAAATAAGTAATATATACTCCAAAATGAGATGATAAAATTTTAAGAGGAGATGTTACTTAATATAGAATTTGGTCATACGTATCTTGTCGAAATAGCATGTTGAATGTGATATATTTATACAACAAAAAGAATAAAATTGAAATGAACATGAAAAAATTGTTTTTCATGTTCATTTCAATTTTATTCTTTTTGTTGTATAAATATATCACATTCAACATGCTATTTCGACAAGATACGTATGACCAAATTCTATATTAAGTAACATCTTGACATGAATATGACAAAATATAAAAATAATATAAGCAAAATATTTGAACTTAAATTAGTTTTAATTTCGAAACATGATACGTAAAGTGTTTTTTTTTGTTTTTAACTATTTTTTATTATTTTTAAAAAATATTAAAATTCTAGAGAGCAAATATTGTAACTTCATTTATTATTGAAGTATTAGATTGTCGTAAAATATATTGGAATCTGTAGATCGTATTAGAAAATAACAATCTAATATTGATGATACATTAGATTGTTTGATTACGTTAGTAATATCGCCATTTCCGTTGTAAAGATTATTAGAATATGTTTGTAACATCACCCTTTTCGGTGTAATCCTAATAGCACACGGTGTTATGTTGGTACTTACTTTTTACTTAGGAACATCGAAAATTACGATGCTCATTGTCCGGAATCTTCATGATGTGTTTCCAACGAATCAATGTTATTCCAACATTGGGTTACTTTCTGAATATACTTTTGCAATATTAACAAAATTTTAAATATAATTTTGTTATATTTATATTATTCAAATTGTTTGTAGACAAAAGTTTCATACTAATTATCTTACGCTATTTACAAAATGTCTTAAAATTTATTTTAAAATAATGATAAATTAAAGTCTCTTAAAAAAATGGTGTCTATTTAAACATTTACTAGGGTTCCACGGATACCTGGGTACATATGATTGGTTAAAGGTGCATAGTATGTTCAATAAACTACTTACGAATATTATTTTCGACTATGTGATTGTAATTACATATACAGGTATAAAAGTTTCATGAATTATCAAAAACTAAGAGATTTATAATTTTTAATATAATTTCCCATAAATGCGAAATAATTTAGGAGTAGCGTTGTTTTTTTTGTAATTTTGACAACGGTTTCGGACATTGGGAAAATATATTTTTGGAGAAATTTTCAACAATAAATTTGTAATTATCTTACGTACAATTCTGAAAAAACTAGTGAAGGGGATTATGCAATTTTTTTATTAAATTTTTACCTCAAGTAGTATTTCAAATAAAAAAAATCGGTTGTTTTATTTGTCTGCTATAGAATTTTTGTACAAATATTTTTGAGGTGACTCTTCCAATCTATGTAAAGTCATGCATTTTATCACTATGCAGATTGCTTCATTTGTCCTTTGTAAAATGTGTGAGGGTTGATATGGTTTATTACAAAATAGAGTGGAAAATTTTAATCTTAAATACTTTTGAGAAAAACAACTGAAATAAAAGAACAGATGACACGAGAGTAATCTTTTAAGAGAAACTTTTCTTTCTAAGATAAAAAAGCGTAAACATTAAATACTTATATCAAATGAGATAAAAAAATTAAGAAATCTCGATTATAAAGACATCTTAAATATTTTAATCGATTTACTTGTTATTTAATTAGCCACTCATGCAGATATTGATTAAAATGTTATCATAATTGCCAGAAAACTTCATAAAGAATCAAATATCATATGCTAGACTCTCGTGTCTTATTACAATTTGTGATTTTATTTAAAAGTTTGAAAAATTTGGATGTCAAAGAACAGTTAATTTATATGTTTACTTCACAATTTTGGGACTAAATTTTTAATACAATTTTAAGGATACACAATAAAGGAAAAATTAAAGGCTTCTGCCTCTCTCATCATAAATACTCTGTAGAATATTTTCATGAAAAATTAATTCATTCTCTAATACTATATAACGGAATATAACTCAAATTATACCAATTTATGCAGAATTCTTATTACGTCTACAGTTGATAGAATACACCTTTAGCCAATTTGTGGTAGTTATACAAACCAAAGTAGTTCTAAATTCTGTGATCACTTTGCAAAATCTATCATAGTCCATAATATATGAGTATTATTTCTATTTACAATGAAATAATTTACTGGGCTTTTATTATTATGTCTGTATTTCTTCTTGTTCTTCTTCTATTTGTTTATTCAGTATTTTGATTCATACCTTTTTTGAGAAAATGCGTGTCATGCATACCAACAAATAGTTTAATTTTATAGGTTTAAGGATGAAATTATTTTGCTAATCGAACAGGTATAAAATTTAAAATTTATACACATAACTATTTGCTTTGGATTTCCGTGAGAATGTGTAAATAGTGGATTATATAATTAGAGTGAATTATATAAAGTCTCAAAGCTAAGTTAAACAGATGACATGGGACACGACGCCAACCAACTAATCAAGTAGATTGAAGTCTAAATTACTTCTAAGTTTGATTATCTTTATTAACAGTTTCCGATTATAAAACCATCTACCGCAAACGAATAAATATGAAAATTAGATTTCTGTCCTTATTTTTTTACACGCATCAATTTCCATAGCGAGAACTTTGTTACAAGCTCATAATTAATTCATCTGACAGGTATAAGACACAATTTTATCAAACCAAATCCATCAAAGGAAACTACTTCGTATTTTCAAGTCGCTTGATAACCTGCTATTTCTAAAACTCTTTTACAACTGCTTGACCAAGCCTCGTTTCTGGACCGAAATATAATCATTCTATCGGTTCTAAACCAGCATATAACTTTATTTCCTTCATTTGGAAATGTTTTAAAAATATCCAAAATAAGGCAGTAGTTTTATTTAGACCAATACCTGGGCGTACATTTACATTTTAGCAAATTTTCCAGAGAAATGGCTACATAGAAATAATATAAACTTTTAGAATGTTGCTATATCTGTTTCTATTTAGAGTTAAAAGTTTCGGGAAATATTTTACACGCAAGAAGCGATATATAGAATTTAGACAATGCTAAGTATATCTTTGCGATAAATTATTATAAACACATCTTCACCATATATAATTTTTACAATTAAATGAAACTACGTGATGTAATATCTTTCTTAATAGCCCACCTGAAGATGGTGTAATATTAAAAATCAACAAAATTTTATAAAGGTTTTATTAAAGGTTTAAGAATCATATTTTTGTCAGATATTCGTATTTTCTGTGTTCTCAAGCACAACCACTACTTATTTGTATATATATATATATATACATATATATATATATATATATATACATATACATATATGTATATATATATATATATATATATATATATATATATATATCGGAATTGGTGTTTCCTTTATTTATTTAACGGATTTCGAATGTTCTATTTCAGTTTATATAACTATTTGGAAACTGAAAAACTGTTGCAGAGTTAAAGAGCAAACTGCAAGTTTTTCATTCTTTTGACAATAAGATTAAGTTAAATGGATTGCGTGTTTAATTATATAATATCTTTAACGTTACAATTTTAATCACATTTTAAATATATATAATTGTCAGGTTTTTATTAAAAAAACGGTTCATCAGATTTTAATTGATTTTTCTCTCATTTGTCAAGTACAAACAAATAAAGTTTCAACTGTTTTCGCTAATATTTATTTACGTATGTCCACTACAACTACATTGCGTCTCCTATTACTTTGATAAACTAATTGACAAAATCTCTAGTAAATCCCTTTCTGAGATGTGCATTGGCAATATTATTAGCCACGCGATGATTTATCAAACTAAACCAGTAAAATACATCGATATAAAATATTTTATGAACATATATCGAAATGAGTATTTGAAAAAAATTAAGAACAATTAAAATAAAATTACGTAGTATATAGTAGGACAAAGCAAAGAAAGTTTATATGTTTTTAAATTTTTGCAGAAATTTGGTCAAAAAAAGGGAACAAAATAAAATTACTCTTAGACTCGATTTCATTAACTTCAAATTTCCCTACAAAATTTCGCTAATTATGTTTTTTTTATTATTTAATGACTTAGATTCCCACGTTGGATATGAAAAATTGAGATAGCTCTCTACACAACAATAGACCGGCATGAAACACAGTACATTATATATTTAATTATTCAAACTGCATGAAGTTGGTCGAAAAGGATGAACGGATAAACAGAGGAACGATACAAGTAACTTCCTGGACTTAAGGGTTACAAATATTAATACAAATCTGTTAGACTTTATTTTAATACAATTGTGAAAAAGTGGTACTATATATTAAAATTTCATCTATATAATTATTTATTCCTCGTAGCTATATATAAAGTTACAAAAAAGTCAAAATAGCATTTGTGTTATTTAAATTTGTACATATAAAAAAATTAATTTGTACATATAAAAAGATTATTGAGTCATAAGAAGCTTATTTAAAGCATTCCGTAAATTCAAAAAATACATAGATTTTTGTTAAAGAAAGAAAAGTGGAAATGGCGAATAGAGAAAAATAATAAAAATAATCTGCTGAAAATCGATACACGGCCATTATATTTTCAAGGGAGACTTACAACGACGTAGTGCGTTCGCGATAAGGTAGATAATAATTTAGATTACAAATGTTTTTATAAGTGACATGAGTACATATAAGCACATATAAGATACCTAATTATATATAAATATTTTGAAATAAATAGTTTACTTGTATGATAATTTGCGAGCACTAAATTTCCACTCGAGGAGTTTTGAAATATAATTTACATACAACACTTTTCCAAGGGAGATAAAACGAAATGGAAGTAAATTGGATACTCGTTGATTTTTCTCTCCAAATGAATTGAAATTTCCAATCAAAGTAGAGAAAAAATTGCCAAAAGAAACAAAGCGTATTATGACATTCATTGTTTGAGATAAAATAATTAGTAAAAGTAGATTTGATACAGAAATAATACCAGATGTAAAGCTGAATTTTCGCAGCGAGCTTTTTCTGTTTGGGCTCGCTTCTCGCGTACGCGTACTGACGTGTTATTATCCGATGTTGTGTGTCTTTGTTACTCGTAAAATAAAGTTTTAGAGAGAGATAGAGATCCTGCAATAGACATATATTTGTTAAAATTTTACAACCGATATCATTATGTTAAAATGTGATATTAACATAAGGAAAACTCGAATACTTTACTAAGGAATTTTTGTATTAGATTAGTTAGGAAATCAAAATACCATTTCTGTTTTCACATTACTTACAGCTTCATCATAAATAGATATTGGGACACTTTAACAATATATGTCGTGACATTTCAACAAAAAAAACTAAATAGAGACGGTAAGACTAAAGTAAGTTGAAGCAAATTAGTTGTCAGAAAAATTTTTCAATGAGTTCTCTTCGTTTTTCATATTTTGTACAATAAATTTTAACAACTAATAATATAAGGTTCTCGGAAAGTCTGATATAGGTATTTCCGGCTCTGTGAAAAATATTAAAGAAACATATGTACGTATATATATATATATATATATATATATATATATATATATATATATATATATATATATATACACACATATAGATGAGAAATGCTTAAGTTAAAATATTAGTTATATTTGGTATATTTTTTCCATAATAGGGCAATCTACCATAATCAAATTATTATGTCAGGCTAGAAAAAAATTCTGTTGATTTTCCATATCGGCAATTTAAGAAAAAAAGACAAAATTTGGCAAAAACTTATAGCGTTATAATTAAACTTATAACAATTCTTGGGTTAAACTTTTATTCTTTCCATATGTAAATACCCAAGAATTGTTTAACCCAAGTTGTTAAACTTGGGTTAAACAGTTAGTTCTTGGTATTTACATATCAAAGTATCTGAAATGTGTAAATAAAAATGAAATTTTTAATTTCATTTTCCACATATATTACCGAGTTTTAAAACCAGTCTATATTTACTTAAAAGATTAGTCAAGCTTAAAGCTCTTTGTACTCGGTATACCAATAAAATCGGCAACACGACTAAAGCTTACTTTCTCTCTAAGCTGTTGTACAGTAAATTTTCATTACAAAGATAAGCTCAAATATGAATCAACATAAAACCATCGCCCCAAGCTTTATATATACGTCAACGCTTGCTCAGAGAGAAGTATCGGACGAATTAAAAAGACAAACATGACACGGACTTTTAACTACAAAAATTTAAAGTTTAGAATTGATCGATTGAAAAGACAAGCTCGGTCAAATTCAAAACAATTTGGTAATAAACCCTTAAACCGAGTCGTTTTACTATAATTTTGTCATAACGGGAATTCACTCCGATATTTGTATTCCGCTTAATAAAATGGTATCAAATAAATCCAAAAGAGATTAACTTGGAGCTAATATAAATAAATATTTGCGCCTGAGCTCGTTCAAGATAGATTACCTATTAATGGGAAACTAAGACTAAATATAATCAAGCTTGGCAGTTAAGGTCAAGATGTAATTTAAACCTAATTAAATTAGGATGTTGCTCTTTACCTTCAATTTGGTTTAATACATGGCTTGTGAGAACAAATTCTGTAGTTTGAGCCATTAACTTGCACCCAGTTCAATTTTCTTTAACCACCGTTTATCGGCTTAAGTGAATATATATGTATATCACGGGATTTATTGAGATACATGTATATATATATATATATATATATATATATATATATATGTTGGAACTGTACGTAAGTGGTTTTAATGCGAAAGTTCTCTAACAGATATTCAAGTTACAAGTTGAACACTCTGCATTTAGCAAAGTATGTACTATAAGAAATGTAAATGAGTACAATATGGTATATTATTCCTCTTTTAAGATCTAAAATTGATAGAAAATTTATTATACCTCTTTTTACCCAGTTACAGCTGACAAAGAATTATGAATTGTGAAATTAAATTACTAAAGTGATTTCCATAAGTGAACATCTCACCGAACCTTAGATTCGTTATGATCCAGAGTGTCTTTTATGAATTTGGTTATCTAAAGTTATGAATTTCATAGGCTATATATATATATATATATATATATATATATATATATATATATATATATACATATATCTACTTTTTTTTCTTTTTTTTTGTGCTTTTCATTTATTTTTTCTATAGTCGTCTTTCAGTTTTTCCTCTTGTAATCGAAAAGGAAGAAATTATAAAACAAATTTATTACAAAATCCTGCGTAATTATTTACGTATATGGGGCTATATTTCACGTCTTATAAACGAAAGTTAAAAAATATATCCTAAATCTCGGTTTTCTATGAATACGGTGACGTGGAACATTAATGTAAAGAAGACCGGTAAAAATGAAAATAATAAGAGAGATAAAAGTCGCCCGAAATAAATTTGTGGTTTTTTGAACTCTTCGTTTGCAATGGTGCATCTCAAAAATTCGGGTTATTGGATCAAGACTTTACACGATGTTCATGTGAGACGTAACATCACGGTTTGCAACTTATGTCAGACATTGTATTTAGAACCGTAAAACTATCATATATGCAACTTGATTTAAGACTTTTTCATGTTAGAAATAGCTATCGAAGAAAATTTTTAAATGGGTGTACGAAAAAGTGGATTGATCAAAAATTTATCTAGAAATTTTTATTCTGCGTGCTAAATATTTATGACAATTTTTCGATATCGGATAAATCCCAAGCGTAAACTCATTGTTGCTAAATAGCCTCAAGCTCTTTGTAGTGAGATGAAAAAATTAACTTTTTCACAATGCAAAGAGTTAATGAGTTTTAAATTATTTAATCATAGATGCCGGTATGAAGACTTATAATTACGGACACTTCAGATATTAGGTACTTATGCAACTAATGGGAATTATTTTAGGTTAAGTGGTAGGAGAAAACTTGTAGATTTTTTACCAAAATTAAAAGTTAATGAAGATAAAAGAAAATATAAAAGTCATGAAAACTCGATTGTATATGGTACCAATAAATATTTTAGTTATTCCCTTTAAACGTCTAAAGAAGACTTACTTTTACATAAATTCTTTTATATCTACTGATAAGATAAGGTAAAATGGTCATTTATATTAATATGTCAATATAACAACTCATTGTTTTATAAATTTTGTGCTCTTTTGGAGTATCATATAGTATAAAGAATAAAATGATGCAACGTTAAACCTATAAATATTTTTGAGATACTGAAATGTTAACAGTAATTAATATTTGCACCATCTGGGTACTGTAATAACAATTAATACCGATAAGTGTTAGCGTACTTAAATTTATTAAATTTCTTAAGTCAGAACCAAGTAAAAACAGAAAAGATCCTTTTCTATTTCATTAATACGCTTCTATGTTCTTGTTTGAACTTAACACTGGCTTCAATACATAAAAAAGTATTACTTGTACGGATTAAAGTACATCGGTGTGAATTGCCACTACTGAAAGTAGTAAGTTTAAATAACTAGTATTTTTAATGTTTTACATCGCGAAAAGATAGCTTTCCAGGTCGGTTCTATATATTTCTTTATTATTTTTTAATTAATTTACTATAATGGAAACTAGTTCATATTAAAATATTAACCAGAACAAGACAGAGCTTGCAATCTTAGCCATTACATTTTTTATATTTTATGATATTTTTCTTGTGACAATTCTCCAGCGTAGTATTTTGTTTTGTATTAATTTTAATTTCTTTACTGTCTTATCTGTCATTCAGTGTAGTCAAAATCTAAGTTATTAAGAATTAAAACGAGAAATTCCTTTAGTGAATTAACAGGGACTCATGCAGTAGTTTTGAAAATTAAAATTGCGTTAATATTGAAATTTGTTTGTAAATATTGTAACTTAGTAATTTTGGAAAAAAATATGAGATCATTCTGTCAGTTTTTTTTTGTCAGAAGTTTCTTCATTAGAACTGCTCCTTCCTCTCGGCACACTCATAATAAAGTAATGATACGATTAGAATATATTCATATTATTACTACATAAAATATTTTTTGTAGTGACAAATCATAAAAACGCACAAAGTACAAAAATAGATAAGCACAAAAGAAGAGGTCGATAATTTATCCGTCGGAGAACAGAATTCGGGTAAATACAAATCAATTTGGCAATCAACCAAACAGCAGAGGAGGCGTTCAGTTCAATTTTATAAATTACATATTAATGCAGAGCTTGAATCGCTGAATAGTACTTTATTTACGTTCTGTGTAATAGAATTGTGTTTTATGTCTTTGGGAAACGTTTAATTTGCTGTAGGCATGGAAACTAGCGTTTGTCTTCATGAATTGAGTTACAAATTATTGAGCATAATAGAAATACTATTATGCTCAATAATTTGTAACTCAATAAAATAATATATTATGAGGAACAGGCACAATTTATATCCATACCTGGTACATATTATCCGTTCGGATTTATTACAATATAAATTTTATTAATAGCAATATACACATAACAGCTACCTTTTTTCGCACTATGTAACTGCTAAAAGGTTTTATTTATATGAAATGACGCAGAAAAAAAAGTTGTATTCAAAACATGAGTATATCAAAATGGTATTCTAAGAGTATTTCTGTGCAAGTATTTACGAAAATAATTTAGAAATTTTTTTCAGATATCTCAGATATCAGATATCCTTAAAAATAACATATTCTATTGAAATAATTTGTCAATTATACGATTATATTGATGTTCGATCATCTTATAAAGATATCGATATAAGTATTTCGGGTACTTAACATCAAGAGAAATATTTATTTCCTTAGATGAATTCATTTTTACAAATGAAGAAAACAATGAATACATAAACGGTGCTCATTTGCATTATTTTGAAAGCTATTAATGGTTGAAAGTCATAATTTATTTTCCTTTTTACAAGTAGTTATTTTTTATTCTTTGAACATCAATACTGGTTTGCAAACAAATAGTCTACGAAAATATAATATTCATTTATCAGAACAATGTCCAATATACAGCCTACAAACTTTAACTAAATCAGGTACACCTATACAATTTTCGTCGATAAAATAACGTTTCATTCACTCGATGTTCCTGTGGTAGACTCGACTCGTGTTTAAAATAAATATTCATATTTAAAAAAAAATTATAACTCCATTTTGTTACCGTTTTTAACTTCTCTGCTTTAAATGAACAGCTTTGCCTAAAACGATTGCCGAAAAAATATTTATATAATATGAGTCATGCATCTCAAAATAAACAATAATATTTTAAATCAACATTTATGCAAAAAATATTATAATTCAGTTTCTATAATTTATGCAAATGAAAACTTTCTTTCATTAATATAAAATTACTTTTCACTTTCTCCTTACACAAAAAATTCACACATAATAGGAATTGAAATAAATGCTTGCATAAGATAAACTTCGTGTAATCGAAGAATAGGTGTCTAAATCACTTTTTCAGAATATTGATTCTGTATAACATTAATCATCGGATAACATTTGCTATTCACAATACTTATAATATAAGTTTCCAGTGGAGTTTTCTTTTATTTTCTATTACTATACTTGCTTTGTTCCATTATTGGATAAATTTAAAATTGTTAAAAATAAATTTGAATCATTATTGAATACTTACTAAGGATTTAAAATTGCCCTATTCAAATCTCAATACAAAATAACACATTTCACTATCCTTAAAATAATTAATTATAAAGTAGAGACAAATAATTAACTTCGGAAACAAGTGAGTTTTATGTTTAAAATCATTTTATTGTTGAATGAACAGTCTGATTAAAATTCAGCATATTTTTTAAAACATTTGGGAAATTTGCATATTTTTCATGGTCACTTTTCTCTATATTATGGCAAATGAATATCCCATAACCGTACTAGATAACAACGAGATTTTAAAGTAATGAAAATTGTTGGATGTAATAGTGACAACAAAAAATTGTTCACGGGCAAATGCTAATGTGCCTAGATTAATGTGGCCATTGAGATATTTTCGTTTACATTAAGCTCTTCGTTGCTTTTATTTTACTTGCCACTGGCTATATTATAATATTCATAGTAGATTTATCCTTGTAATATATTAAACATCCAAGTCCGGAACTAATTTTGTTTAACTAACGAGGTAATTAATTTTACTATAAGTTGATATACGTCGATATGCGAATATTAAGATTATACTTTCTTGAAATTTACAAAATTTCCAACATAAAAGATGTAAATTAGTTTAAGGAGCACCGCCCAAATACGCAATGCAACGAATATTCCTCGTCGTAGCCTATTTGTTGTAGTCGAATATAAATCCAAAATCGTTGAAACTACCTTCATCTTTGCTTAATATATTCAATTTACCTATATATATATATATATATATATATATATATATATATATAACTATGGTATATAACTTATGCTCCATAATTTTTATTATCTATATACATCTCAAGAAATAGAAATCTAAAATGAGTTCAGATTAGTCACAGGTTTTTGAAAAGCTACGTGATAATATAATATAAAAATAAAATCATATCATTTTTGAGAAATTCACGATATTTATATTTTGTTCCGAAAATTTTAGATAAGCCATTTTTTACCTAATTTTGATTTTAAGTGTTTTGGAAATAGGGGCCATTCCTCATTATTTTGACGTGTTTTTGATCAACAATGCCAATAAAAACTTAACGATACATGAAATATGTATGAAATAAAAACTAAATTTTCACTCAATTTAACATAACTGTTACCCAATAATATATAGATGGGTTAATATAATATATTAATGTGCCATTTAAAATTTCTACATCAAACGGTTTCTGAAGAAGACAGCTCTGAGAGACAGACATGGGAATGATCTTTTTCGGGCCCGTTTTTTCCCTTTTGTGGCAAGACAACCATAAAATGAATATTCATAAACTTAAAAATCCTAATATTAATATAATAACCTTACTACCTCTTGCCATATTGGTAAGCTCCTTTCATAATAGCGAAAGTTAATTTGCTATATTCTTAAAAAAACAGAAATAAGTTTGAAAACTGCAGTAATTAATGAAAAAAATTATAAAATTTAAATTGAAATTTAGTCAGAAAATTGTTGTCATGTATTGAAATAAACAGTGGTTATGTTAAAAGAAAAGTCATAAATAGCATTTGCGTAATATTTATGCGTTAAATTCTTCAGTTAATCGTTGTGATTTCTTTAAAGTATAATTACCCGCATATATCGCAGTAAAAGAAAACATCAAAATATTAATTTGCAAATTTTAAGGAGTTTAAAATAGGTATTCGATTTTTTTTTCATTTCATATGGTGCGTGATGTCGTTTAAAAGGATTAATTATACGGGTGTCAAAAATATTTTTATTTATAATTTTACGTATTATATTTTCAAAGATACTCTGAAAAACAACATATAAAAAAAAGGGATACATTTTTTTTTATTTTCCTTTCTTATTTCTGAAACTACTCAAATAAAATTTTGTAAAAAACATGAGTTTTCAAAAATCCATGCAAAAGTTGTGGGAAAATTGTAGCGATTATTTTTGATGTCATATTTATTGATCCAAATCCCGGATAGTTGCCAAATCTGCAAAGGAAAGCTAAAGTTTATGAAGGAATGTTTATAATGGAAATACATTAGGCTGGAAAAGATTTAATAAAATAGATCGCGCTATAAAAACATTTTAAAACAAGAAGTGATTTGTCATAATTGAAGACTGAATAAATCATTTAAATTCCAATATCTGTTAAACGCAATGGTGTTTTGTTGTGAGAATTTTGGAAACCGTAAGATAACTATATTATAATTATATATCTTTATCTCATTTTATAAAAGATCTCCACAATCGAAAAAATCACAAAAAATGAGAGCAGATTGATGCTGATATACATTTGCCCAATATTTGTATTACGACAAAAATATACAACTCGATTTGGGGAAACACGCGTCAATTTCCTCAACAATGGTGTTTATGTAAATGCAAAATTAAGCTTTATTTAAGATTTATTATATGAAAAGCAAAACAAAGAGAAAATTCGTAATTCAATCCCATATTAAAACTCGATTTTAAAAATGTGTGTAGTTTGGTTGATTGCCAAATTGATTCGCGTTAGCCCGAGATTCGCACTCCGCTGACAAAATATCATTCTCCTACTGCTGTATTTATCTGTTCCTTTATTGGATTTGTCTTTATAGTATTTTGCGTAGCACATGATAATATAACTATGTAGTAATAGCACATTGAGTGGTCATTTTGCATTAGTTGTTACGCTTATCGCAAAAAATATTTAAATCAAATTGGATCGTTCCAGCTGTGCTCCAAGGATTAAATAACGTAACATTCAGAGTAAGAAAAGCTATTAGAATTTTTTCATACCTTGCTCTTGGATATAAACTATATCCATACTAAATTTTATCAAAATTCGTTCAGTGTATTTTGACGAACAATTTAACATATAAACATACAGACAAATTTATGCTGAATCAATCACTCTTTCTCAGTTTTGTTAATAGTATATATATATATATATATATATATATATATATATATATATATATATGTATATAAATATATTTATATATATATATATATATATATATATATATATTCAATCAATTTAAATATTTACGGTTCATTTTATTTTTATATCTTAATTGAGCTATATTTCCGAAATATACGTCGTTAAAAGTTAAACTAACAATTAATTATTTCTTAATAAACGCTAATCGTACTATTTTATTGGTCAGATAAGTTCAACCCTTGATTACTCATCGGCGCCATCTCTCGACAAAGACCTAAATATTGAGGACCAATAATATCGATGCAACCACGTCTTTGACAAATGGTGAAATTACATGAGATTTCTGAAGTTCTTCCAAATACTGCGGCGACACTGAAGTTCCAAAATGTGCCAAGTGTACCTTAAAATATCATTACATGGCTTTGGAATTAATGAAATAAAGTTCAAAAAAATTCTGCCAATGTATAAAAGTAAATGGAAATGCTAGACGCGCAAATTTCGACAAAATAGGAAAACGACAGCTTCCTCATCCGTTTGGTCAAAAATATTTCCTATAGACTTTATGCGCTGTATGAGCTACATAGAGAAGAATTTTGTATCTTCTATATGAATACATATAGAAGTTACAAAATTACCTAAAAGAATTAATTTCACAGCTGGGCTAAGCACAATTAGATAAGACTTTCAGAAGTCATTACAATTCCAGACTGCTGATTAAGATTTGAACAACGTGTTACAAAGGGAACTGTCGATATTGAAATTAAAATTAAAAGAAATTGAGCAAAACTAACTGACAATGCAAAGTTGAAATACAGAATGTTCCTGAGGTCAACAATGAAAATATTCTGAATATAGTAGCGAATTTAGCAACAGCTATTAATTTGCCAATAACACCAAAGTAGAATATGTAGTGTACATCGCGTTGCTACTGACAAATCGAAACGTCCGCGTAACATCGTGGTACATTTGACTACGCAGCGCCTGCATGATGATATCATCGCGCCGGCGCGCGAGCTTCTCTCCTTCACTACACAGTCCAACCATAGCGATATATTTATTACTAAGTTTTGTTTCTTGGTTTAACACTGTGTGTAAAATTTGAACATTTCATAGTTACTCTGAGTCACTATCATTAATTTTCTTTTTTTCTCGTATTTTTAATTAGATATATATTTATATATATATATATATATATGTATATATATATATATATATATATATATGTATATGTATGTATATATATATATATATGTGTGTGTGTGTGTGTGTGTGTGTGTCTGTGTACCTAGGAACTGAACTCTGTTGTATTGTTTAATTTATTTTAAAAGGAAGTCACAAGTTCATTTTTTCAATTGAAATATTTCTATTATAGACAAAACAATGGAATGTAAGGTACAGGTCGATTCCATATATACAGATTTCAAAAAACTTGTTATGAGGTCGGTCATTGAATCTTGTTGAAAAACCTATCTTTTAATGGCATCAAGGGTGATTTACTACGTTGGTTCATTTTTTACCTAAGCAATAAGAAACAAGCAGTTCAAAATAATGGTTTTATATCAACGTATATTCCCGCAATTGTAGGAGCGGCTTGAAGTTCCATACTTAGTCCATTTTTATTTGCCGTTTTTATAAATGACGTTAGCAACTGCTTCAGATATAGTAAGTTCCTGTTATACACTGATGAATTTATGATATTTTAAAAAAATCAAGACATTACCGATTGCATTCATCTTCACAAAAATCTTAATATGCCCGATGCGTACTGCAGTATCAACAAAATACACTTAAGTTACAATAAGTGCAAATCGATAATTTTCTCCAAAAATAAGATGTTCCATTTCCATTTCTATAATATTAATGGTATTTGGAGTTTATTCATGATATACGTGGTCTTGGAGTTAAATTTTATTTTAAATTACATTTTAACATTCACGTGGAACAAATTAACACACGGATCTATGCATTGCTTGGTTTCGTGTTGAGGACTACCAAACCATTCAGGGAAGTAAGAATGTATCGTATACTTTACACAGCGCTTGTTCGATCTCAACTTGAGTATGCTGTTGCAATCTCGAATCCTTACTATGCTGCCTATTCTGATATAATTGAGCGAGTGCAAAGGCGATATATACGCACATTGAAATACCGTTTTAACACGCCAAAAATCGAATAAGTTAAGGTAATATTGCTGTTTAAATACAGCACATTACACATCAGGCTCGTTGAAATGGGAGCAACAATATTATTTAATATCTATCATGATCGATACCATTGTTCAGACATCGTGAGCTGATTGCAGTTTCGTTTGCTAGGGAGATCGACCCGCAGATCTGGGCTCTTTCAATTTTCCACAGCTCGTACTAACGCTGGTATTCACGCGCCACTACGCAGACTTTGTTTTAATTGCGACAAACTGTTCCATTCCGTCGGCATTCTTGCTAGTTCACAATCCCATTTCTAGAATATGGTTTAAGGTATAATCCGTTATTAAAAACCAATTAATATTAACAACGAATACCCGTAGTCGCCTCGATAACTGTTACTTAAATGATCATAATTTTTATTACAGTATTCTCACCATGTCTTAAAAACTTTCTGTTATTTTGTATCTCGGTATTGCTATTATGCTCAAAAGTAATTAATGTTAATTTTAAATTTTGTATCCTTTATTTTTTTTCATAATTAATTTGTAAATTATTATTTACGTTATTCAACAACTGTTGCTGTTTAATATTATTTAATTATTTTTATGTCGATTTTCAATCTATTCACTGTTATTGTTAAATTATCATTATTATATTGTATAGAATTGTTATAACCGTAGTTTTTAATAAATATTTACATGTAACAAAACTCTAGGTAGATTAGTATCCAGACATAGGAATGTTAGGACACAAGTCTGCCTAGCATAAATCTCATACATTTTTATAATGTCATGACATTTATCTTTTTTTCCCCGTATGAAATAAATAAATTATGAACTTTTCTATTTAAATACATTGATATAAAACGCATAAAGCATGCTTTTCGTGTAGCATATTCGTGCGGGTAAATATTGAAAAAATTAATATTCTACCATCTTTCAATATTCTAAGTAAAATATATTACTCATTACAAAAAAAAATACTGATAATGCAATTAAAGGGGCGGATATCAAAATAAGCGATGAAAACACACTTTTTTCCAAATAGTCATATTTTTCATTTATGTAAACCGACGTATCGTCAATCGAGCTCTGTATAAAAACATATCATGAAGATATAAAATACGTTTAAAATTGACTGGTGGCTAAAAGTTGATTACATTTACAAATAGAGTGCATTGTGTGCACGTGAGTGATTAAAACAACAATTGAATAAATTGAATGACTGTAAAAAACGGAAGTGCAGGAGCGTTTTTGTTTTCGACAGCGGCCCAAATGAAATGGGTGCGATATCTACAAAAAAACGGTATTCGCCTCCCATGTTGCGTAATTTTTTTTAAATGTGATTTTCAGAGGAATGTGAAAATCCGATTGAATTAATATTTTTGTAGCAGCAAATTTGCATATTGAGAATAGTTTATTGTATTTTACGGTAGTTTTCAAACATATGCGAGAAAAATTTAATATTCCTCATTTGAGTTTATTATTTATTTCATCCTAGTTTTCATTCCATCCACTTTTCACTGCGTACAGAGAAAATAGCTTTTAACATATTTTTGAACCGTCGAGTCTACCAAATACAACAGACCGTCTACCATACATGTTAAATTTGTTAATCCAATTTCCTAAATATGATTGCTAGTTATGTACTGAAATTTTCATGTAAAGTCATAAGCACTTGAAATTAATTTTAATTATTTACATCTTTCATTGCATAATTTGGAACATTTCCAATTATACACACTTCTCATTAATTTATTTTCATTATATGGATTTAAGAACATTTTTGGATTTATATAGCGTATTTCCCTCTTATACGGGAATAATATATGTGGATATATATATATACATATATATATATATATATATATGTATATATATATATATATATATATATATATATATATATATATATATATACAAATCAACTCACTGATTGAAGGACACAAGGACACATCAGCGTGTAGATCAAACCACTGGGTCTAGAAACTTGTTTTGCACGCAGGTTCCTTCTAGAGCGTAACTTTCCGCTAAAAACGGATTTTATATAATTTGCCAAATAATGAGGTAAAGAGGATGGGTTCTAAAATAATAGAAAAAACTGTCAATGATAGAAACCGGCTTTTTGATTGGATCTTTTAAGAGGTATATCAGTGTTTTTCAAAATTTTGTTAGGATGACGGCAAGAAGGGTTAGCCTCTTTCCATTTTTTTTAAATTACAAATTTCTGTAATTTACTAACCGTAAGTTATATAATTCTGTAATTTTATATGGCGTCTTCTTTGATAAAACTTTTACAGAAATTCTATGTTTTTGAAATAAATTAAAGAAATGGATTTGGGAGATGTCTGTAAATTTTTACGACGATTTTGTATATAAATTTTTATTTTGTTAAAATGTACTCCGTAGTAATAACTGTTATTGAGGTAATGAATTATTGTGGCTCTTGCTTACTAACATCTGCCGCGCCGCGCCGCCGCCGCTGCCGCCGCCGCCGCTTGCCGCACATCATGAGCATGCAACTGCGGGAAGCGCTATAAGGTCAGCCAGTAAGCAACCCGACCGCGGGCAGACTCGCGAGGTCAGATGTCATTGGCATACTTATGCTAAATGTGATTTTCTTTATATTTTGTTGGATGGTGTAAGTGGTAAGTGGTAAGTGCTTTATAATTTATTCTAAATAATTTTATTGTTGAGTTGTATCTACATAAATTATTAATTATCATAATTTAGTAGTAAATGGGATAGCTTTTCAATTTAGTTTCTCCCCGTTCTCTTTTTTACCATTCTGCAATTAAAATCTTTATTTAATTTATTTAAATTTGAAAGGAATTATTAGTATTTTCATTGCAAAATTAAGATCGTGATGGAGTTTATCATTGGTTGTTACAGATGGAAAATAAACAATTATAATAAAACTCCCAGTACAAAACAATTTAGCTTACAACAATACTCTATTGTTGATATAATTTAAAAATGTATATTTATGTCGAACAATTAAAATGATTTGGAAAGACGTTTATGATAAAACTTCTCCTGAAGCAACGCAACAAAACCTTTGCGATTTAAGTAAAGTCCTTAGTTTTCCTTTCATTAAAAAAACTAAAAAATGTATGAAAAAGTAGATACATGATATTAGTGTTATATGCCAAAAGGTTCATCCTGAATCATTCCAGAATAATAAGTTCAATTTTATACATGACGATTATAATACATGTAAAACAACTGAGTAAAATTAATGTTTATTTAATTTACTTACATATTTAATTTCTAAGCAGTTTGAGACCGTTTAATTAATGAATGTTTTTTTTATTACAGCATGTTATTACGCATGAACAATTATTCTAAATGTAAAAATTATATTTAATTACAACTATATTTAAAAAAATATTTTAAATATTGAGGTCGTCGTTACAGCGCCACCGACAGGCGCGCTTTCGCTGACAATTTTGAACGCGGTGTCCATATCTGATACAAAACCGCTCCAGTGTATTTGAGCGATTCAAACCATATGATTCTTTTGAAAAAGAAGAAGTTTTTTTTATGAAAATACGTTCATTTCCATATTGTAATAGTTCTCCTGTCCACTTCAGACTTATTTTTATTACCAAATCTGTGTATTAAAAGAAACTTGTGGTATTAAAAGATTTGGTACTAAATGAATTTTTAGAAATTTCTTTTCGTATTGATTTTGAAAGAAATAGCCCTATATTTATATTTAATTCCCCAATTCTTAATTTTATTGAATATACCGAGAATAATTTTGTATAATTTATAAATATTTAATTGTATTAATTAAATTTTGTTTAATAGAATTTAAACTAATTTAGTATATTTATAAATTTAATCTTAAATAAGTCTGACCAAAAATGAAATTTTGTATCAAACACGATATCAATATTTTCAAAACGTAACATTAAATCAGAAATAATTTGCTCACTAAGCATGCTCCGCATGTCTATGAAGTCAGTTTTAAAAAAATTACCTATATATTCACGGTGACTCATGATATTCCAATCACAAGTTAATATTAAATGTTCCTAATACACACAAGAATTAAGAGTAACATAAAACTGGTACTCAACGAGTAAATTTTTTTAAGTAATTTAATACACGTAACCTCTCTTGATTAACAGAGCCACGCACAGAACATTGTACAAATGTATCTGGAGTTCATCTATAATTGTGTAATGATATATGAGTAAGTTCCTTAAATCCAAATCAGAGCTTTGTTCAGAGTTCATTTGTAAGGGTGGGGGGAGGGGGTATTGGCTCTTCTTGTCTTTGAATAAGCAAAACCTATTTGAGTTTCATTTATAGTCTGGAAAAAGCAGTAATACGATATAATTCCAGTAAGAATAAATTAAAAGCACTGGTATAAAACCAATAAACTGTATTCTAACCGAAATTTAGATTAAGGTCTAATATTTTTTACACCACAATCGTTGTACTATATATCCTTAGCGTTTAAATTAAAATTGGCATATGTACAGGTTTTTTTATGATAAATATATACAGTCCTAACTTTTTTCAATTCTAGAAAAGGTTGCAGGTTCCCTGCAAAATTCCGGACAAAGTTTACTTAATGAGTACCAAAAGTAATTTGCATGTTATTGTCTAAGCTGAGATGTAAAAATATATAATGCAAAAGTACTTAAGCGATTTGCATTGTACAACATTTTATTTGTTAACCCAGGCAATAAATACATAAATTATATTGCTACCCTTACCACCTCAAGTGGAGAACCTCTTGCTATATAGACGTCATGCAACAATACCCAAATAACGTAAAAGTTTAATAATAAATAAAGTAAAAAAACTGCAGAAATTAGTTGTAAGAAAATCGGTTATAACATATTGGTCGTAACGGCGGAAGTTAGATTTTCCTCTTAGATCGGTTACAATTGTCTTACCGAAAACACCGCGAATTACAACATTGCTTATTAGGACATATTGTTTTTATCAATATTTTTCCGAAGGATTTTTTGGAATTATCGCCGATATTGATGTCATATATTTGTTTTGATTTATAGTAGGACCTATTGTAAGAAACACAATAATATGTTTATTCAATATCGACAGATGCGCCACACAGTCGAAATAACGATATCAGTCTGTATATTGATGGCTGATATACTATATATACTTATTATTGAAATATATCTGTACGTTAGTAATATGATAATAAAAAAAATAAAATTTACAGAACTCCGGTTTTTTATGACCATATGACTGGTACTTTTTAAGTGGTTGTAATACATTTTTATTGTACTACTATACATTACATACCGTCATTTAAATACTGGAAAAAATTGATTACTTTGTGCAGTTCTTAAATAAATCATTTATAGCCAAGTTCAATTAAAATTGCTTAAAACTGCTTGAAATTTATATAAAACTATATTATTAAAGAAGAAAAATATTTTTTGCTTATTACTTTATCTTTAACTTAGCATCTTATGTTTTTCCTGTGGATTGACAAAATTTGATATAATTTAATATGCAATGTGGCACAAAATTGATTTTTTAAATATTTTTTTTGTATATATCCTATGGGTTAACATAAAGGTAAACCATTGAATTAAGTTTTATGCGTAGTTTTAAGTTTCCGAGCCAATTGGCGGTGGTACAATATTTTCATAAATTAATCAATGAGTCCGTGTTAAAAGGTAGCTTTTCCGCATATTAACATCTTAATAACTAATTAAATTATGTTTTCAAAATTTAGACTTTTGTGCAGACCACTTCATAGAATTTTGCACAGAATAATTTATAAATACCATAAAAATAAAATTTGTACACAAAGTAGGTTTTGAATTATATGGGGTTAAAGGTAGCATGAAACTTTTCGTGCAAATTTATTTATTTATTTCTCGAAAACCCCACGCCTATCTGTTAGTTCTTCCCTGAACTCTTGGCAGGTGGAAGACAGAAATGGTTATAAAACAATAGGAATAAAACAAAAATACAAATCCATTTGAAAAATCATATAGTGACCAGTCGTGAATTAAAAAGCTTTTTCATAACCCCTTCCGAAACAACCATTAGAGCTGTATTAAATTGAATTATTGGAGTGCATGAAAGAAAACTGAATACTGTAAAATATTTGGGCATGCTCTGGGTAGGTGAAATAAATTATAATATCGTCCTTTCCTGAAGCAGCCAAGCGCATAAAACGCTACTGAACTCAAGGTTCATAGGTTATCAATGTACTAAATTAATAATTAAAAAAAAATCACGGTCAAACCAATTTCTTTACGAGTTGAAAGAATTATATTCGATTATGCCCATTTTACAATCTTAGAGGACTAAATAAGAATAATAACTAATGACCATACATTGTTTAACACAAAAACTTATTAAATTTTTAATATTTTCATCAACATGAGAATATAAGTAACTTAATAGATAAACGAGATAACCGAATTTCGTTCAAGAACACTACACACTATAGAGAAAAATAAAGTACCAATACATTCGATATTGCTAAAATCATGGACATGCCTTATGACAAATTCTAATATCCACAGGTTTCAACGATATGACTGTAAAAGGTGAGGTGATTAAACATGATCACGCCAATTTTCCGCTCAGATAATTCTAATATACAAGCGGTCTGCGACCGCCCTTTTTCCTTTCTATGTCTCTAAGTCATTAAAAAATAAGGTTAGTTAAGACTTTAATAAAGAGTTCTTCCGGAAGTTAGGCCTGTTTTTTTTCTCCTCTAAATTATTTTTCTACAATTGCATACATTCAGATCCCAAAATATTTTATTACATATCCGGTTATTCAAATAAATATATGTATACGTAATCAGGCTTGATTTATAATAAGGAACATTTATTACTATTAAATTAAAACTTCAGAGCTTATTAGACTTATAAGTTTCAAAAATCTTTATTTGATCTACTCTTCTTTTGGGTAAAATATTCAGTAAAAAACGTATAGGCTTATCAACGAAAGAATCTGTTGAATCATATATTGCAACTGGAAAGCAAAAATGGTCTCATTGTGCAGCTGTATGTAATCGGTATGCGAATGAAATGTCATGTTTTAAGAAAGTTAGTCCATAGGTCAGAATAGATTAGCGCGTGACTGAAGGTATTTTAGAAGTATGGAAAATACTGGGTTATTAGGTTCACGACGTTCTTATTAAAATCAATAACGTAGCATATCTGATTCAAACATGTTAAAAATTAACAATGACTCAATGCCAATCTAAGTATAAATCATGTTATTAAGTGAAAGGACAAGTCGTCCAAGAGCATGGTTTCCTTACTACTCTTGAGGAATGAAGTTTCTGGTAAAAGATATTTAGAGTTTTCAGTTTTAGACCTAAAAATTAACATCCTTGTAGAGTATATATACAAAGAAATCGAAGTTTTTGTCGTGGATTTTATACATGAATTATTAATTATCTCAATTAAATCTGAGTTTCTATTGAGTAAGAAGTAGTGATTAAACTTCACAAGTAGTTGTATATCAAGGAAAGTCCCATTGTTTTAGAAAGATAGTGCTTAGATTATGACAAAAAATTAAACAACTTCTCAACTGCCTTTTTAAATATGAAGTATGTCAAAAAGGCGTTTCGTTTAGATTCGTATATCGAAAATCGATTCCTTATTTTAATATGTTTA
The DNA here is from genome assembly GCA_039881145.1 of Druceiella hillmani. Lineage (NCBI taxonomy): Eukaryota > Metazoa > Arthropoda > Insecta > Lepidoptera > Hepialidae > Druceiella > Druceiella hillmani. The sequence continues at coordinate 7,775,651 of JAYKKI010000010.1, read as the reverse complement.
ATTTGATTCTAGATAAGGTATAACAGGTTAATATTAAAGCTACAACTTGTTATACATTGTTTGACATTTCAATTTGCGCACCAATCATTGCATTGTCATTGAATTATTAATACGTCGGAGGAAAAAAGTATCATCGTATAGGAAGATTCTGTGCTAATTTAGGCATTTATAAACATTTTACGATACCAAGTATTTCCCTTAAAATATTTATTAAAATGTTATTTTTAGAAGGTAATATATTGCTAACCATTATTGTTAAAACGTTCCATTATGCTGATTTGCAGTACTGTGGGTTGACGAAAACTAACCTATATGTTCCGATCATCAGTGAGTAACAATATGGTAGAAATAAAGAAAATATACGGTTTCTCTACCTTTTTTTTCATAAACAAAAAACTAAATAATTACAGTAAAATAAAGAGTTAAGTTGCAACATGTGATAATAATTTTAACTTGATATCTCTAATCATTGCGGAGAAAAAGGTCTTTAATCTAGGGACAAATGTATGAAAGAAAAACGAAGTAATCTTAGAAGAGTTCTGTTTCTTTTTGAGAGATGGAATTCCAAAACTGAATTTGGTATAAAATATTACTACAATGATACATATGTTGTAATAAATTAATATCTTATAAAATATGCTATAACCGAGTGAAAGTATTCCAGTAATAAATAATTTGTTAAATATCTACAATTTTCATAATCTGAATTTTATAGGAAATATTTTCTTCTAATATATCAGTCGATAAACAACGATATTTAAAAATTAATACTAACATCCTACCATATATAGTGAGAAAAACAATAAATTTGTTTGTACTTATTAAAAAAGAACAATTTTTTACTCCATTAAAAAAATTTTACGGTTCTAATACAGAATCAAAAAATTTCGCGTATTTCAGTAAACCAATGAATATTTTGATTAACAAAATTGTAAAAGCTTTTAAAAAAACATGTCAGTTTATAATACGCTGAGAGAAACGATTGAGCACAAATTAAACCGATTTGTTCTTTTAAAATCTTATGTGATGTTTAAAGGTATATACGGCGCTACAATGTAAGACAACATCCCTAAATAATTTACCGATGTTCATGTTCGTATTATATATTTTTTAAAGTAAAGGCAACGATCAGAAGGAAAAATATGCGATGCTTTATCTATCGTTACATGGCTATAAAGAAAAATATTTCAAAATTTATACGTCAACTAACCAATAGGAAAAAACTGACGAAGTTGCCATCTTACTAAAAATAAACCTTTATGAATATACCTATATATAAAACTAATGAAAGGCGAACCAGTGTAGAAATTAAAGGTTCATATACAGCAATCTGTGCACATTTCTAAGGCATAGCAGTCGCGATTAACCTCCTAGTATCAAACAATCCTCATCATGTAAAAACTTTGAATTAAAGAGACGAGGATAACCACTATCTAACCGAAACTAAAAACCTGTTTGACAGGAATGAAATATTTTCAAACACGAAATTTAAAGCAACGAAACATTTAGGAGTCTAATAAGATCAGTTAATAAAATTTTGTCACCGAAACTACACAAGTCTGCAAAATGTAATTGGTTAATTAAATTAACGTAATTGGTTAATGGGAAGTCGGTGGAAATTAAATTTCAAACTTTGTCTCTTAGACAGCTGTCAAATTAAATAAAATCATACTTTTTGTGAAAATAGAAGGGTAATAGAATGAGTACAACTAAGAAAAACATAATTTTTCAACCTATTTTTAAGATCATACAAAGAAAAAGTATTTGTTTAGCGAATATTTAATTACCTTCACAATTTGCTTGAATACCCAATGGCGTAGTTAGGACGAGTCTTATTTGAGAATGGGGAGTGGGTAAATTTTCCGAACGTAAATCTAAACCGTATGTGAACAGACTGTATACGTGAAAGCAATGTATGGGGGTTCGTTTGTATTATTTATAATATAATGACGTAAGTGATCAATATAGTGATTCCCCTGATCATTAAACGCCATCCAATTTAGCCTTAACTTCAGTACTCAGGAACACAATCGTGTGCTTTGAAGTGAAGCATACTCGTTTAACGCATGCCAATTTTAAATATATAATATTATGTTAAAATAATAGTTTCGTAAATTTCAAAATAGCATAAGTATTTAATTAACTGAGAAATGTAATAGTAAAGTAAAAAATAATTTCTGTATGGTGATGGAAGAACAGTTTGTTTCTGATCTATATAATTACGGAGTATTTTTCCCTCTTTATGTATACTTTTTATTCCCTCATTATTTTTATATTTTCATATATATAATGTACTCTAACCCAGTATTTCTAATTATTTTATTTGGTTATATCCCTAAATTCATCAAGTTATTAGCAGTGAGATTGTTCTTTCTCAAAATCTCACGAATTATCTATTTCATTTTTTAATTTGGAAGTGTAATCATTGAAGTTTTTAAATTAGTAAGAAATATTCCGAATAAAAAGCCATTTAATGTTGCATGACCCATAATTTTATTCCTATAAATCTAATGTTTTGCATTTTTGACTATAAATCTCAAGTAAAATCGTGTTAGCTACAATATTTATTTAGTTAAAAGTGTTACAAAGTATTGTTAAAAAATTATTTTTAGGTTAAGTAAGAACATTTTTAAACAGAATGTTTATCAGTATATGACAAATATTATTACTTCTAATTATAAAATATAAATATTATGCTAACCTATTTGCAAAATATGACATACCATATATGACTAGAATTTAGATAATAATATGTTTAAGGCTGACAAGCACATTTTAGTTGCTACGGAGATCAGATTTAAATTAAAAACGAGTTATGTTATAAGCTATGTAAAACTTAGTGAGGTGTGTAATATTTTGTACTTGCGTTAATTACATAAATACCAATGTAATTAAAAGTGTTTGATTTAAAAATTTGCATATATATTTAAATGTTTTTGTAATTATCATAATTTTTCAGTAGTACTTAAATTTTAGTGCTGGATATAAATTTAGAAGTAATATAATCTAATAAATTGAAATGACCAATCTAAATATATAAAAAAAATTAATTTTCGATCACAAAAATTATTATTCCATAAATGTTTATAAATTAAAATTACAATTACCGTAATCAGATTTTTTAACCACGTTTATCGCTAATCCGCGGTTGTTTCAAATAAAAACCATTGAGTCATTCAGACAGAATCATTTAACTACGCACTAACCGTCTACTTTATTTGACATAAGTAACTCATTACAGGCCTGGGTTTAACAGAAAATTTTAACGAAAATGTAAAATTAATATATAATTGCAAATCAGTATCTGGATTGGTTATGTTGTCGATCATTTGGTCATTATGGCAACTTCTTCAATTTATGTTTGACATCAGCGTAAGGGCAGTATAAGCTCCTTTTAAAATCTGAAAATAGAATTCGTCGTAAATTAATACCAATGAGTACTTAGTATAAATGAGTATTTAGTGCGTAAAAATAGAATTCTACAGAAATTAGTATCAACGAGTATTCAGTACAAATGAGTATTAAGTACGAATGATTGCCAACATTAAGATTTTGTCTCGCAAAAATCATGTGAAATTGTTTGCTAATTTCTAAGTTTCCTATCAACAACCTTGATTCTCAGAAGATGGAAATGTTTACCCTGTTTACGTGTTACCGCGAAGTCTGATGGATTTTCTATTAACATTAATTTGGCTTTATTTTACAATCTTACAACCTAAAAATAAAAGTATTACAAATAAATAGACAAATTTATATTGATATGATGTGGCAATAGTTATTAGTGATTAATCAATCAAGAGAAAAAAATATAATGTTAACATTATTATAGTGTGTGAAATCATGTACACATTTTTCCACACTTTTTTCTCCGTACCTTCATGTAGATTTATTTACAATAATGTTCTTCCCTACTTCATTTCTTATCGGCGTAAGAAAAATTCTCAGCCATACAAATAAATTGATCAAATAGTTTGAGAAACCGGTGCTAATTTTTTAAACATCCTGAGAAAGCTAACATTTAAGAATAAAATATCAAGGAAGGACTGCTGGAAATTAATATGTAAATAAATAGAATTATTTTAGTTTAATAAAAAGCTCAAACACCCAGTTAAACTCCGAAGTTATAAGATCAATAAAGTATTTAGGCTTTTTCATTTCACAGGTAATAATTTTAAGACAAGCCAACAAAGAACATTTAGAGAAAGACGGTAATGCAAAATTGTGACATAATTGAAATGATTAATTTGGGGAGTTCACTAATTTTTAAAAGAAATTTTATGTTTTTCCACACTGAGTCTGATTTAATATATATTTTCGTGATATTTCACGAAAACCCTTTAATTTAATAGTACTGTCCTACATAATTATTATACTTATTTATATGATACATATAGACTTATTTTTATTTATGTAAGATATTTTTTGTGCTTTTATTATTCGTTTTTTTCAAGTGACTCATTTTTTATTCCAAAATGTTATTGAATTTTATTTCATGCTTAAATTTTTTAAAACAATCTTTTATAATATCAAGATGAAAATATTTTTTGTGAAACCCATGTCCAAAATAATTTCCAAAATATAAGAAAATATTCCACAAATACAAATGAATATCTGTAGGCCCATTTAAAATACTGAAAGAGGTATCTTACAGCACCGAAGTAACTTTATTATAATTTTAATTTTTTTGTTATAGTTAATTAGCTTTATACTCAATTATTGTTTATTGTCTTTGTTAATTAAAGAAAAGTTAAGACATTTAAACTAACCGAAATAAAAGTTTTCACTGTTACTGGAAAAACGCCCAGTGCAGAATATTCGACTGGATCTTGAGATATTTGTATGATCCATACTAATTGACGCTTCATTGATGGTGTTGCTAGATTCCAGTTGCTCATGTAGATGCCGTTAGCCACTGATAATGCCTATAATGTAAGAATATTCCGAACACTTTTTTGTATTAAGGGTTTTAGTTTAGAGAAAATTATAGGTACAGAAATTTCAATGGTATAATATTTAAAAGTATTCAGTCATTTTATTTTATTGCACGAGTATGTAAATACAAGATAAATACGTCCACATACATACACAGAGAAAATCCCGCTAATTCACGCTTGCACTTCTCGCACCTACAAGCACACATACAAAGCTGCATGCACAAATCCAAGAACATGGTTATGTGTGACGAAGAGTGTTTTTCTGTATAATGTCACTTAAAATTTGTTTAAAGAATATATCACAGCCAATTTCCAATTCACGAATTGTTATTATAATGCTTAAATTGAAATTTTTTCTGGCAGTTTTTTGATTTATTCATTACTCATCTCCGTCTACTAAGCTAAGAAGAATAGCACTAAGAAATCACAATTTTTTTTTAACTTTAATAAACATTAAAATAATGTTCATAGTGTGTATTAATAATATTATACTATTATCTACTAGATAATTGAATTGAGAATAAAGAGCAGCACTTTATTAAAATAATTATTAACCTTCCTGTAAATTTGCAAAAAATAATTTAACTCTTTTATTATTGAAAATTACCTAAAATTAAAAATGCTATAACTGAAGCATTATTGTAAAAAGTTACTCGCTAAATCTTCAACCCAAAAAAATTGAGAATCAAATCTTGGTGACCACTAACAGAAATTTTGCTTGGATTTATTATTAAAATGATTTTTTTAACTTTGATCCGTGGCCTGCTCTTTTTGAAATAAAGCTTCACTACCCTAAATTATTTTAAATAATTGCACTTTTAAACTTAACCAGTGTTGCCATGTAGATCTCATGTCAGAAAAAAATTAAAATCATAAACATAGCTTAAGCATTGATATATTTAATTAAATATCAAGACTATTGTATTATCGATTGAAAAATTGACGGGGATCTTGACTACAAAACAAGACTCTAATTATAATTATTCTTATAAAATTCAGTAGGATTTTAATAAAAATATAAATAACAATAGATTGCCAATTCTCTTAGGTTACAATACGTTAGATTTACATAAAAACCCGAGCACATATTTTAACAGTATGGATAAAAATGCAAACAAAATTTATTTAAGATGAATTATAAACCCCGTTTTTAGTACGTGCGTAGCAACTGTAACACGGAACTTTATTTACATTTTTCTTATATTTTATAAATAATAGAATATCCACTATTAGGGATAGTCGAATATACACTATAATTCTTATTAATCAAATAACATAAGCTATTGGTTTTTAATTTTATACTGTGAACGCTCTTTTTTTATTGAAATGCGCTAATAACAATATTTACTTTGTTATCCAAGCATAAACATTGCAGGAATTTTGATATTCCACAAAACATTCTAATTTCGCACAAAAATTATTAATTTTGATTTCACTATCGTGATTAAACTTAGCACAAAATAGCTTAAAAAATTGGCCGACAGATTGACATATTATCATAGAAAAGCACACATTATTTGTTGCGATAAAAAAAATTAAATTTTTCCAGTTTTTTCCAAAGAGATTTTTTTATCAAATATTGCAAAACGGAAAAAAAGAAGAAATCTGTTTGGATTTTTAGGTCCATATGCTTACAACATGCTACATTATTGCACGAAGTGAAAAATTTGATTCTACTAAAGTATGCATTCTTTAATAAAATGTAATTATACAAATAATTAGTGTTTAATATATATTGTATGAAGTAAACACATTATCTTAACTAGATACGCGGATAACGTCGTAGCACATTATCGAATTTATAACAGAAGATGGGGCAGCGTTGTTTACGCAATAAAGTTTAATTTAAATTTTGTTACAGAGAATTAAGTTTCAAATGAGGGTTGACAATTTTTTTTACAAATCAAAGTACAATTCGAAATTTTTTTTCACCTTATTATTATGCTTTATTTCTTTGCAAAAAAATTAGTAATAAAAAAATATTAAATTCACTTTTCTGAATACCAAAGACTCTATTTTTAAAATATATAGATTTTACTACGGAACATCCTGTAAAACCCTATAACTGGAAATATTTTATCATATAAAATGCACATTAAACATTTCTAAATGAAAAATTAATACTTGTATTACAAAGACGGGTGGAAGAAATTTCCACCTGATAACAAAATTTTACTCTTTGATAATAACTTACATATGCTAGAAACTTACTCGTTCAGTTGTAATGTCTGCGCATCTTACCATCATGTAGAGCTGGTATATCAGGAAAATGAGGTATGAAGTGTGGCCAACTGCGCCAATATATTCCTTTTCCGATTTTAACGTCTAAATATGAAAAAGTAACGAGTAAATACCCATTAAAAAAAAATTATAATTGATTTTTATAAGCATGATGAAAACATGAACGTTTTTTACTGAAACTATTTCAACCAGACAAAGATTATTTCGAAAATCTGATGAAGTAATCGTGTCTCATTTTAAGTCTCCTTAAATATCTTTTTTCGAACTTTATTAAAATCTCAAAAAAGTTTTTATTTTTATATCAGAAACTCCTTACAATGACTTGAAATCATTCTAGATTAATTTTTATTCAGTTGCAGCCAAATGAAAATGGAAATAAATATTTGCGATTTATACTTAGATTATCTGAATATGTCAAACCCAAAATGACAGTGTACATTTAGAGTTGCTTATTTCTTGATAATTATTTAAAAACTAGAAAACAGATAGTATATTGTAGTGTCTAATTCTGAAATGGCTCACGTGAGATGACATATTATTAACACGAACAATAAGCAACCGTCCGTGCTACTTTCAAAGCGGTATTTCTTCCTAGATCCATGATTATTGAAAAGAAAATTAAATTCTTAGAAATTGGTTTATCAAAAAGCCCGCTTTTATTACGTGTGTGTTTAATGAAATATAGTCACATTTGTATGTTTATTTGAAATCGTTGAAAAATTGATTTTATTGAAATAATATAAGAATTTATTTAAATAATATATAAAAATTTATTAATATTTTATAATTTCATACTACGTGCAAATGTATGACAAAATATCACTGGAAACTTCTAGTTTCATTACAAAAGATATTTAGGAGATTTCTGGTACATATGTTAAATAAAATAAACTTGACAATTCCATTTTTATAATTGTAAATTTTAAACTTTCTGAATTTACCTGTAAAACTAGGAACATGCAAAAGCAAAGAGGAGTACAACTCCCTATAATCTGTAGCATGAAGACTCCACTGAACACCTTCTGCAAGTCTTTCGAACACCTGCAACAAATTCGATTTTATATATAATATCTATCACGTTATGACATTACACATAATATTTATTTCTATGTCGTTATTATATTGCGTTTATATATTAATTGTACAGTGATTTTTATAAATCAAAAAGAACGTTTATGTTTCTACAAATTCTTTGTTAAGAATTGATATTTACGTGAATACAAAACAATGAACTCTAATAATTTTTAATACGAAAAAGAGAAAGTAAAATAAATACCGGGTAAAGAAATAATTATACTCTGTGAGGAATAAATAAAATAATTGAATAAGAAATAAAGTAAAAATATAACTATCCTTGTATTGAATATATTTGGCGTTAATATTTTAGAAATTTCTTATTGACAAATAAACGAAACTATGTGATGTATTATTTCTCCTTCCTTTAAGTTCTTTACCACGACTTCAGTGACAAGGAAAACATGGAAAAATGGTGACCGATGTCAATCTCTCCAAATCAAGAGTAAGCTTTTTGACTTTGAGAGACAGGACGCTGTAATTTGTGAAAAAGATGTTAATTTGCGAGGAACGGAGGCGGTCAGCGGGTCAAAATGACGGAAGGACACCATCTATGGTCACAATGATGACTAAATTACATATAAGCTCATTCCATGAAAGACCCTGGATGTCAAGTTTTTGACTCGTTGCGCGAAGTAAAAAAATAACATAATAAAACGATTATATTAGTTTCTTGATGTTTACTAAACTCTTTCATTTGTGTACGAAAATGTACACCAAACTACAGTTAGCCAAGCCGTTTTTATGTTATTAACAGATGCCGATATATATAATATTTTAAGAAAATTTACATCCGAAATTAAAAAAAATGGTATGATTAGGTAAAGGCATTAATAAAATATCAAATAAAAACACAATGAATATTTCTTCGTGAAGAATTTCTTTTAAAATTCGCTTTTAAATCAGTTAATATTTTGAATAGCACTATTACTAAACAACGGAATATATTTTATATTAAAAATTTCAAACCACAATATTCTAGAACTATAAACATACCTGAAAATGGGGGAGAAAAACATGTGTCGTAAATTATTTAATTTTGATATTGTCATCCGAATATTGTTTTTAACAAATTATCCAACATTAATGACATTTCATTTGTCGTAAATAGTATTTCACTTAAATAGTACATAAATTAGTATTTCACTTAAATAGTACTTTTTATTTTCTTGTTCAGGTGTTTGAGATCAACGACTATAAATCAGAACTAAACTAAATTAAACAAAAACCAAGAAAGCCTTAACATGCTGCAACCTAAAATACCAGAGTTGTTATTAGGATTTCAAAACAATGAATCAAAACTTTTATATTTCAATGAACAATGTTGCACTAGATGTAAAACCGACAGATAAAGCCTCAAATTCTTTAAACCCACTTTTCTAGAACACGACAATAATTCGTTGCTTCTAATGTTTTCAACAGAATACTGCATTCATTAGGTAATATTCTGATGAATGGCCAAAGAACGTACACATATATTATTAAGATTCAATAATAACTAGCGAGCGTGAGAGAAAAAGAGAGACAGATGTTGTAAAAATATGTTTATAAGTAGTGTTTTTCTACGTTCTGTGTTTTTCTGTAGTTCTTTCTGTTCATAAATGATACTATTTATATATATATGTATATATATGTATGTATGTGTATATAAAAGTACTATATATATATACATATATATATATATATATACATATATATATATATATATATATATATATATATATATATATATATATATATATATATTGATCAAAAGTTCATTTGTTTTGTTACGTAGCAACAATGGCAGATGTTCGAGATGTAATTTATTCATCGTTGCCTTGTCATCCCACCAAATTAGATACTGGCAATGATTTTTATGGAAAGAATGCACTCCAGAGGATAAATTAGAACACGTTTTTACTATTTTTTGGATAATTACTGATGGATTTCCACTCTAAACTATGAGACAAGGAGTAAAATTGTTTCGTTTAATACAAATATTCATCAGATAAAAGACATTAAAAAAAAGGGGATGGCCAATTTATATATATATATATATATAAATATGGCCAAAATAAATCCACGTTTAGCAATTAGGTGAGTTTAAAGATTCCAGGGTCCAGATACATTGTTCATAGTCAATAGAGTATTTAAAAACAAAGGTTTTTATTCCGAAAATGGATAGAGATTGTATGTCACCCACATATGACGTTCAAAATTGCTGAAAAAAACTTACGTTAAAATTAGGCGATGGAAATCGACAGCTCTTTTTAATTCTGTATCTGAAGTAACAACATTATCTTCGCTTTCGTAGTCAGCGACGACACTATCACCAACAAGATCTTGTTTGCCAGCGGAAAAGTTGATATTTGCAAACATATTGGCCGTAGCTTCGAATTGCCTTCCGATATGAGTCAAAAGTGACGATGTAAATATGTCGAGACACATCAGACAGTATCCGTGATACATCAATGAGATTGTAAGAGCTATTCGTATCATGCCAAATCTACAAATAGAAAATATAATTAAGTTCCCAATATTAAGATATTTAAATATTTAAACCATGCAAATTATGTTGCATGTATAATTGTTTAGTTATATTGAATGTATAGATTGATGTATATAATGTATATGATTAATGTAAACATTTAGAAAAATAATTTCTAATGTAAATTGTACAATTGTAATATTTCCGTCCCTATCATAGTCACAATCTATATTTACCCCACTTTTTCCATTAATTAGCTATAAGGGAGATAAATGGATAATAAATGCCGCTGGATGTCACTTAAATAAAAAGCTAACTACTAATTATTGGTCATTGCTATAAAATAAGCCGTAGCTTATTTTTAACCTACATTAACCTACATTAGACACATGTTATTGGAAAATAAAAGATTAGTTATTGTTCTCATTCGTAATTGTAAACTAGTTTAGTGCGATTATTTTCAAATTACTAGATAATTTATACGTCAATAAAAAGCAATTAAACACCTTTAATTCGAATAAAATATGAATATAAAAATATATTACTTTATGTATTTTCTTAATTTCCAACTATAGAGCCGAATATTTCGAAAACGTTTGAGTTTTTTCAACTACGCCAAAATATTTTATCTCCACAGTGATAAGAAAAGCAGGGACTTTGATCAAATGTTGCCAGGCAAAATACGGTCTAGGCTACAAGCCCGAAAAAATGCATTAAGACATATTAAATTATACCCAACATATTAAATATTGCTTAGTATTTTCCAGGTTTAAGTTTATCGTTAGTACTATAAAATTTTATTTATTTAGAAACATTATTAAGTTTTCTCGTAATTTTTTGATTAACCTACGGTGATTTAGTCTTGTTTCACATTTTTTTATTTTGCGACTTCAAAGATAGGAGAAGAAAAAGTTGTAAAAAAATCTTTAAAACTTGCTCTTTTAATAAATAACTTACACAATATTTCAAATAAAAAAATTAATTGAGTAATTAATTTGTTCTCCACTTCCATATTAATAATTTTAGGTATTAACTCTTAAAATATTTGCGGATTAATATGTACTTCACACTTAGGCAAAATTGAAATTTCTACATCAAATGGTTTCTCTAAAAAAATTTGTAAACCTAACTATCCCTATAGCTAATAAAACTGTCTCGGTAAATTGTCTGTTATTACTAATCCAAGGAAATTAGATATGAGATCAGTATAACTTTTCATTTATTTGAATTTTTCACATACAAAAAAGTATGATAAAAGAGGGGATATTTCTAAATTACGAAATTAAATTTTTTTATATATTATGAATAAACTGAGAGGGATTTTTGTGATGAAGAATCAATAAATTATATAAATTTTTGTTATAATACACAGGATGATAAATGCATAACTCTAAAACGAGTTCTCAATGTAAGAGTAAAGATTTCCCTCATTTGAGGCAGAATAATGCTCTTAATTAAACGTCACTTTTTGGAACGCGCTCTCCAAAACTTTAATTTTGCCGAAGATGTAGTTTCAAAATGTCTTAATGGAACTTAGACACTATTGTATCAACATAACTAATTATAATCAACAGATTATGTTAATAACAATTGCAAATACATTAGTTATAATTAGAGAAATTCAGGGTATATGTGGACAAACTGTTGGCGCGAAGTATGCATTTCGAAGTAATTTACAAATAATTAAAATGTCTTAGGATGAATCGTCCAAACAGTCCTTACATTCAAACAGTCTTAGCCTAAAATCTTACTTTGTATACATATTTACTGGAAAATAATCAAAAACGCTTACCTCTCAAAAACAACGTAATCGTACGGTACGTAGAAATGTACTATTTCAAACATCTTTACATGACATTCTAAATGCTCCGGTGGTGTAGATACGCTCGCCAACATCAGATAGCATACAAAGCTCATCGTACCGGCAACTGTGTAGTAAATTAAAATTTCTTTCGTGCCTTTCACTGCTTTAGCCACGTATTTATCAGTTTTAGTATGAGTGATTGCCTCAATTTCTATAATGCGAATTAACTTGTGGATGGTATGTCTGTGCCAGGAATAGGTCATAAATTTTGCGGCAGATAAAAATATGCTCCCTGATGCTGTGAGATTCAAAACCATTTCATTCAGGCTCAGCGCATCTGTAGTGCCCCGAGCAAGGCTTGCCTGTAATAAAAACCAAGTCGCTAAATGAGCTGCCATGCGATATTTATTTTGAATTGGTTCCTCCAAGTGTGGGTCGAACGAACCCACTGAGAAATATTCCAGGAATTTTATCCACCAATGTAAATACTGTTTCTTATCGTTTGACATTTTCTATCGGACTGACTACCACTGCATTAGCTTTCAGGAACTAACTAAGTATCGAGTGAGCCTTATTCTTATACCATAGTCTCTTTGAAAACGCATATATACAAACGATCAATAATATCTAGCTTTGTCACACCCGTTGGATTATATTGCTTCATAAATTATTCCTTGACAAAAGGTTAATTAAGCTAACCATAAAATGTGTTGTTTGCTTGTCCCTTTTACAGACCTGAAAATTATTGCACTTAACCTTTTTTGGGGAAGGAATAATATTTGTTTTAAATCTTTATTTTAAAATTATTATCTGTATTTACAAATCGAAGGTTTTCCTCACAAAAATATTTTACCTTAAATCACATTTTCTCAAAACCCTACTTTTAGCGGTAGTTCAGAGAAATAATTAATTTTTTAATATTTTTATATCGCGAGTTCATTCAATATTATTTCTATGGCTTTGTATATGTTATTTCTGAGCTGGGTAATTATTACATAGCTTTCTTAATTAATGGCATTTTTTTTCGTCAAAATTATTTAAGTGTAAATTAATATTATCGTGGGAAAATGGTACCTTGTAATGTTGAAAAAATGTGAAATAGCTGTTAACTTATTTCTTCTTTAGTAATATAATTTATCTTTAATTCAGATGTGGAAAGATATTATATGTCGTGAATACCATAATAAAAAATTGTGTTGAAATACTAAACTATGATTTTGTTTCTAATTCCTATGTAATTCTGGTAGTGTAGGAGAGTTGTACAAAACCGTAATTCAGTCGCAGGAATTCCTAGTTTATTTCTTCTGCTTGGACACACCAGGAGTCACGATGGATATTCGTCCAGATTTCTCATCAACGAATACTTCAAGACAAACTTAAGTGTTTCCATCATCTCAATGTCATCTCTATTGGTTATGATTATTATAATCCTAGCTTTAAAATAGTTTAAAGACTAAAAACTACGGCAGTATTTACAATGACATAATATATAGATATGTAACTATCCATCTACCAATAACGAAAAATGTGAGATAAAATAACTTCCAATAATAAGATTCCTTAAGACTAATTGAGACGTTGACAGATTGTGTGAATTGGTCGTCACGAAGAACTATGGAATTACATAAAAATTATTTACCAAACGATTTAGAGGATGTCTTGAAGACGAGAACAAAAATACAAAAATTCTAACACTTACAACATAATGTTGACACCAAGGAAAAAACAGTCGCACACCAAGAAAGATAACAGCAATCTATATTATAATAAAGATTTGTTTGACTTGAAATAACCTAATTGTCAAGAAGAAATTAAGTACGGCTTTACTGATCCCCATGTAACAGAGCAGAAAGCTGACGACTCATCTGATAATAAAATGATTGCAACTATAAGTAGAACCGACATCATATTCTGTGCAATGTATGTAAGTAATTTCTTACTGGGTTACACAAATATATACGATGAGTGAAGGAATTATAAAAAAATACACAAGAAACTCGGATTGCGAAATGTAACTGGATACATGTTCCTCAAAAATGCATCCGCTATCATCGTGTTCAATCGACGTACATATAGTATGGTCTTATCTACCGACGAAGCGGAGTTTATGACAGTCTGTTAGATTATTAAAAGTTGGTATTATGGAAAGAGTACTTATAACTAAGTGAGCTTAATCAAAAGCTACGTGTGTAAACATTGGCAACTAAAGAGCTGCAAGTAAAGTTGAAACTGGTGAATTTCTCATAAATTTCAACATATAAACGTAGAATCCAAATGTGTAACATAAAATTTCAGAAAATTATTTAAAACGTGAATTATGTAAGTTCAAATTATATTCTGCTGATACTTTCTAAGTTTCGTACAGAGTTAGATTCAAATTAATAAAAAGGTGATCATGATGAATTTAAGCACAATTGCTTAAACTCAAGTATATTGCTTGGATTTAACCAATTGTATAATGTATTAATTTTCAAATGTCTCAAAATTGTCTTGACACTAATTTATAATTTAATTTGCTCCTTAAAATAACCTAATCTTGATAGAGTGAGTTTAAAAAATATTCACCTATCAGAAAGGTACTAATTAGGCGGGAGTGTTGAAAAGCGGCAAGGTGTAAAAATCATGACAGTCACCGGTAATCCTCTTTTACTCCTTTTATTTTCTGCTCTCACTTCTTTCCTATTTGCTCAAATTCATCATCAAAGAATGTCGCAAGAATCGCTTACGTGTTTTCATCAACTCAACATTAATTCCATTTATGGTAAATACTATTTTATATAAATGAATAAAACTATATACTGCGAGAAAACTATTCAAAAATTATCATATGTGTAAACATTTTAAGGATTGAAGAAGAAAATGACATGGTCAATTTTAGTATAAACCGCTGCCTAGCTTGACAGTTTCCACGCATTTAAATAATATTTTTACTAGTAAGCAATTTTGGGAATCTGTAAATGAAAATTTCGGGGATACATCACAATTTGCGGTGTAGTATAAATATTTATGCATACATATGTAAACTTAAAAATTTAGTAAATGATAAATACATTTTCCAGCATTAAATGTCTGGCCTGGCTGATTCCATTGACCAGCCAGGCCAGCGAGAGAAAATTTTTTTTTTCCTCTAAGATTGTCCTTCGCGCCAGTTTCAAGATTCTACAACGGAGGTACCTTTTCAAATTTGATGGATGAGTCAATAAGATAATATCCACATACGTAATTTATTATTAAACTATGTTAGATACTTAAATTGTTTAATGCATTACGGGATAGTAGACCTTAATATTTGATGATAATGTTAACTTGATAACTCAGATCTTTCCTGAAAAAAAAAATAAAATAATTGTTTTTTTTTACGAAAAAATTTAACTTTCCTAAACAAACATTTATTTATTATTTTAAACTATTTAGATAAGGAGATCTAACATGCAACTAACATAATTTTACATTTCAATGTATTCAGCTAGGAAGTCCGCCGTTACGTGCACCGTTGAATATTTTATTTGAGAAAATTACTCGGAATAATACTCGGAAATAGTTATGAATTCAACCTGTGTTTAAAATAATTGGGATTATTTGAATTTAAATTAATATAATTTGTCCTCAAACTAACAGTCATTTCTTCGTTGGTCTTGAATTTAATTTAGTGCAAAAATATAAACCAAAGAAGAGTGGAATTCGTAATTTGAACTAAGTGAACAAATTAGGGAAAGTTTTATTACCAGATTATAATCAAAATTTATCAACGTTTTTAAAATTTATTGTTTTTTAACCAACAATATCAACCAACAACGGGCAAATTTTCATTTTTAACATAATATTGCTATTTATTTCACAATCTATTAAGTCAATTTGTTGAAATTTGCAAACAATTATGAATTATTTTAAATTTTCCATATTTATAATGTTAGCAGCTAACGAGAAAACACTTTTTCTAAAGCAGTCTAAAATAAATAATGTTTCACATATGCTTAAAATAAATAATGTTCCACATTTGTTTTTCTACACGTTTCACATTTGTTTTTCTTGGAATTGCATATGTAGTACATTTAAAAGAAGAAACTGATCGACTGACTAAATTATTGATTGACTAAATGATATCAACGCACAGCCCAAATCTGGGAATCTAGTAACTTGAAATTCTCACGAATGTCCCTTGACAATGTTTACCTGCACTAAGGAAACAAATTTAAATTTTCAGCAATTAAGGGCATGAAATTAGGATTAAAATTTGTACTAGAAACAATAGGCCTATAACCTCGAAACTTGTTATATATATATATATATATATATATATATATATATATATACGGGTATTTACCTCGAAACTAATAACTTGTAAAGAGACGGTCTAGGACGGCTAACATCGTTTAAAATTTTGCGTCTTAACAAATTTTGCACGTAAAGGACTTGTATAAGAAATTGGAAAAATATTTTGAGGGATCATGACAAGACATTCAGTATATAAGAGAAGAAGAAAAGTTGGACTTTCCCAGTACGAGATAAAACTTATGTAAGATGTATTAAAATTTTGATTTAACCGAGTTTTATAATACGCATTTCTCCACGTGCAAACAATTTTCTTCACTATCTTATATGACCAAAAGTCTTCATCTATTTTTCAGTCTTGACATGAATTCCTTCTCACAAAATAAGATTATTTTTCTAAAAAATTTAATATCTAGGTCAAATTAAAATTTACGTTATCATGGAATCTGTATTATTTAATTTCAAAATATTTAAATAGTGTCGATTTGATTTAAAATGCGATGGATTCTGAAAGCGATCAATAAATCTTACCTTTCGAAGTTAAGTTTAATTTATTGGGAATGTGTATGTAAAACTAAGCTAAAAGTAAGTTTATAATTACTTAGAAAGTAAATAATAGTAGTAGTAAACATTTTAAATGAAAATTATTGCAGATTTCGAATATTAAGAAATGCTTTAATTTATGTACATTTTATTTTAAACACACTTTTTGCAGATCTTCCACTCGTAGCAAAATCGACTGCGGTGAGGTTGAGAGATATACTTTAACTTAAATTTGTACTGGAAAATTGATTTGAAAATGAATCGAAATCAAAATTTTTCTACAGACAAACTCGAGGCAATCTTAATGTATAACTTGTGTAACTATAAATTTATTATAAATTTAGTCGCAGTTAGGACTTGCTTTCGAATGAATGTAAGGAAGTCTGAAACCATTAAATATAATAATAGTAAAATTTTGGATTAGCCTGAACTTATATAGATAAATACTTGAAAAATAATATCGATCAATTCATATAACGAACAAACTTGAGACAAGCTTTTGTTAATAACTTGAATTACTATAAATTCAAATAAACTTCTGTTCCAGTACTCATTTAGAGTCAGTTTCTCAATGTGTGTCTCAGAAAAATCATTAAAATTTGTAAACACAAATTTTAGTGAAACAACTTTTCATAAGAACCGCATATAATTTAAAGAAACAAATAATTACTCATATTATTTTTAACTGCTTAGTGTCCTCTTCAATACCCACAGAATATGATATAGGACGGAAAGTAAAGCGTAAAAATTAAAAGCACCTATATTTAATACTAGAATTTGCTGAAATTTCTATGAGGAACGTCAACATGCAAAACCCTTAAGTTAAGAACAAATATAACATATAAACAGATTAATTATCCAAATGTGCTACTATAATCTGGAGATATTTCTCTATAATACACATAGACTATGTGTTTTGGATAATATTTACAAATAGGGTAAACTATCATAAGGAGAAATATAGGAATATTGCTAATAGAATAGTTATGTCAAAATAAAAACAAACTGTACATAACTAAGAGTAGCGTGAAAAACATATAAAGAAGCGCTGTGAAATAAAAAGCGATAATCATAATCAAAATAAACAACTCAACCCAACTTTAAATAATGTAATCTAACCGGAAACGGTATAACCTAACCTAACTTTACATAATATAACGTAACTTAACATTGCTTGTTCTAACATAATCTAGGATAATATAGCCTAAACTAATATAATTCAACCTTGTACTTATAACCTAAATATGCGGAAATTAGTTTTGTGAATATCTTCAACACATTCTTCATTGTATTTGAAGTATCAGAGGGACAGCATGTATTTTTTTTTCTGTATTTACGTTTACATCACATTTATTTTTCTTTATATTTCACAGATTTTCAAAAATACACGTATTTTTTTTGACTAATTTTCTTACTTCAAATTCAATTAATAAATTGTTAAGTGTCATTTAACTAAAACCTTAACTTACCTTACTAACTTTATTAAAATTAATTTTAATTACACGTACAGTGTAAAAGAAGCGATTACTGAATTCTTAATTCTTATTTTTGTAAGTATTTTCGGATCAGGTGACCATACACTTCGGATCAGGTGATATTAATTTAATAATATGTTGTAAGCAAGCCATTCAAAACTGTTAACAATGGCGGTATTTGAAAATGTGTCAAAAACTCATTTTGTATGAATGGTGTGTAAGTAATATCATCTTGGAAATGTGCCTAACCATTCTTTTCTTAATACTCCGCCCCCAAATCTAAAGCCAAGTTAACTGTTTCGACTAATTTCATTGAGTTTTATAAATATATATGATATATATATATATATATATATATATATATATATATATATTTATATTATATATATATATATAGATATATATATATATATATATATATATATATATATATATATATATATATATATATATATTTACCGTTATTTCACACTGCTAATTTTGGGATCATAACAAAGTTAAAGATTTAAGAGGAATATGCATTTTGTAGAAATCCATTTAACTGTTTAAATTTCTAATGAAATGAAATCTTACATGTAGATAAATTCGCACAGAAAACCTAACCTTTCGCGCAATCATATAAAAATAGGTTCATATCTACACACAACAGAAATTATCATAGACAAACAAAAAAAACAACGATTAAAACGTCAAGTTGTTAGTCAACTCCCGGTCTATGAACGAAATGATTTTCAAATAACTTTAAAATAGTTTTAATTTTCAAAAATTTCTGTTTCAAATATTAACATTAACACTTGAAATAAAATATGCATTTATTTATATATGAAGAAGAGTTTCTAGTTAGCAATTTCATATACTGCGAGTATGTTCGTAGACTCAATTAAGAAGTTAATATCTAAATTAATTGAGAGAAATTTTAAAACCCTGATGGAAAAAGATGCAACTTACATGTATCATTATGGTACTATACACCATAATACCCGTATAGAACACAATAATATTTTTGCAATAATTATGAAACAAGGGGATAAATTTAATAAAATTCTTGTAGTAGAAAGATTAATAACACTATACTTCTCTTTTATTAAATATCGATGAGGAAAGGTAAATTTGATTAAAGAAACTAAATGCAGACGGGCAAGTCTCTTTTCATTACAATACAGCGATAAACTAAAATTCGTCTATTGATTTTCTTTATATTTTAATATCATTTTGTATCTGTATATTTGAGACTTATTTAGAAAATTGCATTAATAAATTAACATGACTGAGAAATATTATAGGTAAAATAACATGTTTTTGAGTTACCAAAAATAGTTGCTAAATTTTATGTACGAATTCATCGCTACTAAAATAATATTTAACACGGATTTACTCGTGTCTGTGAAAAGCGTATTTGAGCAAAGATACACAACATGGGACGCGAAAAGCCCACAGCTTCATTTCAGGCGCGAGCCAAAACAAAAAGCTCTCTTCGTGCAAATTCAGCTTTTTACTGTCATTCAATTTATTCCAATGTTGTTTTGGTAACTCTCGTGCAAACAATGCAAGGTAAGTCGGCTCTTTTTGATTCGGCGGTTTTTTGCTAATTTAATTAGGAAATTTGTTTGTTTTGTAAACGTAATCAACGTTTAGCCACTCTTTTTCCAATGAGTTTTATCTCTCGCATAATATAATTTTTTCAGTGCTCAATTCAACAATATGTACCGACATATTGTTTGCTTCATTTTATATCACAGTGCCCTTATTTTTACATAAAATAAGGGCACTGTGATATAAAATAAAGATTATTTTTACTGCTTTTTATTAGAGCTAACATTTAAAACTTTAGAAATAAGAATTTTTCACTTTCGGGATGCAATCGGAGTTAAGATGTTCTTATCGTTCTTAAATCGAAATTTGAATTAATATATATTGCAAGGTAATTTATGTTAAACCGTTGGTCTTAAAAATACAAGACGAAATTTATTTCCTCATATACGTTTGTGTTTATGTTTATATAATATTATATGTAATTACATATTATAATACGCACATTATAATACATATTTGCGATAGGCCCGAAAACTTACAAACAGGCATTTGTTTCACAAGGAATTAAGCGTGGTTGGCTTAATATTTTCTTTTGCTTTTGTATCGCAAACGCGCGTTTGTTATATTGATCGCGCACATTTAAAGATTTTACTATTATTAGTATACTGTAGGACAATTTACCCAATAAATTTCATTTTATTAAGACTGTTGGTCAATATCATGACAAATTTCAGTAGTCATTTAATTTAAATAAACAAATTCATACCATGTTTTGTGAGACAATAAAGTTCTCATCACATATTGTGACTTTTTCATATTTAATACGTAGAACTGCTAAATAGATTTAAACTAAATAATAATTTTCCTTTGCTTTCTGGTATATGCTCTTTACTAACATTTCCTATTTAAAAATTTTGCATACGAAGGCTTTAACCTCCACCTGTCTGTCTGACCTTGGTCTAATAACCTGGCATAAAGTAGCCCTGTCTGTCAATCTTCCTTATGGACGTCAATAAACTAAATATAAATACAAAAGGTTTAACAGTTAAGGTATTAACTCTGATCTGAGAAAATACAATAAGTTTAGAATGTAAATATTGCAGAATCTCGCGAAAAGCCAAGTCAATTAATAATCGAGTGCAGACGATACTTTCAAAGACGACATGATAAACTTAATACATCTTCATTTATTTACATATTCGTATATATATATATATATATATATATATATATATATATATATATATATATATATATATATATATATATATATATATATATATGCATATATTCATCAACGACCGTTTATCGGCTTAAGTGAATATGTATATATATCACGGAACGTATGACACATTTCTAATATAATTGTATTATAAATACTTTTTATGCCCTATTTCGAAGCAATCAAGCTGCTTCAACCAAAAATGTTATCCTTTTATTTTGAATATCCGTACATTTTTTCCTTGCCATCGGGTAAACGTTTTTCGACAGGTTGCTTACTCGCTTGATCTCGCATCGACCTTTTCATTTACAAATTGAAACTGACATTAAAGGCCGACATTTAAAACCATTTTATTGGTAAAGAAAATTCACCGACAGGATCGAACAATTTCTTTGCAGATATTGCGATTTGAAAAATCCCTTTAACAAACCTACAAAAAAGTGGTCCAAAAGTGTTTAAGGAAAGCCGAAGTTATAGTGTGTTTAAAATCTACTTTTTGTTGTATTCAAAATAAAATAGACTTCTCTTTTGGAGATTTTTTCACAAAAATTCATTTTCATTCATTTTATTTCTACCCTTATTAATAAGAAAAGAAAATTTATATACAAAGTAAACCTTTGGTTTTTTTGTGGATGAATATCCTAGTTATATAAATAAGACGAAATTCAGGTTTTGTGATACTAGGCTAATATTTACTCCATATTATGAATACATTCCGACAGAAATTATTAAACAATGTAGTTTTAGTGTCAGATAATTATTTTTGTTCGGGGACGTATTTGGTTTATCGGTAAAACAAAAACAACTTAGTGTACAATGAATGTCTTGTACAAACAAAAAAATCCTTAACATTCATTTAAGGTCACAAAAGATGCGATGAGACAAAATAAGAGAATAAAATTTAACTTTTAAATTCTCATCCAAAGGTATTAATGTAATATGTTCATAAATAAACTTTAGTAAATTAATTGCAAGTTAATTAGCAAAATCTGCATCGTGTTGCAATTATTTTTTTATATCTCACTCCAAGGAATCTAATACACATAATATAATTTTTGTATACGTAAATAGCTAAAATGAAAATTCGCATCAAATTTGAACCGAAGTTCAAATCGTCAAATCATGTAAAGCGCCAATTGCGACAAGGGTGTACTCAAATCCGTAAAAATATTCATTCAGGAGATGTTTTATCTATTTACGAAAAGTTCATTTAAACAAAAATACAATGAATTGAATACTTCACAGCACAGTAAAGGGGCGAGCTGAATCACAAAAAACTATCGGCCCATATTCAGCACTTTTACTGTCGCTGAATTTATTTTGATGTTGTTTTTGCCATTTTCGCTCAAACACTGCAGTTCGCCTAAGAATTTTGGGCGGTTTTTTCTAGTTTAACTTTGATTCCTTTTTATTGGTAAAACATAATTTATACTTAAACTTGGCAATGTGAAAATATTTTATGTTAAATGTGATTCGAAATTCATGTGAAAACACTTTTATATTGTAGCGAAAGTATTGACAATTAGAAAAATATTTATTGAAAAAAAAACGTTAAATGTGATTTGTTTATGTATAGTTAATTATCTTACTTATATATATTTGTACACATTATAGTGATTTAAAAATGTCTTCATAATCAAAAAAATAAAATTGACTTACTTTGAATTGTAATTTCTAGAAATTATAAAAGGAAATATGTTGAAAGGTCTTCTCATCTTATATACCATATCAAGTCATCAATTATATAAAATTAAGTTTATAGAGAATTACAATTTATATTCAAGAATAGTGGCAGTCAAAAATTTATTGATTAGAAATTAGATTAGAGAAGAAACTTCTCTACGGATTTGAAATTATTATTAGAAATTTTATTTGGTTTTTATCGAAAATAATAAAAAACTTGGATAATCTTTTAACTTCTTAAGTTTCACAAACATACTTGCCAACAAATTTATTTGATTCCTGCGTCGCACATAGGAACTTTAATCATCATTTTCAATAGAATTGCAATGGAAGTGTGTTTATTTTTATAGTGGTTAGACGAGATCGTGAACATTTTTCATATGAAAGATGTTTTTACATTTTAGATTTTTCATTTTATTTTTATTTAGGTTAGAGTTTTTCTGGTAATTAATTCTTTATTTTCAATTAAATGACGTTTAATCTTAGATCAATTATTTCATTGCTTTACTTTATTACTTAATTTTAAAAAATGTTTATTGAAGAATAATACTTATTATATTAAGTATTGTTTTCGCCACTGCGGTTTATGTTGATCCCAATGCTTTTGATGGGCATGGCACCGGGAAGACGGGGTTCGATTCCCATCTACTCGTCTCGCGAGGCTGAATTTTATTTGTAAGAGTTTCTTCTCGAAGTAATAAGTCCGCGATATGTATAAAATAAATCACCTAAATAAATGGAAAAGCAACTTAATTAAAAAATGTTAATACAAAATTCTTTGTTTTCTTTGATAACTTAGCTTAAGCACTTTTTTAGCTGGCTATATTTTTTTTACAAGACATTAAATTTATGCCTATTTTACTCTAAGCATCGTAACCCTAGATATGATAACACTGTAACTTTATGTAATATTTATATCTCATAAATAGTTACATGTGTAGAGTCTGAGAGTATAACCTAATGGAAAATATTGCCGTATGACGCAAAACCATAGAAATATGACCTAAACTAGGAAATAACCATTTCCTTTTTGGGTTAATTGATTGGATAGCCGGTTGGGCAAAATGAGAAATAATTGTTATAGTAGAATTTATTGGGGACACCATATTAATCTAGAGTTCGAGGTAAAAAGAATGATTGTAAAGTGTCTCTAATAACGATATTGTCTATCGGCTAGCTCAACTTCAGGAATTAACCATTCCTAAAATATTTTCTAGCTATTTTCACATTGAAATTGATGTCCTAAAAATTATCAAAAAAATTATGTTATTGTACTTGGACGTGGAAATATGAATTTCATTAAATTCACTACTATTAATTTACTGTCTATTTAAAATTAAATCAGTGTAATAAAATATAAAAAGAAATCAAAGATATTAAAATAATTCGCGCCAAAAATTTAATAGAATTTTCATTATTAACCTTAATACAAGACGGGAAATTTATATTTTTTAAATTTAAAGTATAGTTTGGGGAACCATTTGATAGCAGGTTGGTCTCAAGCAAAATATATCATTTTCTAAACAGGTACAATTTTTTTAAATAAAATTTCTCTAGTAGTGAGAGGCTGTGTAAAAGAAAATCAAGGATTTCAAACAAATAAAATACATAATCAATTGCCCAAATCCAGAAAACGCAAAACCAAATTTCTGCTAACAAAAATCTAATGACAGTGTGTTATTCTTAGGAATGAAGTGATAACAATTTTAAACAATAAACTGTTCAAAATAAAAAAACAAGGTTTATTTTAAAGTAAATCCAAAGTCGTTACATTTAGTGGAGTTAAGACTTGCATTCTATGAAGTGAAAAGAGTGCTTAGAAATGATCATTCATAAAGTAGATCTCGTTTCATTGCCTCTCTCGCTGAGATCTCCTTCCTCACTGCCTACGCACCACGTTGTGGGTTCACTATCTGTGAATTTATGTGCGACCAGCCGACTGAGCTGTAAGTTTTTTACTGAGGGATGCATATTACACATTGTTTAAGTACAATATATTTTAAATCCTTATTTTTCTAACAGGTTTTAAATTATTCATTTATTCAGTATTTATCAATCACACCCTATAATATGATTCTATCCTAATATAAAAAAAATTACGTTGTTATGGGCTCCTAGAATAATTTAAAATTTATCTTCATTATGATAGAATACTCGATTGGTTCTGTTGCATGCACACTCAATTTTGTTATAACCTCATACTACCTATGTTCAAGTTTATGTTAAAATTTTAACACTTATAAAAATTCAGTAATCTTATCAAACTGTACTCAAAATATACTAAACATTAAAAAATATTGTGACAGATAATGTGAACTGCATCTTGAAATACAAAAGAATTCCATTTACTTTATTTAAACCGCTTTTAAAATATGGCAAGCGAAAGAGTAGAACATAATTTGTATTATTTATCTCTTCTTGCGTTCATTAATTTTGATAAAAATATTTTTTTTTGGTTGTTTAAACAAATAACACAGGTAAACAACACTGATGTCTACGTAAACAACAATAACTCATATTGTTTCAACTTATGACATGAGAGGTTAAATTTGGTTATTTATACAAAAACTGGATAATTAACCAAAACCGCATAACTTGAACTTATTTAATTATAATACAAGATTATTTTTATTTAGTGATTTTTTGTGAACTAAACTTATAGAAAAAACGCACAGAATATAAGCTCAGTCCGTTGTAAATTACGTTCATTGATTTTTTAATAACAAGAAATAACAAAATTACTACACACATTAGTCTTATTTTTATATTGTATTATACCTAGATTTAAGTTTGTCTTACATAGTTGTTTATCACTGAGAGAAGCTGTGTATGCCAAATTCCACAGAGATTGGTCCAGTGGTTCATGTGTAAAAGTGAAACAAATAAATAAAAAAAATAAACCACTTTATTATATTTATTAGAGAATGTAGTTAAATTTACCATATTTTGATGAAAATTTCAGTTAATTCATATGATTAAAATAAATTGTAATAATATCTTAAATTCAACAAAATATTAATATTTTTTAAGATTGCGAATTTCTACTTTATTTCTAAAAATTCTTTGGAGTATCTTCGCTTCTTTCTAATAAAGACATTCTTCCTAATCAATTTAAATATTAAATAATTAACGGGGATATGCCGAATAAAATGCAAAAATTATAATATTTATTTTGAATATGTAATCTGAAAATCCATCATTTACAATTGCAGTATTCCTTCATATAAAATATAAATCTCCTATTTATTCGCTCAACGACACCGTTGTAACAATTAAGTGTTTTCGTTTATTGAGATTTAACTTATTTTAAATCAATTGTTCAGACAAAAGTATTTTAGATATACGTGGACGTAGGCCACATTTCATACTTTTAGACATGATAGCTTACGACTGAAGAAAAAAATCATCACTTCAAAAAGCCGTTTAAATAAAATTGATGTGGTTTTCGGAAGAACTATTTTACGGTCATTCTCAGAAATTAAGCAGATTCTCAGAAATACATGAGAGGCTTGAAACACTGTACCTTGGATTAAGCCATGATTAATCGTCAAAGTGATAAAAAAATAACCTAAAACTTGATTTTAGCTGACACCTTATATGTTAATCTTTTATAAGTACTTTTAAATTATTCTCGGTTACATTGCATCTTCATATGAGATGAAAGGCAAAGTAAAACTTTCCATTTGTTTATTTCCTAATAAAGTTTGTGGAATTCGCTCATGTGGATGTTAGCTCCTATATACGCAGCTTACAATGAACGTCCCGTATTCCGTAGACCCCCTGAGAACCCAGGCTGCTGAGATAGCTTACGTGTAGACGATCCTGTAAGTGTGAACCTACTCTTAGATCCACTGTGCTCTCAGCGCGGAGAATATTATTTATTTATGCATAAAACGTCTTTATTTCATTATTAAATTAACAATATAATTCCATTAACTGATATGTCGAACAAATACGTATTAACAAATTATAATTATACTCGTGGTCTGATATGTTGTATTGTTTTATTCTACTCTTTTCTTTTTATTTGATGAACATATTTCTCATTTTATTTGAAGGTTATTTCATAAAAAAAACTCTGCAAGCTCCTGTAAATATTTATGACGTCATCTATGTACTTTTTCAAAAATTAAGTTATCTCATCATTAATTTTAATTAAGCACCTAAGTAACAAAATTGCGAAATTTTTTTTTAATATGTTTTATATCCGTGCGACTTTTTTATAATAATCCAAGATCAAAAATTGCCCACGTAAAACTTTTCCCGGAATCCTCTCATGTAATTACAGGAATTTTTTTTTGAAATAGTCTCTGAATGTCTGGAGTAAATTTCTATTAAATTTGGTTACTAAGAATTCATTTCGAAATTTTTTTTTATAACAGATACATCTTCAAGCTAGTTAATCAATATATTACGTCTTCATCCACCTCGATATTTAAAATTTAGCGAGTAACGACAAACTGGGTTATTTCATCTTAGTCCTCTCGTAATTTATGGATGCGTTTCTTATATAATTATAAATTATTTAATAATTTATAAATAAAACAAATATTCAGTTAAAGATATTAATATAGTTTATAAAATTAGCATGGCTTTGCACATAAAAATAAATTTGTCTAATGTAACACATTTAATATTATTATAATTTATTTAGCATCTTATTTAAAAATTATTTGTCTTCATTTGACAGCTTGAATTCGAAGTTTGATAGTTAGCAACTAACGAACATGCTAAATATAAATACAAGCAAATTTATTTTGAGAAAACTGATGAAAGTATGAAAAAAATTTTCAACGAGAAAATTTATAATTGCTTTAGAAGCAACATTTTAATTACAAGAAAATGTCTTAGTGTTCTCCAAAATTGGAGTCTAGACGTTTGTGAGGTAACTCAATTAAAAATTTTTAGGAAAGGTCAGGGGCAGTATATCTTAGTAAAAGATCTATGCTTTCATAAGTTTGGCGCAATAAGGGCTTGGGACACGATGGTGGAATATCTTGAAGGAACACGTGGAGTCATTCGGTTTAAAGTAGTAGAAGAAAGAAAGACATTCCTGTTACAAAGTAAAAATTTGGTGACATTTCAGTTTTAAAATACAACCGACTTTTTCTGACTTGGCGTGTGAACACCCAATTCAAATTGGTGGATCCACAATTCGAAAATTTTAATCATGCCATAGTGTGTAGGTATGGCATGTTTAAAATTTTCGAATAGTAGTAGTTAAAGAAAAAAGGATTGTTAATTCTGAAATGATGAATGAATCTTAAATTTTTTAAACTTGCGTATAATATTTGGTTGGTATGTAAAAAGTTATCATAAGTAAGTATTTTAAAATTCATTAGAAGAAGTTTAGCATATATAACTATTAATTTATCAATTACATTTTTCCTGAGATAAAAAAAACACATTGAAAATATTATATGTAAAAGAAGCGAGAAATACATTTCCAAGAAGTCAAAGATTCGTTCGTTACACTTATTTTTTTCATTTTAAAGTTTGCAATTTTTCTATATTGCGTCGTATTTGAATAATAATTTCAAGATCATATTTTATAGTAATATGAATATTTTTAGCGCTGTATTCTGTATAATCATCTTGATACTATGAAAGCAAGAGTTTACTTGGTTCATCGTGTTGTTAGTTTTATTTCAATGTTATAACCCTTACAAAAAAAATAACTCATTTTTATGAAATATAAGGAAGGAAAAACTCAGCAAATTTCCCTGAAACGACATTGAAAATTGACGAAAAATTCGGCAAATGGAAAGTATTCTCGTCGTAGATGAGCAATTGCAGGATCAACTTGATATCGCGGCAGTTCAAGAAATTAGATCGAATAGTGGTCCTTGGAAAATCTTTTAGAGTTGTCATTCTAAAAGCATAGGGAAATCGCAGTAATTACCAAAAAAAATCAAACAAATTTTCTGAACTCTAACTTTGCTCACAAAGGTTTTTTAAAATCAGAATGAAGAAGCAATTATTTAACATTATTATTATACCTACTCACGCTAACTGAAAGGAAAGGTTAGTAAAGAAAAATTCCTGTGAGAAAATTAAGTAGAGAGAATTAAGTAAATTCCCAACTTTGGCACCGATCATGAAATAAAAATTTGAAGCATTGAAAGTGTGAAGGCAAAAACTTACAAAGGAGATTAACTCTAACCTAAGATTGAAAAATTTAAAAAAAATTGCAACGAAAATGGACTTTGGTTTATTTTGTTTTTACGACTACGACTAGATCTGCATAGTTTTTAATACTATTTTTAGATGTGTTTTGAATTTGAAATATAAGCAAGCTGAAGGGGCCTTTAATTTCTTTTAAGTTTCTTTTATTTTACTCTCCTTTACTCATCGGTTCCAATAATGAAATGTATCTTATGTTTCTAGAGTTAATGAACAGAAATTGAAACCGATAAAAATTAGATTCTATATTTACTCTGATGAAAATGGTATATTTTAATGGAAATATTTTAGACGTACTTCACAGGGAACTGATACTTCATATTAATTATTCTTTAGTGTACGAAATTATTTTTAATTTGTCATTAAGAATTTTATTTTACATGGAATAATAAAAAATATATTTCATATGGGATTGTGATTGCTTCTTTTCTGATAAATATTAATAAATTTGAATTGGGTTTGCAAAATCTTAAACTTAAAACACGCCTATCTTTTACAATTTTAAGAAATATGGATGTTCACAACTACAAATAGAAAAACAAACTTATTAACTTAAATTCATATTTTCAATATACTTGGATATGACAGCGGAATAAACATTTGTATTCTTTTCAGGTTGGATTTTTTTACAGAATACTTAAATGTAAAAGGAAGATTTTGTTAATTTTATAGTCTACCTTTCTGTTTATCTGTTGGTCTCTCTGCATATCTGTTTATGTTAGATAAATTAAGAAGTAATTGAATATAATGCAAAGTATGTTAATAGTTAATAGTGGATTTTAGTATACATTACAAAAGTTTAAGATATGTATGTGTGTATTTTTACATTTTGCACATTATGTAAAATTCCATCATTGACTATTTCAAAATATAAAGCCGAGGTTTTACTCCAAGGTTATTCTGAAATTATAACTGTGGAGTGAAACCTTTTGCGCTCTAAGTACCTGGGTCTAATTGAAAATAAACATTTAATTCGCAAATTCATTTAAAAAATAATATATTAAATGATCCATATCGTAAACCTCTATGCATCTGGGAAAATCAAATTTTCATTTAATTTGTACTTAGATTTATGTTTTAAAATTAAGTTTAATATAAATTATAACATTTAAATTAAACCTAATTCAAAAATGTTAATCAAAGAATGTTATTCATGTTCACACAAATTTAGCAAAGGATATATAATAAATATACATTGATGAGGCCACAAATTCTTTATCACAGTTCAATGTTAACAAAAGTCACAGCAATTTGCATTCAAATTCTACTCAGCATGCTTGTCATAATGTGATACAACTCTCAGAGATCAGCCAATATAAAAGGACCACTCAACACTAGAACAGAGTTATATTATCACATACTTCGCAAAATACTATGAAGATATATACAATAAAGTAACAGATAAATACAACAGTAAGAAAATAATAATTTGTCAGGGAGGGCGAAACTCGGGCCAACGCGAATAAATTTGGCAATCAACCAAATTATAAACATTTTTTAAATCGCGTTTTAATATGGGCTCGTACTGCAAGTTTGCTCTATATTTACATTGAGTATAATGAAATTGTATTGTATATCTCGGATATTGTTTAATTTTCCATTTACATAAACACCAATAATGTGGAAGTTGAATTGTGCTTCTCCAAATCGAGTTGCATATTTTTGTCGTAATATAAATTTTAGACAATTATAAGCAGCATCAATATATGCTTATTTTTTGTGATTTGTTCGATTGTGGAGATTTTTTATAAAATTGGATAAAGCCTGATGGTTTTAGACCTTAATCTGATTGAATTTTATAAAGAAGGATGAGTGAACAAGAGCACAAATATTTGTTTCGTAACATTTAACCTACAATAGTTTTTTATCTTAGGAATTAATATTAAATATTTAAATAAAGTCTATTTAGAACATAGTTTTTTTACAGTTTCCAAAATTCTCTTAACGAAAAATCATTGTGTTTAACAAATATTGGAATTTTAATGCTTCATTCAGCCTGCAATTATGACAAATCACTTGCAATTTATATTTTCTCAAAATTTTAAAACATGATCTATTTTATTAAGTCTTTTTCAACCTAATGCATTTCAATTATAGACATTACATTACAGACTTTAGCTTTCCTTTGCGGATTTAGCAACTATCTGTATACTAATTGGATTAAAAAATTTGTCACCACAGTAATTGCTAAAGTTTTTCCAAAACTTTTGCATGGATTTCTAAAAATACATATTTTTTATATAATTTTAGTTTAATAGTTTCAGAAATAAGGAAAGAGGAAAACATTTTTTTGCATGTATCTCTGAATATACAATAAATAAAATTATAAAAAAATATTTTTGAGCACAGTATAACTAACCCTTTTAAACGACATCCCGCAATATATGCAATGAAAAAAGATTCGAATACTTAATTTGAACTGCTTAAAATTTTCAAATTAATATTTACAAATTTTTTTTAAACCCTGTTAAATTAAGTTTCTACGGCAAGCAATTTACGAGAAAAATGGCTGTGACTGACGGGCCAGACAAACCTAAATGATTTTATAACGGTTCTGTTTTTCTTCTTGAGGTACGGGACCCTAAAAAATCTGTATAAGCTAAATTTGCAAAAAATATAGTTTTAGAATATATCGACAATAACTTTTCCAGTTATATCCCAATCAGCCTTTGAAAGATAATATTGCTTTCCAACCTTATATTTCTGACCATATGAAAGAGGAAAAAGTACTTTTGATACCGAGATTGTGTACGGGTAAAAAATTACATTACGTCCAATCTTAAATCGTGAATTTTAAAGACACAATCACTTTAGGGTTCGGAACCAAACTTATTTCAACGGTTTTAAAACAGTTTGGTACCAAACTCTAAATACGGTATGGTAGAAAAATAATCCAAAAAGTCTCCTTTGGAAAATCGTAGAAAAAATGGTTTTCGTGTATTTTTAGTTTCTGTAGTTAAGTGAAACTTTTCTTATTAGCAGTGACCTTAAATACATATAAAGATAATATACCTACACACACTTATATGTATATATATATAAATATATGTGTATATATATATATATACATATATATATATATATATATATATATATATATATATATATATGTATATATACATATATATATGTATATATATACATACATATATATCATTGTTGTCATACTTTTTAATAAATTTTGTTTCTGTTACGTAAATTACTTTAATTAGCAACGTTTTTTAAATGTATGCAACTCATAAATAAACATAAATTTACAAAAGTACATGTTCAATTATTATATCAAAGAAGTTATTTACTGAATTTCAGTTAGAATGTTTAGCACCACTCTTTAAACTTTTTCTTAATAAAAAAATATTAGAAAGGAAATACTGCATGTACATTATTTGCAAATTATTTATACCAAAGGTTCTTATTATCGCCTTCCAAATTTAGGACATAATTTAATTATCTACTGTACAAAATATAATATTCCAAAGCTGATAGTGATTCTATGCATAAGAAAATACTTATTTAATTAAAAAGGGTATATTCAATTATATAAAAGCAGAAAATGTAAGAAATTTTAATTTCGTTTGCATTTTGTGACACAATTGTTAGGTTATATAAAAACATTTTTAATACATGATTTTTTAAAAACAAAACAGGTTTTTATTATATGAAGATAAATAAGTTTGTTTATATGAGTGATATGAAAAACAAAGACTGACGATGAATTGTGAGAGCTAAACATGATTCATTTATTAACTAAATTTGGGAAAATTTAATGGTATTCAACTGCTAAATGTATTCATAAATATTCCAAAGTTTTATGACTATGCTACCAAGAAACCTAGCGTTTTGTAAAATTACTGACAAAGTATTATTATTAATCACTTTAAGCAGATGTATGAAAAACTAGAACAACCAGATAAAAATAAAGGTGGATGTATAATTCTGACCTTCACATAACGTAATTACAACTTACCTTGAGACTGAAGGACAATTTACCCAGTAAATTTCATACTATTAAAACCGTTAATCAATATCATGACAAATTTCAGTAGTCATTACATTTTCAAACTTTTCTTTTGTTTTTGTTATGAATAAACAAACTCATACCATGTTTTGTGAGACAATAAAGTTCTCATCTCATATTGTAACTTTTTCATATTTAATACATAGAACTGCTAAATAAATTTAAACTAAATAATAATTTTCCTTTGTTTTCTGGTAAATGCTCTTCCTCTTTAAAAACGTTTTAAAATTTTTCATACGAAGGCTTTAATATAATTGTATTATAAATACTTTTTATCCCCTATTTCAAAGCAATCAACCTGCTTTACCCAAAAATGTTATCCTTTTATTTTGAATATCCGTACATTTTTTCCTTGCCACCGGGTAAACGTTTTTCGACAGGTTGCTTACTCGCTTGATCTCGCATCGTTTTTTTCATTTATAAATTGAAACTGACATTAAAGGCCGACATTTAAAACCATTTTATTGGTAAAGAAAATTCACCGTCAGGATCGAACAATTTCTTTGCAGATATTGCGATGGGAAAAATCCCTTTAACAAACCTACAGAAAAGTGGTCCAAAAATTGTTTAAGGAAGGCCGAAGTGTTTAAAATCTACTTTTTGTTGTATTCAAAATAAAATAGACTTCTCTTTTGGAAATTTTTTCACAAAAATTCATTTCCATTGATTTAATTTCTACCCTTAATAATAAGAAAAGAAAATTTATATACAAAGTAAACCTTTGGTTTTTTTGTGGATGAATATCCTAGTTATATAAATAAGACGAAATCCAAGTTTTGTGATATTAGGCTAATATTTACTCCATATTATGAATACATTCCGACAGAAATTATTAAACAATGTAGTTTTAGTGTGAGATAATTATTTTTTTTCGGAGACGTATTTGGTTTATCGGTAAAACAAAAACAACTTAGTGCACAATGAATGTCTTGTGCAAGCAAAAAAATCCTTAACATTCATTGAAGGTCACAAAAGAGGCAAAATAAGAGAATAAAATTTAACTTATAAATTCTCATCCAAACGTATTAATGTAATACGTTTATAAATAAACTTTAGCAAATGAATTGCAAGTTAATTAGCAAAATCTGCATCGTGTTGCAATTATTTTTTTATGTCTCACTCCAAGGAATCTAATACACATAATATAATTTTTGTATACGTAAATAGCTAAAATGAAAATTCGCATCAAATT
Source organism: Druceiella hillmani (assembly GCA_039881145.1). Classification (NCBI taxonomy): domain Eukaryota; kingdom Metazoa; phylum Arthropoda; class Insecta; order Lepidoptera; family Hepialidae; genus Druceiella; species Druceiella hillmani. Next base: position 7,741,007 of record JAYKKI010000010.1, on the reverse strand, counting down.
TGAACTGAAGTGCAAATCGTCAAATCATGTAAAGCGCCAATTGCGTCAAGGGTGTACTCCAATCCGCGTCTGTGAAAATATTTCTCTCTTTACTCCAATCCGCGTCTGTGAAATTTGCAAAGAAAATGGACTTTGGTTTATTTTGTTTTTACGACTACAACTAGATCTGCATAGTTTTGAATACTATTTTTAGATATGTTTTGAATTTTAAATATCAGCAAGCTGAAGGTGCCTTTAATTTCTTTTAAGTTTCTTTTATTTTACTCTCCCTTACTCATCGGCTGCAATAATGAAATGTATCTTATGTTTCTAGATTATTTTATAAATTTGAAGTTTTCCAAAATGGTATATTCAAAATTATTTAAGAACTATTGTTTATTCTGACAACTGTAAAAAACCTTTTTTATTGTAATTTTACTACAAACAAAATTTTATCAAAATAATAAAAACAGTGTGAAAATAAAATTAATTTTAAAATGTTCATGATAAAATCAATAGAGTTTTCTCATTAATTACTTATATTATTTAAAACAATGTGTAAACTGGAATTTTACCATTAATAAATATATTGATTTCTTAATCATTCTTATTTTTAAATGAGTTAAACTTATGGCAGCAGTTTTTTATAATAACATCAACACAAGGGTTTTTACACAAACTAAATTGTCTTAAAACGAGAAACTTTGCTCTCATTCAAATGAGGGATAATACCAAGCGTATTGTAAGCTTCACTCTATATTCCAATGCAAGTGTAATAATATTTTAAGGTACACTTTGCACATTTTGGATCGTGGTAGTATTTGGAACAGCTTGAAAAATCTCAGATTATTGCGCCATTCATTCAAGATATGGTTGTATCGATCTAATGGGTCCTGAAAATTTAGGACTTTGACGAGAGATGGCGCCGATGAGTAGTCAAGTTATAATCTTACCTGACGAATAAAATAGTACGATTGGCGTTTATTAATAAGCAATGTATATTTGTTAGTTTAATTTTCATCAATTTATATTTCCAAAATATAGCTCAATTAGGGTTTAAACATAAATTGAACCGTAAATATTGCAATTAATTAATGATATATATCTATACTATTAATAAAATCGTAAAAGAGTTAATTTTGTAGCTTAGAAATATGATAATAAAAATTATTGATTTCGCATAAACTTGTCTGTCTGTATGTTAATTGGTTCATCAGTCACGCAAAATCTACTGGACGGATTTTAATAAAATTTGGTACAGTAATAGTTTATATTCACGAGCATCATATGAAAAACTTTTCTTATTCCGAATATTGCGCTAGTGAATCCTTTGGACACGTTACGATCTAATTTCACTTTAAATATTTTTTGCGGCAATCGTAACAACTTTAGGAAAAATGAAATAAAATTACTGAATAACGGGTTTGCTTTCATTTTTGGCTATAGTGGGTACGATTGCTGCGAAAAATACACATAAATGCAACAAAAGTTGGTTCAGATTAATTGCAATATGATTAAGTATGTAGGCTATACGAAAAGAAAAACGAAAATGATACCGAAACGTACCCGAGAAAACTTAATATATTCAGGACAAATTCAAACTAAAGAGCATGTTTTGACTAAAAATAATTAGAAATGACTTGGCGAGAAATCACCTTACGAGGTTTTTTCAGTGTGAGAAGTAAAACTTTAAATAAATATAATATCGATGTCGTTTCCAATAGAATTAACAATATTGCGGAATAAGAAACTATAGGCGAAGACAATGTTTTGTTTAGTTCGTTCATTTTATTCCTTCTGCTGCGAAGGGAAAGAAACATGACTTTATTGGGACATACAACTTTAGCACCAACGTACCTAGCCAAACCAAAACATAAGAAGATCAATCTACGGCAACAAAATATAGAAAAAGGAAACAATAAGGAAAAAAAAATTCAAATTATGACAACAAAAGGAAAAACGAAAATGATACCATAGGGTCTCAGAGGAAACTAAAGATATTCAGAAAGAATTCACCATGGAAAGCATATTATGACAAAAAAACTGATGAGTTGGCGGAAAATAATCTGACGAGGACTTTTCACTTTTATTTTTTAATGATTTTGGAAAGAAATCGTAAACTTTTTAAAACATGTGCAAGCCATAATAATCGACAAAATTTCACACTCTGCTAAATAACGATTATTCCTAAACCTCAATTGATTGTTGATTATAATAGGATTATGGCGAGTGTCGATTTTTAGAGTAACATTGTTCTTGTTATAGAATTTAAGTAGGAGGATAAAATAGTTGTGACCATTTTTTAAAAAAATTATTCATATTACATTGGTAAAATCATGGAATATGTATAATACAGTTAATGAACAGAAATTGAAACCGATAAAAATTAGATCCTACAAAGCGGCAACTCTGTTTGATGAAAATGGTATATTTTAATGAAAATATTTTAGACGCACTTCACAGGGAACTGATACTTCAGATTAATAATTATTCTGGAGTGTCCGAAATTATTTTTAAATGTGTCATTTAAAATGTTATTTTACATTTAATAACAAAAAAATTATTTCATATAGAATTATGATTGCTTCTTTTCTGATAAATATTAATAAATTTGAATTGGATTTGCAAAATCTTAAACTGAAAACACGCCTATCTTTTACAATTTTAAGATATATGGATGTTCACAACTACAAATAGAAAAACAAACTTATTAATTTTAATTCAGATTTTCAATATATTTGGATATGACAGCGGAACAAACATTTGCATTCTTTTCTGGTTGAATTTTTTTATAGAGTACTTAAATATAAAAGGAAGATTTTGAGAATTTTACAGTCTACCTTTCTGTATATCTGTCGGTATATCTATTTATGTTAGATAAATTGAGAAGTAATTTAATATAATTCAAAGTATATTAACAGTTAATAGTGGATTTTAGTATACATAACAAAAGTTGAAGATATGTATGTGTGTATTTTTACATTTTGCACATTATGTAGAGTTCCATCTTTGGCAATTTCAAAATATAAAGCCAAGGTTTTACTCCAAGGTTATTCTGAAATTATAACTGTGGAGTGAAACCCTTTGCGCTCTAAGTCCCTGGGCGTAATTGAAAATAAACATTTAATTGGTAAATTCATTTAAAAAATAATATATTAAATGATCCATAACGTAAACCTCTATGCATCTGGGAAAATCATATTTTCATTTAATATGTACTCAGATTTATGTTTTAAAATTAAGTTTAATATAATTTATAACATTTAAATGAAACCTAATTCAAAAATGTTAATCAAAGGATTGTATTCATGTTCACACAAATTTTGCAAAGGATATATAATGAATAAACATTGATGAGTCCAGAAATTCTTTTTCACAGTTCAATGTTAACAAAGGTCACAGCAATTTGCATTCGAATTCTACTCAGCATGCTTGTCATAATGTGATAAAACGCTCAGAGATCAGCCAATATAAAAGGACCACTCAATACTACAACAGAGTTATATTATCACATGCCTCGCAAAATACTATGAAGATATATACAATAAAGTAACAGATAAATACAACAGTAAGAAAATAATAATTTGTCAGGGAGGGCGAAACTCGGGCCAACGCGAATAAATTTGGCAATCAACCAAATTATAAACATTTTTTAAATCGCGTTTTAATATGGGCTCGTACTGCAAGTTTGCTCTATATTTACATTGAGTATAATGAAATTGTATTGTATATCTCGGATATTGTTTAATTTTCCATTTACATAAACACCAATAATGTGGAATTTGATGTGTGCTTTTCCAAATCGAGTTGCATATTTTTGTCGTAATATAAATTTTAGACAATTATAAGCAGCATCAATATACGCTTATTTTTTGGGATTTGTTCGATTGTGGAGATTTTTTATAAAATTGGATAAAGCCTGATGATTTTAGCCCTTAATCTGATTGAATTTTATAAAGAAGTATGAGTGAACAAGGGAAGAAATGTTTGTTTCGTAACATTTAACCTACTATAGTTTTTTATCTTAAGAATGAATATTAAATATTTAAATAAAGTCTAATTAAAACATAGTTCTTTACAGTTTCCAAAATTTTCACAACGAAAAATCATTGTGTTTAACAAATATTGGAATTTTAATGATTCATTCAGCCTGCAATTATGACAAGTCACTTGCAATTTATATTTTCTCAAAATTTGGAAGCATTATCTATTTTATTAAGTCTTTTTCAACTTAATGTATTTCAATTATAGACATTCCATCACAAACTTTAGCTTTTTTTTGCGGATTTAGCAACTATCTGTGTACTAATTGGATCAAAAAATGTGTCATCAAAAGTAATCGCTTAAGTTTTTCCACAACTTTTGCATGGATTTCTCAAAATACATATTTGTTACATAATTTTAGTTTAGTGGTTTTAGAAATAAGGAAAGAGGAAAACATTTTTTCGCATGTTTCTCTGAATACATAGTAAATAAAATTATAAAAAGAAGTTTTTTTAAGAACCGTATAACTAACTCTTTTAAACGACATCCTTCAATATATACAATGAAAAAAGATTCGAATACCTAATTTGAACTCCTTAAAATTTTCAAATTAATGTTTTCAAATTTTTTCAAAGTTTCAAAGTTTCCACGTCAAGCAATTTAGGAGAAAAATGGCTGTGACTGACGGGCCAGACAAACTTGAATGATTTTATAACGGTTCTGTTTTTTTTTTGAGGTACGGGACCCTAAAAAATTTGTATAAACTAAATTTGCAACAAATATAGTTTTAGAATATATTGAGAATAACTTTTCCAGTTATATCCCGATCAGCCTTTGAAAGATAATATTGCTTTTCAACCTTATGTTTCTGAACATAAGAAAGAGGAAAAAGTAATTTTGATACCGAGATTGTGTACGGGTAAAAAATTATATTATGCCCAATCTTAAATCGTCAATTTTAAAGACACAATCACTTAAGAGTTCGAAACCAAACTTATTTCAACGATTTTAAAACAGTTTGGTACCGAAACCTAAATACAAAATGGTAGAAAAATAAGCCAAAAAGCCTCCTTTGGAAAATCGTAGAAAAAATGGTTTTCATGTATTTTTAGAGTCTGTAGTTATGTGAAACTCTTCTTATTAGCAGTGATCTTAAATACATCTAAAGATAATAAAGATAATTTTTGCTATTATTAAAGGACCTCAATAAAACGATAGGAGGCAATAAGGTTAAAATATAAATATTAGGAGTTTTAAGGTTATGAGTACTCATTTTAAGGTTGCTTGCCACAAAAGGGAAAAACGGAGCCCTCAAAAGGTCAGTCCCATGTCTGCCTCTCCGAGCTGTCTTTTTAAGAAACCGCTTGATGTAGAAATTAGAAATTTCTACATCAAACGGCACATTAGTAAAATATATCAACCCATCTACATCTTATTGGGTAATACTTAATTATATTGGAAAAAGCAAAGAAATTAAGTAAAAATTTAGTTTTTATGTCATACTTATGTCATATACCGTTGAGTTTTTATTGGCTGCGTTGGCCAAAAACACGTAAAAATAAGGAATGGCCCCCAATTCCGAAATCAAAATTAGGAAAAAAATTACTGATCTGAAATTTTCGGAAAAGAAACATAAATATCGTGAATTTCTCAAAAAATATGAGTTTTGACATATGCACGATATTTTTGTGCCAGATAAAGTTTGCCAGTCCATTTACTTGGTAAAAATATTCTTCACATTCAATAAATATGCTGGGTGGTGGTTTACAATTTCATGTGAAGAATATGTACTATTCCTCAGACTCACCAGGTTTTAAATGTAATTTATTAATTCAATAATTAGCTTTAAATAAAATAATTGTTTTATTTTTATATTATATTATCACGTAGATTTTTAAAAACATGTGATTACTTTAAACCCGTTTAAAGTTCTATTTTCAGAGATATACATAGATAATAAAAATATTATAGGTAATAGACCCACGTATGGGTAATTTGAATATATGAAGTAAAGATGAAGATAGCTTCAACGATTTTGGATTTATGTTGGACTACAACAAATAGGCTACGACTAGGAATACCCGCTGCATTGCATATTTGGGCGGTGGTCCTTAAACTAATTTACGTCTTTCCATATTGGAAAAGTTTGTAAATTTCAAGAAAAAATATTCTTGTTATTCGCATATCACGTTTTTTTGTAAAATTAATTATCTGCTCGTTAAAATTAGTTCGTCGTACAAAATTAGTTCATCACATGTATGTTTAATATATTATTGGGATAAATCTACGTGGAATATTATAATATAGCCAATAACAAACAAAATATAAGCTACGAAGTGTTTAAGTAAACGAAAATAACTCATTAGCAGCATTAATCTAGGCACATTAGCATTTGCCCGTGAAAAATTATTGATGTCACTATTACGTCCAACAGTTTTCATTCCTTTCAACCCTCGTTGTTAACTAGTGCGGTTGTGGAATATGTAGTTGTCATAATATAGAGAAAAACCATCATGAAAAATATTCAATATATCCAAATTTTTGAAAAAGATGCCTAATTATCATTAGACTATTCATTCAACAATAAAAGGATTTTAAACATAAAATTTTCCCACACAAATTTGTTGTCTCTACTTTAAAATTAATATTTTTATAAGGATAGTGAAATGTGTTATTTTGTATTGAAATTTTAATTGGGCAGAGTTAAATACTTTGTAAGTATTAAATAAGGATTCAAATTAATTTTTAACAATTTTAAATTTATCCGACACCAATGAATCAAAGCAAGTATAGTAATATAAAATAAAAAAAAACTCCACTGGAAACTTATATTATACGTATTGTGAATATCAAATAAATCTTATACAGAATTAATATTCTGAAAAAGTGATTTAGACACTTATTTTTCCTTTACACAAAGTTTATCTTACGTAAGCATTTATTTTAAATTCTTATTACGTTTGAACTTTCAGTGTAACGATAAAGTGAGCAGTAATTTTGTGTTAGCGTAAGAAAGTTTTCATTTGCATAAATGATAAAAACTGAATTATAATATTTTTTGCATAAATATTTTTTTCAAATATACTATTGTTTACTTTCAGATGCATGACTCATATTATATAAATATTTTTTCGTCAATCGTTTTGGGCAAAGCTGTTCATTTAAATCAGAAAATTTAAAGATGGTGAGAAAAAAAATCATAATTCTTTTAAAAAAATTGAATATTGTTTTTAAACATGAGTCAAGTCTACCTCTGAAACATCGTGTAAATGAAACGTTATTTTATAGACGAAAATTGTATGGGTGTACTCGATTTAGTTAAAGTTTGTGGGCTGTATAATGGACATTGTTCTGATAAATGAATATTATATTTTCGTAGACTATTTGTATGCAAACCAGTATTGATGTACAGACAATAAAAAATAACTACTTGGAAAAAGGAAAAAAAAATTGTGACTTTCAACCTTTAATAATTTTCAGAATAATGCAGATGAGCACCTTTTATGTATTAATTATTTTTAATGCTATTATAAATGTAAAACTATTTATTCTAAGGAAATACATATTTCTCTTCATGTTACTTAACAGAAATATTTACATCGAATCTCTATAAGGTGACCGAACATCAATATACTCGTATAATTGACAAATTATTTCACTAAAATATGTTATTTGTTAAGATATCTGATATTATATTTTTCTAAATTATTTTTGTAAATATTTTTGCACAGAAATATTCCTAGAGTACAATTTTGATATATTAATATTTTGAATACAAATTTTTTTATGCATCATTTCATATAAATAAAATTTGTTAGCAGTTACATAGTGCGAAAAAAGGTTGCTGTGACGTGTACATAGCTATTCATAAGATTTATATTGTAATAAACCCGAACAGATAATATGGACTAGGTCTGGATATAAATTGTGTCAGCTCCTCGTTATATATTATTTGGATTAAATCGAAACGACAATTTGCATCGTATTTCTATTATGCTCAATAATTTGTAACTCAATTCATGAAGACAAACGCTAGTTTCCATGCCTACAGCAAATTAAACGTTTCGCAGGGATATAAGACGCAATTCTATTATACAAAACGTAAATATAGGACTAGTCAGCGATTCAAGCTCTGCATTAATATGTAATATATAAATTGAACTGAATGCCTCCTCTGCTGTTTGGTTGATTGCCAAATTGATTTGTATTTACCCGAACTCTGTTCTCCGACGGATAAATTATCGACCTCTTCTTTGTGCTTATCTATTTTTGTACTTTGTGCGTTTGTCTGAGGAATCACCACAAAAGATACTTTATGTATTAATGTACGTATGTATTCTAAACATATCATTAGTTTTCATGAGTATACCGAGAGGAAGAAGCTGTTCTAATGAAGATATTAGGATTCAATTTAGTAATACCTTTTCATTGTTTTCCAAAATTATATTAAATATTATTAAATTAAACTTAACTTTACACAGTAGAACAGTATTGGATACGGTAAACGTTGATTTTATTTTGATGAACAATTGAAAATTACTTTTGGGAGCAGTTAAATGTTGAATAAATTTGGCGTTAATTTTGTAGAAATCCATTTTAACTTAATTTTTTACAGCTAAATGAAACTACGTAATTTAGTACTATTTTCATTCAATTGCGAGTTAAAAACTCCTTTTAGAACCCTACATCTTGACAAAATTGTATTCTTCTATAAAAAATCAAACAGTGCACATAGTTCAGTTTAAATAAGAGATTACTGATGTGGATCAATAAACCCCATTGAAATTTTCGGTGTTTGCAAATACTTGCCTTTATCCTTGTAATATTATTCTATGGACGAGTTCAGGAATGAATTGATGCACGTAGAAGAGAAGCCATGTGAGTGTGTATATATATATATATATATATATATGTATATATATATATATATATATATATATATATATATATATATATATATATATATATATTGCACTGTTTATTTAGTTTACGGTTCCATAGACAAGGAACTTTTATAATTTAATCAAGTCTATCGGCCCATCGTCATAATCTTACAGTTTCTATTATTTTAGACTCGTGTGGAAGAAAATTTGCAAGTGCATATTTTAGATGGACATTTCAATTGATGTTCAGAAAAATATTATTTCGGGCAGCTCCTTTAATTGCAAATAATAAATTAATTTTTCTTTTGTGTTCCGTGCCTACACGTTTCGAACCAAATTTTATTACTATATGTCTGTGAGAGGCTTATGAGAGGCTGGACAAAATAACTTGATGGGACATGAATTAGACTTCCTTTATCCATAATTTTAATTTTCTTGTCCAAAACTAGAGCAGTTATTTGAAATGACTTAAAATTATATCACGAAATTTAGACGGTTGTACTTTTTTCTATGTTATTGTAATATGTTACAGTGTTCAGGTCCGTCCTAGAGAGAATTTTATTCGTACTTAACTGAACTTCAAATTTGTGTCTAATACGTCACCTACTTTTTCATTTTTAGCTGCGGATTTGGATAACTTCAAAAAAATTTAGATGCTTGCATTGGATTAGAACTTTTGGATCGATTTACTTCCATCTAGCTTGTATCACCTCTCTCTAGAGAGTCATTTAATAAACATACAAACTATTTTGACACAAAAATAATAGCTGAATAGATGAATTCTTAGAATATTTTTCCAAATGGCACTAGTCTAATGCCAAAACTGAAGATCGAACCTGAATTGTACTAAGGGAAAGCATTCACAATAATATTACAACATTAATTAAGGACTGTGATATCAACTAATAATTATTGTACTAAGGGGAATTTTAAATATGTTATATTTATATTTATTAATTTCTTCTTTTATTATAATTACAAGAATTGCCCGCGGTTGGGTGCGTGCGTGCTTTCGTGATTTCTTGGCTGCATATTTGCGTGCGCGTGTGTGCATGCAAGCCTACGTACTTGAGATACGTGAGCTTACGCACATACGTTATTCTGGGAATTTGAAAACAGGCATGCGGCTTTTTCTTCCCTGGGAATTAAGTGCATTATTGCTTAACAATTTATTTTGCTTCAGTATCATAAGCATGTTAAATGCTTCTACTGTATAGAAATATTCGACCAACGATATTTTCTTTCACAATTCTTCTTGCGGTAAAAACGGTTCTTTGCTATTGCCTAGCTATTTAAACCCTTAAGTTTATCGTAAATATTGCTATTGCTGTGGGTACAAACATGATTATTACATATCTAACTACTGCCACCTTCCCTTCAAAAGAAAGAAAGCGTATAGTTTCCCGTTACCAAAAACATTCTCGTCTGCATACCCCAAAGACTTTCGACCTATTTACATCCTACCATTCCTGTCTAAAGTCTTTGAGTTCATAATTTTGGCCAAATAGTTCGATATCTTTGAACTTGCAAATTTCTAATTCCACTTCAATCTGGTTTCAAAATCGGTCACATTACCTCAATAGCGTTAGTGAAAATCAGAGATGATATACGCTTAGCCATAAATAACACTCAAATCACGATACTTAATCAAATGAATTAAAAAATGTAAATTTGTGCAACTACATAAAAACTATAATGTTGTAAAATCGTGACCCACTTTCACAAATATTGAATATCATGTGTTAGATGAAAGACCAATCATGTACTTTATAACGCAGAGAAAATACCAAAGGAGCTTCTTCTTTTAGCTACTTTTTTGTGTTGAAACCATAGCGATCTTTGAAGGAACTAAGAATAGGGTGTGGAACTTATACAGAACCTATAAATTCAATATGATACCCGCTTAAGGAAAGCTTGACTTGTTGTCATTGGTAAATAGAATGATGATACACTTTGGAAGAAGCTTTTGAAATGGTGTAGACGAAAGCACTTGAACTTAATGAAGTATTAGGAAACGTTCATAAGGAAGACGATCCTAAATTTTTTTTGGATTTTGAATCTCTAGAAGCGGTAAATATAATGAAATTTTGTTTTCAAATCAACTATGTACGGGAAGTAGAATTCGATTTCGATCCTTAGATTTAACAATGAATATCAAACTATGTATCGATTGAAAATAATTTTTGTTAAGGTAACATGAAATTTTTTCAAATACTTAACAAAAGATTTCGTATAGTTTTATAAAAGTGATTGGTGGTACTGTTAAAATCAAAGTCTAACCTCATTTAAATGAAACAGTAACTATCATAGTACCAAATATAGTTATAGCATTCCGCAACAGATTGTTTATAGTTGTAACCTGTGGAACATAAGTAAACATCAAATACAAATCTCTCTCAGGCTTATTCAAATTTCTGATATAAAATATACAGAATTTTTCATCTTAGAAGAGGTTTTATTGATATCAAATTTCGTTGACATTAATTAAGTAATATCAACCTGAAATATTCGATACTGGCATAGAGTCCATGATAATATCTGTTACATATTTTTTATGCTTTTAATATTTTCAAACATTATTTTTTATGAATAATAAACCTACTTGATTTTATAATATATATAACAAAATTAGAAATAATCTTTAAATAAATTTTATTAAATATCTCGAAAAATAACTAATGAAAATGCCTAATAAAAGAAAAACTTTTGAAACTTTTTGGTTTAAAAGAAACCCAGATATAGTCTATGTATTATTTCGAGGATTTATGTGTTTATGCAGCAATGATGATTCAAAAAGAAAGTTATTAAAAAATTAAAAACCTAAATTTCTATCAGTTGTGGAAATAATTGATGGAGATCAATTTTGAAAATTGCTTACACTGGCTAAATGACGCAACTGGATGTACCACATATGGGCAATCGTTAGCGTCCAAAGTATATTAGAACGTGATTGTCATAGTTTATATTTTTATTGCTATACAGAAAAGTGAAGAAAAAAATGAAATATTAAAAAACGATTAATAAAATAAATCTATGACAAAAAACATTAATATACACATTCGAAAAATTTGTGTAAAAATAAGACAAATAGTATGGCAAATATTAAAAAAAATAAGGAAAAACATCGAATAGTTTAAAATAAATGGGGCCAACTTTAAAAATTAAAACATCTGTGTTTGTTGACTTCGCCGATAAAAAAATTTAGATCCAAATAAGCAACCAAATTCTCCAAAGTTTGGCATGTTTAGACATATTGGATCTCGACACTCTATTTATGATTAATTGTAAATTTCTTATATAAATCATGTGATGGCCAAGTTCAATTACAATTCCTTGATACTTATGTAAAATGATTTTATTTAAAAAGAGAAATATTTTTTTGCATATTACTTTATCTTCTTATGTTTTTCCAGTTGATTGATAAAATTTGATATAACTTCGTCTTCATTGCCAGTACAAAATTGTTTTCCTTACGTATCCAACGGTTTAACATATAGATAATCCATTTTCCTAAGTTTTACGTGAAGTCTTAAGTTTCCGAGTCAACTTGAGGGGGTACAATATTTTCACAAGTTAATCGAAGCTATTAAAAGGCAGCTTTTCTAGAGATCAACATCGAATATCTATCTATAGTATTTAGAATTTTGTACAGTTCAATTTTTATAATTTTGCGAAGTATAATTTTTACAGACGAATAAAAATAAAACTCTATGCCGGTTTAGATCTATTCGGTAGTAGATTTTGAATTATATGGGGTTAAAAGTAGCATAAAACTTTTTGCGCAAATTTATTTATTCATTTCTCGAAAATCTCACGCCTATCTAATAGATCTCCCATGAACTCTTGGCATGTGGAAGAGATAAATGGTTATAAAACAATGGCGAATAAAACAGAAATACAAAATCATTTGAAAATGTCATATAGTAGTCTGTCTTCAATTAAAAATCTATTTCATAGACCCTTCATAAACGGCCATTAGAACAGAGAAAAATATAAAGGCTGGGGGCGTCTCGCTATGTAAAATTGAATTATTTGAGTGCACGAAAGAAAAGTGAATACTGTAAAATATTTGGGCCTGCTCTGGGCAAATGAAATAAATGTTAACATCGTCTTTTCCTGCAGCAGCCAAACGCATTAAACGCTACTGAAGGCAAAATTGAAAGGTTATCAATGTACTAATTAAATAATAAAAAAAATTCCTTTACGAGTTGAAAGGAATTATATTCGATTATGCCCACTATACAATCTTAGGGGACTAAATAATAATAATAACTAATGACCATACATTATTTAATACAAAAAATTAATAACTTTTTAACATTTTCACCAACATGAGAATATAAGTAACTTGATAGATAAATGAGATAACTGTATTTCTTTTAAGAACACTACAGACTATAAAGAAAAATAAAGTACCATTACGTTCAAGGTGGGAATACCTTATGACAAATTCTAATATCTACAGTTTTGTAATAGGTTTCAACGATATGACTGTAAAAGGTGAGGTAATTAAATACGATCACACCAATATCCCGCTCAGATAACTTTAATATACAAATGATCTGCGACCACCCTTTCCTTTCCACTTCTCTAGGTTATTGAGAAATTGTGTTAGTTAAGACCTTAATACGGAGTTCTTCCGGGAGTTAGACCTGTTTGTTTTCTTTCCCCCTTTATGTTATTTTTCTACAATAGCATACATTTATATCCCAAAATATTTTATTACATACCCGGTTATTACATATAAGTTATATGTATACATGATCAGGCTTGCTTTATAATAAGGAACATTTATTACTATTAAATAAAAATTTCAGAGCTTACTTAACTCATAGGTTTCAAAAATCTTTATTTTATCTACTCTTCTTTTGGGTAAAATATTCATTAAAAATTTTTTTAATTTTATCGCAGGAGGAAATCAAAAATGGTCCCGTTTATATCATTGTCTTCTATTTTATAAATAGCACGAATATGGAATGTCAGTATTACGAAATTTACAACTGATGTACGAAATCTGAAGGAAAAGATTTAATTAATTAATTTTTCATCATTCCTTGTTTTAAACAAAAGATAGAAAAAAAAACAAAAGAAACAAGGAATGATGAAAAAGTAATTAATAATTTATTAATATTAATTAAGTAATTATTATTTCCCTAAAAAATTCTAAAATTAAAAGTTCATATGTCGATCCAGTAAAAAAATGTACAATTTTTTTAAGTTTCATCCTTCATGATGTATTCTGCAACTATTTTAGTTTGATTCTTCATCGAGTTTTATTTTATTATACAATCCCTTATTTCTAAGAGAATTATCCTTACAGGTCATTACTACATGGTGGGCGAAACTTGACGTTGGAATACAAGCTTTTAATTGTTGTTGTATACATACGGAAAGTATTAATAATGCAACAAAATATTACTACTTTTGACTAGTGCACGGTTATCATTGCGCTATTTTTTTGTCATATATTGAAGACTGTCGTGACCAACATGGATTTATAATGTCACGGTTTATTTAATTACGTATGCAAAGAAAATACGAGTACAACTTTTATGCTATTCAAACATCAGATTAGCCTAAGTGTACTTATATATTTTTCTGAACATAAGTTAGTGCAAGTAAGGAAAGTACATATAAATGGAAACAATTTTCCTGACGGGAGCTGATTATATGATATTTATATTCATTTAATTTATTTAAGTTAAGTTTGCAATTATGAACTCTGGGAGATGGGTTAATAGAAATATGATTGAAGGAATATATATGAACGATATTAATAATATTGCCTTATTTATTTACATACGATGATACAGAAAATACGGGAGTTGAAATTTATATCTTCTTTTTTATTACTTTATGGGTAAAGAGAAATATGATTGAAGGGAATATTAATAAACGATTTTAATAACATTGCCTTATTTATTTATATACGATGATAAAGTTAACGTGGGAATTGAAATTTAAAATGTTCTTCTCTACTACTTTTACTGATGAAAGTAATAACTTTTAAAATGGGTTGAAGCGATTCAACTATATTTCACTATTATTCTGTTTTCTGTAGCATCACTGTTAGTGTGTCAAATAGATTAGATCCATTTATATGGACTAGTGGTCGCCCAGTGGTCGAAATTCGACCATAATAAATTTAAATTATAAGTTATTTAATAAAAATTATTAAAATATAATGCTCAAACATTATTAAGGTTCTATTGTCAAAGACGCTGTTATTTTCCTATTTAAAAAAAATAAATTATATGGAATCCAAAAATGAGAAAAATAAAGAATACCTATTTTAAAAAAAATTTATTGAAACAGAACATGCTGTAAGATGATGCGAATAAACGTAAATAAACGTCCTTGACCGTTATATTCGGAAATATAAAACTTTAAACCATCGAATGAACGGACTCTACTTGCTGCGACATACAATTGCCCAGGTGTGAAAACTGGCCGATTCAATAAAATTCCAAACTTTTGGAATGTTTGTCCTTGCAACTTATTTATTGTCATCGCAAATGCAGGAAATATTATATTATAGGAAATTGCGTTCTTTGAAAGTTAAATGGTAAAATAGTTCCAGAGTACGTTAAATTTATACGTGGAATCAAAATTCTCTTACTGCGTGCGGTCCCAGTTAAAACTTTGCAATCTATTGAATTTCGATGCATAAATTTGATGCGCATTCCTGTTCCATTGACTAATGCGTCCTTAGTATTGAAGTTTCTGATCAATAAAACTATGCAATTAACTTTCAATACTAACTTATGCGGTGGTAAACCACTAATACACAAAGAATTTAAAAACTCTACTGGATTGTTATTGATGTCATTGTCATTATCACAAATTATTTTATCATAGCTATGATATGTTCGCTGTTCACCAGGAATTTGATTAAGTATATCAGTATTAATCAAAGTACAATCGTCATTTGTAGGTACTAAAATAACAGAGTTCAATATATTTTCTGAGAGTATGTTATTGGAAATATTTCCACACACTCATCAATAATATTGTTTTATTGTCTATTAATTGATGAGGTATTTCAATAACATTTTTACTAAACTGAGGGAACTGTGGGGCCTCATCATTACCAATTTTTTTCAAAAATTCTACAAATTCTATTTCATTTGGTAAAGCTCTCATATTTCGAGTAAATGTAACTTTATGAAAATTAGGAAATTCATGCCAACTTGTAACACAATTTTCAATTAAAGTTCCACGTGATCCATGTGGGATTACTGGTAAGATTTGCCAAAAATCACCGCACAGAAGTATAGTTTTTCCTCCAAACACTCTATGTTTATCGTTTTCATCACATAGATCACGCAATAATCTATCTATGATTTTCAACACTTGCAAAGGACACATAGAAACTTCATCAATAATTATCAATGATGATGAATTTATGAAACAACCGTAGCTACTATTTGCAGTAATATTTGATACAGAATTTTCTAAAATGGGTATAGAAAATTTAAACACATTGTGTAAAGTCCTACCTCCAAGTAATAAAGTTGAAGCTATGCCACTGAACGCAGTTCGAAAACAACGAAGATTAAGCGAATTTAATTTGTGAATTAATGCTGTTTGAATTAATGTTTTGCCACAACCAGCGTGAGCGGTTAAACAAAAAACATTGGATCCAGTATCATGATACAAAATGTCACGAATAACTTGATCAGAGATTACGCTGTTCAATATTTGCACTTTCATAATACTCACAAAACAGCATCTCTTGTTCTATTATATCAATAGTTTTCCTTCTTCTGTTCTCTGCGAGTATGTGGGAACTGTAAACCAAGAATTTGACAGGACAAATGTAATTCTTTTGATTTATTTAAACATTCCCGCCATTGATTATCATTTGAAGCTTTTCTGCGAGCATGGCACGCTTCAACAAAAGAAGGGTATAAAAATTCATTGTATGTTCTAACATCCTCGAATGATTTCGGACCACAGATATGTAATGAAAGCAATCGTAAGTAAAAAAGTTCGATATCTTTTGGTGACAGTACATTTATCCTTGTAATGATTTTATCACCTCCACGGCTTCTCTTCTTCCATTTATTTCGGGAATCTTCCCACACATAATGCATAGGAATTTCAATATATTTATACTCTCGTGCTGATGGATCTGATCGATTCAACTCAAAAAATTCTAATAATTTTGTTTGTCTTTCATTATCAATTACTTGATGTTGTTGCCCTTCTCGGAAGTATACATTCTGTCGACGCGATAAATGAATATCAAGTCTGATTATAGTATATGACTGAAAATGCATTGGTAATTCATAGATGCGCCATATGGCTTCTGGTGATCCGACATAACGACAAATTAAAAAATTGGTAACTTCATTAATTTCTATATTTTGACCTTGTTCATTTCCACCAGACTCTAGTTCAACAGATGCACTGTCATAGCTTTTATACACATATTTATGAATGTATTTGACACTTTTGACTGTAGTACATACTTCAACATTTATATGGCAATTAAATTTAGCAAGTAAATATGGATTGTATGGTACAACATATCGATTGTCAAGGCAACTAACACGAACTTCTGAATTAATACGTCTTCTGTATAATGAATACCCATTTAACGATTCACGTGTAGTTTCATTAAATCGTTTTGGATACTCTTTTATACATTTTCCATCTCTCATACGTAGAGAATTAGGATTAAGTACTCCGCATGGACCATGCATCATATGTTTTACAACATATTTATGTAATGTGGGATGTGTTTCAATGTGAGGAATCTCCGCAGATACAACTTTATCAATATCTATAGCATTAACAATTTTATCTTGCTCATTTAAAGTGAGTAAAATGGGAGCATGAGGCAATCCTCTTTTTTAAAATTCAATTGTATAAATGAGTGCTTCAACTTTACCAAAGATATTATTTTGTATATGGCCCTCTATGAATGCTTTCAACTTTGACTTGAATACACACACAATAATATCAGGTCTAAAATTAGCAGCTTTACCTACACCAATGTTGTTAACTATTTCTGGCCAACTTGGATTGCAAGTCATTGTAATAAATAAAGACGGTTTTCCGAAATGTACAATTGACATTTTATCTAAATAATTCTGATACATATGTTTTGGAGATCCATTGAATGAAGATGGTAAAATTACTCTACGACCAACATTCCTGGCATTCATGTTCAATTCTAAGTAGTCTGTTAAATTGTTGTAAATTTCTGAACTAAAAATTGTTTGATTTTGTCGAATGAAATGTAATCGTGAGCCCTCTATTCTCACATACATATCAACTATCCACTGCAGAAACAATTTTTGCGAATGGTATAACATGCTGAAATCATCTCCAATTGCAAGTCGACAGGCTGCATACTGAAGCACGGTTAATTTATTTCTGGGTACTCTTGAATTAGATGTAGTTGGTGCATTATGTGCAATATTGATATGCCACCCAGTATCACCGTTGGGAAAAAGTAGTGGGTACGCTAAAGGATCTAATGATGAATCCAGAACTGAGATATTTTTAATTACACCATTAACTTTTGAAAAAGAAATCATATTTTGTTCAAAAGGTGGCTGACCATCAACTGTATTAAATATTATGGCTACACCAGTTTGAACTGCATCATTGAAGCTGCGTAGATCCAAATCATGATTTGCTTTAATGAGCATACAAATATATTCATTTTGATTCTCGACTCTCTGACAATGATCTTTCATTGCAATGAATGATCGCACAAAAAGATTACTGCGTTCCAATTGCAGAGAAATTTCTCGCATTATGGTGTTGTTACATGTTTGATTAAAACGTTCTTGTAATCTATAATTGATAGCAGTGCCAACATCATAAAACTATAATTACGCATAACATGGTGAGCGACCATATGCAGCAGTCATTGGACCTGATCTGTGATAAAAAACATCATGTATTTTGAAATGATACACTCCACTTGTAACTGTCTCAGAAACTTTGGCTTCTGAGCTAACCATAGCAAAACATGAATTATATTTCCGAATATTATCAAAATAATTTTTCGACTCATTTTTTGTTAAAGGTTCATTATAAGTAGGTCCATCATACAATGATTTGAAATATTCATTTTGACTTAATGATGGTAATATTGCTTTACCTTTATGACAACACGAAGTGAATGCAGTTCTGTCGCCTAAAGTCATTTCAGATTCAAAATGTTTCGCATTGCAAAACCTGCATTGTAAATCCATTAATCCACAATCATAACTATGAAAAAGTCCTGGAATTATATTTAGTGCACATTTATATGTATCTCTAAAAATTACTTCTTCATTTGTAAACTATTAATATTATATAAATTTGCGTTTGGTCTATTAATATGTGTATGCGAAACAAACTATGAATATGACATTATCATAATTATGATTATTTCTGACATTCAGTAAGACTATGGACAAATAATATTAATCTCAGTTTGACCATAGACTTCAACCATAAACAAAATAGATGTACTATTTTGTGTGTGTGTCGAACGCATGTATTTCAAATAAAAATCTATATATCTCCTTCTATGTAAAAATATTAGCTTTCAGCACTCTTCTCCATATAAACTTTAACTGTGTCGAATTTCATACTCCTCCGGACGCGTAATTTTCGTAAAAAGGAGTATAAAGGTTTTGCTTCGCATATTAATAATTTGGTTATTATTAACCTTTAAATTATGGCTATTATTAACCTTTATAAAATTTAAAATATTTTATTAAATCGTAATAACTCTAATTTCGGATAAAAGTAAATTTTTTTACAACTATATATGGGAAAATAACAAAGTTAAAGGACAATAACTTAGAAACTGTCTGGCAGATAAACTACAATGGAAAGCCAGCGGAAAAATAAAATTATGGACAACCCATATGTCAATATGTGTGTATATATACATGTGTGTGTGTTTGTGTGTCAAACGTATGGTAGTATGTGTAATGTTTTTTTTATTAATTTAATGTGTTTCTAATGCATTATTATATAAACATTTTAGCTTTCAGTACTCCTCCATACAAACTTTAACTGTGCCGAATTTCATACTCCTCCGTCCGCGTAATTTTCATAAAAGAGGTACAACGTTTTTGCTTCACCTATTAATATTATGATTATTATTAATAATGTTACATTAAACGATAACAACTGTAATTCTAGATAAAAGATCAAATTTTTTACTATTATATATGATAAAATAACAAAGTTGAATCACAATAACTTGCGAACTGTCTGGCAGATAAACTACAATGAAAATCCAGCGGAAAAATAAAACTATATACTACTTATATGTCAATTGTATGTATGTACATGTGTGTGTCAAATGCATGGTAGTGTATGTAATGTTTTATTTATTGTTTTAATGTACTTTATAAGCATTATTACTTAAAAATATTAGCGTTCTGCACTTCTCCTACATATAAACTATAAGTATGCCAAATTTCATACTCCTCCGTCCGCGCAAAATACTGCGTCTTGCCATCATTATTACGCTCATAGAAATATACATATTACGAAAATATTTTATATGATTGACATTTTAATTTGATTTGAACTGGATTAAATTTTACATTAGCTGTGTGGACATAAAGTTCCTTATCTTTAAAATATCGTTACTAAGTAAAGACCTATGTTAACAACGTTCACAGATACACGTGCAAATTTTTATTATGAATTTTTTTAAACATAAAAAATTACGCATACTTTAAAAAGATCATTACGAGAAGTGATGTGGTACAGAACACATAATTAGGATTAGTTACTATACCTCTTTCTAAGTTTGGGGTTCCATTCTAATTTTGATACCAAATTATCACGGAATTTTGTATTTTGTTTATGTTAATCTTTATGCGAATGAAATGTCATGTTTTAAGGAAGTTAGTCCATGGGTCAGAATAGATCAGCGCGTGACTTACGGAATTGTAGAAGCATGGAAAATACTGTGGTTATTAGGTTCTCGATGAATAAAAAATTAAAAATCTAGTTTTCTTATTAAAATCAATAATTTCGCATATCTGATTCAAATATGTTAAAAATAAACAATGACTTAACGCCAATCTAAGCATAAATCGTGTTAAAAGTTAAAGGACAAGTCGTCTAAGAGGCTTCTATGGCTTCCTCACCACCCTTAAAGGATGAAGTTTCTAGTAAAAGATGTTTAGAGTTTTCAATTTTAGACCTAAAAATTTACACCCTTGTATAAATAAAAAACAAAAAGAAATTTTTGTACTGGTTTTCATATATAAATTATTAAATATCTCAATTAAATCTGAGTTTGCATTAAGTAAGAAGCAGTGATGAAACTTTACAAGTAGTTATATATCAATAAAAATATCATTGTTTTAGAAAGATAGTGCCTCGATTTTGATAAAAAATTAAACAACCTCTTAGGGTCTTTGGAAATATGAAGTATATCAAAAATCGATTCTAGATAAGGTATAGCAAGTTCATTATTTTCGTATTAAAATTCAAACTTATTAGACATTGGTTCACATTTTAACTCACGTAACAATCATTGCATTGCCATTGAATTATTAACACGTCGGAGGAAATAAGTTAAAGCTACTTAAAAAAAAACTTCTCAAGATCAAATAGAACTCTTATAGGAAGATTCTATGATAATTTAGGTATTTATAATCATTTAACGATACAAAGTATTTTGCTTAAAATATTTAAAAAAAAATTATTTTTAGACGGTAATATATTGCTAACCATTCTTTTTACAGACATATTTGAGAGAATGTGTAATTATACATAGATGCTAAAAACTTTCCACTTTTCTGATTTGTAGTACTGTGGATTGACGAAAAATCGTCGATCATCAGTGAGAAACAAAATTGTAGAAATAAAGAAAATATACGGTTTCCATACCTTTTTTTGCATAAACGAAAAAAACTAAATATTTACAGCAAAGTAAAGAGTTAAGTCGCAATACATGATAATAATTTTGACTTGAATAAACTTGACATCTCCAATCATTGCGGAGAAAAAGGACTTTAAACGAGGGACAAATTTCTGAAAGAAAAACGAAGTAATCCTAGAAGGGTTCTTTTTCATTTTGAGAGATGGATTGCTAAAACTAAATTTGGTATAAAATATTACTGCAAAAATAAATATGTTGTATTATAATTAATATTTTATAAAATAAAATATAACGGAGGTATTACGAATGAAGGTATTCCAGTAAAAAATAATTTATTAAATATATACAATTTTCATAATCTGAAGTCGATAAACAAAGATACTTAAAAAGTAATGCTAACATCGTACCATTTATAATGAGAATTACGATAAAGTTTTTTGTACTTATTAAAAAAAAGTATTTTTTACTTCAAATACAAAACTAAAAAATTGCTCGTATTTCAATAAACCAATGAATATTTTAATTAAGAAAATTGTAACAGCTTTCTTAGAACTTTCATTTAAATATAATAATCATCTTATAAACATGTCAGTTAACAATATGCTGAGAGAAGCTATTGAGGACAGATTAAACCGATTCACCGATTTAACCGATCTTATGTAATGTTTAAAGGTATATACTTATATACGTTAACTAACCTATAGGGAAAAACTGACGAAGTCACCATCTTACTAGATGATATACCGATATACAAAGCTAATGAAAGGCGAACCAGTGTAAAAAGTAAAGGTTCCTATAAAACAAGTCTGTTCACGTTTCTGGGGTATAGCGCTCGCGATTAACCTCATAGTATCAGACAATCCTCGTCAAGTAAAAACTTGGAATTGAAGAGACAAGGATAGTCACCATCTAACTAGAATTAAAATCCTGTTTGTCAGGAATTTAATGTGCTCAAAGGAGGAAGTTATAGCAGCGAAACATTTAGGAGTTTGATTATTTTCTGTCTCCGTAATAAGATCAGTTAATAAAATTTTGTCACCGAACCTACACAAGTCTGCAAAATTTTAAATAAATTAATTGATGGGAAGTCGGTGAATATTTAATTTCAAAATTTGTCAGTTAGACAGCTGTGAAACTAAATAAAATCATACTTTTGAGGCAGAAGAAGGGTAATAGAGTGAGTACAACTAAGAAAAATATAATTTTTTTACCTATTTTTAAGATCATACAAAGAAAAATTATTTGTTTTGCAAATATTTTATTACCCAATAGCGTAGTTAGAGAAAAACACATTTAAAAAAGGAATAGTTATATTTAAGTATGGGGAGTGGGTAAATTTTCCGAACCTAAATCTAGACCGTATGTGAACAGAAAGTATATCTGAAAGTAAGATATGAGGGTTTGTTTGGATTATTTATATTATGACGTAAGTGATCAAAATAGTGATTTCCCTGATCATTAAGCGCCATCCATAATAGTTTAGAATCCAAGCCATCCATAATAGTTTAAAACGAGAATAGTTTTCTAAATTTCAAACAGCATAAGTATTTAATTAACTGAGAAAAGCAATAAAAGTAATTGAAGGAAAATTATTTCTTTTCGAAAAGGGTGGACTTTTGAAAACATTTTGTGGACTTTTTTTCTTCTGAGAATAATTTCACCTGTATAGTTCACTAAGATTTGATTCTATGAATAGGCCCAACTAATAACTGCTGTTACAAAGAAACTTTTTCGATAATTACAATAAATTATGATGAGAAGGATTCCAGTCAAAAGTTCATTTTTAGGTCAATATAGATATATTAGATAGCTTATGTATTAAAGTCAAAATTGCAAGGCCTACAAATTTAAAGAACCTACTGATTTTAAGAGTCATTATACACACAAACTTGCCTAGTTGTTAGGTAATTATACCAATGAATATCTTTCATGGATATTTTCATTAAAATTATAAAAGAAAGAAAAACGAAGCACCATCTAGTGCATAATTAGGCACTAAATCAATTTATTCGTATAGATGTCAATTATTTTAGTGAATTGTATAATATAAATAATATTTCACAAAAGCTTGCTATGTATCACTGATTTTAATAATAAACTTCCTTGTCTAAATTATCAGAAATACAAATGTAAATTACTATTAAAGTTGGAAGTAAAGAGGCTGGCTATCAGTGTTTCCTTATTAAATTTCTCTAAGGTGATAGAAATACAACCCAATTTAACACCAGATTTGAAGAGTTCAGAAATATTTTGTTTATAAAAAAAATTTCCAATTGAGCATAATGAAGTAAAAGGCTTTGATTGAAGACAATATCGACGGTATAAAAATAACAAATACGATTTCATTATCAAAAGTAACTGAAATTATTTCATCTACTTTAATAATGAAATCGTATACGTCTTCACTAGTGATCGCGATGTAGTTTTTCTCTTCAAATGAAATGAGCTAGCAACGATAATTGAAAAAAAGTGAGCGTCGAGCAAACAAATATAATAATAAGTTTATCTCAAAATGTTTGATTTCTCGCCGGACTGGCACATTAGATATTATTGAGGTTTTCAAATTAAGAGAAATATTATATTATAATAAAAAAGCCATTTAAAGTTGCATGATCAATAATTTTATTTCCATAAATTGAATGCTTTGCATTTTTGACTATAAATAACAAGTGAAATCGTACTAGCTACAATATTTATTTAGTAAAAAGTGTCACAAAGTATTGGTATAAAATTATTTTTACTTTAGATAAGAACAGTATTAGACAGAATGTTTATCAGTATATGACAAATATTATTACTTCAAATTATAAAATATGAATATTATGCTAACCTATTTGTGAAATATGATGTACCATATATAATTAGAATTTAGATAATAATAAGTTTAAGACTGACAAGCACATTTTAGTTACTACGGAGATCAGATTCTAGTTAAAAATGAGTTCTGTTATAAGCAATGTAAAACTTAGTGAGGTGTATAATATTTTGTACTTGCGTTAATAACATAAATACCAGTGTAATTAAAAGTGCATGATTTCAAAATTTGCATATATATTTAATTTTTATGTAATATTCATAAATTTGCAGTAGTACTTAAATTTTAGTGTTGGATGTAAATTTAGAAATAATATAATCTAATAAACCGAAATGACCAATCTAAATAAATGGAAAAAATTAATTTTCGATCATATAAATGTTTAAAAATGAAAATTACAATTACCGTAATCAGATTTTTAACCACGTTTATTGCAAATCCGCGATTGTTTAACATAAAAACCATCGAGTATAAAATCATTTAACTACGCACCATCTACTTTATTTGACATTAATAACTCATTACAGGCCTAGTTTACCAGAAAATTTTAACGAAAATGTGAAATTAATATATAATTGTAAATCAGTATCTGGATTGATTACGGTGTCGATCATGCAATTTGGTCAATATGGCAACTTCTTCAAATTATGTTTGACATCAGCGTAAGGGCAGTGTACGCTCCTTTTAAAATCTGAAAATAGAATTTGATGTAAATGAGTACCAATGAGTATTTAGTACGAATGAGTGCCAACATTAAGATTTGTCTCACAAAGATCATGTAAAACTTTTTGTTGAATATCAAGTTTCCTATTGAGTCTGTAAGACTAAAACAACTTTGAATTTCAGAGCATGGTAATGTTTACCTCGTTTATGTGTTGATTGATTTTCTATTAAAATTAGCTTTTATAAAATTAGTGTAGGCATTGTTTCATAAGCTGGTAACCTAATAATGTAAGAACTACAAATAAATAGACTAATTTATATTGACATAATGTGACATTTGTTATTCGAGATTAATCAATCAAGAGAAAAAAATATAATGTAAGCATTACAGATGTGTAAAATCTTGTACACATTTTTCCACCCTCTTTTCTCAGTAGTTTCGTCTAGATTTATTTACAATAATGTTCCTCACTACTTCATTTCTTCTCGGCCGAAGAAAAATTCAGCCATACAAATAAATTTATGAAATACATTGAGAAACTGGTTCTAATTTTTTAAACATCTTGAGAAAGCTAACATTTAAGAATAAAATATTAAGGAAGGACTGCTGGAAATTAATATGTAAATAAATAAAATTATTTTACTTTGATGAAAAGCTCAAACAACCTGTTAAACTTATTATGACTCAGAAGTTAGAAGATCAATAAAGTATTAAGGCTTTTTAATTTCGAAGGAAATAATTTTAAGAAAAACTGACAAAAAATATTTTGAGAAGAACGGTAATGCTAAATTGTGACATAATTTTTAAATATTGATCATTTTTTATACGGAAATGAAAGAGACAGGTAAGATTGCTCTACATCTATCGTTAATTTTAGGAGTTTACTAATTTTTAAAAGAAATTTTATGTTTTTCCACACTGAGTCTGATTTAATCTATATTTTCCTGCTATTTCACGAAAACTCTTTCATTTAATAATCCTACAGAATTATAAGACTTACTTATTTATTTACTTCTAGTAGTCATGTAAAATATTTTACTGTTCTTCCTTTTTTTAAAAGTGACTCATTTTTTATTCCAAATTTTATTTAATTTAATTTTATGCTTAAATTTTATAAAACAATCTGAAACCCATGTCCAAAATAATTTCGAAAATATAATCAAATATTCCACATATAGAAATTAATATCTGTAGGCCCATTTAAAATATTGAAAGAGGTATCTTGCAGCATCGAAGTAACTTTATTATAATTTTTATTTTTTTGTTATAGTTAGTTACTTTATACTTATTTATTGTTTATTGTCTTTGTTAATTAAAGAAAAGTTAAAGCATTTAAACTAACCGAAATAAAAGTTTTTATTGTTACTGGAAAAACGCCCAGTGCAGAATATTCGACTGGATCTTGAGATATTTGCATGATCCATGCTAATTGACGCTTCATTGATGGTGTTGCTAGATACCAATTGCTCATGTAGATGCCGTTAGCCACTAAGGATGCCTATAATATAAGAATATTCCGAACACTTTTTTGTATTAAGAGTTTTGGTTCAGAGAGAATTTTCAGGTACGAGTAGATAAATTTCAATAGTGTAACATAAAAGAGTATTGAATCCTTTTATTTCATTGCATGAATATGTAATCCCAAGCAAAAATACGTGGACATACATACACAGGAAAAGGTGTGCCTATTTGCGCTTGCATTCTATTTTTTAATACTGACAAAGTTACAAATTAATCCAATGAGCAATGTTGAAGGAATGACGGTTTATTTTTTCCTTTGCTCAAAAATAATGCTTTTAATTTTTTTTCCATTTTTATTATTTCTTTCAATTTTTTAGGTTACAATTCGTTATATTTATATAAAAACACCCGCATTTATTTTGACAGTATGGATAAAACTGCAAACAAAAATTAATTTAAGATGAATTATAAACCCCGTTTTAAGTACGTGCCTAACAAGGTGTGTGATGCAACTGTAACATGGAACTTTATTTACATTTTTCTTATATTTTACGAATAGTGGTAGATCCAATATCAGGAATAGTGGAATGCACACTATAATTCCTAATAATCAAATGATATAGCTATTGGTTTTTTTAATTTTATACTGTGAACGCCCTTTTTTATTGAAACGCATTAATAACAATATTTACTTTGTTATTTCAGCATAAACATTGCAGGAATTTTGATATTCCACAAAATATTCTAATTTCGCAGAAAAATGATTAATTTGATTTCACTATCGCGATCAAACTTAGCACAAAATAGCTTAGATCCGTATTTTGCTTCATTTGGTTTATAGTCAAAATTGGCCAAAGTTATTTGGAAAGCCGTTGAAATCAAAAAAATCCTAAAAATACATTTTATCATAGAAAATCGGACAATATTTGTTGTGATAAAAATATTTAAATGTCTCCAGTTTTTTTCAAAGAGATTTTTTTATCAATTATTGCAAAAAGGAAAAAAAACAAGAAATCTCTTTGAACTTTTAGGCCCATATGCTTACAACTTGCTACATTATTTCATTAAGTGAAAAAATTGGTTGTACTAAGATGTGCATTCTTTGATTAAATGTAATTATACAATTAACTCGTATTTAATATATATATATATATATATATATATATATATGTATATATATATATATATATATATATATATATATACATACATATTTATTTATTTATATATATATATATATAAATATATATATATATATATATATATATATATTGTGGGAAGTAAACAGACTATCTTAACTAGATACGCGGATAACGTCGTAACACACTACCGAATTTATACCAGAAAATGGGGCTGCGTTATTTATGCAATAAAATTTAATTTAAACTTTTTTACAAATCAAAGTTCAATTGGAAAATATATTTTTTTCACATTATTATTGTTCCTTCTTTGTTTGCAAAAAAATATTGTAATAAAAAATATGAAATTCACTTTTCTGAATACCATACTCTATTTTTAAAATAGATTGATTTTGCTACGAAATATTCTGTAAAACACTATAACTGGCAATATTTTATTGTATAAAATGCACATTAAACATTTCTTAATGAAACATCAATGCTAGAATTAAAAAGACGGATGGAAGAAATTTCCACTTGATAACAAAAATTCATTCATTGATAATAATTTACAAATGCTAGAAACTTACTCGTTCAGTTGTAATGTCTGCGCATCTTACCATCATGTAGAGCTGGTATATAAGGAATATCAGGTATGCAGTGTGGCCAACTGCGCCAACATATTCCTTTTGCGATTTGAACGTCTAAATATGAAAAAGTAACGAGTAAATAACCATTAAAAAAAATAAAAATTGATTTTTATAAGCATGATGGAAACATGAACGTTTTTTACTGAAACTATTTCAATCAGACAAAGATTATTTCGAAAATCCGATGAAGTAATCGTGTCTCATGTTAAGTCTCCTTAAATATCTTTTTTCGATCTTTATTCCAATCTCAAGAGGTTTCCATTTTTTTATCAGAAACTCCTTACAATGACTTGAAAACATTCTAGATCCATTTTTATTCAGTTGTAGCCTAATGAAAATAGAAATAAATATTTGCGATTTATGCTTAGATTATCTGAATATGTCAAACCCAAAATGACAGTGTACATTTAGAGTTGCTTATTTCTTGACAATTATTTAAAAACTAGAAAATAGATAATATATAGTAGTGGCATATTCTGAAATGGGTAACGTGAGATGAAATATCATTAAATTATTAACACGGACAATAAACAACCATCTGAGTTACTTTCAAAGCTTTATTTCTTCCTAGATCCATGATTATTGAAAAGAAAATTAATTTCTTAAAAATTGGTTTATCAAAGAGCCTGCTTTTATTACGTGTGTGTTTAATGAAATATAGTCACATTTGTATGTTTATTTGAAATCGTCGGAAAATTGATTTTGTTTAAATATTATAAGAATTTATAGAAATAATATTGAAATAATATATCAAAATTGATTAATATTTTATAATTTCATACTACGTGCAAATGTATGACAAAATATCACTGGAAACTACTAGTTTCATTACGAAAGATATTTAGGAGATTTCTGGTACATATGTTAAATAAAACCAACTTGACCATTCCATTTTTTGTAATTGTAAATTTTAAATTTTCTGAATTTACCTGTAAAACTAGGAACATGCAAAAGCAAAGAGGAGTACAACTCCCTATAATCTGTAGCATGAAGACTCCACTGAACACCTTCTGCAAGTCTTTCGAACACCTGCAACAAATTCGATTTTATGTATAATTTCTATCACGTTATGACATTATACGTAATATTTATTTCTATGTTGTTATTATATCGCGTTTATATATTAATAGTACAGTGAATATATTTATAACTCAAAAAGAACGTTTATGTTTGGACAAATTCTTTGTTAAGGATTGATATTTACTTGAATACAAAACAATGAACTCTAACAATTTTTAACACGAAAAAGAGAAAGTAAAATAAATACCGGGTAAAGAAATATTTATACTCTGTGAGGAATAAATAAGCTAATTGAATAGGAAAAAACGTAAAAAAATAACTATCCTTGAATTGAATATATTTGGCGTTAATTTTGTAGAAATTCCTTATTGACAAGTAAACGAAACTACGTGATGTATTATTTCTACTTCCTTTAAGTTCTTTACCACGACTTCAGTGACAAGGAAAATATGGAAAAATGGTGACCGATGTCAATCTCTCCAAATCAAGAGATTGCATCCTGTCTTTTGTATACCGTGTCACTATTCGGAAACGTGTGTTCTGAATAGATCAATAATTTTTTTTATTTGGCATCGATTACAATTAATTTAATTAACTTAAACATTTAACGATGTACAGTTGTGCATAAGATAATTTCAACAGAAAATATTTAGTAATTTAAATTAAATGTTAATGTTGTAATAATATGTTTATACGTAGTGTTTTTCTATTTGAAAAATATTCCTTTTACGGACACTTGTTTTATTTCGTTTTGTATTGAAATGTACTAGGGGCTCTATCCCATCGCGTCATGCAAATCACGGATTTTGCCGTTCATGAATGATACTATTTATATTATATATATATATATATATATATATATATATATATATATCTATATATATATATATATATATATATATATATATACCTATATATTGATCAAAAGTTTATTTGTTTTGTTACATAGCAACAACGGCAGATGTTCGAGATGTAATTTATTCACCGTTGCCTTGTCATCCCACCAAACTCGATACTGGCAATGATTTTTATGGAAAGAATGCACTCCAGAGGATAAATTAGAAGACATTTTAGAAGACATTTTCTTCAGATAAAAGACATTAAAGAAAGGGGGTTGGCCAATTTTCCAAGAATAAATCCACGATTACCAATTAGATGAGTTTCAAGATTCCAGGGTCCAGATATATTGTTTATAGTCAGTAGAGTATTCAAAAACAAAAGTTTTTATTCAAAAAATGGTTAGAGATGTTATGTCACCCACATTAGACGTACAAAATTGCTAAAAAAAACTTACGTTAAAATTAGGCGATGGAAATCGACAGCTCTTTTTAATTCTGTATCTGAAGTGACAACATTATCTTGCCTTTCGCAGTCAGCGACGACATTATCATCAACAAAATCTTGCTTGCTAGCGGAAAAGTTGATATTTGCAAACAAATCGGCTGTAGCTTCGAATTGCCTTCCGATATGAGTCAAAAGCGACGATGTCAGTATGTCGAAACACATAAGACAGTATCCGTGATACGTCAATGAGATTGTAAGAGCTATTCGTATCATGCCAAATCTACAAATGAAAAATATAATTAAGTTCAACATTTTAAGATATTTAAATACTTATCTTAAACTATGCAATTTATGTCTCATGTATAATTGTTTAGTTATAATGATTGTATATATTTTATATACATGTGGGCAATATTTCAATTACATCAATGGGAAAAATACGTTGTAATGATAATTGTAATACAGAGTGTCCAGTGGCAGATTTCAATGTTTGAAAAATTGTGAAAAAAAAACCACACCTCTAATACAAAGTAGGTTTATTTTAACTTTATAACAACAAATGCGGATTTCATTTTTTAAAAACCACGTTTTCCAAATGGCGGCCATCGAGTCTGACACACTTTTCGGGTCTAGCACGCATGTTTTCAAAAACGTGTTTGCAGAGCGACTGGGGTATCCTACTGACATCGGCTCAAATATTTTCTTTAAGTTGTGTCACAGTGCTTGAATTTGTTTTGTAGACAACGGATTTTAAGTATCCCCATAATAAAAAGTCACATGGACTTAAATCGGGTGACCTAGGTGGCTACGGTATCGTTTCGGGATATATTTTTTCGGGAAATAACTGCCGCACTGCATTCATGGACACCTTAGCAGTGTGAGCTGTGACCCCGTCCTGCTGGAACTACGTGTTTTGGTTGAAGGATGAACTATTCAATAGTTCTACTCTGAAAAAGTCATTTGACATCTGGGCATATCTCTTCGAATTCACAGTTACAGTTTGGCCACGTTGATTTTCAAAGAAATAAGGCCCTATGATTGCAGATGCAGACATGGCACACCAGACTGTTACTTTGGGCTTATGTAAAGGCTCTTGATGCATTTGTCTTGGGTTGTGGACATGCCAGTAACGAAAGTACTGCTTATTCACGTATCCTTCAATGTGAAAGTGAGCTTCGTCACTATAGAATATGCGAATATGCAAAGAATTGCAGTACGAAATCTCCGCGTAAGTTTTTCTTAATTCAAAGTCAGAATGGTGTAAATCTTGAAGAATTTGAATTTTATATGGATGGAACTTGAGCTTTTTTTGCATTGTTACCTGTAAAGTTGATTTCGGAATTCCGAATATCAATGAACGTATACGAAGTGATAAACGGGGATTTTCAACGACAGAAACCATAACACGCTCGACATATTCATCTGTGGCTACCAACGGTGTAGGTCCTGGCTTGGGCCTATTTAATGTTGATCCTGTAGCTCTAAACCTTGCTACCCATGACTGAATGAGGTTGATCGATGGTCCATCACGTAATCGACGAATACTGTAACGATTATTAAATCGACGGCGTGCTACAGACATCGAAAATCCACTCGAAATGTACGCTTTGACGGAAAAAGCGTGGTGCTATCCACTCCACTGTTCCATGGCTACTAAAACATCCGCACCGCTTGCGCATCTAACGACGCCTCCCGCGCCCCTCTTATATGTTTTTTTAGAAATTATGTTTGTTCAAACTTTGAAATCTGCCACTGGACACCTGTAAATTCGTCGCTATCATAGTCACAACCTACATTTACCCCACTTTTTTCATTAATTAGCTAACAAAGGAGATAAAGGGATAATAAGTGCCACTAGATGTTACTTAAATAAAAAGCTAAAATCTAATTAATAGACATTGCCATAAAATAAGCCGTAGCTTACTTTTAAAATCTATATTAGACACATGTTATTTTAAAATAAAAGATTCATTATTGTTCTCATTCGTAAATATGAAGTAATTTAGTGCGAATATTTTCAAATTATTGGATAATTTATGTGTCAAAAACGAGAAATTAAGCACCTTGGATTCGAATAATATATGGATACTAGTCTGAAAAAATGCATTAGGATATATTAAATTAGTTACAAATATAAATATTAATTCTTCCCAACATATTTAATATTGTTCAGTATTTTGCAGGTTTAAGTTTATGGTCAGTAATAAAGAATTGTATTTATGTAGAAATAATACTAAGTTTTCTAGTAAATTTTAGATTAACCTACGGTGAATTATTCTTGTTTCATATTTTTTCTTCAGCAACTTAAAAGATAGGAGAAGAAATCATATTTTATATGAACATTTAATATAATATGTTTAGAAATTCTTAACAGAAAGAAACAATTTTATAACTTGCTCTTTTAATAAACAACTTACACAATATTTAAAACAAAAAGTAAATTGAGTAATTCATTTGTTCTCCAATTTCATATTAATAATTTTAGATATTAACTCTTAAAATATTTCCGGATTAATATATGCTTTTACAATTAGGCAAAATTGAAGTTTCAATATCAAATGGTTTCTCTAAAAAAAATTGTAAACCTAACTAGACGTATCTCTAGAACTAATAAAACTCTCTCGGTGAATTGTTTGTTATTCCTTATCCATGGAAGTTAGAAATGAGATCAATATAACTATTCATTTATTTAAATTTTTCACAAAAGAAAAAGTTCGATAAAAGTGCGGATATTTTTAAATTAAAAAATTAATTTTTTTTTATATAAAATGAATAAACTGAGAGAGATTTTTGCGATAAAGAATCGATAAATTATATAAATTTTCATTGAAATACACATAACGTATCAATCCATAACGCTGAAATGAGTTCTCAATGTAAAAGTAAAGATTTCCCTCATTTGAGGTAAAATAATATTCTTAATTTACCTTGACACTTTTTGGAACGCTCTCTTCAAAACTTTAATTTTGCCGAAGATGTACTTTCAAAATGTCTTAATGGAACTCAGATACTACTGTATCAACGTAAGTAATTATAATCTGTTATCACAAAAATATTATTTAGAATTGAACAAATTCAGGTTAAATGTGGACAAACTATTAGCGCGAAATGTGCATTACGAAATATGTTACAAATAATAAAAATGTCTTAGGATGAATCGTCCCAACAGTCCTTACGTCCAAACAGTCTTAGCCTAAAAAATTATTTTGTATACTTATTTACAGAAAAGTAATAAACGCTTACCTCTCAAAAACAACGTAATCGTACGGTACGTAGAAATGTACTATTTCAAACATCTTTACATGACTTTCTAAATGCTCCGGTGGTGTAGATACGCTCGCCACCATCAGATAGCATACAAAATTCATCGTACCTGCAACTGTGTAGTATATTAAAATTTCTCTCGTGCCGTTTACTGCTTTAGCCACGTATTTATCAGTTTTAGTATAAGTGATTGCCTCAATTTCTATAATGCGAATTAACTTCTGGATGGTATGCCTGTGCCTGGAATAGGTTATAAATTTTGCGGCAGATAAAAATATGCTCCCTGATGCTGTGAGATCCAAAACCATTTCATTCAGGCTCAGCGCATCTATAGCGCCCCCAGCAAGGCTTGCCTGTAATAAAAACCAAGTCGCTAAATGAGCTGCGATGCGATATTTGTTTTGAATTGGTTCCTCCAAGTGTGGGTCGAATGAACCCACTGAGAAATATTCCAGGAATTTTATCCACCAATGTAAATACAGTTTCTTATCGCTTGACATTTTGTATCGGACTGACTACCACTGCATTAGCTTTCAGGAACTAACTAATTATCGAGTGAGTCTTATCCTTATATCATATTGTCTTTTGAAACGCATATATACAAACGATCAATAATATCTAGCTTTGTCACACCCGTTTGATTATATTGCTTAGTAAAGTTTCCTTTAACAAAAGGTTCATTAAACTAACCATAAAATGTGTTGTTTGCTTGTCCCTTTTACGGACCTGGAAATTATTGCGTTTATCCTTTTTGTGGGGAAAAATAATATTAGTTTTTAATCCTTATTTTAAAATTTGTTATCTGTATTTATTATCTGGATTTGTAAAATCAAGGGTTTTTCACATTTCACATTTTCTCAAAAACACTACTTTTAGCGGTAGGTCAAGAAAGTAATCAATTTTTTAATACTTTTATATCGCAAATTCATTCAATATTATTTAAATGGCTTCGTAATTGTTATTTCTGAACTGGGTAATTATTGCGTAGCTTTCTTAATTAATGACATTGTAATGTTAAAAAATGTGAGATAGCTGTTAACTTATTTCTTCTTTAATAACAAAATTTATTTTTAATTCAGATGTCGTAACATATTCATATAACATGTCGTGAAATATCATATTAAAAAATTGTCTTGGAGTACTAAATTGTGATTTTATTTCTCCTGCCTATGTAATCCTGGTAGTGTACAAAACCGGAGATTTGTACAAAACCGTAATTCAGTCACAGGAATTACTATTTTACTTCTTCTGCTTGGACACACCAGGAGTTACGATGGATATTCGTCCGGATTTCTCATCAAGGAATACTTCGACTCACTTGAATGTTGCCATCATCTCAATGTCATCTCTATAGTTTAGGATTACATTAATCCCAGCTCTAAAATAGTTTAACGACTTAAAACTATGGCAGTATTTAGGATGACATAACCTGTAAATATGCATCGATCTACCAACAACGAAACATGTTAGATAAAATATCTTCAAATAATAAGATTCCTTAATATTAATTGATAAGTTAACTAATTGTGTGAATTGGTCGTCACGAAGAACTATGGAATTATATAGAAATTATTTATTAAACGGTTTGGAAGTTGTCTTGTAGACGAGAACAAAAATACGAAAATTCTAATACATTCCAACATGATGTTGAGACCAAGGAAAAAACAGTCACACACCAAGAAAAATAACAGCAACAATAAAGTTATATACAATAAAGGTAACTTAATTATCAAGAAATAAATAAGTATGGCTTTATTGATACCCATGTAACAGAGCAGAAAGCTGACGACTCATCTGACAATAAAATGACTGCAACTGTTAGTAGAACCGACATCATATTCTTTGCAATGTATGTAAGTAATTTCATACTCGGTTACAATGAATAACACATTTTTACGGTAAGTGAAGGAAATATAAAAATAAATACACAAGAAACTAGGATTGCGGAACGTAACTGGGTAAATATTGATCCGCAATCATCCTCAAAAATGGATCCGCGATCATCGTGTTCAATCGGCGTCAATATAATATGACCCCATCTACCACCGAAGCAGAGTTCATAGCGGCCTGTAAGATTATTATAAGTTGGTATTATAGAAACAGTACTGACAAATAAGTGAGCTTAATCAAAAGCTACGTGTGCAAACATTGGCCACTAAAGAGCTACGATTGAAATTAAAACTGGTGGCTTTCTCACAAATTTCAACATTTAAACGTAGAATCCAAATGTGAAACACAATATTTAAGAAAACACTTGAATTGTGTAAGTTCAAATTATATTCTGCTGATATTTTTTTAAATTTTGCACAGAGCTAGATTCAAATTTATAAAAAGACGATTAGGATGAGTTTAAGCACAATTGCTTATACTCGAGCATCATGCTTGGGTTTAAGTAATTGTACAATGTATTAATTTTCAAATACCTTAAAATTGTCTTGACACTGCTTTATAATATAATGTGCTACTCAAAATAGCATAATATCGATAGAGTGAGTTTAACAAATAGTCACTTGTCAGAAAGGTTCTAATTAGGAGGGAGTGTTGAAAAGCGGCAAGGTGTAAAAACCATGACAGTCACCGTATATCCTCTTTTACTCCTTTATTTTCTGCTCCCACTTCTTTTATATTTGCTCGAATTCCTTATCAAAGAATGTCGCAAGAATCGCCCACGTGTTTTCTCCAACTCAACATTAATTCCATATATAGTAAATAATATTTTATAAAAATGAATAAAAATATACTGCGAGAAAACTATTCAAAAATTATCATAGGTGTAAACATTTTAAGGATTGAAGAAGAAAATGATATGGCCAATTTTCGTCTAAACCGCTGCCTAGCTTGACAGTTTCCACGCATATAAATAATATTTTTACTAGTAAGCAATTGTATCGGGTTCAAAGTATTCGGGGATACATCGCAATTTGCGGTGTATGTATAAATATTTATATACGCATAAATGTATTTAAAAATTTAGTGAATGACAAATACAAACGGCTGGCCTGGCTGGTCCCATTAACCAGCCCAGAGTCCCTAATATAATATTCACATACGTAATTTATTATTAAACTATGTTAGATACTTCAATTTTTTAATGTATTACGTCGTAGACTTTAATATTTGATGATAATTTTAACTTGACAATTCAGATCTTTCCTGAAAAAAAAATAATCGTTTTTTTTAATGGTTAACTTTCCTAAACAAACATTTATTTAGTATTTAAACTATATAGATAAGAAAATCTAACATGCAACTAGAATAATTTTACATTTTAATGTATTCAGCCAGGAACTCCGCCGTTACGTGTAGCATTGAATATTTTATTTGAGAAAATTGCAATGGAAATAGTTATGAATTCAACCTGTGTTTAAAATAATAGGGATTATTTGAATTTCAATTAATGGAATTTACCCTCAAACTAACAATAATTTCTGTGTTGAACTTGAATTTAATTTAGTGCAAAAATTTAAATCGAAGAAGAGTGGACTTCGTAATTTGAACTAGGTGAAAAAATTAGGGAAAGTTTTATTACCAGATAATCAAAATTTATTAACGTTTTTAAACTTAATATTCTTTTTTTAACCAATAATATCAAACAGCAACGGGCAAGTTTTCATTTTTAACATAATATTACTTATTTTACAATCTGTTAAGAATATGAAATGTCAATTTGAAGATATTTACAAATAATTCAGAAATATTTTAAATTTTTCATAATTATATAATTTTTCATATTTGAGGAAATGTATGTCACAAATTAAGTAATAAATAAAATTGTCCGCTTTCTCTTATAAATCATCTACCGAATCTCTTTCTATAAATATGGCGCTTATTGCCGACCCACTTAATTTGATTTAATTGCAAGGGCATACATATAGGGAAGTTCTTAGCAAAAATCTATTTTCATTAACGCAAATATGACCCTAATGTGTGAAAATAATGTTGACAAATGGATATAATTTCTCTGGGTTTCATTACACCTTTCATAATTATATTTAATTAAAACTATTTTTAAACGTTTCTTTTTATTTTTTTCCATAAACAACACGTTCAAAATACTTCTGTTCATTAGTGATACTTCACAGAACATATTTTTATAAGTCATTTGTATCAATCAAGATAATTACTGACTGACTGAGTGAGTTATCAATGCACAGTGCATAGGTTCCTTATATAAGTTAGGCCTCTGGGTGTAACGTAGACCGTAATGTGTTCAAAGTTTGTACGAAAAAAATTGGATGATTCTATTAACTCAACACTTTGGAGAAGCAATATAAAATAAATAAAAGAGCATGGATTTTAGAGTTTTTTGGAAATTATTACCTAAGACGGTAAAATAAGGTTCAAAAAATTATAAAGAAGCAAAATATTTAAACGGTTCCACGAATTTGAAACTAATATTCTTTATGTAATGTAAGCAGCTAACGAGGAAACATTTTTCTAAAGTAGTCGAAAATAAATAATGTTCCACATTTGTTTTTCCACACGTTTCACATTTGTTTTTCTTGGAATTGCATATGTAGTATATTTAAAAGAAGAAACTGATCGACTGACTAAATGATTGATTGACTAAATGATGTCAACGCACAGCTAAAATTTGGGAATATAGAAACTTGAAATTCTCACAAATATCCTCTAACAATGTTTACATGCATTAAGGAAAAAAATTTAAATTTTCAGGAATTAAGAGCATGAAATTAAGGTTAAAATTTATACTAAAAGCAATAGCCCTATTACCTCGAAACTTGTTATATTATATAATATATATATATTCACCTCAAAACTAATAACTTGTAAAGAGACGGTCTAGGACAGCCAACCTCGTTAAACATTTTGTGCTTTAACAAATTTTGCACGTAAATGACTTGTATAACAAGTTGGAAGATCATTTTTAGAGATCATGACGAGACATTCGATATATAACAGAAGAAGAAAAGTTAGACTTTCCCAGTACGTGACAAAACCTTTGTAAGGTGTATTAAAATTTTTATTTAACCGAGTTTTATAATACGCATTTCTCCACATGCAAACAATTTTCTATACTATCTTAAATGACCAAAAGTCTTTGTCTATTTTTCAGTCTTAACATATGTAAATTTGTCATCATAAAATAAGAATATTTTTCTAAAAAAATTAATACTTAGGTCAAATTATTATTTACGTTAACATGGAATTTGTATTATATAATTTAAATATATTTAAATACTGTCGGTTTGATTTAAAATTTTAATGGATTCTGAAAGCAATCAATAAATCTTACCTTTCAAAATTAAGTTTAATTTATTGGGGATATGTATGTGAAAGAAAACTAAAGATAATTATTTAGAAAGTAAATAATAGTCAAAGTAAACTTTTCTCGCAGCCTACCTTATTTTTCTTCAACCTAGACGTCTTTACGCAAACATTTTAAATGAAAATTACTGCAGATTTCGAATATTAAGAAATGCGTTAATTTATGTACATTTTATTTTAACCACACTTCTTGTAGATCTTCTACTCGTAGAAAAATCGACTGTGGTGAGGCTGAGAGATCTATTTTAACTTAAATTTGTACTGGTAAATTTACTTGGAAATTAATCGAAATCAAAATTCTTCTGCAGGCAAACTCGAGGCAATCTTAATGTATAACTTGTGTAACTATAAATTTATTATAAATGTAGTCGCAGTTAGAGCTTCCTTTCGAATGAATGTAAGGAAGTCTGAAACCATTAAATATAATAACAGTAAAATTTTGGATTAGCCTGAAGTTAAATAGATAAATACTTGAAAAATAATATCGATCAATACATATGACGAACAAACTTGAGATAAGCTTTTGATAATAACTTGAATTACTATAAATTCAACGAAACTTCTGTTCCAGTAATCATTTAGAGTCAGTTTCTCAAAGTGTGTCTTAAAAAAATCATTAAAATTTGTAAACACAAATTTTAGTGAAATAACTTTTCATGAAAACCGCATATAATTTAAAGCAACAAATAATTACTCATATTATTTTTAACTGCTTAGTGTCCTTTTCAATATCCACGGAATTTGAGATAGGACGAAAAGTAAAGCGTCAAAATTAAAAGCAGCTATATTTAATTCTAGAATTTGCTGAAATTTCTATGAGGATGGTCAACACGCAAAACCGTTAAGTTAAGAACAAATATAACATATAAACATATTAATTATCCAAATGTGCTACTATAATCTGGAGACATTTCTTTATAATACACATAGGCTTTGTGTTTTGGACAATATTTGCAAATAGAGTAAACTATCACAAGGAGAAATAGTGCTAATAGAATAGATATGTCAAGATAACAAAAACTGTACATGACTAAGAGTAGCGTGAAAAACATAGGAAGAAGCGCTGTGAAATAAAAAGCGGCAATTATAATCAAAATAAACAACTCAACCCAACTTTAAATAGCGTAATCTAACCAGAAACGGTATAACCTAACCTAACTTTACATAATATAACGTAACCTAACCTTGCTTGTTCTAACATAATCTAGGAAAATATAGCCCAACCTAATCTAATTCAACCTTATACTTATAACCTAAAAATGCGGAAATTAGTTTTGTGTATATCTGCATCATATTCTTCATTGTATTTGAAGTATCAGAGAGAAAGCATGTATTTTTTTTCTGTATTTACGTTTACATCACATTTATTTTTCTTTATATTTCACAGATTTTTAAAAATACACGTATTCTTTTTGACTAATTTTCTTACTTCAAATTCAATTAATAAATTGTTAAGTGTCATTTAACTAAAACCTTAACTTACCTTAATAACTTTATTAAAATTAATTTTAATTGCACGTACAGTGTAAAAGAAGCGATTACTGAAATCTTAATTCTTATTGGTGACCATACACTTGATATTAATATAATAATATGTTGTAAGCAAGCCATTCAAAAATGTTAAAAATGGCGGCATTTGAAAATGTGTCAAAAACTCATTTGTATGAATGGTATGTAAGCGATATATATTTACCGTTACTTTACACTGCTAATTTTGGAATCATGACAAAGTAAAAAATTTAAGAGGAATATGTATTTCGTGGAAATCCATTTAACTGTTTAAATAACTAATGAAATAAAATGTCACATGTAGATAGATTGGCACAGAAAACCTAGCCTTTCCGCAATCATATAAAAATAGGTTCATATCTTTACACAACAGAAATGATCATAGACAAACAAAAAAAACAACTGAATTTAAAATTCAAGTTGTTAATCAACTCCCGGTTTATGAACGAAAAGATTTTCAAATAACTTTAAAATAGTTTTAATTTTCAAAAATTTCTTTTTCAAATATTAACATTAACACTTGAAATAAAATATGCATATATTTATATATGAAGAAGAGTTTCTAGTTAGCAATTTTAAATACTGCGAGTATGTTCGTAGACTCAATTAAGACGTTAATATCTAAAGTAATTGAGGGAAATTTTAAAAACCTGATGGAAAAAGATGCAACTTACATGTATCATTATGGTACTTTGCTTCATAATGCGCGTGTAGAACACAATAATATTATTGCATTAATTACGAAACAAGAACTAAATTTAATTAAATTCTTGTAGTAGAAAGATTAATAACACTATACTTCTCTTTTATTAAATATCGATGAGGAAAGGTAGATTTGATTAAAGAAACTAATTGCAGGCGGGCAAGTTTCTTTTCATTACAATACAGCGATAAACTAAAATTGGGCTATTGATTTTCTTTATATTTTAATATAAATTTGTATTTGTATATTTGAGACTTATTTATAGAATTCCATTAATAAATTAACATGACCTAGGAATATTATAGGTAAAATAACACATATTTTTGAGTTACCAAAAATAATTGCTAAATTTTAAAATTCATCGCTACAAAAATAATATTTAATACGGATTTACTCGTGTCTGTGAAAAGCGTATTTGAGCAAAGGTACACAACATGGGAGGCGAAAAGCCCACAGCTTCATTTCAGGCGCGAGTCAAAACAAAAAGCTCTCTTCGCGCAAATTCAGCTTTTTACTGTCATTCAATTTATTCCAATGTTGTTTTGGTTACTCTCGTGCAAACAATGCAAGGTAAGTCGGCTCTTTTTGATTCGGCGGTTTTTTGCTAATTTAATTAGGAAATTTGTTTGTTTTGTAAACGTAATCAACGTTTAGCCACCCTTTTTCCAATGTGTTTTATCTCTCGTATAATGTACTTTTTTCAGTGCTCAATTCAACAATATGTCGGTTAACATAAAATAAGGGCAATGCGATCTAAAATGAAGATTATTTTTACTGCTTTTAATTAGAGCTAATATTTAAAACTTTAGAAATAAGAATTTTTCCCTTTTGGGATGCAATCGGTGTAAAGATGTGCCTATCGTTCTTAAATCGAAATTTTAATTAATATATATTGCAAGGTAATTTATGTGAAACCATTGGTCTTACGTTAAAAATACGAGATGAAATTTATTTCCTTCTGTACGTTTATATTTATGTATATATAATATTATATGCAAGTATATATTATAATATACACATTATAATATATATTTGCGATAGGCCCAAAAACTTACACACGGGCATTTGTTTCACGAGGAATTAAGCGTCCCTGGTTTAATATCTTCTTTTGCTTTTGTATCACAAACGCGCGTTTGTTATATTGCTTGCGCACGTTTAAAGATTTTACTATTATTAGTGTAAGGAAATGAGATTTTTACTCTTTAAACTTTTTTTTTATAAAAAAATTATTTCCAAATTGTTTATACCAAAGGTTCTTATTATCGCCTTCCACATTTAGGACATAATTTAATCATCTACTGTACAAAATATAATATTCCAAAGCAAATATTTATTTAATTAAAAAGAGTATATTCAATTATATAAGATCAGAAAATGTAAGAGAATTTAATTTCGTTTCCATTTTGTGACACTATTGTTAGATCATATAAAAATATGTTTAATACATTATTTTTTAAAATCAAAACATTTTTTCGGTACATGAAGATACTCGATAAGTTTGTTTATATGAGTGATATGAGAAACAAACACTGACGATGAATTGTAGGAGCTAAACATGATTCATTTATTAACTAAATCCCGGAAATTTTAATGGTATTCAGCTGCTAAAGGTATTCATAATTATTCCAAAGTTTTATGACTAAGCTGCCAAGATACCTAACTTTTTTGTAAAATTACTGACAAAGCATTATTATTAATCACTTTTAGCAGATGTACGAAAAACTATAACAATCAGATAAAATTAAAGGTGGATGTATTAACCAAATATTTTAATTGTGAGCTTCATATAACGCAATTACGACTTACCTTGAGATTGAAGGACAATTTACTCAGTAAATTTCATACTATTAAGACTATTAATCAACATCATGATAAATTTCAGTAGTCTTTAAATTTTCAAACTTTTCTTTTGTTTATGTTACGAATTAACAAACTCATACCATATTTTGTGAGACAATAAAGTTCTCATCTCATATTGTGGCGTTTTCATATTTAATTCATAGAACTGCTAAATAGATTTTAGCTAAATAATAATTTTCCTACGTTTTCTGGTAAATGCGTTTTAGAAAGATTTCCTATTTAAAAATGCTTATTCTATGTTATTCGGTTGTCTTATTTAACCTGCGCAGATTCTATGTTATCCGGTTGTCTTATTTTACCTGGTCTATTAATATAATAACCTGGCATAAAGTAGCTTTGTCTATCAATCTCCCTTTTGCACCTCAATGAGCTAAATATAAACACAGAAAGTTTGAAAATGAATGTATTGACTTTGATATAAGAAAATACAAGATTAGAATGTAAATATTCGAGAAACTCGCGAAAAGCCAAGTCAATTAATAATTGAGTGCGGACGATACTTTCAAAAACGACACGACAGACTTAATACATTTTCATTTAGTTTACTTCTTTATATATATTTATTATTTTAGCAAAATCCATGATAACATCAGACACATTTCTAATATATTTTTATTTTAAATACTTTTTATGCCCTATTTCGAAGCAATCAAGCCTCTTTACCCAAAAATGTTATCCTTTTATTTTGAATATCCGTACATTTTTTCCTTGCCATAGGGTAAACGTTTTTCGACAGGTTGCTTACTCGCTTGATCTCGCATCGACCTTTTCATTTACAAATTGAAACTGACATTAAAGGCCGACATTTAAAACCATTTTATTGGTAAAGAAAATTCACCGACGTGATCGAACTATTTCTTTACAGATATTGCGATGGAACAAATCCCTTTATCAAACATACAGAAAAGTGGTCCAAAAAGTGTTTAAGGAAGGCCGAAATATTAGTGTGTTTAAAATCTACTCTTTGTTGTATTCAAAATAAAATCAACTTCTCTTTTGGAGATGTTTTCAGGAAAATTCATTTCAATTCATTTTATTTCTACCCTTATTAACAAGAAAAGAAAATTTGTGTACAAAGTAAACCTTTGATTTTTTGTGAATGAATAACCTATTTAT
Organism: Druceiella hillmani; assembly: GCA_039881145.1. Lineage (NCBI taxonomy): Eukaryota > Metazoa > Arthropoda > Insecta > Lepidoptera > Hepialidae > Druceiella > Druceiella hillmani. The sequence goes on along the minus strand of JAYKKI010000010.1, from coordinate 7,696,549 downwards.
ATAAGACGAAATACAGGTTTTGTGATATTAGGCTAATATTTAATCCATGTTGTGGATACATTCTGACAAAAATTATTAAACAATTTTATTCTTAGTTAGAGATAATTATTTTTGTTTGGGGACGTATTTGGTTTATCCGTAAAACAAAAACAACTTAGTGTACAATGAATGTCTCTGAAAGCAAAAAAATGCTTATCACAAAAGGTGCGATGAGACAAAAATAGGGAATAAAATTTAACTTATAAATTCTCTTTCTAACGTATTAATGTAATACGTTTATAAATAAACTTTAGCAAATTAATTGTAAATTAAGTAGCAAAATCTGCATTGCGTTGCAATTAATTTTTTTATATCTCACTCCAAGGAATCTATTACACATAATATAAATATTGCAAACGTAAATACCTAAAATGACAATTCGCACCAAATTTGAACTGAAGAACAAACCGTCAAATCATGTAAAGTGTCAATATTAAATTTCGTCAAGCGTGTACTCAAATTCTCTGTCTGTAAAAATATTCATTCAGGAGGTGTTTTATCCATTTATGAAAAATTTATTTACACAAAGATACACTGAACTGAATGCTTTACAGCACAGTAAAGGACGAGCTGAAACAAAAAAAAACTACCTGCCCATATTCAGCACTTTTACTGTCACTGAATTTATTTTGATGTTGTTTTTGCCATTTTCGCTCAAACACTGTAGTTGGTTTAAAAACTTTCGTCGGTTTTTTTTCCAGTTTAACTTTGATTTCTTTTTATTAGAAAAAAATAATTTATACTTAAACAGTCTATTTCTATTTTGTATAATCGGACATGTGAAAATATTTTATGTCAAATATAATTCAAAATTCATTTGAAAAAACTTTTATATTGTAGCGGAAGTATTGATAATTAGAAAAATATTTATTGGAAAAAAAACGTTGAATATAATTAGTTTCTGTATAGTTAATTATGTTACTTACAAATAAATATATGATTACATTATAGTGATATAAATATTGATGTACACATTACAGTGATTTAAAAATTTCTCCATAATCAAAAAAATGAAATTGACTTACTTTGAATTGCAATTTCTAAAATTATTAAAGGAATTATGTTGAAATGTCTTCTTATCTTATGTCACATCAAGTCATTAATTATGTATAATAAATTAAGTCTATAGCGAATTACAATTTATGTTCAAGAAAAGTGGTCGTCAAAAGTTTATTAGTTAGAAATTAGTTTCTTCTCTACGGATTTGAAATAATTATTAGAAGTTTTATTTGGTTTTTTATTTAAAATTAACAATAAAACTTAGATAATCTTATATCTTCTCATGTTTCACAAACATACCTGCCAACAAATTTATTTGATTCCTGTGCCGTACTTAAATCATCATTTTTAGTAGAATTGCAATGGAAGTGTGTTTATATTTATAGTGGTTGGACGAGGTAATGAAAATTTGTGATATGAAACGTGTTTTTACCTTTTAGAGTATTCATTTAATTTTTATTTAGGTTTTAGTAATTTATAAAATATGCTGTAATGAGTTTCTCGGGTAACTCTTTATTTTCAATTAAATGAAGTTTAGTCTTAGATTAATTATTTCATTACTTCACTTTATTATTTCATTTAAAAAAATGTATATTAAAGAATAATATTTATTATATTAAGTATTGTTTTCGCCACTGTGTGTTGAGTTGATCCCAAGGCCTTTGAGGGTGCATCGCACCGCGGAGACGGAATTCGTTTCCTGGCTACTCATCCCGCCAGACTGGACTTCAGTTGTAAGAGTTTCTTCTCGAAGCAATAAATCCGTGATATGTATAAAATAAATCACCTAAATAAATAAATGGAAAAGGAACTTAATTAAAAAATCTTAATGCGAAATTCTTTATTTTGTTTGATAACTTAACTTAAGCGCCTTTTTGCTGGCTATATTTTTTTTACAAGACATTAAATTCATGCGTATTTTACTATAAGCATCTTACCCCTAGACATGATCACACTGTACCTTTATGTAATACTTATATCTCATAAATAGTTACATGTCTAGAGTTGAGAGTATAAACTAATAAAAAAATATGGCCGTATGATGTAAAACCGCAGAAATATGACCTACACTAATAATCATTTCCTTGTAAGGTTAATCGGTTGGATAGCTGGCTCGGCTAAATAATAAATAATTGTTATAGTAAAAATTATTGGGGACCTTTTAAACATTTACTTCGAGTTAAAAATAATGATTCCAAGGTGTCTTTATTAATGATGTTCTCGATCGGCTAGCTCAACTTCAGGAATTAACCATTCTTAACACGTTTTTTAGCTATTACTTGAAATTGATGCTCTGGTTGATTCATGGAATCATCAAAGAAATTAAGTTATGGTACTTGGACTTGGAAATATGAATTTCATTAACTACTTCACTATTATTAAATTACTTCAAATTCAAATTTCAAAATACATCAATGTAATAAAACGTAAAAAGAAATCAAAATGATTAAAATAAATTTTCCCCAAAAAGTTAATAGAATTTTCATCAGTAACCTTAATGCAAGACGGGAAATTTATATTTTTATAAATTTGAAGCATAGTTTAGAGAACCGTTTGACGGCAGTTTAATCTCAAGAAAAATATATCATTCTCTAAACAGACCATTTTTTAAAATTAAATTTTCATAGGAATAATGGGCTGTGCACTAGAACGTCGTGGATTTCAAAGAAATACAATACATAATCAGTTGTCCACATTCAGAAAAGCAAAACCAAAGTTTGGCTAACAAAAAGCTAATGACAATGTGGTATTCTTAGGGCGAAAACCATAACGATTTTAAACAATAAACTTTTCAGAATAAAAAAACAAAATAACGACTATTTTAACATAAATCCAAAGTCGCTACATTTGGTGAAAAGACTTTCATTCTATAAAGTGAAGTGTGTTTAGAAATGTTCATTCATCAAGGAGTGTGTTCTCACGTGTATACACGTTTCAGTTTCTTGCTCAGATGTCTTCCTTCCTCACTGCCTACGCATCATCTTGCGGGTTCACTATCCGTGAATTTATGCGCGACCGACCGACTTAGCTGCAAGTTTTTCTGAGGAATGCATATTACATATTGTTTAAGTATAATAAATTTTAAAGTCTTATTTTTCTAACAGGTTTTATATTATTCAGTATTTATGTATCATATCCTATAGTATGATTTCATTCCACAATAAAAAATCTACGTTATTATGAGCGTCTAGAATACTTTAAAATGTATTTTTATAATAACAGAATACTCGATAGGTTCTGTTGTACGCACGCTCAATTTTACTAAAACCTCATACTGCCTATGTTAAAGTTTATGTTAAAATTTTAACACTTATAAAAATTCGGTAACATTATCAAACTGTACTCAAAATATACTAAACAGATAAAAATAATGTGACAGATAATGTGAACTGCATCTTGAAATACAAAAGAATTCCATTTACTTTATTTAAACCACCTTTAAGATTTGGCAAGCGAAAAAGTAGAACACAATTTGCATTATTTATCTTTTCTTGCGTTCATTAATTTCGATAAAAATTATTTTTATTTTGTTGGATAAACACAGTTAAACTAAACTAATGTCTACGTCAACAACAATAACTCATATTGTTTGTACATGTGGCATGAGAGGCTAAAGTTGGTTATTTATACAACAATTGGATAATTAACCAAAACAGCATAACTTGAATTTAATTAATGAGAATACAAGATTTTGTGAACTAAACTTTAAGAAAAACCTTACAGAATATTATCTAAGTCCATTATAAATTATGTTCATTGATTTTTTAATTACCAGAAATAAAAAAATTACTACATACTTGTGTCTTATTTTTATATTGTATTACATGGATTTAGGCCTGTTTTACATAGTTGTTTATCTCTAATAGAGGCTATGTGTATACCAAATTCCACAGAGATTGGTTCAGTGGTTCATGTGTAAAAGTGAATCAAATAAATGAAAATATTAATATTTAACAGATAATTTTTATAATATTTATAATTGATATGACAGATAATTTTTATAACTTTATAATATTTAACAGATAATGTAGTTAAATTTATGATATTTTGGTGAAAATTTCAGTTAAGTCATAAGATTAAAATAAATTAATTCAATAAAATATTAATATTTTTTAAGATTGCAAATTTCTATTTTATTTCTAAAAATTCTTTAGAGTACCTTCTCTTCTTTATAATAACGACATTCTTCATAGTCAATTTAAAAATTGAATAATTCATGGGGATATGCCGAATAAAATTTAAATATTAAATTTATTTTGAATATATCATCTGAAAGTCCATGATTTAAAATTACAGTATTCCTTCATTTAAAATATAAACTTCCTTTTTATTCGCTCAACGACACCGTTGTAACAATGAATTGTTTTCGTTTATTGAGATTTAATTAATTTTAAATCAATTGTTTAGACAAGTACTTTCGTACTATATACGTAGACGTAGGCCACATTTCATACTTTTAGATATGATAGATTACGACTGAAGAAAAAAATAATAATTTAAAAAAGCCATTTAAACAAAATTGGTGTTGTTTTCGGAAGAACTATTTTACGATCATTCTCAGAAATTAAATAGATATTCACACATGAGAAGCTTGGAACACTATACCTTGGATTAAGCCATGATTTATCGTCAAAATGATAAAAAAACAATCTTAAACATGATTTCAGCTGACACCTTATATGTTTATAATTTATAAGTACTTTTGAATTATTCTCGGTGATATTGCATCTTCATATGAGATGAAAGGCAAAGTAAAACTTTCTTATTTCTTATTTCCTAATAAAGTTAGAAATTCGCGTATGTGGATGTTAACTCATATAGACGTAGCTTATAGTGAACGTCCCCCGTTCCCTAGACTCCCTGCGAACCCAGGCTGCTGAGATAGCCTACGTGTATACGACCCCGTAAATGTGAACCTACTCTTAGATCCACTGTGCTCTCAGCAAGAGAATATTATTTATTTATACATAAAACGTCCTTATTTCATTATTAAATTAGCAGTATAAATCCTTTAACTTATATGTCATACAAATAAGTATTAACAAATTATTATTATATTCGTGGTCTGATATCTTGTATTTTTTATGCTACCCTTTTCTTTTTATTTGATAAAAATTTTTCTCAGTTTATTTGAAGGTTATTTCCTAAAAAAAAAACTCTGCAAGCTTTCGTCCTTGTAAATTTTTATGACGCCATCTATATACTTTTTTCAAAAATTAAGTTATCTCATCATTAATTTTGAATAAGCACTTAAGCAACAAAAATGCAATATTATTTTCAATTTTTATATCTGTGGAATTGTTTATTATAATCCAAAGATCAAAAAAGTGCCCACGCGAAACTTTTCCCAGAAGCCTCTCATGTAATTACAGGAATGTTCTTGTTTGAAAATGGTCTCTGATTGTAGTCCCTGGCGTAAATATCTAGTAAATTTGGTCACTAAGAATACATTTTGAAATTTGAAATTTTGTAAGAGATACATCTTCAAGCTAGTTATTCAATATATTACGTCTTCATCCACCTCGATATTTAAAATTTAATGAGTTGCGAGAAACTGGAATATCTCGTCTTAGTTCTCTTGTAATTTATAGATGCGTTTCTAATATAATTTTAAATTATTTATTAACTTATAAATAAAATAAATAATCAGTTAAAGCTCTATTTGGCTATTAATGTAGTCTATAAAATTAGCATGGTTTTGCATACAAAAATTAATTTGTCTAATGTAACACATTTAATATTACTATAATTTATTTGGCGTCTTGTTTAAAAATTATTTATCTTAATTTGACAGTTTCAATTCCAAGTTTGATAGTTGGCAACTAACGAACATTATATACATAAGTACAAGTAAATTTATTTTGAGTAAACTGATGAAAGTGAGAAAACAATTTTCAGTGACAAAATTTATAATTGGTTTAGAAGCAACATTTTAATTACAAGAAAATTTCGAAGTGTTCTCCAAAATTGGCGTCTAGACGTTTGTGAGGTAACTCAATTAAAAATTTGTAGGAAAGGTCAAGGGTAGTATATCTTAGTAACAGATCCATGCTTTCATAAGTTTGGCGCAATAAGGGCTTGTGACCCAATGGTTCCACTTGAAGGAACACGTGGAGTTATTCGGTTTAAAGTAGGAGAAGAAAGATAAACATTTCCTTTACAAAGGAAAAATTTTGGGACATTTCAGTTGATACTAATTTCTTACATTCGTGGGAATAATTTCCATGAGCCTTTTTCTATATGATTTCTCACGGTTAATCCGGTACGCAGTTTTTGTTTAATTTTAAGACAATCAACCTTCTTCTGACTTGGCGTGTGAATATCCATTTCAGATTGGTGGACCTATAATTTAAAAATGTTAACCATGCCATAGTGTGTAGGTATGGCATGGTTAAAATTTTTGATTAATAGTTGTTAAAGAAAAAAGGATTTTTGAATTCTTAAATGACAAATTAACCTTAATTTTTTTAAATTTGCATACACTATTTGGCTGAGATGTACAAAGCTAACATAAGTAAGTTTATTAAAATTCTTTAGAAGTTTAGCATATATAGCTTTTAGTTTATGAATTAAATTTTTCCTAAGATTCCAAAAAAATGCATTGAAATTATTATGGGTAAAAGCTGGGAGAAATACATTTCCAAGAAGTCAAAGAACCGTTCGTTTTATTTTTTTTTTTCATTTTAAAAATACAATTATTCTGTATTGCGTTGTATTTAAATAATAAAAATTTTAAGATCATATTTTATAGTAATATAAATATTTTTAGCGCTTTATTCTGGATAATCATCTTGAGACTACGAAAGCAAGAGTTTACTTGGTTCATCGTATTGTTAGTTGTATTTGAATGTTATAACCCTTACCCGAAAAACAACACAATTTTTATACAATCTAGGAAAGGGAAAACTCAGCAAATTTCCCCGAAACGACATTGAAAATGGACGTGAAACTCGGCAAATAGAAAGAATTCTTGTTGTATATGAGCAATGTTAGTATCAATTTGGTATTGTGGCAGTTCAAGAAATTAGATTGAATAGTGATCACTAGAAAAGTTTAGAGTTGTCATTCTAAAAGCATATCGAAGTCACAATAATTATCACAAAAAAATTAAACAAGTTTTCTTGCCTCTAAACTTGCTCACCAAGGCTTTGTAAAATCATAATGAAGAAGTAATTATTTTACATTAGTATTACTCTTATTCATGCATACTAAAAGGAAGGGTTAGTAAAGAAAAGTTCCTTTTAGAAAATTAAGTAAATTTCCAACTTTTGTACAATAAAAATTTGTATCGAAAGTATGAGGGCAAAAATTTACAAAGGAGATTAGTTCCAACCTAATATTGAAAAATTTAGCTCGCGTGAAGTCTGCAACGAAAATGAACTTAGGTTTATTTTGTTCTTACAATTACGCCCAGATCGGTATAATTTTAAATACCATTTTTTAGAAATGTTTTGAATTTGAAAAATCAGGAAGCTGAAGAGGCCTTTAATTTTTTTCATGTTTCTTTTATTTTGCTCTCCTTTACTTATCGGCTCCAATAATAAAATGCATATTACGTTATACATACTATGTTATTTACGTTTCAAAATTATATTCCCTAACATTATTTAAGAACTATTGTTTATTCTGATAACCAGAAAAAACCTTTTTTATTATAATTTTTCTATGAATAGAATTTTATCAAAATAATAAAAAAACTTTAAAAACAAAATTAATTTTAAAATATTAATCATGAAAAGCGTGAGGAAAAACCCGTCAAGTTCTTAAAGAGCTTTGGTTGATAATTGCGGATTTGAGAGTTAGTGTTTCCTTTTATATTAAATAAATATAATACTTTTTACCGAATTTTGCAATATCTATTGGAAACAATTCAATATATTTTTTAAATAATACAACATTCTAGTCATAAGTTTAATAATTTTTAATGACACTTAAATTTTTTTTAACTCTGTAAATAGTACTATTTTCTAGTAAAGATTTGGTTAAAGGTTCATTTTGTGGCAAGAAATTATTTATGAGTCTACTTTTTAGGGCTTACGTAACTATGACACATGAGATGGAAAGAATATCCCTTAATTAATTAGTGATATTTGTGTAAGTGAAATCAAATATACCGATTCTGAATAAAACGTTTACCGACATGAAGTGATATATTAAGCAGATTCCGTAAATAGTGGGGAGCACCTATTTCGTTTGTAACATGTATAATTTTGTAATAGTTTCTTCGGATATTTCTTAAATGATATTTTTTGTAATAGGTTTTATTAGAGTAAATTGAGTAATAAGAGTGAAAAAATTTTTTTAGGATTCGTAAAAATGTGGAAGAATTTACTTGTAGCTTCGTGCAAAGCAGTAGTACCATATACGACATTTCTTTTAAAATAATTATCTTTTCATTAAGATAAAAATAGACGTCACATTTTTCCATTTTCATACATATGTGATAAACAGAGATTATGCTATAATATATTGATAATTTGTGCGAACAGAAAGATAGTCAATGTTGTCTATGCGCACGGACTCTAGGAGATGTTCTTTATTTTTTATTGGTGCTTCCTTACTTTTTTAAAAGATTGAGTTATAGGTTCATCACAACATGGAGGGAATACCCTTTACCCGATATAGGCGTGCCTTGAGTTGGAGTACTCGATTTCCGAAAATTTCCACGATTCTTCGATTCGCATCTTCCTATATAACTATAATGTAATCAGGTTTAAAAACATATGTCAATATTATTCTTACTACGCTACAACATTCAAAACTTAAGGACACATATGGAAAAAATCTTTTTTACAGCTCACAAAATCATATATTTAATTTGTATAAATCAAGTACACAACTCGATATCGCATACGTTCAACAGAATTACTAATTCTAACGATTTGCTTCTAAAATGAGATTTAAAAAAATTGAGCTGGCAAATTTAATATTTCTGTGAAAAAAAAATATCACATTGCCTGTGGATTCAAAATCATTCTCATCGTGCAGCGGCATTTTTCGGATTGTCCAAATGATCTATTTTTTTTATCTTTTTCTTTTTAGAACTTTGACGCTTTCGGATCCATAGTTCCACTGCTTTCTTCTGCAAGACGTACAGAATCTGCTCAGTGGATGCGTTGCCTGTTTTGGCGTATCTTTTGCCTGCTGACCTCGCGATCGCGGAACGCGTGGCTAATTTTATCTTATGGAATACATTATTTATAAAAAATTAAGTTTTTCGGAATTTTAATCAAAGATAGGATCGAATAAATTTATTGAACTATAAACATCAAATATCGTTTTCTATGTGGTTGAGTATTAAAAAGACGTTGTACACCAACATAAATCTGGTGGTAAAATGATTGCTTATGGCTCTCTATAATTTTTTTAAAATTATTTCCTTACAAAAGGCAAAGTAATCTTAGAAGTGAAAAAAGAGCTAAAAATAAACAGACTATGCTAAATTTTAAAACACGAATTTGTGGTATAGTATTAAAGTAAAAAAATCCATAAAAGGTTATAGCCTATTTAATATTAAGTATGATTTCATTAGATCCCATTATTTGTCCCATAATTTTTAAGAGTTAGAAGTTATGAGAATCCAATAACGACCTATCTTCTTTTAGAAAAACTGAAAATGTAAGCTATACCTAATGGAAAAATTTGAGTTCATTACAGAGTATGTTATTATTTTGAAACTTTTGTCACGGCTTTAAAAATTCTACGAACTATGTAAAAGTTGCTTGCTGTCGAATTTGGAATTCACTATTTTAATTATTGTGCCGCCTTTCATTGAAATAATGAAATCCTACCTCCTTACGTTAATATGTAATTTGACTAAATTCTGAAATCTCGTTGAAAAACACAGATTTTTAGTTATTTTAAAAAATGGTACAAAGAGATAGTAATAAAATTTATTTAAACATTTAATAAAAATCATTACATTTGTTATTTTATTTTCATGAATTATAATAAAAGTATATTATTTAAATGAAATATGTTCAAATAACAAAGCACTTTATCAATTTATAAGGTTTTTACCCATAAAATATATTTTTTCTATGACGGTCAACCATATTCCTTTTCCTCTTTCTCCTCATGAATATGATTTCAAATAAAAATACTGAGTGTAAAATTATGAGAGAAGGTGAAAATAATATTTACTTTAATGTTATTAAAATTTGGTCATTGACCCATTTGTATTTAATTCTTTTAAGAAAAAATGTATTATTTTCGAAATAAAATGAATTAATTTACTTAGAAATACTTAGTTCATCCTTAAACTACTTACTGATTTATTGGCAATTCATAACGCATATAGTACGTATTATACACGCTAAATAATTTGACAAAATTTCAGTATATGCATATGGAAAATATAACTAAATAATATCAACGAATAATAGAATGCTGGTAAATTTAAGATTATAACCAGTAACTTAAAAACTCTGACCATATGATGTTACAAATTTATATTTTTCATACATGCAATGTACCAACAATCATAAAATATGAATAGGAGCCTTCATTATTTCGCGGGCGGCGCCCAAGAAAGATTATGAATGCTGCCAGGCAGGGAGGGGCGGTGGCGATCTGTCAAAGTGACAGAGTGAACAAAATGGACGCCCATCAATTTGAGAGCAAACGTCGATTAATAAACCTATTTTGTCTAATGGGCCGAGATGGATAACGGTTTGAAAAATATTGGAAGAGATGACCCTCGTGAAGCGACAGTTAATATTTTCCATCTGTTCACGGGACGAACTTGTAATGATAGTATTATATATTTTGCGTTTTATGTACTTTTACTTTAATAAGCTTTTGGTATGATACTTTTTAAAGTTACAGAGCTTTCGAAACAAGATTCAGTAATTTTAATAAGTATATTTTAAATTTCTACTAATTCTTTTACATTTTATTATTAGCTGTTATAAGCTTAGACAGTTTTAAACTGAAGGTTTGTTATGAATTAGCCTTAAGAAGTTACTATTCTTTTGTTATCCTTGGGACAATGAGAGCAACTTCGGTATAAAGCAGATCTTAGATAATACTTTGTTATGAGAAACAAAACTGTTATGATTAAATAAGTAATAGTAATTTCATAGACACAAAATAAAAAAAATGCTACCCAGATTCTGCAGGTATTATGAAAGTAAACATTTGGACTTTTTCCATCTTGAAACGATTTTCTTTTTCGATCTTATATTCAGTGAAGGAACACAATTTTATGAAACTGGGTTTAAGTAGAGTTTACGATTGCAAGGAAATTTTAATTATTCAAAATATTGGCTAAACCTAAATATGTTACTTAACTTAAAAACTTAAAAAAAAGTATATATTCTCTTAGGTTGAAAGTTGATATTTTTAATGAGTAATAAAAATTTAGTAAACTCATTATAAATATAGTGCAAGAATCGAAATAATCTAGGATTAAATTAATATGAGAAATAACATAAATTCCCTATGGTGAAACTTAATGTATATTAATTAATAATAAAAAAATATTATTACAAGATATTAAATCATATTGTGATACTAAATTATAATTAAGTTTATAGCTCGCGTGTGTTAAGATAACACGGCATAACTTTTAATATTATAATTTATTAAGACATTGATTACCACCTGATGCTGGCAAATAGATGCTACTTTGGCTTAAGAAACCAACTAAGATCTCAACTCATTAGCAAAAGAATAAAAATTCATATATTTAAAACGCTGAAACTTTCAATGCACTGTCAATCCCATCGTGCAAAGATTTTCTTCTTCAAATGATACATCGAATCTGTCTTACCATTTTTTTTCTCAGCATCATATCACTTTACGTTTAATATAGATTGTAATTAAATTTTAAATGAAAACGTAGTTGAATATGCGACTATATAATGCACGATCGAAATTGAACTTGGGAATGAAAATTAACTTACAAAAGTTGAAACATTTAATCGTGCAAAATAGTTGTATTAAATTATTTAAAAATAATTATCTAAAACAAATAATTTGGCTGTTTACATCTCTTTAACTTACAAATACAAACTATTCATAATAAATTATGATTTAAGTAAGTGCTGGCCAAATCGGATTTTTTCACATATTTCACGTAAATTATTAAATCTTTCCACTCCAGGAAAGACAGAAAAAATGTTTCTTTCAAAAAATTTTTTTTGTAATTTATATCCAATGAAAACGTATTTTTTTCCTTGTTTTTATGCGTTTCCCTAATTCGCTAACGGCTTGCTCTAAACTTTGATAGCCAATCCGTTTTTGAATGAAAGGCCTACGGCATTATAATTAAATGGCATATTTTCCTAAAGCAAATAGAAGTATTGTAGTAAATAATTTTATAAATTGAAACGCGAGAAACAGGACAAACAAGTTGTTGTATCAAAGTCCTTTTGAAATAGAACTGGCTTAAAGAAAGTAATATCAAAAATCGCGTTGATGGATGAGTTATTATATTACGGAAGAGGTGAAATATGCCATGCATCTATTAAATTGATAATAATATGAAGGTATGTTTGATTAAATAAAAAAAATCTAACTTTCAACAAAAGCATTCTGTAAGTTCTTAATAATCATGGATTTTTTTCTGTGTAGGACAAATTTAATAGTAATGCAATCATTTAGAATGAAGGTCTTTTTTTAAATAAATTATTTATATCACGGTTGAGCAAGTCATCAATAAATTGTAACACTTTCACCACCGTTATAAACCATAATGTAGGGCGTGACCGTAATCGGAATGTTGTGCTAAATGATATTAGTCGGCGCTAAGTTTATACAACCTAAATTAGGTCAATATACTTGTAAAATTTTTAGGATTATTAGCAAAATATTTATTATTACCAACATAATAATTATTTATTACCAAAATATTATTATTATTATAAAATTAAAATAAGTTCAACCATTTAATCGAGATGTTTTTATATCATGGAAAATTTTGTGAAATGATCTCAAATAGCATAAAAATAACAAGAACAATAACAAAATGACATGAAACTTACGTAAGATGGCGTTAAATCTTCATGTCCGTGGTCTCATCTTTATGTGGTAAATAACTATTTGAGTGTAATAAATAATTTTTTAAAAATAAAAATACATATTGTTAAAATATTGATAACCATGGAATTAACGTTACTAATTTAAAAAGTTTATTTTGAAACTTTCTGCATTTAATTTTCTTACTTTACGTGATGTCATTTGTTGTCCATGTATTTTCTATAGTACTCATACAATGTGTTGTCCTCAGTTTTGCTTCCTTATCGGTAACATATTTTTGTGTTCGTTTTTTGCTTAGTAGTTAACCCAAAGAAAATATCAAAGTTCTATTCCGAACTATGGCCTGCTCCGTAGCTTTTGAAAGTCTCGCAATTAATTTGAATTTATTTAATACAAACACAAAAAAACCAAAACAAAAAACCTGTCAAGCATGAGTGGAATTCGCACTAGAAGGGTAGGTAGATACATATTTAAGCAAGTATAAACATTTAAACTATTCAACTATTCTCAAAATTTTAATTGCTTAGAACAAAAACATATTGCCTATAGTATCTATCAAAGGTCTCTGTTTAAATAATTTTTCTTTTATGTCATGTGACTACAGATTAACATTTTTTTAATTTTTTACCATTAGTTTTCTTTACGAATTTTCAGTTTAGGAGTGGGTTTTGACACTTTCTCTGACAGTTGTGCTGAACGCTTATAATTATTTATTTACTTTTTATCATATGTACCAATGCGATGAAAAATGTGTCCTCTTTAGACTGCGACGGTAAAAGAAAGCAAGCTTCGTAAAGATTTCTCTTCTGACGCTCATTTTATTTGTGAGGTACTAATCTGTCCAGTTTCTTAACTTCAGTTACTTGTTTCAAGATATTCGGCATTGTTAATCGGTGTAATCTTGCTATATTCTATTCCTCTGCGGCTTTCAGTTTTGCATTATCCACCTCGCTCTCGTGCCTCTTAAGTGGTTTATTTTGGAGATCAAACAGCCAGATTTGTATCACAACCACTCCAAAATAAAAATAAATTTATGTCCTTTGCATTAATTATTTACGTCCTTGCATATAATCTTGTTATTATTTTAAGCAATCTGCTCTACGCTCTACGCTCTACGTTGCAAAAAAATCTTATGATACATGATTTCATATAAAACATACTTAAGTAGAAGCTGGTAATTTACTTTCACTAATGAAAACAATTTAAATCATCAATGTGTAATTTTAGGTGTACCAGAAATAAAACTTTGTATTTAGACGTTATTCTTGGTATTAGATGAAAAGAATGATATGTGAAAATTAAGTATGAGCATATTTAATAAGAATAAATATTTATTTGGATAGTCTATTAGTTCAAAGTAATTGTACGTATCAAAGTATACCGTTTATGCTTTCTAACACATATTAATTATTATAAATTAATTAAGACGATCCTATAGAACAGTTAGTGCTAGGCATTCAGTTCTGTTCCGCATATATTCTATTTAATAATCGTGAGTATTTTATAAATCGATTACTGTTTTGCCAATGGTACTTTAAATCAAAATTTGTTCAATTTATTTGTTGCGGATTAAAACAATTCTCATTTAATAAAAAGTTCAATGTATGACTTTTATTAGTAAAGGAAATCACTTTCAGGTTTAATAATATATTTTAAAAAAGTACTCACCAATAAATAATAATATTATATTAATTAGAATTTAACTCATTGCATAATGAAAATAAAGTGAATTTTGGAAGTAATCTGGACACTAACAGCAATTTTACAGTATCGAGTATTAGGTTTCAGTCATTCATTTCCAATAAATAATTACATACTTGGTGCTGAAAGGGAACATATAAGTTCTTTTTAGCAGAATTTTCTAAATAGCCCAAATTTAGTATTAATGTTGAATTTGGCAACTTACCCAACTGCCAAGAATTTGAAGTGGAATAATTCAAACAACATAATTTGTTCTCTTTTCCCGTTGTCCGTTATGGTATTTCAATAGTCGATTAATTGGTATTGCTTAACTCTGCCTGTAATTTTTGTCATATTCATAGACGTCTCACAATATTACAAATAATTTTTGTAAGAGTTCTCTCAAAAAATTACAACGTATTTTTGTAAGTCATACAGGATTTAAGTTATAACATTAGATGATCTGTAGATTTTGTACTCGATTCAGGTACAGCTAAAACTACAGGTGAAATTTTCTATGAAATTGCTCATTAAATATGTTCTTCGAAAATGCTCCTTCATTTTGAGACTTTTTAAATTTTAAGCGTTCAAGCATTGCCTAATTTGGTTTGAAACACTATTTTGGATTTATTCTGCTTGGTTGACAATCGTAGAATTGTTTGTACATTTTAAGATCTACTGCAATATTTTAATTTAATAATTGTTTTTAATTTTTCTGGTATATTTATATTTGTTTGATTATAATTCGAGTATTTGTGATATACAAAGGTAATGATTAATTAAATATTGAAATAAACTTTTGGTGGTAAGTAGTATTATAAAACCACTATTAAAATTAATTTTCTCGCGAACTGTTTTCTTATTTAATAATGTTTTCCCATAAACTAACAAGCAATTTATATAAAGAAATCCATTACATGCGATCGTTCGTCTGAATGATAACAATTTTCAATTTGAATCACTACAGAGCTGTAAAACATAGCTTAACGGATTATTCTTTAATTCCCATCAGGGAATTTATAGTTCTATATACATATATATATATATATATATACATATATATATATATATATACACATATATATATACATATATATATATATATATATATACATACATATATATATATATATATATATATATATATATATATATATATATATGTATATATATAAATATTGTTATTATTTATTAGTTATAAAAGTCCATATTTATGAATTACTGCAACACTGTCACACTTATACAAATACAATAAAAGCACATTTTCATTATAGAACATAATTTTTCCATACATTCTTCTTTTATGATTTCTCACAATTGGCACTCTCTTCATTATCTTTCTATTACACCCTCCTCTAAAAAATAAAACACATTTTATATTCATACAGAAGGTGGTAAAACATTTCTTTGATCTGTCAGTACATTAAAAAAAGGTATGTTAATAATTTATGGTAAGTCCTGAGCAATCATATTCTATAACTAACAGTTTTTTTCGAGATCTTCTTACACTGTATTCATTACAGCCGACTTTAAATGGCATTGGGATTTCTTAACTTTCAATCATTAAAGTCCAATATCCAATGGACAGAATCTTAGGAAGAGATTTTAATAAAAATTGTTTTCTACTTGGGTGTTCATAGTAAAAGTATATGCCAGGAATAATATTATTGTTCTATGCATTAAATTTATCTCCTTTGTGATTATTTTTATAGCAAAGGTCAAAATATTTTTCTTTAAAGCCAAATAGTTTTCTTCGAGTAACTTTTACTATCTGGTTTATTAACCACCAATCAGTTTAGTAATTTTTATGTTTGTTTTTTAAGCAGTGATTTACAAGTAGTAATTGAAAAAAAACTAAAGAAGCAATAAAGTATTTCCACAATCGTTTAAGCAGTAATGTTACTATTCATCCATTTACTTAATAAATAATAAAAGTTATTGAACGAAATAAGTGATTTATCTATAACTAAATAACCTACCACTAAATTAGCTTAATTACGCATTTTGATTTATTTAGTAATTTTTGAAGTCATTGTCTCTTGTAAATTATTTTATTTATATTTTTTCATTCTTTTTTGCAATGAATTAAAAGTTTTTCCAAATTTTTTAACAAAATTTTAAATAAAATGTATTTAAAAGGCCCAGCAGATATATCGAAAGCCAAACCAATTTCTTAATTAAAACAGAAGGCAGGACGCCTTACCTTTGGCGACGTATATCAAAAATACAAACAAACTAGTCTGTATTTTTCTTTCGAAAATTAATTTGAAAAAAATAGGCAGTCATGGGGACTGCAGACAGAAATGATAACTTCAAACTGTAAAGTAATTATGCCATAATTTTGCATTAGGGACTATATTTTCAAAACTCAACATATAATACATATTTTAGACAAATTGTGTAACTTTAAATTTTAAAATCCGCGACAAAAATATTATCGAACTAGAAATCGGTTTTCTCACCCTAGTAAGATAACTTCTAAGCCACTATGAAACACTCCTTGCTTGATCTATTGCGGAGGTCAAGTATTAAAAGAAAATAAGTTATATAAAACTTTTAAACGCAAATATTGATAGGAATATTGGAAATATTTAAAAATAAATGCTTTGTTATTTTCTTCATTTTTCTATATAAAAATATTAACATATTTATTTCTCACTGTTGTGAGAATAGCATTCACACAGTGATCCTACAATTAAACAATTAAAATAATAATCAAACCAAAACTCAATTTGAACAATCCACATGTATGTTACGCACAATGTGTGCGCACATTGAACTTCCCACGTAGTAAATTTAACATTTACTCATGTAGACATACACAAAAATAATGTAGCACTACACGTCACCCTTATAGTTACAAATATACTTTTACTACAGCATGTCGGTAACGCGAACTCATAAAATTTTACCCATCTAAAAAGCGTCCACCGAGCAAATCATACAATTGTGCATATACAATACTATATATATATATATATATATATATATATATATATATATATATATATATATATATATATTTATGTATATAAATATGAATATGTATATATATATTTATAAATATGAATATGTATATGTATATATACATATATATATATATATATATATATGCTTTCTGCGGGCAAGTATAGCTATAGATATAGTGTGAACATCAGTATTTCGGTGATGCGAACCCATAAGATTTTTCGCGGCCAAAAATTAGTGCGCCTATAGAATTTTCACATCGTGAACTATGTCAAAATATTTTGAACAAGGGAATAGATTAAAAAGTGAAATTAAATATAAGTTAACAAAAAATAAAGATAAAATGTGTTTTTAAGGCACAAAAAACACTAATGCGTTAACGGTGCACCTCAAACATGAAGCACCAAATTAATACTATATCGTGATTTATTAAAATATGGTTAATTTTACCATTTGCCCAAATTCTTATTAAAAATTGAACCAAGTAAATTTTTTGTCACAATAACTACAATTAACATTGAATTCGTCGCTTTATAAAATGAAAAAATAATAAAAAGGCAACGAAAGTTTTTGTATCCACTGTAGTTTAAAAGGTTGTTAATTGAACAAAATTATTCGTCACCGAAATTTTTTTTTATTTTCGCTCTTTCTGAATTAAATTAAAAGCGTAAAAAATGCAAATTTCTATTCAAGATTTGGATGTAATCAAAATCAAAACACTATAAGGGGGATATTCTTTCATTATTCGTACAGTATGATACAATTCCGTAAAAAACATATGGTATTTATATTTACTTTTAAAATATTTTTATTGTTCCATAAAAACACATAGTGTGTTATAAGCAAGTAAAATTATATATATATATATATATATATATATATATATATATTTGAAACTATCTTATTTTGGAAAATGAGGTAATTAATTAGAACTTATTTAAGGAGATTTATCCTTGAGATGCTTCTTATGATTCAATATGATTAATTTATGTAATTTTTGCTATCTACGTTCTATGTTTTATTTCACATCAAACAAAAATTAAACCAAAAACAAAAGCAATTTTAAATTGTAATTTCTTTAACGGATTAATATTAGTTTACAAGGCTTACACTGGAGGTACATATAAGCTCTTTATTATACTATGACTACTCTTTTTTTTATTTTGTTTGCAGATGAAATAGCTAATTGTTATTTATTATTATTATTTTAAATTTTTCTGTATCCCCTTTTGAAATTTAAATCCGATTATATAGTTATTCGGTTAATTTAGACAGAATTTTCATTACGTATAAGTTTGTTAGATCTTTTAAATAATGATTTCACGGAAAACAAGTCGCTAACCCAGAAATTACCGCTCTGTGATTTACTTATGATTTTACATGAAACATTATTAGATAGTCTAAAAAATAGATATTATTAAGTATAATTACTTACACATTTCACTTCCATAGACACTTATTGAAACCAAAGAAACAAACTTAATTTAACGCGGTTTTCAAATATTGTAATCACTGTGCAAAATTTGTCAGACTCCAAAACTTGTATTATCCCGCAGGAATAATATATATGCGCAAGTATTTGATGGATATTTAATATATTTTAACGACGTTTTAACTTATTTCATTTGAAATTGTGTTCGATATTTTTTTTAAAGAAATCTTGCCTTTCGTATTCAATATTACTTATATTTCTTATGTCTTGACGGCAAAAATAATTTTGATAATTTTTTTAACTATTTGAATTGAAAACAAGATTTAAAGTAGTCTGAAGTGAGATGAGATAATATTTGTATTTACGATAATTACCAACGTTTAGGACATAATAAATCTTACGGGGGTATTATAAGAAATTCACCACCCCAGCCCATAATCAAATATCGGTATAAATCTTACCCCTGAGGCCACTTAGTGCCATAATGTATACGATTTTTTCTTTAAAGCTGAGTTTTACGATTTAAAGCAAATTTATTCTAGCAAAATAAGCTATGGATTACAATTAGTTTATATACCTGATGACCTACAAATTTGTCTATACTCGCCTCGTTTTCCCATAATTGTAAAATCGACAATAAATAAATTTAGATGAAAACAAGAATTTGTTTTGTGAGTATTGGGCCCAATAATCGATTTTCGGAGATCAATGTCAGTTTTTATACGAGCAGCGTTATATCGTCGCCAATTAATTCCCCTCGGGGGTATACAACAGTATAAGGCTGAATGCAAATAAAAAATCGAATTCGTAATTCAAGCTGGTTGTTAACATGCGATCAATAAAATTTTTGTAAACCAATTCTTGGCTGTAGGTTTAATTGTTTAATTGATTTGTATTTTTTGGAGCTTTTTTCTTGAATAAATAAATAAAATCACTATATATTTTACTAGCGCATCACTTTATTTCGTTTTTTCACGTTGGTTTTCAGTATTGGCTTTCGTGCGGGTCTAATGGATCCACGAAGCCAACCGGCCGTCCATACTTCCGTAGTTGGAAGTATTGCTGTGAGAACATAACATTATTCTTTAAATTTAAATGCATCTCTGTATTGGATGAAAGAACAGAAAGAGAGAAAGAAGAGAAGAAAAGTAAAAGAAAAATGATAAGGTACTGAAAGTTACTTTATCTACATTTTTACAAGTTCACTGATTTTTATATTTAAATCCGTAAAATAGTAACCATTCATAAACCAAATAAAAACAGCTCGTATTATTCTTCAAATATCTCTAGTTTTTTAGAAAATCACAGCTGAATATCCAAAAAACTATTTTGTGGTATCATTGGAAAGAAATGTCTAATTTTTGTTACCCAATTAAATTAATAGTGAATGTATTTTATACGGATATATCCCCATACTTTATGCATCTGAAGTGAAAAACAAACTAAAACTGATGAAATTGTGAACTTTCATAATCCCAGCAATTGTTTTTAAACATAAAAGTGTAATAAAATAATATTTTTCCAATAACAAGAAGTGACTTGCAAAAATTAGCGAGTTACACATAGCGCCATCTGTGGAGAGTTACCCGTATCACTAGTATAAATCCGAACCATCTTCGATCTGTCCGTCAAAGTAAAAGAGCTAGCTGTCATCTTAGCAAGTCGGAAAGTCGGGGTTTATCGCCCTCTTGCGTACCTAACGCAAGAGGGCGATAAAGTTACAACGGAGAAAGTTACACAAAATATAAACTGCATTTTAGAAGACAAACTTCAACTATTTAATGAAAAATACGAACATGTAAGGGAAAAATGTGAAAAACAAGAAAAACGACTGTATTTTCTAGAAAAACAGGCAAGGCAAAATAATATAGTCTTTTTCGGAATAAAAGAAAGGGAAACATCATACTTTGAGTATGATGTTCTAGAAAATATAATAGTGAACTTTATCAAAGAACATTTCTCTCAAGAACTGGATCGCTGGAACATCCAAGAAGTTAGAAGAATAGGCAAGAAAGGTGAAAGACCTAGACCAATAATTGTCACCTTTAGTACACTGGGCACAAAAATTAATTTGTTTAAAAATATAATTGCACTGAAAAACACCGGTTTCTACATAACGGAAGATTTCCCACAAAATATTTTAGAGAAGAGGAGAGAACTTCAGGAACAAGCTAGAGTTGAAAAGGAAAAGGGTAACCTTGTAAAAATAAAATACGACAAGCTTGTCATAATTGAAAAAAACAAAACGGCTTTCAATAACAATCTTTTGTTCTCTCAACTTCGCCTGAAAACAGTACCACAAAGGGAGCCGGAACAAAAACAAATACACAGGCTAGCAAGAAAAATAAATCACAAACACAATGAAGAAGAACTTCAAGCCTATCGGAAGGTGTTTTAAAACGAGGCATGCTGAATTATCTGATTAATAAGAATACGAACAACCCATCAAATCTACAACAAAATAACAACATAAATAAATAGCAATTACCACCCCCCTCTCGCAACGCCAACATACAACAACCACTATCAAAAAACCACATACATCCTCCAAGCCGGCTGGTCACCGTGGAGGATCATGACCATAACCCTCCAAATAACAAACTGGATGCAAACAGCGCAATCAAGGGAAAACTGGCTCAATTCGGAGGAGGCCTTTACCTGTAGAGAGGTTCTTTCAGAATAATTTCGTACCTATAATACTTTAATATAATTTTTCTAACATATTTATATTTAAACTGTAATTATAATTAGTAACTGCTATATAATAAACTACAGATTATCTTTTTTTCAATAAGTACTAACAAAACAAATTAACTTTGTAAACTAACAATTTTGGAAGAAATAAAAGGCTTTTTTATTTTTTATTTTTTTTATTTATTTATTATATATGTGTACAAATTATTAAAGATTCATACGCATTCCTGTTCAATTACTACTTCCTCATTTGTTAAACTACATATTGAAAATCGTTAGAATTTATTCTCAGTGAACGTTTTTTAAAATTGTATGTATTTGTATTTCCTAAAGATATTTACATTTTGTCTTTCTTTAGATAGGGACACTTTTTATTTTATTTAATTTAGATAATCTTCAAAGGCAGACGATATGATGTTTTTGTCTATTCTGGAATATATTTTACGGAGCATCTTATTTTGAAATATCATGACGGTAAGCAAATTTGTCTTTGTTTATTTAACGGAATTCAAACATTGGCTGCAGATGAAAGTAGTTACAAAACATGTAAACAGTACCACACTATCCAAAATATCCAAAAGTATATCGCAATATTATTTCCATACCTGTATTTTAAAACATTCCCTTTTATTCATCCGTAACTCGACAACAATATTATTTAAATGTAGGAACTAAGAGAATTATTGCATATTTGCTAGAGTCTTTGAACAAACAATTTTTGGAGGAAGTAGAATTATTTAAAATTTAAAAGATTAAATGTTATTAAAACATGCACAATTTTTTACATGCTCCTATTTGCGTATTTTCTTACAACAAAATCCCTCCTTGTTATAGGAATTAAAAATCTCAAGTCAAGATAATGTTTTTAGAAAAGTCCTTTTCAATATTTAAAATGATAAAATGAAACGATTATCGTACAAGTTTATATCTTAACTAGCGAAGATTTTATAGCTAAACGTGACATAAACAAAGTTCAAGTAAGAAAAGGTGAATGCGGAGATTTATATTAACGTATGATTTGACGATAAATATACAAATTGAGAAAATAGATCGTAAAACCATGAAATCGGAAACGAAGTCTTTTAAAAATCCTAAGATAAAGGATTGATAGATGATCTCGACAATCTTTAGCCAAAGGTAATACTTTGAGGTTGCGATATAATTATTATTGCGGCTTAGTTAACTGGTGTATACTTGTCGGGTTCATAGGTCAAGGTCGGATTATTCACGGTGATATTGATCAATTTATAGAACGAAGCAGTTAATTAATCTGCATTCAAGCTCAACAGCAAGATAGTAATAATTAAAAATTAAATTGTTATTTCATAAACACATTTTTATATTAATGTTAATGCACGTTTTAAAATAAATGATGTTGTATACTGTTTTGTTTACGTATTTCTAAACAGTGATTGCTAAATTTTAATAAACTTAGCTGTTATTTATTTTTATTTAAAGTGTATAAAACATTTAGATTGGCAATTTAAATTAACACGATTTTTTAATCATTGTTTGAATATTTATATAATTCTTAAATTTAATAAGAGATGTAACATGGAATATTTTTCTAATATAAAAAATAGATCAACTAGAAAGTTTCATTATTTGACTTATCGCTTTTCATAGGAGTCTACATGGTATTCTAGGCATCTGCGTCGGATGGCCTTTTATTCTGCATTCGACTTAGTCAAATAATCGTTCGTTCATCTAGCTAAGTGTACAGAGGCGCTCGAGAATGAAGAGGATACTAGTGCAATGCAAGGGGGTTCACTAGAAATATTTCCGAAATGACGAAAAATTTGTACTGTATACTTGATCGATTTTGGTGAAAATTTCTTGTTTGTTAGTTGAGCACGAAGGTTTTTTCACAGAAGAAAAAAAGTTAATGGAATTAAAAACATCATACATGTCATTAATGAGGGTTATAAATAGCAGAGTGGCTTCTCATTTCTCAAATTATGATAAGTCAAAAAAAAATCATGGCAGTACTTAATGGCTGTCGCAACAGACCTTGAAAGTAATTGCATCACTTTCATTTTTTGTTGATTATAAATAAAATGCCTAAATGTATTTTTTGATCCCCAATTTCAGACCTTCCTTTATTTGAATATTGTGTGAATGCGTTTTTAGGGAAGTTTATAAATACTCACTGCATAAATTGCCTCTTAATGTCTGGTTCGTAACGGTATACCCAACTTTTGTCACTCGCAAAGATACTGAATATATCACTTGGGTAATTTCTGTTGAATTTTTCTAACATTTCGCGACATCAATTAACGCAAAGTTACTTTTGTACACCGGTTAAATATAAAGTATCCACCCAACACGAAGCTTCCTGACGCCTCAAGATTCATGTAGAATTTTCTATACTTGACTAACAGCAATACTTAAACTTTCTAATAGGTTACTCACTTGTAAATCTTTGTAATAAAATCCAATCAAAGTCGATCAGAGCTTTGTTGGTGATTAATCTTGTAGAAATTTTCTCATAATAAATTCATCTTGACATGATACAGACAATTTTCGAATTACCGCCAATTTGAAAAAAACTAATAATAAATTTGAGCTAAGTACCTAAACGCTTTACGTAAGGATCACATTGCTAATGACTAATTGTAAGAATATTTGACTGCTACCCTCTTATAAGTATAAAATACATTAAAAACAATATCAAACACAAAATTGAAATATAATATTTCTTTTTCACCATTAGGTTAATAAGCAATAACAATTTTAAGGTTATCAAATAATTCAGAGAACAGAAATGAATATATAGTAAAACGACAATCTTGTCTTTGTTTACGCTTGGCATAAGAGTGCATACACCTGTATAGCAATAATTTTATATATACATATATGTACGTTGAATGCGTCCTATTAAAATTATAAATATATGAAAAACTTCTACTTGAAATCCATCGCTGATAAGGCCGTTTGCAGTATTAATAACTAATGAATATTTAATATAAAATGTGTTGCTTATCAAATTATACGAGAATGACCAAATATTTAGGCAATTGTTAATTATTATTTTTAGTCAATTATTATGTTAAATATTACCCGATATTATTGTCTTGGTAATAGAGTATTATGTAGAATTTAAAACCTAATATCTTTGTTGAGTATAAGAAGAAAACTAAAAAAAGTGAATTTAAAATTACTGGTTAGTAAGCTGAGCTTTTATTTTTCCATTGTCTTCAATTATTTACTGCAAATAATATATTTTTTAATTAATTTCTTTACTGTAGTTTCCTATAGCTCATGTTAGAAAGATAGGTAGTATTATTTATATGAATATGAACCCACATGAAATATGAAGTTTAAAAGCTAATCCAGGTACATTTTTTACCAATAGAAAAGCATAAATGATAAAGTAATAAGAAAAATAGTGTTCTGGTTATTATATTTCAGTAATGAAAGAGACTGCGGAATTATGAAATAAAATACCAGTTCTTTTCATTCGGCTCAAAACTAGAGATGATTTTAAAGATTTTAATTCAAACTCTAGGATGACAAAAATGAAGGTTATATCACTTTCAGCACCTTAATCTCCTATATAATTTTTTTTTATTTCTAACATTATTGCCAAAAATATGTTTATAACATTTATAAAAATGGAATTAAATGTTAAAACTTTGTCATTTATTTTAATTTATTGTACCATAAATATTAGATTTTTTAGAGAGAGAGAACCATGAAAGTTTTTAAATACACTAATATCTTATCTTTATGTCAGTTCAAGGAACAATTATTATTGTAAATATTTAAAAATAACCTAAATCACCTCAAATTTCCTAAATTCTTAAAGATAAAATTATAAATATCAATATTAGGAGTTTACTGAGTAACAAGATTGATAAAACTAAATTGCATAGTTGTTGAGAAATTTACGATACTTTATACATATAAAAGATTTAATATGCAATGCATTTATGTTGTGACAAATAATTTTAATATTTACAAATAATGTAACAAACATGCTATATATCTTTACAAATAAATATTTTTAAAATTTGTTTCCATATCTACTCATTTATCGAAGATGGGATTAAACAGTTTTTCTCATGATTTTAATTGAAAATTATTGCTGGGAATGCTTCAGAAAATTTTCAATATTAATTTTTGTTACGGCGCATTGTCTCATCTCCTCGATATGAAGCACTAAGGCATGTCGAAAATCTGTAAAAAATAGCTTTGGCAATGTTGGTATTAGTTAATTTAGGGAAATACAAAGACAATATCATTCTTTTAGGTCTGAGAAATATTCATACAAAATATATATATTTTGTAACGTGTATATACCTGCTAAATAATTATAGTTATTACATTTTTGTGTACACTGAACATGGAGAATCCTCGTTTTGCAAGTTATATTCGTATTATATTCAGGGTATTATTATAAAATTATTTATGGGGATATTGGAGGAGTACGTGGTAGCAATAAAAACAATTTTATCAATAAAATAATAAATTACAAATTTATAGCAATAAAAGGAGCATAAACGACCCACTGTAAGAAAATTTTGAAAAAAAAAGTTAAAAAATTTACGCCTATACCAAAAACCAGTTATGCACATTCAAGTAAATGATAGTAAAATAAAGAATATTTTAATTTTATCACAAGAACCGATATTTCATGAATTGCGCTTCAAAAGTTATTTCAAATCTTCTAAGCGGGCGGACGTTACCACACCCTTAAATGTTTGCATATAAAATATTTATTAAGTAGCAAATATCTAATTCGAGAAAACTGTAATAAATGTCACCATTCATTCATTTAATGACAAGGAAATATTATATTATATTCTGAAGGTAACGTATAAATAAATATTATGATCGTGTAAGGAAATAATATACTAAAATCTGAATGCAACGTGTACAATATGTAAATCTCATTTTGATAGCACATATCGCAAGTTGGTCGATAATTCTTGTAGAGTTTTGTTGAAGAAAAATTTAAGCGTTTTGTCATATGTGAATAGCATTAAATTAAAAGTAATTATAAGAATTGTAACTACTAATATTTATGAAATACAAAGATTTCTTTTTATTTTATTTTGTATATGATTTTATTTTATTTAAATATGGTAACAAATATAGCAGCAATTGAAAAGCAGCATGAAATGTAAATAATTTTACCCAACATTATTCGATATTTAAACTAAAAGTTTATATTTATGAATACTGTGACATGTGTTTTCATTAATTTTCATTTATGTCCACTAAGGATCATGCGTGTATTTCGTCAAAATATTTATATGAAACTGGTCAGCGTATTATTGAATATTGACAATATTAATAATCATGACCATGGTAATTTATATGTTCCAGATAATTGGAATAGGTAATATGACGCTGATTATTTGGAAGAATTTCTTTAAAATTAAATGTTTGCGTTGAAATAAAAAACTTTGCCTTTAGTTTAATTTGAAATGACACTATGTTTTTAATAAGCTTTTTAATATTTTAATTTTTCATCTTAAGCTAATTCACGAAAAATATTTCTTTTTTGTGCTCTGATGTGTAAAAACAGACTTGATGGTTTTCTGGCACACGAACATGGATTTTCTAAGTTCAAATCACATATCTTCATTGGTTGATCTTGTACTTATTCATAGTCGGAGTAAATATTAGATAGATGGGTAACTACAGTCATTTGAATGAAATTGAAAAATCAGGGGGTGTTGTTGGTATATGTGGTAATAAAACATACTCTCCTTTAAAAGGCCCCTTAAAATTTTTTGCCCCAATAGCACCTCCCCTAATTTTTTTTACACATCATTTTGTATCAAGACAAAGTCTTGGTATGTTCGAGTGAGGTAACAAAATTATTGATGAGCCAATTTTTAATTGTGAATTGTGCATTTAGTGACTTGGTTAATCAAAAGAATTTGGAAACTTCATCAGTATGTTGATACTTTCGTTTTCATTTACAACTACGTCAATAGATTTAAATTAAATTAATTAGCTTTTTAAAATGCCTGGCATTTAAATATTTACGAAATAAACATCATATTTATTTGGTAGCCAGAATAGCTTTCTCGAATATATGGAAAATCTCCCCCTGTTAACGTATCTTTTTTTTCAAGATGTCCCAAAAATCATTTTGGGGCATTATACGCATATTATATATTCAAATTTATTAACGTTTTCCCGCAATATATATAATTTTCCACATACATTAATTTTACTACAAATATAGAACGTAATTTCGCTTCAAATATATGTTTGAAGTCTACTGACAACCAAACGAGTGAATTACCGAAAGGTTTCTCATTTCCTCTCAAGCTTTTGCGAATTTAATATGTTTCCAATTAATGTTTATGGATTCATCCGAGATAAAAATATGGAATTTTTAAAACACATTAGCAATACTGGAATGTGCTTTCGTGTCGCGTATATTATTTTAATTTCTGTAAATTTTTTATAGCAATATTATGGCAAAATGTTCTAATACTACCCAATAAACTTTATTGGAACTACTGATGATGCTATTTCTAAGGAAGCTTTTTGAGTCTACTTTTGCATAAATATAAGGAAATGAAAGTATTTTTCCAGTTACAACAGGTGTATTTAAGAAAAAGGAACCAACTTTCCGAGTAACGACTGAATGCATACTTGTACCGTAAATAGATTTTTTCTTATAATATTTTTTTCATTAATTTGGATGTATGTGGTTAATTCTTTGGGCATGATTAAATAGATTAAGTAAATGCATTTCTAAATTTATAAGTTGTTCATATGAACACAAAAAGTAAATATCTTCCATCATAACGAATGAATAAATATATATTCCTGGTATGAAAGGTAAATTCTAATTGTTATGTAATATGTCTAAACTCTGTAGTGTGTCTTACTGTGGTACGTACTCATGAAATCTTCCTATTTAACCCATCAAATATCAGGTTGTACTGAAACTGCTGAGACCAAAACAGACTGCCAATAAAATAGCAAAAAAATTGCGTATTTCATATGACAATGAAGAAAGTGGGGAAAGAAAGGTATTAGTAAGTGCATAATCCCTATGTGTATCACCCTCATTAATTTGAATTTTCGGCATGGGTCTTAATTTGATACATATAAACTGATCATTAATTGTTTTTTAATGATGCGGGAAAACCAATACTAATTGACAAAATTAGCCATTAAAACAATCATATTGTTTTGAACGAATAGCGTTCAATCTGCCTTACATATAAAGAAAATAACTGGATAAATCGGAACTGCCGTACCTCTAGAAAGATATTTCAATTTTTGGATATTTCTTTATGTTTTATTCAGTGTTAGAAAGAATAACCGTCAAAACCATTTATTGTATCTGTATGTACATCTTTTATTTTTATATGTATAATTTTGTTCCTCTTTGTAAATTTACCGTTACAAATTCACAAAGAATTAATATTAATTGAAGCATATGGGCCAGGAATCTTATTTTTTATGATATCAAATAACTCTGGATTTTCATTTGGAAGGAAAAATTGAGCTGAATTATTGTATTAGTTTCTTCTTATCTAACTTTGCAATTTCCTAAATTGTATTATTTACATAAGGTAATACATATTTATATAATTCAATAGAGTTTATCTAATAGCATTTTTTTTTCAAGTTCATGATGCTTAACCAAAGAAGTAAAGACATTTCAATTTATGTTTAATGACACGTGTAATAACCTCTTGGCGATCAATTCGTTTTTGTCGTGGCAGTAATAGTTTTTGGATCTCATCTCATTATAGAGTGCAAGTAAATGTTATAAAGAAATGTGGTAGACCATAAACAGGAACGTAATTCAATGCATTCTGTATATATTCTTGCATATGATATGCGTTAACTGCCTACGAAGATGTTATTTGTTTCCTACTTCATTAAGTTTGAAATTACCTGGAACGATATTATCTAACGCAAAAATTAAATGTATTTTTCCGAATGTAATTAAACTTGATTACAACAGGCTACCGAAAATGTTCCCTCTTCATTTTTTAAACACATCCGTTGAAGATGTATTTTTTATAATATCTCTTGTTATTAACTGATGTTTATAATAATTCCAAAATTTTACCATTTGCAGGTTTCTGCACCTTTAAATAACAAAAAAAACAATCAGATGTGTTCTTTTGACCACACGATAGAAGTAAAAACTTATAAATTTGAAATAAAATTATAATAATAATTATATTCAGGTTTTGTGATAGATATTAAATCGACGAATCAGGAACATGCGAGATATTATTTTATAATATAATAACATACTACTATTATCTTAAATTATCCTCAAATGAAATAATAATCAATAATAATCAAACTAGAACACAATTTAAATAATTCACAGAATACACAGAGTGAAATTTCCAAGTTGTCAATTTATAGCTACAGATATAATGATACTACGGTATATCGGTGATGCGAACTCACAAGATTTTACTCATCCAAAAAGCGTTCAATGCGCACATCAAACAGTCGGGGATATAAAACTTGTTGGTGCTACAAGTACGCCAGAGCAATAGAAGTTACCCACACACAAATTTTTGTATATATATATATATATATATATATATATATATATATATATATATATATATATATACATATTTACATGCCGGCTCTTTCATTTTTTAAATTTCAATGCTTAAAAAAATGTTGTACATTTTAACCATATCATCAATCATTATTTCTAAAGATAGGTTAAGGTCTGTAAGTCAGAGCATCAAAGATGGTCGGGTAATCTGGAAAAAAAATCCTAGCAACAGGACTACAAAACAATAACAAGATGAGTGCCGCTATAAAAGAGACCAAGAGGCAGGCCAAAGAAACTGAGTATCGATTGTATGAACGAAGATCTCACGAAGATGGGAAAACTCACGAATTAGAAAAGAGAGACGTATAGTCGAGTTAGATTCAAATATAATACTTTTAAATAATATGGTAGTGATATGATATGATAGCCTGTTGAGCTAGCATTCGTTATTGATTTGTTAATTGATTATGTTGAATGTTTGTATCCGTGATACGTGGACGCAACTGTTAAAGACTTATTCTATCTGATTCCTAACGTTCTGCGCGTTGCTCTTCACTTTATTATATTGTAAATTCAGATTTGTAGTTATTTAACTTTTTTCTTTGAAAGTAATACGTTTTAAATAAAAAGAAAATAAAAAATATATCACGATTGATAGAGATATGAAGAATATATTTTATGCACATGATCAGCAGATTGTATGTAAAAATTCGCAAATAGTGTCTATAAAATACTCTTATGAAATTTCGAAATTTTCGTCCCATGTTACTTTTGAAATTGGTTTTATATCACTTTTAATTTTTTTTTATATTACTTCCCCTAATATTATTTTGAGTATTAAAACAATGTTAATTATGTATAAATATTAGCAATAAAAAAACGAAACCATGATATTAATCCGTCAAAATCTAATTTTACTTAAATACTTAAAAAAAATAACATCATTCATCCGACCCTGCTATAAACGTAAAGCTTACACTCGACCTCGGGAACATATTATGTGAATATGAACTCAATCTGTTAAGTGGTTTAAAAGTTTTAGGAATATTTATATATGCACAAAGGATTATATATAAGGACGTTGTCATAAGGGAAAACAAACGGAAATAGGATGATTCAACATTTAGGTTCTCCATACAAACGACATTCTTCAATTAAATTAACGAGTAACCAGCCAAAACAAACAAAGCCGACGTACAATGGAAGGCATTGTTTGAGGAAAATGATCAAAATGATATCAGAATAAATTGAATGACAGTAAAAACTCTGAATTGATGTAGAGAACTTTCCTTGTCGCCCGTCGTTTCGTGAGGAAACCCCGGCTGAATGAATATTTTTGTAGAGGTAAATATGTCCATTTATTAAATTAGAAAATGCATTGTTAACACGTGTCATGCAAAATATTCGATACGAAATTATTTTACTAATATTTATAGTTCACAAACTTGAACAAGTTTAAATCTAAAAATTCTGTAATACATCACATCGGATTCCCTACTTTTAAATAAAATTTACCATCATCTTTAATAGTTATTTTTTTTAAATTACAGCACTTTCAAATTTAAGTTAATTATGTAGTTAAGATATCTTTTTTTGTTATTTAAATTGCGTACACTTTATGATCAGAAAGTTTTAAACAGATAAACATCGAAATAAAATGGTCGTTTAAGTATATTCCATTACGTAAGTTTTTTAATTAATTTTGACCCCAAAATATAAAAAGATTGTTGTTATGAATTTAATGTAAATATTTATTTCTGGCTTTCCATCTCAGTAATAGTGACTAAAATGCTAGTAATTAACGTGTTTCTTTTTATTTTTAAATCTATGTTACCGAAAAGTACTAAAATAATCTTATGCTGTGGCACTTGGTCACGTGAACTATTACGTAGTTAATGAGAAAAATAATCGAAGAAACGAAGGCATAGTGAACTAACATATTTATCTTCATAACATCTAAATAAGAACTCGAAGCATAAAATAATTACATCATGACAACTGATGATATGATGAAATGCGATATGAACTAAACAAAAAAATTATAATTATTACTTGTTACATTATTTACTCAAATAAGTTTGTAAAAACAAAATGTAATAATGTTAAATTCAAATATATAAAAATAGCTAAATATTTTTTTTTATCTAAACCAAAATTACAATAATACTGCAATAAACTCATAAAGGTGAGTTTATTATTACAAAATAACCACGCATTTATTTTATTAATTTTCCTAAACCTATTTATTCCAGTTCAAGAAAAAATTAAAGGGCATTAAAATCTATTTGCAACTTTAATGCGCATAATTTATGGATGTCAATGGATATTGAAAACATATAATTTATATATTTACAAAAGTTAATTATATCCGGTGGCAAAGCGGTCCCCGCTGAATCGAGCAAATGCAGCAGTAACACTATTTAATTAAAACAATTTGGTAAACGTTGCGCCCTTCAATATCCTTATTGAATTTGGGTATACGCATCAAATATTAGTATCATGACAATTCGAAATTTTACTGTGCGAGAGTCAGCCACTTGTCATCAAAAACCTTACTTATTTACATGGTACTTCCAGGATTAAATACTCATCTATACTATTAAACGAGCAATTCTTGTATGTATATATATATATGTAAATGGTTTCTCGGAAACGGCTCTAACGATTTCGCTGAAATTAGGTATATTTATTGTGTGGGTGATTATATTAAATAGTTTCGAAGATGAGCTTTGTCGGTTAATTATTTTGGAAATGGCAGCCATTTAAAATTTTCAAAATTACTATGAACCCTGTTATTAAGACTTAATAACTTTTGAATGGAAAAATATAGGAGAGAACGGCTTGGGCCAGGGAGAGAGAGAAGGGAAGGGAAAGGAGGAGGGGAGGATGAGAGTTGTGTCAAGGGAGAGGTTAGGAGAGAGGGAGGGGAGGAGGAAGGGTGATAGTAAGAGGAAGGGGGAGTGGGACTGGAAGGGGAGGGGAAGTGGAAGGGGTAAGGGAGGGGAGGGGAGGGTAAGTGTGGGAAGGGATGGGGTGGGGGAGAGGGAGAGGGATGGGGAGGGAAAGGAGAAGGGCGGGATAGGGCAAGGGAAGGGGTCTGGGAAGGGGAAGAGGAGTAGAGGGGGTGAGAAAAGGGAGTAGAGGGAGAGGGGAAGAAGAAGGGGAGTAGAGGAGGAGGGTGAGGTGAGGGTAGGGGATGGTGAGAGGGGTGGGTAATTGGGATGTGAAGAGGAAGTGGAAGGTAAGGGAAAGGAAAGGTAAGGGGAAGGGGGAGCGGAAGGGAAGGGGAAGGGGAAGCGGAAGGTTAGGGGAAGGGGAACCGGAAGGGAAGGGAAACCGGAAGGGAGGGGTAAGCGGAATGGAAGGCGGAGCGTAATGGAAGGGGAAGGGGACCGGAAGGGACGGGGAAAGGGATCGGAAGGGAAGGGAGGTGGAAGGGAAGGGGAAGGGGGAGCGGAAGGGAAGGGGAATTGAAGGAAAAGTGGAGCGGAAGGGAAGGGGACGGGGAAGTGAAATGGGAAGGGGAAGGACAAGGGGAAGGGCAAGGGGAAGGGCAAGGGAAAGGACAAAGGGAAGGGCAAGGGCAAGGGCAGGGGGAAGAGAAGGTGGAAGGGAAGGGGAAGGAAACGGGGAAAGGAGAGTGGATGTCGAAGGTGTAAGAGAAGGGGAAAGGGAGGGTGAGGGAGAGAGAGGGAGGGAAGGGGTATGTGACGATGTCGGGGGGGGGATGGAGGGTGATGAAGGTGAGGGGAGGGGAAGAGGAATGGGAAGGTGTAATGGAAGGCGAAGGGAAAGGGAAAGTGGAAGGCGAACGCTAACGCTAAGGCGAAGGCGAACACAAAGGCGAACGCGCACGCGAAGGCGAACGCGAAGACAAACGCAAAGGTGAACGTGAACGCGAAGGTGAACGGGAAGGCAAGCACGACAGCGAGACCGAAGGCCGAAGGCGAAAGCAGAGGCAACGGGGAAGGGGAAAGGGACGAGGAAGGGAAAAGAATATCTAATACCATGAAACAAGCGATTTCACTTTCCTATGGGAAACTCGAAATACACCGAGCATCGCTCGGTCACCTGGTACTCTTAATAATATTGAAATCTGGAAATAATCTGGTATTTTAGAATCTAACATGAAAAGACCCGCAAGGTGAGGCTAAGAGAGATTTTATATGGTTTCCCTGTGATTTTGAGGGTTCAATATGGGGGATAAAGGAAGTAATTGTTTTATTTCTTTTTTTATTCGTTTAATTTACTAACTTTACAAGACAACATGAACTTAACACAGGAGATGTTACAAGAAGGCTTTTTATATTTTCTAAATTTATCGTAAGTAGCTTTGAATAAAAAATGAATGGTTAATAAAATTTTCCCTTTTTGAGTCTTTGAATCCAAAGATTGGCGATGTCACATGGAAGTAAACCTTTTCCCATCGTTTTGCATCTACTATATAAAATTTCCCTCAGTTATCGTCTTATATTGAATTCATAAAGCAAGAGCACGCTAATCTCTCACCGTGAATTGTTTTTACATTTTTTTTTCACCCTCCGAAACTCAATTTCGAACTGAACGAAATGTTGAACGCCGCATTCTTTAGTTACTTTACTAAAGGTTTTCTATAGTGTTCCAGAAATCACAGGCAAAAATAACGCGCTAAAAAATTGATAACCTAATATGCTGAACATATTATAGTTCGGTTCGAATATACATTTCAAATATATTTATGAATTATAAAGCTCAGTTGCTGCTTAGTTACACATTATAATTAGCTTATGTCGATATAGCTAGCGTCCATTTTATGTTTATTACAGATTTTGCACACAAAAGTCTTTACAAGGCAGTATATTTTATAAAATGGGCTTTTATTACATATAAATTGTCCAGAGAGCGTGTTCCCTATGTACTATCAAGACAAATTCTGGCCTAAAAATATCGAAATTTTGTCGCTTTCTCAACATATGATATTGCGCTGCACTACGATTGGTCAAAGCATGAACCTAAACCTTATGAGCATATGCAATCTAACTGTACTTCGTGAAGTTTGTTTTTACAATGTTTTCAAATCTATTGTATTACCATGAGGCTCAATTTTCACAAATGGCATATGTAGTATTTCTTTTTCAATTAAAAAAAAATTACGAAAAAAAGGAAAATGTTTGGTTTCTAAATAAATATTCACTAAAATTAAATAATAAAAAACCAAATTTATTAAAAGTTTTACGTTCTTCATTGACAGAAATTTGCCTAAATAAAAACTTATATTTCCTAAAAGATAGGAAATAATATTTGTTGAAAGAAATTGTTGAATTAATTAGAAATTGTTAAATAGCTAAATGATGTTATTATAACAATACGGTCATTGATACAGATGAAAAAATTGTGAGTAAACCTAGCTGCAATAGCTGGACTTCATGTATGAACTTGTTCATGAGTCTGATTGTGGAGTAAGCAGATATTATGAAGTCAACAAATAACCTTATTATTATTATTTGTCCTCGTCACTATTGGCATAAAGTTGTTTACGTTTTCCTTTTTTTACAACACCACAATGTTTTACTATTTTGCATAAAAAAGACCATGGAAAAAGTTTTATTTCATATTACCCCAAGTTAATTCGGACTCTTATTAACGCTGGTGTAAAACTGATTGCAATTTTTCTTCTATGAAATTAAGTTTTTCATAAATGGAGATTGGATCCTTGGAAGAAAAACTGAAAGCCATTAGCATTGGAAAACAAATAGTTTAATTAATGCAACCTTCTGAATTGAAACTTATTTTAAACATGGATATAAAATATACCTTTTTTCTATCCAAAAACATCAATTTTAATATTACATTGGTTTTAATCTCTAATAAAAATCTCTAATAAGGTCATTTAAGTAAAAATTCATCTGTTTGTCACAAATTTTTTTTAACTACATAAGACTAAAATTAAATTTAGTTTAGATGCTTATTACTCGGCGTATTTTGTAACTTATTTATGAACTTTAGGGTGGGGACTATGGTATACAATTCACAAATAATTTTAAATCAGATATAATTTGATATAAAACTATTTAGTCACATCGATTCAACATTTATTATCCTTTCACTCTCCAAAACAAATAAATTTAAAGTTAAGGGTAATATAGGATTTCCTAAATTAACCTAGGAATTACCTGAAAATTATAGCTCTTATAAATTTTAAAGATCACATGATAACTTTACACCTGTAAAATTTATACAGTAAAAATATCAATATTTTAAAATAAAGCCATTATTTATACATAGTTAAATACAAATATGAGATATTAGTAACATTTGAGTTTTTTATATGTACCTACAGATATGTGAGATTTCTTCTCCTAGTATTGTTCTTAATTTTTTTCTTATGTTCAAATTTTTCTTTGTTTCTATTCAGCATTCAGCAATGTTCTATCAATAATTTGACATTTTATGATACCGCTTTTTGTTGGTCTCTATTTAATGATACAATCATTTATCTTACTTCCCAATTAATGTCCGAAAATTACCAGAAAAATTGTTCCATTGTCAATGTAATAAATGCGGTTTTTGAATTCATAGGCTACGCCTGTTCTTAAATTTCTCTCAAAACTTTTTAAATTTACTTGTTTATAAACATTTATTTTACAACGAATTTATAATACACACGTTACAATTTTTTTATCTTCTCTTCTTTTGTAACAGGGGTATAACATCTTGTTACCTTTCATTACTTTCTAAATATCTTTTACATTTATATTCACTTATTTGGTGTTAGATATATGTAATAATTTTGAACATAATTACTTAAAACATTTTAAATAAATTTTAAAATTTTTTTTTACTAATTTAAACTTATAATTTTACCCACTCCGTAATACCTTCTAAGGAACCATCGAACTGTCTTTCTTTGCTATATTATTTTTTTATGTATTCTAAGTTTGTAGTGGTTAGCCATTTCTTGGTCCAGTATAGTTGATTGCTTCTGTTATTCCACGGGTATTATTTGCATTCAAGTTTTTCTAGTATAAGAGTAAAATTAGCGTAAATTTCATTTGAAACAACCTAAAGACCAACTGGTATTGAAATGTATCTATTATCATATAACAAAACTACCTTCAGAATAAGTATCGAGGAATCATTTAATCCATTATCATTCAAAATGAGTGTATCCTTTTTTGACCTTGTACACATGCCGAGGTATATGAATATAAAATATCAAATCGGCTTTTGTGAAACAAAGGAAAATGTATATTTTTCTATGCCAATACCAGAAAAATAACTTATCGAGGATGAGAAAATTGGTTTTCTTTCAGCCTAGATATGAGAATTTTTGTAAAATTACTCCACTTCTATGATTAAAATACTTTTCACCTAAATTCCTTCCTTTCTTATTGCATTATTCATCTTGATTTCCGGTACTGATGTGTAAAATTCTAACTT
The DNA here is from genome assembly GCA_039881145.1 of Druceiella hillmani. Lineage (NCBI taxonomy): Eukaryota > Metazoa > Arthropoda > Insecta > Lepidoptera > Hepialidae > Druceiella > Druceiella hillmani. The sequence goes on along the minus strand of JAYKKI010000010.1, from coordinate 7,658,825 downwards.
TCAAATATGCGTAAGTTTTGTGTCAGAGAACTAAATCTAAATTTGGAAAAAAAATGTCTTAAATGACTTTTCTAATTCTTGGGACATTTACATTATTCGCTATGAAAGTGGAAATTCTCTCCATGAGTTGCGCGTCGAACTGCATTGCTACTGAATTCATCGGATCACAACTACCTGCTTCGATCGTCGGATTCAGTCACCAACTTAGTTAAATTGGTGACTGAATCCGACGTCGAAACCGGTAATCATGATATTTGTCAGCTAAATTCATTCAAGCCAATTATTGCCGCCGAAACCCTGAAAATGAACTCTTAATTTAGTTATACTCGCATCTTGCAAGTTTATGCTTTCACTCGGTACTAAGTAGTGATCATTATTTAACATCTGGAATAATAATTTTTTTTTATTTATTTATCTTTTAAATTTGACCACCTAAGATGTAATTAAAAATATGATAAATTTTGGAAGAGTGTAACCGACACTTTGTTTACAATTAGAAGGAAACAGTTAAAATATTAACAAATATAATGGCAAGTTAATAAAAACATTCTTAATGACAAGCAATTAATAAACATGCAATAGCAGAGAAAAGAATAAAAACCACGAGATAATTATATGGAGTTAGAGTAGGGAGTTACGACAAGGAATTACGATAGTAATTCATTTTCCTGATAAACCTTCAATACACGAATTGGCAGCGCATCCCGGGTGTCAGAATTTAACCTATCTATCTATAACTATATTATAATCAGAATTGAGAGTTACGACAAGGAATTACAATAGTAATTCCTTTTTCTGATGAACCTACAATGCATGAATTGGTAGCGCATACCGGGTGTCAGAATTTAACCTATCTATCTATAACTATATTATAATCAGAATTGAGAGTTACGACAAGGAATTACAATAGTAATTCCTTTTTCTGATGAACCTACAATGCATGAATTGGTAGCGCATACCGGGTGTCAGAATTTAACCTATCTATCTATAACTATATTATAATCGGAATTGAGAGTTACGACAAGGAATTACAATAGTAATTCCTTTTTCTGATGAACCTTCAATGCATGAATTGGTAGCGCATACCGGGTGTCAGAATTTAACCTATCTATCTATAACTATATTATAATCAGAATTGAGAGTTACGACAAGGAATTACAATAGTAATTCCTTTTTCTGATGAACCTACAATGCATGAATTGGTAGCGCATACTGGGTGTCAGAATTTAACCTATCTATCTATAACTATATTATAATTAGAATTGGAAGTTACGACAAGGAATTACGATAGTAATTCCTTTTTCTGATAAACTTTCAATTCATGAATTGGCAGTGCGTCCCGGGTGTCAGAATTTAACCTGTCGCACATTTTAAAAGCACATACAGTCAAGGAATATATAAGATTATTATATAAAAAAGGAGGCATCATGTTTGGATATTTGTAAAGTGAGGAGATTTTCAGAGCAAATTCCTATACCGTACACAGTAAAATTTCAGAATTTAGAACTGAGAAAATCTGGGATATTTTGCTTAATTATAAATTTATGCAGATAGATCTAAAAATTTTTATATGTATGTAATTATCTGGCTAAAATTTTGTAATTATTTAAAAAACCAAGCATCCATTTTGATATAGAAATTTGTTAATATTTTATCCCTGAAAATAGTTACAAAGATTAGATTAATTCTAACTAAAGTAAAAATTGTGTAAAAATTGTGTAACTAAGTAAAAATTGTGGTTTTTGTAACAGTCTCTTTTACGCCGTTTAAAATTTTGGTGAAATAACTCAAGAGCAGAAGGTTCTGAGTGGTAAGATATTGATTTATCGTTTTTTCCCCTGCGCTGAATACTATGGAATGGAGAAAATCCTCAGTTAATCTAATACGTACTTCGGAGTTGTAACTCTCTCTTCAGCTTTGTTCCTTTTCTCTTCCAATTTTTATTCCTTTGAAAACACCTTTCTTCCCTTATTTTTAATTATCTTTAATAAATACTCAAGCATATTTTTATTATTTTGAGAAAGTACAAAACTGATAGTACTGAGACTTTTTTACTATGAAGTATTGGAATTTTTGCGGGAAGAAGTCTAGATATTAGATTTGTGTCTTGGTCTTCAAGCTAAATTTCTTTTCTTTTAGCGATAACAAAAGTACAAATACTCTTTTATCATTGCGCCCAAAGCATTCGATTCACAAGTAATAAACTTTTCTTTTTTTTAATTATTTACCGCCCTTCAAAACAACTGCAATACAACTTATGTGACACCCGTGGCTTATATTGGGTTTTTAAACGTACATTAAACAAACATAGAACGATTTCTCTACTGCAGTTACAAATTTGTAATGCCTTTGGTTGTGTATATACCGCAAAGTTATCTATCATATTAAACAATAATATTACCATATTGTATTGCAAACTAATGTTTAGGTAGAATTACGCGATTTTTGTTGTTTTTTCAGTTTAAGTGAGTAAACAAATAATTTAAAAAAATATAATAACTAACCGAGAAAATAAAAAAAATAGTAATAAACACAAATATTTCCGAAAAAAAGAGGTAATCCATTAATAAACAATTACCTACAATATTTATTTTTATTCAAAAAGAAGATATATATTTACGTATTGTAGAAAAATCCACAGTCATAGATTCCTTCTATGATTTTAGCCAAAAAACCGTTAACAGCATTTTAGAATCTTTATTGCCTAGCTGTGTTCAGACGAATATTTAACTTTTTAGGCAAAATTTGTGCATAGTATGTCAAGAACGTTTCAAAAGTGAAATTGAAAGCATTCTTAATCAAGAAAGAAGAAAATGTCTTTGAGTCAACCATTGCATTATTGAGAATGTTTTGTATCGTATAATTTTGCTATAGGTCAAAGAATATAAATTAAAGCGACCTAACATAGTCAGCATTAAAGTTATGATCATTTAACACAAGTTTACAAATAATAACAATATTTTAACATTTATAAGAAGAAACTGAGAGTTTTAAAGTCATAAGAATCGCTAATTTGGGAAACTTAAGTGGCAACACCTGAAGTCAACTAATTTTGACACTAGGAAATAGGTATTCAAAATTACGGAGTCTTGTTGAATTTAATTTGCAAAGAAAGTTATTTTTGCGGTTTAAGAAACAAATTATAGCGTAAAATTAATAAAAATGGTCTAATCTAAATAAGACAAGATTAACTTTATTAGACAAGATTAGCTTTATAAAATTATGAAGACAAAGACACTTACATTTCGAAAATAATTCGTAAATGACAGTAATTATATATTTGATAAAAAATAAGCTCCACCCTGTAGTACTTGAAGCGTGAAAGTGAAAAATATTAATGAATTGGCAAGCGAACAAATTTATTTCAGTATCGAAAACGCACGGTATCGAGTGCTTACGTTTATGGGCGCGACTGCCGCTTACATTGCCTCGTTGCAAAGTTTCTCTCCAAATGTGTCTCCCCCATAGTACCGTAGCCTTAGGAACGCTCCCCACATGATCTACGTAAAGCATAAATTTATTTAACATTCACGTTATGTAGACTCGAAAACCCGCAAGTTTCATTAAAGCGACTTTCATAATTAGGTTGAGATGGGGGCTTCTCGATGCTGTGATTTGATGCTTTAGGCAGATAGAGTTAGGGTTGCCATAAATGAGGCTTGGTTTCTTTACGATTTATTAGGCTAATTTTTTTAACCTTTGCTTGCGTCAGAAATGCATATAAGACATTCTTTGTTTGCACTATATTTTCAATGTATTTGCCGCACTACTTACAAAATGTCAAAAAACCTGTTTACTGCCCCTAATTAGCGCACCTATTTACCCCTCCCACCTCCCTTACTTTTATAAAAAAGGAATGATTCAATCTATTAGATTATGTCGTAAATTATGTTACAGACAACTTTTTTAATTTTACAAAATGGTTTTTCTTACTTCCCATATATGCCTATTATAATATCATAAACTACTATCACTATTCACTTTGCATGTGGCACCAATTTTTTCTCTCAATAATTTATAATACTACCCCTTGTAATTACAATATATCTTAGCTATTGTATTTAATACATATTTATTTACCACCTTACACTAACACTTTTCAATAATCCTTTATAATTACGATTAGTGCTCTTATCACTTGAGATGATTATTGGCTTTAATTGATTCTGGTCTTAATAAGAAAATTATATTTCTCATATTTTCTCTATATTTTCTACAATAGTTTTAAATGTATTATTAATGGATACTATATTTATTATATAAGTCTAGGTTAAGAAAAAGAATTCTTGTTTCCTCCCATATTTACTGTATAAGTTTTACACAAACTATGAGACACTAATTCAATGACAAGTACCATTTAGATTTTGATGGGAGAGTCAGTCTTTGGGTTTTCAAAACGATCTATTATCAGGGGTAATATCTCATAAATTGCTAAAAATAAAAGCGTGAATTTTGCATATTAGGATAATTTTCTTATATTGAACAATACGAATCTAATGTTTCTAGCTCTAATGAAGAAGTAGCCATGGGTGTGGGAAACATGGCTTCAGATTATTCGTATATATAAGCACGCAAGGTGTGGCTGAGTGATTTTGGTACTGACTGACTGAACTAATCGACTGGAGGTATATGTTGATTGATAGGTTGTGGACTCCCACTTTCTTGAATTAAATTATGTTCATAAATTTATGTCATACCTCATTTAATTTTAATTTTAAATTTATGTCTCCATTTTTTGTGGTTGCTCTTTAATATGTCGTCCTTCAGTTAAGTTTAAAGTTTTGATTTATTTCATGCAAACATTTGCAAGTTACACTAAAAATTATTATATTTTAATTCAATTTAATGTGATCTAATTCCTAATTGGCAATTAAAAATAATTTTTCATATAAATTGTATTTTCAATAATATAAAGTACTAGTATAACAACAAAATATTTTGAATGGCAGTAGAAAAATAAATTAAACGGAAGACTCAAATTTCCTTAAAACCGTAATGACCCTTTTTTATCCCAATTATATAAAACTTTCAGTAAAACCAATGCAACATTAGGGTTAATTTGTTTTTATTTCATATAACCGTACCTTTTTTCTTAGAGTAGGAGATTGACTCATGTAAATAATATATTATTTTTATGAATCAAATTTAAAGGTTATTAGTAATGAGTTTGTTCAAAAATAGTATCAATAGACTAATTTAAAATAAATTGATAACCATTTGGTATGTTATTTTTATCTAATTTTTTCATCGTATAATTTAAATTGTGAAAAAATGGTAAAAATCATATTTAGATCAACAAAACATTAAAGAATGCTTACTGTACATTTCAAATTTAAGGTTACTTATAACCTTGTGAATATGAAATTAAAAACTCTTACGTCGTAAAATGAAAAGGAACCGGTGCGTATGAAATAAAATTTGATTGCACACAACGTTGAATTCACAGATTCAGAGGAAAAGGTTATTGAATTCCTTTCTTTTGGTGTAGTATTACTTGGACACAAAATTTGACGATAAATTTAGAAGTTTGTAACATTTATTAAACTATTAGAAAACTACAAAACTACATTAGTTTCATTTGTATTATCTATTATTTATATATTCTATTATACACTTTACGTCTCAATTGCATAAAGACATACATGCCACAGAAAGAAAAACTGTTTTGTCGACTGTTTTTGCCATTTTCTTTGCTAATCATTCTATTTTCTGTTAAAAATATTTTAAAAAAATAAACGTTCGTATTTTCAAAAGTAAAATTACTTAAACCATTATTGCGTTAATTAAACTGTTTTTACTTCAGCAAATCACTCGGGACGTTGATATATTATATTGTTACGATTTGAGAAGAAGCTGCAGAAGCGATTACAAAATTGTGCCAAGTTACATTCGCAGAGATGTAGAAAGTTTTTTTTATCTCGTCAAAATAAAAGAAAACTCAAAAAAAAGCTATGAATAATTGCAACTATATTTCATCCATCGACATTATTATCCTAGTTGTAGAGTAAAATTATTTAGTACAAGTTTTTAGTAGTAGTTATTTTCAATTATTTCTTAACCATTAGATATATCGAATAAAACAAATATTGATTTTTATTTAATTTTTTGATAACGTAAGATTTCAGGAACATTTATTTTAATGAATGAACATTATAGTTAAACTCCTCAACCACCTGAGTGTATCTGAACAAACTGGCAGTTATGTTGTATTATTTCTATTATTTGTTTCGATATATGTTTATGTACCATGTAATATTTTTTTAAGGTATATTTTTTGTAGATTGTTTTTGGAAGTCAGTTCATAAAAAATAATTAGTATACCAATATAATAGAATAGAGACAGAAAGAAAAACAATTTATAAAAATAAATTAATATTTATGTGGATATATATATATATATATATATATATATATGTATGTCTGTGTGTGCGCGGGCGTGTGCACGAGTGTGCGTGCGCGTGCGCGTGCGCGTGGGTGTGCGCGCTCACGCCCCTGTGTCTGTGTGTGTTAAATACATTTCTTTAACTTTTGCCCTGGGACTTAAAAATCATTCTTTTAGGATATCGTTCTTTACTTGCTTTGAAAATGTTATGAAAAGAACATTAATTAAGGATAATTATGGACAGAAAATCAATTTCCGTTCTGAATGTCAAGACCGACGAATCCTAGTTTATAAATGAAAAGAAAATATAAGCCAGTACTATTCCAGTATACAAATTTAGTTACCATAATTGCTAAAGTATCTTCATTTATAGATGGCACTAGAGATTATAATTTTTCTTTAAAAAAAGTTCTAGCCTCATAAAATATGTCTGAAAATAAATTCTAATTGCTCGAGAATAATATTTCATATTATTTCCTTTCAAAACGAAAAGTAATTTTAAGAGTGAAAGGAAAGCTAAAAATAAACGGCTTATATGAAAAGCTTTAAAGACGGGTGAATAAATTGGTATTAAAATAAATACGACCCCGAAGAGGTTCTTTTTATTTTGTACCAGTATATTCTGTTATATCTGTTTTAATGTTTGTTTGTATGAAATTAATTTAAAAACCTTTTGACCTTTTTTCTTTTAGAAAAAATAAAAATGGGAGCTACGTTTAATGTAGAAAGGTAGATTCAGACCAGAGACTCTGGTCTGGTCTTATTAGCTTGAAATTTTGCGGTAAACATTTTAAAATTTGGACTAACTATACAAAATTTTATTGCGTCAAAATTAGGAATGACTTTATGCATAATATATTTATTACATTGTTATTAGTAAAATTAGAATGAAATACGTGTACAGTTCAAGGTTTTTTGTTACTTTATTAAGAAAATAAAATCTATTTATACAATGACCGTCAATCTCACCTCTTTCCATCCTACTCCTCACAAAAAATATATCAAATAAACCTACTCACTGCAAACTACTAACCTAAGATTATGAAATAGAGGGATTATAGTAAGAAAATTTTTGTGTTTTTAAAATAAATGATATGGAAATTATAACCAATAGTATGTGGATTTAAAATGAGTAATATGTACAATTTATATTTAATTGTTCAAAAATGTGAAGAAATATTCAGTTAATCTTTCAATTATTTAATGATAATTCCAATTCATACATACAAAATATTATTACATACTTTAAAAAAAGCAGACATAAATTATAAATACATTATATCAGATTAGAATAAAATGTCAGAAAATTCTGTTAATAACTGCTAACTCCTGAATTCTAGCTACAGAATTTTAATAAATATGTACTGTTCACACAAACTAAGTATGAACTTTAAAAAAGTATAAATGGAAGCCTTAATAATTTCATACGGGGCATCCAAAATGATAATGAAAGCTGCCAGGTAGGGAAAGGGACTGCTATCTGTCAAAGTGACAGAGGGAACAAATTGGAGGCCCATGAATTTGAGAGAAAACTTCGATTAACAAACGCATATTGTCTAATATACCGAGATGGATAAGCGTTTTGAAAATATTGGAAGAGATGACCCCCGTGATGCGCCAGTTATAGAATATTTCTTCATCAAATCACGGAACAAAGTTATAATGATGGTATTGGATATTTTGTTTTCCAATACGTAGCTTGTGCTTCGTTTTTATATTTATGTTTTAATAGCCTTCGGGTCGTAGCTTTTTTAAAGTTTTTTATCAAGATTCAGTTATTATATAATACATAAACTAAACATTTCTACCAATTTCTTAAATTTTGATCAAAGAGAAGAGTGGTATTTTAAATTGTTATATATGTATGTTGACATATAAATATATATATATATATATATATATATATATATATATATTTGTATTTAGTGACCACCAGATGCCCTATCTTAATCATTTGTGTTCAACTTCAAAAATTTATTATTTTGATTACCAAATTAAAAGTTGTGAAAGAATCATTAAAAAAAAATCAAATATTCTGTGTTGAATAACTATAACAAAAAAGGAAAGGGAATAATTACACCTACATTTATAAATATTTGTTTACCTGGTTAATTTGTTTTGTTGTCGTTTTTCTTATCATTTCACAGTAACTTTTTTATTCATTCTATTTTATAATTTTACACCAGAAAATAAAAACAAAACAAAAAACAAACAAATGACAAGAACAAAGAATTTTCCTCGTAATGTGGTAATTTAATTTAACACGAAAATTCTCGATGGCTATTTAATTTGGAAAAGAAAATTAAACGTAATAGTTGAGATGTTACGAAATTTTATTTTTAATAAAATTATCTCACGTATATATCATTTCATCTTATTGTCAGTATTCTAAACATTTAGTAATCCCGAAAAGAGTATCCTAATGTAAAAGATTAAAAATATTTCTGTAATAAAAGTATTGAAGTTTTAAAAAAGTTTTGAGCTATAATTATAATTTATGAGGATGGATAGTTTCCAGGAAAATAAAATTTTTACCCACATTTCATCTCAGAAATACGTACGCAAGGGGTTTCTTGATCGGAAAACACACACATTAAAGAGTACAACCCAAAAAATTAAGAAAATAAATAAATAATTATGGAAATTTATATGGTAATATATTCTCATTTGATTGAGTTTGTTATGATAGGTCCTTAATAAATGATATATTCCAAGCAATCTCTACATATTAAGACAACAATTAGCCACAGTTCATGTCGGTTGATTTTTATCGGTTGAATTTTATGACGTAAAACGTACTCATACAGGAGTAATTCCCCCAAATATCTCTATTAATGATTTCCATCGAATAACTCGGTGTTCACTTGCATCTTTTGCAGTTATCTTTTGGAAATTTATTAATTATCACTGGCTATACCGATTATATTGAATTAGTGCAAATTTTGATATCTATGACGTAGACAAGAGAGATAAAGAAACAATGGTATTTTATCTGACAGGAATTCACAAGGGCGTATTAATATTTTTTACCAACATAACTTAAAATTGTATAAAAAAATGAGAAAACATACTACCGTGTCATACTTGGACACTTTTCTATGTCCACTGTCAAAATATTATATTCGGTTTTATGCATATTTGATAAAATGATGAGAAATACTCATTAGATTTACGTTAAACACATAATTAGGACTTCGGTGTATGGATATACATATATATATATATATATATATATATATATATATATATATATATATATATTTTTTACTTAAAAATTATGTTACAAAAATACTGACTGAGGCTAAAGTGTTTAATATTCGTGTCGTATTCAATTTGGTTAAGTTAATATAACACGAATATTAAACACTGTAATCAGTGAGCGAAATTTTTCAGAATCGATGATGAGTGTTATTTCATAAGTGTATTATATACATACGCAAGTTGTATATAATGAACACAATTATGAAATAATACTCGTCATCGATTCTGAAAAATTTTGGTCAAATGATTATATCCGGTTTTATGCATATTTGACGAATTGACGAGAAATACTCATTACATTTACATTAAACACATAATTATATCTTTGGTATATGGCTATATATATATATATATATATATATATATATATATATATATATATATACATATATATATATATATATATATATATATATATATACATACATATATATATATATATATATAAATATATGTATATATATATACATTTTAATTTAAACATTCTGCAATAAAATTACTGACTGAGGCTGAAGTGTTTAATAGTCGTATCATATTAAATGTGGTTAAGCTAATGTAACACGAATATTAAATACGGTAATCAATGAGCCAAATTTTTCATAGTCGATAACGAATATTATTTCTTAAGTGTTTTATATACATACGCAAGTTTTCGGTCGACGTTTAATATTTTAATACTTTCATGAATACAGTCATGCTGTCCATATTGAATATTCGTCAAATTTTGTGTAATTCGGCAGTAAAATTATTCCGACAATCACATCACTGAAAAATATATAAATAACTAAATTATCTGGTTTAGAAATATCAAGATGAGACGAGATACTATTTGCATGCATAACATTACCAAAATTTAGGATACAGTAAGTTTTCCGGTAGTATTATCAATAACTCAACGAAATCTGTGAACCAAATATTATACATATTTAAAGCGAATTAAGTCATGCTTGGTAAGCTTTAGATTATAACTAGATTGAATACCTAATGACCTTCGTAGTCGCCTATATTTGGTCTTCAATTTTGCATAATTGGACTATCTGCCCTAAATGACAAGTTCATTTGGAAACCAGAATTTGTTCGGTATATATATTAGCACTCGATTTGTGGGTAACAGCGCCCCTTATTATATCAGTACCCTTATTTCGGCGACCAAATTATTTCAGCTCGGGGATATATAATACAGTAGCATTCGGCTGAAAGCAAATAAAGAAACTAATTCGCAATTCAAGCTACTTGTTAACATGTGATTTATAAAATTGTAGTAAAGTGATTCTTTGGCTGACATGTTGATTACCAAATTGAATACTCAATTGTGTTTACCCTATATTGTCTCTTCGGACGACCAATTATCATTCTCTCGCTTCTATACTTGCATATAAACTTATTTCATTTATTCGTATGAAAAATAGTTACGAGGAAGTGTTGCTGTGGAAACATAACCCTTAGACCGTTGTTTTGTTCTGATTTATATTTAAGCGTATCTTTGTAACGAATAAATAAGTGAGAGAAAACGATGAAAAGTTGAAAGGAAAATTAATCTTTAATATAATACTACATTTCTTAGTATTCAACTTAAAATAATTCCAAGTAATGTTTTTCATTGAAATAAATCCCAATAAAATTTTAAATTTCACTTTACTTTTCTATCGCACGTACATCTTTAAATTTATTGTAAATTTTTTTTTTTAAAAACTAATTACTAGAGCCACATAAACAAGAGATTATTATTATAGATTACACTGGTATCTGCGCTATGTTCGAAAAATCAGGAAAATTGATATTTAAATAGATTTAGTACTTGGTATCAAAATCAATCTAATAACAGATTTATTCTTACTAACAGAAAAGTGTACTGATAAAAAATAAGCAAAAGAGTGTTCAAGATTTTTAGCTACGCTATTATAAAAGAATACAAAATTTCAGAAAAATTCGTGCTATTTTTATTTGGTTAGGGTCTAGCGATAATTTTAGTATAAAAATCAACAAATATAATAAAAGTGTAGGTAATATAATTTCAAAACATTGCTTTTTATACCATATTTTTTAATCCTGATTCCTCTTGTCAATGGATTGCCTTTTTAATATGTATGAATAAAGAACTAAGTGTTAACATTTTGCATTAATTGAATATATTTGGCATTAATTTTGTAGAAATTCATTATTCAAAATTAAATGAAACTACATCATGTAGTATTATTTCTACTTTCTTTAAGTTCTTTACCACGACCTACGTTTCGTTGCATTACAACATCTTCAGGTGGGCTATTAGCAAAGATTAGAAATAGATCTTTGCTAATAGCCCACCCGAAGATGTTGTAATACAACGAAACCTAGGTCGTGGTAAAGAACTTAACAAAAGTAGAAATAATACTACATCACGTAGTCTCATTTAATTGTGAATTTTGCATTAATTTTAATTTATAATACAGTTATGTGAGATCATTCATAGAAGATTTTTCTTTTCTTTTGAAGGTATTGAACCTACCTAGGTTCAATAATTTCAAAAGAAAAGAAAAATCATAGATCTTATTATATAATCGTTGGTGCGTCTGTTACTGGTCACGTAACTTCTAAACGACTTGGCCGATTAACGTCATTTTCATACAATATGTAATATGTATATATATACATATATACATATATATATATATATATATATATATATACATATATATATATATATATATATATATATATATATATATGTTTTATCAAGACGGTGGTTCACAGCCATAGCAGCATTTGATAGAGGTAGTTAAGTAAATTTGCATTTAAGTTATTACCATTTTTTTTACTTGTGAACTAAAATGACTCACATCAGCAATATATGTCACTTTAGCGCCAATAAAGGAAATCACAAAATCTGGACCAGATAAGTGGTACAATATTTCCACGGGCAGAACTACGTCTATTGTGCCACCAATATATTTTTATATTTTATTGATCTGTTACGATGTTGGAGTTTCATATTTGAATTTCACAGATATTAATAATACAGAGAATTTCCATCATTAAAGCCAAAAATATTGAGAACTTTTATAGTATTATTCGGAAAGAGAAAGATTTTAAATTATTTAAAACTTTATATACAACAGTTTTACTGAAAATGTCCAAAGTATCTCCCACCTCGTCGAAAGTTTCTGTCAAAATTATAAAAAAACAATATATTTAGATGTTTAGCAGAAAATTAGAGAGATGATTCAAAATTTAATTTTTTTGAAAACTTTTTGATTTTTACGCTAATAAAATATAAAGGCTAAATATTTATATAATAAGAAAGTGATACATATTTATATTATAGGAGTAGTATTAATTTCTTTATATCTTAATGTGAGTAATGTATTTGCTCAAAGAAGCAATATTTAAATATTCTTCCAATTATTTACCTATATATTAAACAAGGGATATATGAATAGATAGTTGGAAAAAAATTAAGTGTTCCTTTTTCATAACGGTATTTTTATCAAATGAAAAAATAACTGAAAATGCAATTAAACATTTTCAGTAATATATTTTTGATGTGATGAAGCATCTGCTTCACATTATACAATGAAATTAATAATTACATAAAATCAAATATGTAAACCATTCAAAACTAATTCTTTTAAGTAAGTTTTATTCCAGTTTAATAGATCGTTTAATAAGAAAAATTAAAACTCTTTATAATATACTGAATATATTATTAGCTTAGATAAAAAAGAAATGGAACGCACACTTAGTAATAATAAAAAGAATAACATAGTTACGCAAAAAAGGTAATAAATATTTAATTTGTGTTTGGGAAAAAATAAAATTCGAATTCTTAATAACAAAAAGAACGAAAACGATCCATCATATTAAAATTTAAAAAAAAATCGAATAACATTATACGCATATCAAAATACTTCTCACTTTTATATATAAGTTTGTAAGATAACAAAATTTAGATATCAATACAGGAACTAAAATTTCTTCAAATGTGTTTCGAACGATACTCGATGTACAATGATGAGAATAACACAGAGTCGATGTCGGAAAATTTAGCATTAATTACGTCCTTATTCCAAGTGAAATTTCCCAAATAAGTTGGCCAAAAACAGCCTAAGCAAACAATGTTAACAAAAATTGTTGAGCAAAAATTACCAAAATAATATTGGAACAAATTGAATGACAAAAAAAATGCTGAATTTGCGAAGAGAGCTTTGTCTATTTCAGTTCGCCATTATGCTGTGGCTGTGGGGCGTTCGCCTCACATGTATGTGTATTACTTAAAATAAGCCTTTTATAAAAAGATTGAACACAGAAGGAATGAATTTTTTATAGGATTTTATTTACGTAAATTAGAACATGTGTTGTAAAGAAACGATAGGCAAAATATTTCATTTAAAAATATGTTCCTAATATTTATGGTTTATGAATAATGTGGACAAAAATATTCCTTGTTCGATTTAATTGCATAAAGTAATTTTTCTATTTATAAACGAAAACAATAAATGACTGGACTAAATTTTTAACAGGTTTGACTAATTATACAAACCACTATACGATTGAATTATTTTCAGACCTGGATATGATAGCAATAACCAGGGAGGTTTGTATTCAATAAGCTAAACATTTTCGCGCGAGCCATAGAGCTCAGCAAACTGAACCAAACCCCTAATTTAATTTTTCTTTTTTTTGTAATTGGTACCATATCACGAATTTATTTATAAATTAATATGAGTGAGTGCCATGATTATATGAGTGAATGAATGCCATACTCACTCACTCGGTGATCATCAAAAAAAAAAAAGAAAAAATATGTTTTTATATATATATATATATATATATATATATATATATATATATATATATATATATATATATATATATATCTATACATATGTAGTTTTCTTTTATATGATCAAGTTTCATTACAAAGATAAAATTTAATTATTTGAACGAAAATTTCAACAAGTTTCCATTTGGGAAATTAATGTAAGATATGCAATATTTTGAATTTAAAACAGTACTGAACCATAGGTTTCAAATAAATTTTTATTGTATTAATTTTCGTTCTTAAACAAAATGTTCAGTTCTTGTGTCTCATTCGTTTTTTAATTTCTACATAGGTACCGAAACAAAAAAACGATCTTTTCTAATATGATTTGCATACCGGTCCGCCTGTCTGTCACTTCTTTTTTCTCAGAAAATATTTGACGCAAATGGTTAAAATTTGTCTTAGTTATTGGGCTTATTATTCCGCGCATTTGTGTTTAGCATTATTATAAATTACTTATTTACCTTTTCCAGGCCTTGGTACAAAATTTTGTTAGTTTTGTTTTCGATCAAATGGAATGTAAATTTAAAATGAAAATAAATTAAAGCTGTTAATTATGAACAGCATTAAAGTAACATTTTAAAAATTTTACTAGATACTTCATTATATTTTTCTATTAAACATGCATTAAAAATTATGCATATAGCTTTGACAGAAATATGCGGAAACAAAAACATTATTATTATGAAAAAGAAGAAATAAAGCTGGAAAAAATAGTTGAAAAAGTTAAGGCTAATTAATGTTTTGAAGCGATACAGTCAATGACGAATACAAAGGATATCTGAGTAAAAATAGTCCTGATAACAGGGTTTCGTGTATATTGTAGAAAAAAATATATGATGAAGTTTACATTGTTATCATACTCGTAATCTAAACATTATTATTTATGCTCATCCTTTTTGGGATAAAATAATTTATTAAATTCCCTTTTTTTTCAGGAAGGCACGCTGTTTACAAATTTGGATAAAAAAAACAATGAGAATCGTTTAAGATTGTCTTTCTAACTAAGGTTAATTTTTCCAATCGATCTTTAAACTGGATACAATTTTTTTAAGTAGAATTTTGCATAAATAGAGATTGAATTGTTTAAAAAAAAACTCAAAATTATTATCAATGAGACAAAAAATATTTAATTGCTATAATATTCTGAATTGAAACTTATGTTAAAACGTAGCTATAAAAGATATCTTTAATGTTATCTACAATTTTTTCCTACACAAATTATCAATTCTGTTGTTACATTTGTTTTTTTTTATTTCTAATAAGATCGTTTACGTATCGATTCATTTGTTCATTAGATATTTTCTTTTTAGAACTAATTTGACGTAGAAGATTAAAATATGACTTATTATTTACAATTAAATGAAACTACTTGGCGTAGTTTTCTAGTATTTCTACTATCTCGAAGTTTTTTAACACGACCTAGGTTTCACTGTAATACAATATCTTCAGGTAGGCTATTAGCGAAGATTAACTCTTAGGTACTTCCAACAGCATTTATATATTACATAAAAATATAGCGGAGGCCGGGTTTGTGCGGGTTTTCCCACTGCTTAGGTTAGTGAATTTATTGTAGGGGAGCGGTGTAGTTTTTATTATATTTTCGAAAGTTATATAATACGCAAGTATTTCAGTGAGCTTAATAAATTAAATTGATTTTATTCTATAAGGTTATTTAATGCAAATATTCCGGTGTATGTAATAAAATTAAATGGATATTATACTAATAATAGTAATATATTTATACAATACCGAGGGTATCGAACGGTTAGAACAAGGTTAAACCACCAAGGTTTTTTTTAATTTTTTTGTTTAGATATGCAGCTGCTGAAACAATTTGAAGTGTACTACAGTATCAATGTTGTCTAACTATATTTTTTCTAAAAGACATTAAGTATGTGTGATGATATTGTATTTAATCGTTTACTTAATATATTAACGTCGGTGTCTCCTTTATATCTGTTTATTTATAATGTTTGTAGGATAATGAGTTTATTACCTTTTGCATTTATTTGTAATGTATGGGGACATTGTCGGTATGAGAGTGATGGTTATTTTCAATGAGGTGTTTTGCAAAGTAAGATATGTGTGGTTTGCCAGCTGGCAATGTTTTTCGTATCTGATAGTAAAATGTCTTCCTATTTGACTTATGCATATTGTATTTCAGGCGTTACATTTAAGTTTATAGATACCGTTACTTTTTAATAAAAAAGAAAAAAATAAATAAATATTAAATGAGAATACCAGAAATATGCCAAATGTCTTCAATACTTATTATTTAGGTGCTTATTAATCTATATGTTTTTTTAATATTGAGGCTTTCAAAAGCAATTATTTATTCATTTTAATGTGGGGAAATTTGGTACACCATTTTTGTTTGTTTTGTTCTTGCTCTTGTGTTTTTTCTCATATAGATTGGAGTTTAGGTTTAGATTTTCCTTGTCTCCAAAACTACTCATTTTAAATTTATGAGAAAGATAGTATTTTCTAAATAAACATAGAGATTATCGTAAAATTATACAACCGACTCTATCTCCCATAATTTTCAATAATCACCCGATAACCTTATATCTGTGAAAT
The DNA here is from genome assembly GCA_039881145.1 of Druceiella hillmani. NCBI lineage: Eukaryota > Metazoa > Arthropoda > Insecta > Lepidoptera > Hepialidae > Druceiella > Druceiella hillmani. The sequence goes on along the minus strand of JAYKKI010000010.1, from coordinate 7,641,804 downwards.
ACATACGAAATGTAAAAATTTAAAAATAATATTAATACTTGTACCTAGTTTAATAGAATTACGACATATTGTTAAATATTTGAGCTTTTATGAGTACTTACAGCTTTGCAAAATCCTTGTGAGAATTGTACTAGCAATTTTTATTCTAATTTTTTATTGTATATTCACATTAACTATTGTACACATTTAGCATTCAACAATGCTCAGTCGACATTTTGACATTTTATAGCGCAGCTTTTCGTTAGTCTCTAAGTACTGATAAAATCATCTTCTCAGTAAATGATCCGTAATTGTGGTAAAATTAGTTATAGTAGCAACTATGATGATAATGAGAGTTTGATATAATGTTTGTGGGATATGTATTTTAGGTTTGTGAAACATATGCAATCAAAAGGTATTACAAATTTATAACTGCAATAGAGATATTTTTCCATGTTAAATTTAATACAACACTTAAAACTTAATATAAGACGTGGTTGTCACATAATTTCTATCGCAATGATTTTGAAGGACTGCACATTCCCAAAAAAAAACGGCATACCTTTATTATTTGTAAACTTGATGCTATGAGGAAAACGGAAAAATTGTATTTGTTCTTTTGTTGTCGAACCATCAAAACGATAGACCCTGAAGACCAAGAACGAAATTTAATATCTAGATCTTTTTACGCAAAATTGCTTGAACTTCCTAGTCAAAAAACTTATGTTATCATCAAAATAATGAAAATACGCGTTAGTATCCAGGAACGGTAAATAAAAATAAGGGAAGAATATATTTTTAAAGGATTAAAAATTGATACAAAAAATATGAGTATGAGTTTAAATAAAATTTTTCGTAGGAAATAAAACGACAAACTGATAATTTGTAACACTTTCGTTATTCAGTTATTTGAAAAAATTGTAATTCGATTAGTGACGGATAATTTTCTGTATCATTGCAGTTTAATAGCAGTCACGAGTTTAAATAAATCTTGTTAAAAAAAATTATTCCATTTTTTATGAACGACCAAAATCACTATAACTTTCACTAAGTTATTTTCATAAAATTATATTTGGCTTTACTCGAGGCACCCCCTTTTCTAAGGAAAATAATATTTATAAAAACACATATTTCTTCCTAAAATTACTAACTGAGTTTGTAGGATAAAATTACTGGTTCAAATATATTATTCTTTTATATTATTCTCTTCGACATTTGCTATTAATGCATAAGATTTAAATTTTGTATGAAAAAAATAAAATGAATGTACGATAAATATTTTTTCTCAAAGCACGCTTGCTTTTACGTAAATGTGTGAATACTTTTATTTTATTACGTAAATATTTAATATTTTAAATAATTTGATGCAAAATATACCAGATAGATAGATAGATATTGGTAGGTTACATATGCCTTGACATTATTTTGACATTCAATCATAAAAGGATATAATAAATTAAATACCGGCAAAAGAAAATAATACATTTTAAATATTAGTCAATTTCATTCATACTTTTTAATAATTCAATTGAAGTTACATACCTAAAAATAAAATAAGCCTAATGACATCATCAGTATTTGTCAATTACAGCCATTATAATCAAATATATTTTAACCAAGAAACTTGAAATTTGGCATTGTAATATCCCACTTAACGCGCATACATTTCAACTTTCATAGAATTATTAATCTAAAAATTGTAAAGAACCAAATAAAAAAAATTGCAAAGCGGCAAATAGATCAATTTTAATAGTAAATTTTAAGCGATATTGCTAAAAATTTTGAAATAATGGTGAGGCGTATTATCTCGCAAATATCTAAGGAGTTAAGACTCAAAAATATTCGCGTGTGTATTTGTGGAGGAGCAAATAAAGCACTCATTTTTTTTGGTATTATCATTTTTTTGGTATTTTTTTGTACCTTGTAGAATATCAATTGAAAGAGCCAACTATAAAAATTCCAAAGTTTTTAATTTTTTTATTTGTTTCCAAGTCAATTTCATAGATCCTGTTTAAAATGTTCACAAAGAATATGTTTCAATCTTTATTTCTGAAAGAGACTAAAAAAAATAATTAAAAAAAGCACAAAAAATTACCAAATTTCAATAGCAATTATTGGTCCTTTTATAATTTTAAAATATTCACCATATTTTACACACTGAACAGTACGTTTAGCATAAAATTATTTAAAATATTAAATGTTTACATAATTTAATAAAAAGAACTATTTACACATAAACCTAAAAACAAACGCATGTTGAGATAAATAATTTCTCATAAATTCACTTTTTTCATGAAACGAACGCACATTTATAATGGCAAATTTATGCTTCAGTAACACATGTCAAGGAGAATGAAATAAAGTTAAAAAAACTAAATCCGAGCCAGTAAATTTATTATAAAAACCCAGGTATTTCAGGTATTCCTTCTGGAAATAAGTAGATCTTTCATTCAATTTTTTTGTTAATTAAATAAAATGGGGTATCAAATTAAACCAAACAGAATTTTGTCCAAATAACTTTTTTTAATTTAGAGAAATTTTGGTCCTTTCGAATAAACGAAATAATTTTCTTAACAACATCTAGTTGATCTCCTCGTGACTGTATTAAATAGCAGTGATGATAAAAATTAGTAAATTAAAAGCTATATTTTTACCTTGGTATTAAATAGCATTGATTGCAAAAATAATTTACCAAAAAATTCAATTTTTTCCTTTTACCATCTAAACATACTTTCCCGATTACAATAGATAACATTAAGGGATCAAGAAGAATGATCTGAACTAATTTAATTATTTTTTGTAATTTTGTATGAAATAGATTTAAAACTTTTGTCATATAACTGAAGAGAAAAGTAATAGCTGCGTTACGAATTATAGATTGATAGTTTTATTTCCTTCGTTGAGAACTATCAAATAAAGAAAAATCTAATTAATCTCTTACGTATTATATACTTCAGGTATTCACAGTAACGAACTTCTGACGAAATTAATTAGCAAATAAATATATTTTATCCGCTGTTAAAAGTAATTTTTTACGAATCTGTAAAATTTATAGAATATAAGTATTATAATATTTTACGAAGCGGTGAAATTTAAAGAATTTAAGTATTAGCATTATAGAATTATTAAAAATACACATATCACTAATTGCAAAAAAAAAGAAATAAACTCGAATTGCGTACTAAAAGAAATCTTGCTTATCTCCAAGATACAAGCTATACTTATACAACATTTCATAAAGAATGATTGAATAGTTGAAATATAAAAACGAAACAAACAAAATTACTTCCACATTTGCCATGTCACGAACGCACTAAATATATATTATTAGTAAGCGGCACTCGCATAAATGCGATTGCCACTTACTTTACCTCGTAGCAAAGTTTCTCTCCAAATGTGTCTCCCCCATAGTACGATAGGGGTAGGAATGCCGCAGACATGACCCGCGTATAGTATAAGTGTATTTCATATTCACGCTGTACAAACTCAAGAAGGTGCGAATTTCAATGAAGCGACTTTCATAATTAGTAGGGCCTATAGATTTAGGGTTACCATATTTAGGGTTTGGTTTTTCAGCATTTATTAGGCTAATTTTTTAAGCCTTTCTTGCGTCTGGAAAGCATATAAGGTATTTGTTTCATCCATTTCGGACATTTTATCATAATGACCTGGGCTTACAATTTTTCAATGTATGTGAAACGAAATGCCTGCAAAGTGTCCTGTTACCTCATGATCGTGATTAGTCCCATGCACTAACTTAATAAATGTGTATTAGGTATGCACTAGCTTTTGTAACGGAAGTGCGTGTAACGCAATTTATGTTGCAGACATTTTTTTTAAATTTATAAAATGTTTTTTCTCACTTTCCTTACATATCTACTATGGCTTAAATTACTGTTACATTTCATTTTGGATATAGCAACGAATTATTTTTAATTCCTATCCCTTTGCTTTATAATATGCCACAGTTAATATGTTCAATGCACAGTTACCACTTTTAAAAATATCCTGCCGTATTACTTGGTTTTCTTTCTATAAAAAATACGATTTACACATGACGTTTGTAATGATTGTTAACATTAATTAATCCAAGTCTCAATAATCAATTTATTTTTTTCATATTTCTTTGGATATTATATATGTTATGTATTTAAGGAAAGATCATAAACCCTTTCTGATCTTCGTTATTTAGTTTAGTTATTTAGTTATGGTATTTAAATATGCAAACAATTAAATACGTTATGATATTCAAATATGCAAACAATTAAATAAGTTTAAGAGTTAAAATCAAATACCCATTTAATAAATATCCGGTGTGCCCTGGTACACTGGTACTGTATTTTTAATAAAGTTGTGTATTGTTGAGTTTGGAAACGACTATTATAGATTTGTAGTAATCCCACTGGGTTTCTTTGGAAATTATGATATTTAAATATGCAAACAATTAAATACGTCATGATATTTAAATATGCAAACAATTAAATAAGTTTAAGAGTTAAAATCAAATACCCATTTAATAAATATCCGGTGTACCCTGGTACACTGGTACTGTATTTTTAATAAAGTTGCCTATAGTTGAGTTTGGAAACGACTATTATAGATTTGTAGTAATCCCACTGGGTTTCTTTGGAAGTTGATAAAATTTAATAAGTTGTAAGATATTATTATGTACGTTTTTAGAAATAATTATAGAGCTTAATACATTTGAACAGACAATTTTTATGTATTTATCCTTTTTTTTTAAATATTTGCTTACCAATTTCATCGTTATTAATAAAACAAGATTGAAATACGTATCAAGGTCAATACATTTTGTTACTGTATGCAGCTCTTCTCATTCTACTTTTAACAAAAAATTATTTAAAATAAATCTACTGACTGCAAAACTATGGAAAAAAGGATTGTAATGAGAAAGTTTTTTTATTGTTAAAAAAGATATAATAAAAAATACGTAACTAGAAATATTCATATTTTGTATCTAATTATTTAACGAAAAATTTATTATTTAAAATGTAATGTTTTCAAAATTAAATTAATGTTATCAATTAATATTCAGTTGACTTTTCAATTAATTACTTATTTCATAGTTATTCATTATGTATAGTGAAGATGTAAAATATTATGGTAAAGTTTCTAAATATGAAGATATAAATTATAACCAAATTACATCAGCTTAAAATAGAATAATGGCAAATCCTGACAATAGCTACTAACTTCTTAATTATAGATAAGAAATGTTAATAAATGTGAACTGTTCACATAAACTACGTATGAATAATGAAAAAGCATGAATGCAAGCCTTTATTATTTTACGGGAGGTGCCCAAGATGATTATGAAAGCAGCCAGGCAGGGAGTAGGGACTGCTATCTGTCAAAGTGACAGAGGGAACAAAATGGACGCACATCAATTTGGGAGCAAACCTCTATTAATAAACCTATTTTGTCTAATGCACCGAGATGTATAACGGTTTGGAAAACATTGGAACAGATGACCCTCGTGACACGGCAATTAATGTTCTCATGGGACGAGCTTGTAATGAATTGTTTTATAAAGTTTTATTTTAATAATGTAAACTTTGGCTGTTATATTTTCTAAAAGTTATAAGGTCTTAAAACGAAGTTTAGTCATTTCAGTAGGTATATATCTAATATCTTATAAACTACTAGTGATTTTAAACTTTATTTTTAACTGTCATAAGCCTTAACAATTTAAAACTACAGCTAGTTACGAGGTATTCTTACGAAGTTACAACTTTTAAGTTCCGGACAATACAAGAAGAAGAAACAATCTCTGTATAACGCAAATATTATATAGTATTTTGCAATGATAAACAAGCGCTGTCATGATTATTCATAATTATTATATATATCATATATATATATATCATAAATTAAAATTAAGTCATGAACACACAGCACCAAAATCGAGAACTAGGCACCATAGGTATTGAGTAGAGATATTATAGTCCCGCTAATGTTATCAATGCGAAGGTTTGGATATTTTTTCAATCTCATATGAACAAATTAATATATTTTTATTAAATTATTATACAGATTTTTTTAACAACGTATTATCTAGTTTTTATCTGACCAATAGTGCAATTACTGTAGGTTTAAACAGATTATTTTTTAATCGGTATTAAAATTTTAGTATAACAACATGTCAGTAGAGGCCCATAACTTTGTATAACCATAATTTTATTTTCGAGAATATTTCAATCTGAAAAATATCATAAGTTTTATTGGATGTAACTTGATGTATTTCATTTAAAAATACAAATATTAATAAAACAATATATTGGCTAAATTTATTACTAACACGGCAAAACTCATGGTATAGTAATATGAGTAATGTAATTTTTAAAGACGGATTTCTATAGTATCTAATTAGGAAAAACTCCCACTAACTTGAAACAAAGTAAACGTTGACGAAACCGCTGATGGAACCAAGTTACAATGTAAATCAGATTATATGATCACATAACATATCTTTTAAGGATGTGATTGTTTTATTTATTTAGAATATAGAAAAATGCTTTATCATATTTACCATATTTAATATGCTTGGTAAGAGTCCAGAAAACGGATTTTAGTTTAGGTCATTAATAACCAATTTTGAGATGTCGTTTCATTCTTTTCAACAGCTCTAATATTTAGGTTATAACCAATTCTAAAATAATGGCCACGGGGTGCCATATCTTAATTACTAATTTTTAATTTGAAAAAAAAATTATTGTGAAAATCAAGTTAATGGCTTTCAAAAAATTTAAAACTCCTGTGGAAACATATTGAGTAAGTGTACTAATAAAGATAATGGGATGGTTACGCTTGCTTCTTTAAATCACTTATTTACGGTTAATATAAAATACTTATGTTTTTATTATTTCATTATCATGTCGAAAATATATTTGTTATTGATAAATTTATAATTATAATTTTGTTTATATTCATATCTATATATTATAATTTTCAAAGCAATGAGATAAAAGAAAACAAAAAACGAAACAAATTATGACGTCGAAAGAATTTGCTTGTATGAGGATTACACTCTTCCAAAAAATTTACGTCAAATTGTTTTAAGAAGCAAAAATAATTAATTCAGTTTTCTGTGCAGTATAAAACTTTTCTTAAATACCTTCCCTTATTTCCAAGGCAAAAAGATTTTCTTTTTTAAATTCAAAATTGTCGTATCTATTTATTCACAACATCATAATTCTAACAGATAAGATCCATTGCAATTCAGTTTTACCCAAAACCTAGTAACGTATTGCACACAAAAACCTAGTAAACTATTATATAGATACGAAAATATAATGCTCGCAGGATATTGAATTTGGAGAAGAAAATTATCCGTTAGTGTTGAAATATTTAAGGATACATAACATTTCTATTGAATTATTCATAAATACTGACTATTTCGCTATGTAAACTTTTTTGTTTTGATATGTTATTCTAAAAAAATTATTTGACTCTATGCCTCTTTGATTTACAAATGCAAATTATTCTCAAAAAATTATAATTTAAATATTATATAAATGTGTCTTTCCTGATTTTATATAAATATTTTATTTTAGAAATTTCACTATTTTATTTTTAATATTTCACTCTACGATGAAAAAAGGGTTTTTCTAAATTTCCATGAAATTTAAACACAACCGAAACATTTATTTCGACGAAGCTTTTTGTAAAATTTTATTGCAGTCAGTCTATATCTGAAAGGTCCAAGACATTGTGACTTATAGGGAAAATAATTTTGTAGTAAATGTTCATATAAATTTAAACGCAAGAAATAGGACAAGTAAGTTTTGACAACAAAGTCTTTTTGAAACAGAAGCAGTCTAAAAAAAGTAGTGTAGAAAACCTTCTTGACGGATAAACTAATTATATTACTTCCCAAGAGGAAATATACAATGTATTAATTAAAGTAAATAATAATATAATGATATGACACATAAATGACCAATAAATCGTAGTGAAACCACAAGAATACGATCATCAAAAAGGAGATGTGGATTTTTTAAAAACACTATTTATTCTTCTGTGCTCGAAAAAGTGGAATAGAAGTACAATCATTTGAAATGGAAGTTTTCAGTAAAAATTAATAAATAAAATATTTACATAAATATTTGTTATGATAATATGAATAATAACGAAATTAATGTTACTAAAAAGAAAAAATTAATTTGGAAACTCTACATTTTATTATTCCACTTAAGAGACGCGTTTTAATAAATTTTTGCTTAGGTAATTTTCGTAGTATCCTAATTTTTTTTTTAATATCATGCGCTCTTATAATGCTGAAAAATTCTATAGTGAATGGAGCAAGTAGAGTGGTTTCACACCAAAATTTTATAAAATATAGGTAAACCTTTTAAATACTTAAAAAGAGGTCAGTAATTTTGGACGATCGAAAAATAAATTTGTATTAATGTAGAAATTTAGACAAACAGAGTTTGTAAAATGCTTAGGGAAAACTAATGTTTTCCCCAAGTATTTGGCCATTAAATATGAAACATCCGACCAAAATTTAAAGAAGATTCAGTACAAATATTCATAGTATACTCCTAAACTATCGACATAGATTTGTCATATTGTAGATTGTTTACACCTGCGGAGAAGTTACTATTTAGGCAGATATATGTAAGTAACACCGGAAAAACGAAATAACCCACATTATGGATACCAAATAATTTTGCGAATAGTATTTTTATTCACCTATTAACTTATAATTATGACATTTCCGAGATTCTTTTTGACGCATGACATACCAAAATGACACATATGATACATATTTTACTGCATTTAATAATTTGTAATTTCACTTTACCATTAAAAGGTAAGATTTCCTTCGATAGATGAAATTCTAAAAAAATATATGATGCATATTTCATATCTCTGTCCAGTTTCGAGATTTAAATTTATAAAACTAATTACGACATATACATTTTATTTCATCTTATTTTTGGTATTCTAAACGTTTCTTTATCCTGAAGCACTTAATTTTATTTAAAAAAAATTCTGTAAAAAGATGATAAAACTTGTTAAAAAATTTTGACCTATAATTTTGCCCTCTTACATTTTTTTCCTCAAGAATAAATTGTTTCAGAGCAAGTATATTTGTACCTCTTTTTCACCCTTAAAATACGCATGAGGTTTTCTTGATCGGCAAAAAACTTAAAAACTACTAGGCAAAAATTAAGAAAACTATAAATTAATTAAAAAAATTTGTTAAATTCTCAGATGATAGGATCAATTATATTTTTTTTAATAAATGATACATTCAAAACCTTCTCAGTAAAGTGAGGTAATAATTAGCCACTATTAACGTCGGTTGAATTTTATGACATAGAAATATTCTTAAGATAGTAAATTCACTTCAAATTTATAGCTCTTAATAACTTCCATCGAATTACTAGATGTTCACTTGCTACTGTTGTAGATAACTTTTAATAATTTATTCATTATCACTGAACCTATGATATTGAATTACGGTGACCTTAAGTATCTGCGATGTGGACGAAGGAGATAAAGAAAAAAAAGTACTTTATTTATTTGGAATCTACCACAGTCTATTTTTTTCCTCAACATGACTTCAAAATATTTAAATAAAAGAAGAAAAACATTTTATATATTATCTTGTCACACTTTCATGCTATTCCATATATATTGTCAAAATTCACATCCGAATTTATGAATATTTGATGAAGTTACGGGGAATTCTCATTACGTTCGCATTTTACAGGTAACTTTATAAGATCTTTGGCATAATGATTTTACGCAGAATCAAGTCGCTTGCTCAGAAATTACCACTGACCGATGTGTTTGTCATTTTGACTAAAAAGTTATTGAATTCATTAAAAATATATTTCAATAAATATGTTTAATTACACAGTTTGATGCAATACTAGTTGAAGCCTCAAATGAAAATTCAATATAGCATAAAAATTCGACGACGAGTATTATTTCATAGATATACGACATGTGTATGAAAGTCTTCGGTGGACGTTTAATATTTTTAAACGATACTTTTGCTAGTCGCTATACTTTCCTGAGGAATATCCTGTTGTCCTAATTAAATATTCGCTATATTTTGTGTGATTCGGCATCAAAATTATTTTAGTGTTTATATTACTGGCAAATACATAAATTATTAAGTTAATTATTTGTTTGGAAATAACATTTATTACTGTTTCAAGAGGCGAGATAAGAAAATATTTGCATGATAACATTATCTATATTTAGAATTCGATAAGCTTTCCGGTAAAGTTATCAAAAACTCACCGAAACTCTATAAAGCGAATATTATACATATTCAACGAAAATTATTTCTTCCTCAATAAGCTTTCGAATACGACTAGATTGGACATGTAATGATTTCCATGTTTGCCTACATTTGTCCTGCAATTTCGTATAATTGGACGAGATGCCATAAATGAACTTGGATGGGAACCAGAATTTTTCCCGTTTTTGTATTCAACACGACAACACTCTACTCGATTTACGGAGATAAATACCACTTTTCATACCAACAGTCTTATGTTGGCGCCAGAATAATTCCCTTCGAGGGCATATGATACAATAGCATTAGGTCGAATAAAAAAAAAAAGAAATTAATTCGCAATTCAATCTGCTTGTTAACACACGATTTATAAAATGGTAGTAAAACGTCTCTTTGGCTGTTATGTTGATTGCCAAATTGATTTGCGTTTGTCCGAGCTTCCCTTTTCGCCCAATAACTTCTCATTTTCTCGGTTCCCTACTAGCATTTTAATTCATTTCGTTCAATCAGCCGGAATTTTTTATGAGGAAGTGTTGGTATGGAAATATAGCTCTGAGACAGTTGTTTTGTTCTGAAGTATATCAAAGCATTTCTTTGCGATAGAATAGAGAAGGGAAGCTAGACAGAAAATTGACATTTAAGACGTTACTATCTTTATTAATTATCATTATATAAAATATAACATTTTTATAAATATATAATATTTTTTGACCTGGCGTGGCAACTCTTTCGCATGATAAAATGAGATTTACCATTCCATATAACAAATCTGTAAACAATTCCAGATGAAGACTTTTAGCAAATGAATCAACATAAACGTGCTTTGGTCAATTTGTATTAAGAAATTTTATGAAATCATAGAAGAAACATATTGTTTTTTACGCTAAGTTAAATATATGCAATATATTTGAAAAGTGGAAAATTGCTAGGTCTATTAGAGGCTCTCATAAGGTATTGGATACATAAGATTAGTTGGAAATGGAAAGATCACTTGGTGGTAATAAAAAAATTATATATTAAAAAATAAAGTATAAATTTTTGACAATAAAAAGAAATATAACCAACCCACTCTTAAGAAATTTTGGAAATAAATCTTATAGAAAATTTTGGCCAAATCAAAAACAATTCCAGACATTCGCGTAAATGATCATGAGATAATGAAAATTTTAATTTTGTTACAAGAACCGAGATTTGGTGAAATGTACTTCAAAAGATATTTGATATATAGTCTGAGCAGAGGTTGTCCTGACCATTATTTTTTATATAAATACATATTAATTTGTTTCTTTACCCACAACGGGACGGAGGAGGTATAAGCACGTAGGGTGAGAGGTTGTTTGTTTCCTTATTGGTGTGTGCAATTCTAATGTTCCCATTTATCTCTAAATGGTTTGACCAATATAAAAATGGTCTTCTGCAAAATATTTGGGCCTAATCGGCAATGGTTCTTAGAAAGATGTTCTCGTGATTACTCACCAGGGGGCACCACAAAAATTTCTTTGCAAATATTTGGAACCAATCGGCGATAGTTCTCAGATACGTGTCATGGTGTTTGCTCGCCAGAGGGCGCTACAACATTTTGTTGCAAACGAATGATCCCATTTATCTTCAAAATGGTTTGATCGATTAGGTACACTTTTAGGTAAAATGTTTGTGATTTAATCGCGTTGGTTATTAGACAGCTATGTTGTTAACTCGTCAAGGGGCGCTGCAGTAAACAGTTTTGATTAATCTAGATTAACTATCTTGTGGCCTTTCTTCGGCTTTTTCGACTTGTGACCTACGTTACATGTTTCTACAGTGCTCTCATTCTTCCAATGCTATGCAATTATGTGGATTGTTGAAGAGTTTTCTTTGATTTAGGTCAGTTATTACTACGCTGTCTAGAGATAGTAGTCTGCTAAGAACCACCCAACCTTGCCGCATTTTTTTTAGTAGCTTATTTATTGAGACTAATAATAAAAAGCGAAATTAAAAATTTGAAGAAACCCACAATGAATTTGAAAAATCGCAAATAATTTTTTTTTCTTCGGTTATAAGAAAGTAAGAACCTATCAATATAATTATAAAACACAAAGAAATCGTGTCGGGGCTGCCATGCCCTACCTATGCGTAGTAAATAGCGTATGTAGTCGTTTTTCATTTACCATGACTACATGCACTATGGGTTTCTTAAAACTTTTCATTTTGCTTTTTATTTTTGTCAATCCTTTTATCTTAAAGTCATTGTGGAAAAACATTTTTGATTTGTGCATATGGTGCATAAACTATTAGACTTGATGATTTTTAAGCACGTGAATAGTAATAATATAATTTTTCCGCGTGAAAAACATGGGTTTTCTAAGTTTCAGCTTCCGATCACATTTTTTTGAACTTTTTCTTTATTTATGGTTATCGTAAATTCTAGATAAATAAGAAATTGTAATGGTTTGAATGAACTCAACGAATCAGCGGGTGTTATTGGTAGATGTAGTAACAAAACATATTATATCTTGAACTTTCCATGAAAAAAAATTCCCCAATAACATTTCCCTTATTTTGTTGACTATTATTAAATAAAAAGTATTCTTGTATTTAGGGGACGTAACAAAATTATGGTTAAATCAATTTTGAACTAAAAGTTGTAAATAATATACTCAGTAAGTTAATAGAATTCAGAAATTGTATCGGGAATTTGACACTTTCGTTTTCACTTACCATTCTATTAATTGATTTAAATGAGTATTAGTGAGCATTAATGAGTTTTATTCATGATGCTACAAAAATATTGACATTATATCATTTCCACCAGTTTTGAAAATACTGCGAATACATATACTAATGAACCATTTTGAAATATTGTATGCGTATTTGTTGCTAATTCCACTTTATTAACGTTTTGCCACAAAACATATGATTTAAAAATTGCTTTCATTGAATCTACATATGTCGAACGTGATACCACAGGTAATATTTTTCTGAAGTCACCTGATAACAAACTGAGTGAATAGCGGAACATTTTCTCATCTACCCTCAATATTTTATATTGAGTAATTTCACCATTTACATTTATATTTTCAATTACAATTACGATAATATTACTTCCATTATGTACGTGTCAGGGAATATCGATATGCATAATAGTTCATAGATTTAATTTTTTAATGGTTTCTGCACCTTTAAGTAATACAAATTGTAAAAAAGTATTTTTTGTTGGTAAATGTTGTAATTTATGACAGTACTTGTTGAAATATCTATTTGATATTGATATTATAACCAAACTCGTCTAATAAAAACATTTTCAGATAATAAATACATATTTTAAAACTTTATATGAACGATTAACACTTTGCACGTTTTTATGATATTGTTTCAAATAAAATTTATAAAATTTATATCTCGTTGTTCAAAAAGATCCCCGATCATAAAAATGACCATTTCATTAATAGTTAATAAATTGAACGCCGAGTATGTTCCCCAACTGTAACTTAATCAGCTCTAATGATGATGAATGATAATGGCCTTCTTCTTTATCTATCACGTAATAATTTGTTAAAAATTTTGATTAATGGTTAAGCACTGGAAGTAAAGAAGCGATTTGATTATAGACTTGTGCTTGAATTTTAAATTTGGTTACGGATTTGTGGACGGAATTATTTTGTATTGAATTAACGGATTATTTGTTGAAAAAAATTTTGATTTAGCTCTCCCACCTAATGGTAACTAGGGCAATGGCTCAGGTTTTGCATTTAATTCGGGAAAATGAATTGAATTTACGGACTATTTTTTTAAATAAAATTTGATTTAGCTCTACCATCTCATGGTAACTAGGGTTAACAATGGTTCAGGTTTTGTTTTTAATTCGGGCTAAAAAAGTTTCCAAAAGCGCCACACAAACTAGCTGTTTCATTTAAAATTTCAATGGATGGAAACATTGTCATATTTTTTAGGCTTATTATAAGTATTTATTTTTGATACTGAAGAAAAGCCAATTTCTAGATTGTATTTTTAAAGAAAGAAAGAAGATAGAGATATATTTAAATATAATCTAGAGATTTAGAAAAGCCAATGTCTATATTATATTTAAATAATATGATAACAATAATACCTGTTGAACTTGCATTCGTTGTTAATATACATATATATATATATATATATATATATATATATATATACATACATATATATATATATATATATATATATATATATAGTGTCATAATTACATTTAATGTACATAACAATATGCAAATAGTATACATAAAAAATTCATGATATAGGTTTTAGATCACTTATTTTTATATTTATTTTGATATCATTTTCATTCTATATTACTTTTATATTACAACAACAAAAGTGCTTTGCAAATATATGCAATAACAATATAAAGGAAGGAATGTTCGTCAGTCGAAATTTAATTCTACCAGTGTATTTAAAAAAAGAACGGGATTTATCAGATCTTAATATACATATAAAGCTCAACCTCGCGAATATATAGCGTGAATGTAAACTCAGTCTGTTAAGTGGTTTGAAAGATTAATAATATTACGTACGCACAAAAGATTTTATATATAACGATGTTTTCATAAAGGAAAACAAATAGAAGTATGATAGTTCAGCAAATAAATTAGCGAAACAACTAAAGCCGACGTACAATGGAAGGCAATGTTTGGACGAAAATGACCAAAACCATATTAGAATAAAACGAATGACAGTAAAAACACTGAATTTGCAAAAAAGCTTTGTCTATTGTCTATGGTTTTGTGAAAGAACACCGGTTGAATGAATGTTTCTACACAAGTGAATTTGTTTATTTATTAAATTTAAAAACACATTGTTTAATTATTAGACACGTAATTATTGTGATAATACTGATGATTCAAAAAACCTGACCTACATCTGAAAATACTGTGATAGAATACGTTGGCTTCTATTCTTTTTAGTTATATTAACTCTTATATGTATGTTTCTTTAAATTACAACACTTTCATATTTCAAATATATATCTAGTTAAGATATAATTTATTGATGTTTTACGTACACTTTATGAACTGGAAGCTTGAAATAGAAGAATAGCAAAGAAAAATATTGTTTCAGCGTCTTTCATTATGCAGGTTTTCGAGACATTTTCGCTATATTTTGAAACAAAAAAAATACATATGAAAAAAATTATTATACCTCAGTAATAAGTGATTCGAAAGTAATGTCCTTCCATTTATTATAAAGCGTATATTACCAAAAAGTATAAGTATTAATTTTATCTAGTAACACTTTGTCATGCCGTTTATAAAGGTTTTTTACTGGTAAGCTAACAAAAATCGTTGTGTAAAATATTTAAATAAAAAATATATCTAACTAAACGAAAAATAAAACAGTGGTATAACAAACTCATAATGGTTAGTCTACTTATGCAAAACAATTACGCGTTCTGTAAGAAAAAACATTTCAATTTTACTTACTTATTTGTTGGTGAGTATGGTAATAAAAACCGTATATCTGGAATTAACATCCATCTGCAACTATAATAGGTATAATTTTTAAAGATTGAAATGAAATTAAATATATGTAACTTGAATATTTACACATGTATATTATATCCAATGGCACGGCAGATGCCCTGCTAAGTCGAAAAAATACGTCGGCAACTCTCTTTAATCAAAACAATGTGCTTAAATTCAAAACCTTCATTATGTACAATGAAGTATAATCGTCAAATATTCGTAACATGACAAATCAATTCAAAATGTTACTGTCTGACAGTCAGTCACTAAATATTAAAAACATCACTTGCTAACATTCTACTTCCTCCGACAAGTATCGAACGAGGGTCAATTATCGAATAATATCAACGTCATATAGATCTATGTGTATACATACGATAAGATTGTAGATTCTAATGCAGCTAAACGAGGACAAATTCGAAGTAATATTAACGTCATATAAAGACTCATATATCAATGTCATATATGACGTTTACCGTATCTATCTGTCTCAAGGAAATCAAAATCAGACTCTGTTGTGTTTCACGACATAATAAGAAGAGGCTACGCAAAAGGAGGAAAAGAAGAAAGACATTTCAAATGGTTTCCCTATAATTCCGAGTGTTCAATATGTTGTTTTGTCATGGTTGATTCTGATAGTCTTTATCTAATATACCATATAAAAGTGGGCAAGATAACATAAATTTGACAAGGGAGCTGTTTCAAGAAGCCTTTTTACTTTTTCCAAATTTAGTGTAAGTAGTCTGAAGAAAAATTGGTGAGCGATAAAATATTCCCTCTTTGCCTTTTCGAACCCAAAGATTTACTGTGTCATGTGTGAGTAAACCTTCCCCCAATGTTGTGCATCTATTGCATTAAGCTGCCTCAGTTCAATGTTTGCATTAAACGGAATTTCAGTGTTTGCGTAAAACTGAATTCTGAAAGCAAGAGCACGCTAAGCTCTCACTTTTTATATTTGTTTTTGGCTAGCCGAAAGCCAGTTGCGAGCTAAACAAAAGGTTGAGCGTCGCGCTCTTTATTTACTTTACTAAATATTTCCTATAGAACTTCAGAAATCGCTGGAAAAAACGACGTGCTTATTGATTGGCAACCTTAATACATTATAGTTCAGTTTCAAGATATGTTTAAATAAGTCGAAAATTTAGAAAGTTCACAAACAAAATACGCTGCTTAGTTACAAAAGTGTGATACATATTTTATGGTCACTTTTTTTCACTGTAGCTAGCGTGCATTTTATGTTTGTTGCAAATTTTGCACACAATAGTCTTTTGATAGAAAATAAACATATTTTTTAATTAAAAATTAAAAAATAGAAAAGAAAAGAGAAAATTGTAAATACTAATTGTAATTTCCGTATTTGAACTGAAAATTGTAATTGCCGTATTTGAACAAGCCGCAATTGTTAACGTGAATTCGTCAGTGTATAATTATAGCAGAAAAAAAGATAATAATTTCAATACACAATTCCGATGAAATATTAATGTCACTAGCACTCACATCAATATCCAGTGAATCAGGATCTTTTATCTCGGCACTGGACAGAGTGCCACTGTTCCTCATATAAATATCTGGCGGGTCGTCAGTTGGTAATATCTGTACTGGTATTAACCCGGCATGAATGAACCAGGGTTATGACAAGTGTGTGCGCTTTTTTACCCACTAGTTTATAAAAGTGCACACACTTGTCAAAAATGACGTGTCCCTACCCCCTCGACCTCAGCAGCTCCATCTTGTCAATAGTGCGTCGATTGTTTAATACGAATTAGTGTCGCGTGCAACGTAGCTGGCCATTGGTGATTTCAAAGGGCGCTGGGGCGTATTTTACCCGGGTTCATAGTTTACTTGTTAAAACTTTTAACGTCATTTATATGTTTACTCCTATTTTTTTTAGATTGTATGTAATAAAATAAGCTTTCTTGGATTGATGATGGATGACGAAAATATAAAACGCCTTTTAGAAAAATATTCTTCGGACGAAAGCTCGGAATCGGATGTTGACGAAGAGAAGGTCATCAGCCAGCGCAGTTATGAAAGCGATACAGAAGAGGAAATGGGTTAGATATTCGAACGAAAGACGACGCCTAATCCGGTGACAGTTGAAGATCGTGACGGAGAAAATGTCAACTTTATTGATCGGAGTCATGCGATGTATGTTTATGGCAAAGATCAAACTAAATGGAACAAAGACTGTTACAGGACTAACATTAGAAAGCAATCTAAAAATATTATTTCTGTTATTCCTGGAGTCAAGGGCCGAGCTCTTAATGCCCGTTCTGAATACGACTGCTGGAAATAATTTTTTTGTCATGAAATAATAGAGGAAATACTAATCAATACTAATTGTTACATTGAAAGTGAACATAATACAGTTCCCACTAAATCACAGTCGTCTTATATGAAAAAATATGACCTTTATTAGACTTTTATACCCAGCCAAATTAAATAAATAGAACAGACTAAATATCAATGATTTTTATATTATAGGTCAGTTATATATATATATATATATATATATATATATATATATGTTTCGGAATACTATGTCTTTGCAACGATTTTACTTCATCATGAATTGCATCTAATTTGATGACAATGTACTAGGTCTAAGAGGAAAAAACTAATAGATTAGCTCTTATTCGATATATTTACGAGAAGTTATATATATATATATATATATATATATATATATATATATATATATCTAACTATTGACGGAAAATTGGACTGGTTTAGGGGTAAATGCTTTTTCGATCAGTATATGCCTAATAAACTGGCAAAATATGGTGACAAAAGTAACCTTTTGGTAAATGTAAAGAGTTTTTAAATTGTAAAGTTAGGGCTTTACGCTGGCACTAATCTCCTGGACCATATCATAAAAAAACAAGCTGCTCGACATTGTTGATAGATTAGTGCCACCGATATCATATTCAGCCGTAATATTACATTTGACAATTGGCATACCAGTTACCCTCTACCCCAACATTTATTGCAAACGACGTCTGTGGGTATTATAAGAAAGAACAAACGACAGATTCCAGTGTCTACGGTGATGTCAAAAATTTACCACGGTGCCAGCATTGATGTACGTACACGTCTGAAACGACGCAATTTTCTTAGGGCTTTGGGATTAAAATTGGTGGAAAATCATTTACACCCATGAAAAAATAAAGGGTTTGCATAGTAAATAAGCACAAGTAAATAAATGAGGCATTGGGCAAAACATTTTTCGCTCTGCCACCTAAAAATTTTAATGCTGCCAGTAGATTCCAAGATTGTGTCTATAAAAAATATAGAAAGATAAAACATACATGCTGAAAGTGTAATAAGTTCAATTGCATGCAGAGACAATTTGCAATAAGTGTGCCACTACTTCAGAGGACTCAAACTAATTTATTGACTTTGGAACCTACAATGGATCTATTTTTTTCTTAATATTTCAATTTGTTTCTATTTGAAACTAAGTGCCATAATATCTCAAAAGATAATTTCATTAGATTTTTTGTAGAAGGAAAGTTATATCTTTTTTTCTTTTATTTATTTGTCATAAATTTAAAATTACTTCATAAATAAATAGTTTTATTAAATATTAAAAAAGTTTTTTATTATTAAATATTAAAAAAGGTTTTTTATTATTGATTAATGACAATGTTCTTTGAGGTAATTCATATAAATTTAAGAAAAAAATCTATATAAAACGAAATATATTGAAATCAAAGCCTGATTCATTGAAGATATTTTAAAAGAGTTACTGAGTTTACTGGTTAAGTCCATCGGGATTTTTCTCTTACTTCTTTTCATCTTCCTAGAATCTGGTTCGTTTAAAGTTCAAAGATGTACTTTGTCATGCAGGTACTTCAATATTTATAATTTTTGAACTAGCTTTTGCAAAGTGCGTCATATATTAGCAATATTTTACTATAAAGATATTCTGTTAATATTTTATTGTATTTAAAAAAAGAGCTTTTCTTACACATAAATTGCCTAACGGGTTATTTCGCTATATTCTTTCAAGTTTATTTATGGCGTCAGAGAATCGAACCCTCGAAAATTTTATCGCTTACATATCGTGTAATTTTGAGTAATCTAAAAATCATTGTTCGGGCCGATGCACGTATTTTACCCTTATATGAGTACATGCAGTTAAAAGTACTTCATTCGGTTTCTGCTTTACAAAGTTTTTGTATATACAATGTATTTTCGTGATAATCAACTCTTGCAACATGTTGCCATATGTACCATACGGCATTAATCGCAAATGTTAACTATTTCATTTTTATTTTCTCGCATCTTCTGCTTTTCATTTCGCACCGAGTAATGATAATTATTTAAATTTTTCAATTATACATTTATTTAATTATGTTTTATGTTTAAATGTGTACGGTGGACTTACTGCTGTAAGAGCAATTTCTTTTAGTCCACCCAAACATCTAGTGATAAATATAATAAATTGTGGCAGAATGCAACTGATTTTGTTTACAGTTGCAAAAAACAGTGAAAACAATAACAAATAAAGGGACAAGCTAACATAAAATAGTTAGAATTAATAATTAATTAATAAATATACCACGGCAAGAATTAAGGAGGACTAGATTTAAAAGGGAATAACAGGGTGGGCTGATAGAGAATTAGCAATGGAAGTTACGAAAGGAATTTGTATTAATAAATTCTGACAAGCCTTCGATGCGTGAAGTGGCGGCGCATTCCGAGTGTTAGGATTTAATCCATTTCGCATTTTAGCAACGCAAATGGTGGAGGAATATTCGTAAAATTACACATCATGTCTGGATATTTGTAGTCAGGAGATTTTCAGAGCAAATTCCCAAATAATACTTACCTAACTCCTAGTACCCAGCCCTGAGAAAATACAAGCTACTTTACTAAACAATCTGATTGTCTGGATAGAAGCGCAGCTTTTTACATATGCTTAATAACCTGGACAGAATTTTATACTTGAGAACAGTCGTGAATATTAGATATCCACAAAAGAAAGTAATATATTTTCAATATTAGTAAATGGCATTCTAATTTACTGAACAACTCAATTAAGTTCAAGTGTCTAAATAGAAAATAGCGGAAACCTTATAACATCTTACACGTGCCCGTTGAGCTCTCGTCAAATACAACCGTTTTTCTTCGAAAAGTTTAACATAGAAACTTGAAATTTGGCATTTTAATAAACCATATAAATACGTATATACTTAAATTTATACTGAGAAACTATAACATAGAAATTGTAGAGGAGTAAATAAAATAAATTGTAGAGGCGCAAATAGACCAATGTTAGGCGTAAATGTTAATGTTTTCAAAAATTTCTACATTAAAATTTTAAGGAATATTGTTACAGAGATATTGCTAAACGTTCAAAATAATGTCAAGCTTAACTCCAAATTATTCACATGAATATTTTTGGAGAGGCAAATAAATCACTAGATTTTTGGAGAGGCAAGTAATCATTCGATTTTTACACGTCTGGAATATCAATTGAAAAAACTGGTTAATAATTTTCAGATTCCTTTGTAGGTTAATTTCACACTGACTAAGTTTCGCTTTTAGACTGAATTACTTAGAATATTGAACATTTACGTAATTAAAGAAAAGTATTATACATCTATAAAAGTAGAAACATGTGTATTTATAGGAAAAAAGTATTGTTGAACATGTTACATAATTTTTTTTCACAAAACCCATGAATTTTAAAATTAAAAATTAATGCATTAGTATCAAATGTCAAGTGTACATAATAAAAAGAAAAACGCCATCTGATCCAAAGTGATTTTAACATATAAACTCATTTATTTTTTTCAGAACAATACAGAATTTTTACTAAATTATTATTTAGGTTAGAAAACAGGCTATTTTGAGTAAAAATAACATAATTTCATCAAAATAAGTTACGGGAAGTTGAAGTTACTTTAGTCTTTAATTAAGAAGTCGACTAATGTTTTTCTTTTATTTTTAATAGATAGTTGAAACTACTCGTGACGGCCATAAGAGTTAATAGTGACAGCAAAAATC
Organism: Druceiella hillmani; assembly: GCA_039881145.1. Lineage (NCBI taxonomy): Eukaryota > Metazoa > Arthropoda > Insecta > Lepidoptera > Hepialidae > Druceiella > Druceiella hillmani. Next base: position 7,620,051 of record JAYKKI010000010.1, on the reverse strand, counting down.
AGTAAGTGAAAACGTCTATTTTTTACGCTTTACCTCCGAAAATACTTTTCCAATTACAATAGTCAATATTTACGGACCAAGAAGAAGACCTCGACATTGGTTGGGTACAATACAATTAGATTTTGTTTAGTTTTATAAGACGTAAGTTTAAAATTTTTGGTGAATCACCAAACATTTTATATGATATAATTTCATTCCCTCTGGCCAGCACAAGCATATAGGCAAAATCCACAGTTAGTCGGGCACACTTTGCAGACTCTTCAAATATTTCTTCCCTCATTTTCATTGGACCTTCCTGGATATTAAAATACATTTTCATTATTATGATGAATGTAAAAAAGATGGTGGTAATAGAATATCTATATTATGAGGTATAAGGAATTACCTAGAAGGAAATCTTAAAGGAAAATTTATTTTTTTGTCTTCAGGCTGTATTTTTATAGTATTTTACTAACAAAAGTTACTAGTAAAAACTAGCTTGACGATAATTTTATGGATTTGCCCAAGTTTTTGAGTTCACCATTAATAAACCTTTCTTGGTTTCTTTTTGCGATTTGAAAAAACCTTCAAAACCATTGAAATACAAATTGTGTAACCGCTGTAAACCATGGTACTTAAAAACTGTACTGTTTTTAAAAACTGCATTAAAATGAAAATGGAAATATGTCTCTACTGTAGTATTTAATTTGTAATGCCTTTTTTCTATATTTTCTACAAATATAAGTAGTTGTATAGCATATGCTTAAAAATTGGTATTACCCTAGTACGTTAAAATTTAACATTTAGATAATATTTTATAATGATGTTTGATTTTTGATCTTGCAGTTTTGCTAAGTAAACAATAATTTTAAAAATTATATTAAATACCCCAGAAAATTATCAGTGACACTAATACAGATGATTTAAAAAAAAGAGTAATTGGTTATTGAAAAATTTCTTATATCTTAAAATAATTTCCTTTCACCAAAAAGATGAGATTTATATAAATAAATCTCTTCTTTATTCTCGATTTATATAAATAAATCTCATCTTTACTTTCTTTTGTGGATATCTAACTATAAAATTCTGTCCCAGTTTTTAAGCACAGGTAAAAAGCTGCGCTTCTATCCAGGCAATCAGATTATTTAATAAAGTAGCACGTATTTTTTCAGGGCTGGGTACTCAGAGCTAACTCTGAGTAATATAAATAAGTATTGAAATAAATAAGTAAAAGTGAATAAGTAAGTAATTATTAAAAATAAATAAGTATTGTTTGGGAATTAATACATAAGCACAAAACTTCAATATCAACAATGATTTTCTTTTGGTTTTTGCCAACCAAAATCTATTTCAAGCCTTTAAAACAATTTTAGAAATTTTATAGCTTTGATCAGGTTTTCACTTTTTAATAAAAAATTTCAAATGATATTTTAAAAGCACCTCAAATATTAAAGTCTATTTAATAGAGAACAAAGAGAATATTTTTGAGCCAACCATCGTATTATTGAGAACGTTTTGTATTGTGGAATTTTGCAAAATATTAAAAAATATAAATTAAGAGATTGAACATAATCAGTATTGGGTTCGGCATCTATGATTACTTATCACAGTATTCAAAAATAATTATAATATTTTATCACATGTGAGAGTAAAAGCTTCAAATTAGTTCGAATTTGGAGAGGTATGTAAAAACATTAAAATGTAATTTATATTTCAACTACGAAATATGTATTCACAGTTAAAAACTATTTATGAATTCAACTTGCAAACAAAGATATTTTGGTGGTTTCAGATTATAATTACATCTATTAACGGCAATTATTATGCAAACCAAGTATTTTGATTAGACAAGTGGAAACATTCAGATGAGAACACATAAATCGAAAATAATTCGTTAGAATACAGTAATGGTATAATTATTAAAATACGAAATTAATTCTACTACGAATTTTGTATCGTCTAAAAAACTATGCTATTCTTTACGATAAACACTATATCTATGCAAAATTTTACGGAAATCAGTTAAGTAGCTGAGGCTTGAAAGGGAAACAAATATAAATAATATATAAATAAATTAAGAAAGAAAACAAATTAATTTCGCTTTTGAAATGTCACAAACGCACGATATTGGGATCTCGTGCTTATGAACGCAACTGCCGTTTACTTTACCTCGTTGTAAAGTTTCTCTCCAAATATATTTCCTCCACGGTGCCATCGCCCTAAGGACACTCCAAGATGACTCGTGTAAAGCATAAATTATTTCACATTTACGCTATGCAGACTTGAGAAGGTGTAAGTTTCATCGAAGTGACTTTCATAATTAGATAGAGAGGGGCGCTTCTTGTTGCTCTATGATTCCACATTTTAGGCGTATGGGTTTAGGGTTTTGCCATAAGGAGGATTTGGTTTTTTAAGACTTATTTGGCTTTATTTAAGACTTATTTGACTAATTTTTTTAACCTTCGCTTGCGTTAGGAGAGCATAGAAGGCATCCTTTTTCATCCACTTTGGGAGCTTTGTCATCACTCAGGTAGTATACAATTTTTCAATGTGTATCAAACACAGTACATGCATAATGTCCTGTTAATTTCTTGTAGCATGGCTTTTTTTTCTAAGAATTTAAAATAATGTACTTTTGACTCACAATGTGCCGTATTTATTTAATGCATATTTAATCTTTTTCCAGAAAATCATATGTTGAACGTTTTTCCATTTATTTACTATATTTGTTTTTATATGTAGCTATATTTACTATAAAGATCTAAGTAATAAAAATATCATGTTTCTTGCTGTATATACTATATAAGTTCTACGTCAAACATTAAGGTTCTAGTTGAAGGAGATGTATAGTTTAGATTTTGATCGGTGAGTCAAAAGTACATTATTGATCTTCAAAATTACATGATTTTAGAGGTCATGTCCCATAAATTCCTAAATACAGAAGCGTGAATTTTGCATACAAGGATAATTTTAGTATAATAAACAGTACAAATCTAGTATTCCTAGCTGAAACAAAATGTAGTTATGGGTGTGGGAAATATGGCCGAGGTTATATATATATATATATATATATATATATATATATATATATATATATATATATTTAAGCACACTACGTGTGGCTACCCGATTGTGGCTGGTTGACAATGTTATATATGGATAGATAGGTGATAAACTCCCACTTTTTTGAATACATTTATGTTTGTAAATATTTGTCATCTTGCCAGAAAAGGTCTGCCGACATTTTGAAGGGAGCTTAATGTCCATTTCAAATTTAAAGTTGCTTTTATATTTATATTTGATTATTAATATGAAATTACAAACTCTTACATAGTAAAATGAAAGAGAAATCTTTGCATATGTAATTAAATATATGGGCGCAGCCATATATTCACAGGGTACGCTTAACCAATACTTTGCTCTTGTTATACTATAACTATAAAATGTTCACGATAATTTTAGAAGTTTATAACCATTTTTAAACTTCATACTTGTTGAACTAGTTTTACGAAACTTTTTTTAAAAAATGAATATTAAAAGTAGACTTCATAATCATCTGATCTAACTAGCGGTATATGTTGAATAATTTCACACAATTACTATGGATATATATTTATCTAAAATATAATATTGTGTTTCTTTGTTAATTTAGGATCGATTTATATAGACTGTTACTGAAAGTCAGTTCATAAAAAATAATTATGTTAATAATAAATTAAAGTTCAATATAAGAAGATGGGAAGTGTGCATGTTGGTGCCTATACACGTGCGTATGCGCGTGCATATGCTTATGAGCGTGTAAATGTGTGTATTAATTTCTTGATCTTTTACCCTGCGATGAACAAATATTTTTTTTTGATACACAAACTTTTCGGTACTTTTTGAAAAATGTATGAAAAGTACATTAACTAAAAGTGGAATCAGGTGGAAACCAGCGTTTTTAGTATCAAGGATAACAAATTCTATTTAAAACTATTAAGAAAATGTAAACACCGAGATATGTGTTTCATATCATATCTTAATATAAAAACGGTTCTATAAATTATAACGCAAGCGCTTTATGTAAAAAAAATTGTATATAAAATCTATTGGAAAATAAATCTTAATAGCTCGATAATATTTTTTTTGTATTGTGTCCTCACAAAATGAAAAATAATTTTTAAAATGAAGAGAAAGATAAAAATAAACAGCGTATATAAAAGGCTCAGAAGAGAATGAATAGAGGAATATTACAGTAAAGTAAAGACGACACCCGAAAAGGGTGTGTACTTTTTAGTAGTATGTTTTTTTAGATCTATTTTACTTTTATATTTATATGGACTTTAATTAGATATCCAAAAATTAAAATTTCAATTTAATATTTTACAAATGAAGTTAATATTATCAAGAAACCTTTAATAGCTCCTCCAATTACTTACCTATTTCATAGTAATTCACTCCGTATAGTAAACATGCAAAATAATATAATAAACATCCAAAACATGCAGATATAAAATATAACCTAAATATTACTAACTCTTGAATTCTAACTATGGAATACTAACAAATATGTATTGTTCACAGAAACTAAGTGTCAACATTTAAAAAGTATGAATGGAAGCCTTCATTATTTAACGGGAGGCGCCCAAGATTATTACGAATGCAGCTAGGCAGGAAGCGAGGGCTGCTATCTGTCAAAGTGACAGAGGGAACAAAGTGTACACCCATCAATTTGAAAGCAAACGTCGATTAAAAAACCTATTTTGTCTAATGCACCGAGATGGATAAGGGTTTGGTAAATATTGAGAGGGATGACCCTCGTGATGCGACTGTTAATATTCTCCATCAACTCACGGGAAAAACTTGTCATGATGGTATTAAACATTTTGCGCTCCTATACGTAGCTTGTGCTAAGTTTTGTGATTGTATTTTAATAAAGTTTGGGCGTAATATTTTCCAAAGTAATACCTTTTTTAAAACAAACTTTAGTAATTTGGGTAAACATATATCTTACAAGCTTTGAGTAGTACTTTTAAATTTTGTTTCTAGCATTTATAACCCTAGAAAATTTCAAACTGTACTTACGAGATAGTCGTACAAATTTACAACCCTCTTCTATAAATTTACGAAGTCCCAGACAACGGAAGCAACCCCAGTGTAAAGAAAATACTATTTAATACTTTGTAATAGTCAGCAAGAGCTATTATAAATGAATAACTCAAAATTAATTCTTGGACACAAAGCACACAGACAAATCGAGTTCCAAGCACTGTAAATCTTGCACTGAAAAATTATGATTCCACTCATATATCGAATACAAAAATTTTATTTTATTTGTCAGTCTCATATAAACCGCTTAACAGATTTTCACGAAAATTGGTTTAAATATATTTTACGATTATATGAAATTTTTTTTATTAATATGACACCTATTTTTAACCAGAGAAATAGTGTAATTCTTCAAGTTTAAAACTCGGCATTTTTTGTTAAGTAATAAAAAAAGAATACTACAACATGTAAATAGAGGCCTCCAACTAGATAAAAGCATAAATTTAAATTTGAAGAAAACCGCGAATATTTCAATCTAAGAAATATAATAATTTTCATGGCATACATCTTTGTGTATTTTATTTAATAATACACATTACTACATATTGATTAAGTTTATTTCTGACGTGTCTCAAAAAAAACACGAAAAAGTTAAATCCCGTACCCTTAAGCGAAAGAAACACTAACAAAACGTTTATTATAAAAACTAAATTTCATCATAACGTAATATACTTGTACATTTGATAGATATTATGATGTTTAGTTAGAGAACAGAGAAATGCCAATTGGTCATTATCCAAGTTGATATTATTTTTGCCCCAATTCTCACGAATTAAAAGAAAAAGGTTATATTTTATTTTTTTATGTATCTTCGTATGCAGTTTAGATTAAGGTATATAATGCATTCGTTGTTTCTAAGAAATATATAGTAAATAAATATATATATAAAAAAAGCTAAACCAATTTGCTCAAATGAAATGTCGTTTCCACCTTTCTTACGGCTCTAATACCTAAGTTACAACCAAATCCAATATAGTGACCGTGAGATGCCATATTTAAACTCAAAGATATTCTAATTTTATTATAAAATTGTAGGCTTTCAGAGAACCTTCCGAAAAACTAAATGGCTTTTATGGTTATATTGAATAATTCTAACGAAAGAGGAATGGGATTTTTACCTTTGCTTATGAAATCATTTGTTTACTCCGTTACTTCACAACGTGGAGTAAAAGAAATATATCAGATATAAGAACAAAGAATTTTCTTCGTCCAAAATTATACTCTGCTAACATATTTCAGTTCGACACTTTCAAAGATTAAAAAAAAATTTATTTCCCATTTTCATGCATTATTTTAGCCTTAGTACTTTTTTGACTGCCTTCTCTGGAGTACGTTCCTACTAAAAAGAAGATTCAATGGTAAAAAGGTTTTCTTCTTCAAATCGAACATTGTCGTATCTGTCCGTCTATATTTCAAGCATCGTATTTCTCACAACTAAAACACATTGTTATTCAATTTTGCATAAAAATCTAGTATAATCATAAGAACACATAATTACTTTGGAATAATGAATTCGGGAAAGAAAATTACACAAAAAGTTGAGACATTTAAGGTTGCATTTTATTTCTATTATATTATTTAAAAATGCTGACCTTTCCCTGCTACGTAATTTTTCGTCTGATATATTTTTCTAAAACAAATATTTTGAAAGTATATACCTTTTTCATTTAGAAGAAAAACTAAGCAAAATAAATAATAATTTAAATATTTTGTACATAAACTTACTTTTTCCAAATTTATTTTGTAAATGGTTTTTCAGTACATGCAAGTTTTTACGTCAAATTCTTTTTGAAATTGAAATTAAAAAGAAACTAGTATCAAAACTAAAACTAATCATGATATGAAGATGTGGCACATAATTGGATAAGAAACCATAGCATTATGAAAAGGATTGTGTACCTTTTTTAAAAACAGGGTTTTTTGTGGGCAAAATCCAGTAATTAAAAATGAGTATTTTGGCAAAAAATATATAAGTAAATCGTTTACATGTATGTTTGTTTCAACGGCAATAATAATCACAAAACTATTATTATAAACTCAACAAGTTTATTTTGAAACTTTTTCTATTTTACTTTTCAACCTTGGAGACGCGATTGAACATTTTTTTCGTATGGATTTTCCATATTTTCTATAACGTAGGCTTTAGTTTTGCTCCCAATTCAGTATCACGTATTCTTGTATTACTGACTAACTACATTACAAAAATTTATAGCTTTAATATAAAACTATTACAAAATATACTCAAAACACGTCAAAATCTAAGAAAAACTCAGTAATTTTAGACAAAGTCGAAATGAATCTGTTATATGTTCAATGTTGAAATTTCGATATAAATTATTTGTGTCTACAAAGCTCATAAAAAAACATGGCTTATTTCAAGCATTAAGTTAGTACATATGAAACCTGGGGTATTTCATATTGAATGTCCTAATAAATAATCAGCATATTCAATCAAAATATGCCCCCAACTATTGACGGGGTTTTGTAATATAGGAACGAACTTTTAATGCCTGCAGCGAAGAAGTTTTTATTTAAGCAATGTAGGTCATACTTAAAGACGAAATGAGCCATAGTATAATTCCGTAAAATTTCAACACTGCTGTTCTGTTTGGGTCTATTTGACCCGAATAGAGATTTATTTTGCCGCAGTATGAATATTTATTATAAAATATTCGTAGCATTCATTGACTTTTCTTGTTATGTTTACTTAATTTTGTTTAAATATTTTTTTCCTTTTGCGTAACCTTTGTTACTTTTTGGTCAGTATGACACAACACTAATATCACTCTACAAGCGCCGAGCCTGCATGTACGACTCTATTATTGTGCGCGTGCTAGTCCACGCTACGACTGAAGGAAATGGAATAAACGTAGTAACTAAACATGGCTACTAGACTTACAGTTGCTGAACCCTATTCTTGAATGTCACCAATTTGTGCATGTTACCTTTTTGGCTGTTCTTCTTTGTGCAATTTAGTTCGAGTAAAAACACGTTAGCTCCTATATTTGGTTTGTAAAAGAGTATAAACAAGTAACAACTTGTTTATGTTTGTTCATTTGATTTTGTTATAAAAGCTTTGCGCTGAATTTTCTCTTGTTAGTTTGAAACTCGGTTACAATCAATATGACAAGTCGAATACCAGTATGTGATGCAGAACTCCAAGCTCTTGCAAAATTTTCGACAGTGATGAATTCGTCTCTGAGTATGAAAATCGCATAAGTAGTGTGTCTGAACGTAATAGTTCTGATACTGAACTATCTAACAAAAGAAATCCATCAAAATTTGAGGTAATTTTTTCAAGCGATCGTAAAATTAGACGGAATTTACAACGTTTACATTTTTTTGTTGCTAGTATGATGCATAATTTTTTATGAATTACAGATATGCGTGTGCGGGAATTATAGACATAAAAAGTTCATTTAAAATTGTGTTTTCTGGGGTCGAAACAAGTTATAAAAGTTGCAAATATTAAAGGATAACAAGTTTAAGGTGCAGAGTGAAAACATTTAGGTAACAATACACCAACCACACGAGAAAGTTGCAAGAAATCTATGGAATATCGGTATGATATCTAATGTGATTCGCTTTGATTACAAGACTACATGACGAGAAAGAAAACATAACGATAAATTAGCGGCCATAAAAAATATTTAGGAAATGTTGATAGAAAATCTTTCTAAGCTATACAATTCTACATAAAACGTTAACTGTAAATGAACAGTTGAATTTGAGGATTGCTATCACTTCAATCGATATATTTCTTGTAAACCAGCAAAACGTGGTAATAGGAATTGGACTCTTTGTGAAAATGATACATCTTACGCCTTGAAAGTAAAAGTTTACACAGGTAAGGAAGAAGGTGCACCAACAGAAAGAAATCAAGGGATGTATATAGTGTTACAATCTGATCCGAGAAATAATTTGACATGCTATTTTTTTAAATACTTCCGACCGTTACCGCTGAAAGAAAAATTTACCATAATATAATACCTGTTAGAAAAAACAAAACTCCCTTTTCTTTTTTACAAATTTTATAAGTTATATACCTAAAAAACCAGTTGGTATTTATATTTGCAAGAGGAAATCCAATCGTTGGCTTATGATAAATTTTAAAACCTACTAGATACTTCGACTTACGACAAGTACGTCTCGTGGACTGTTGTGAACCCAAACTGGAAAAAAAACAAACTTACAAAGAGACGAATATTTCCAGAAGAGTTAGAAAAATCGCTTATAAAATTATATTTGGAGTCCAGAACATACCTATCGAAGGGAGACGGAGTTCGAAATATGGCGGTAAATTTTCAAAAATAAAATGTAGCCACAACTTTAAATGAGCCTTCAACACCAGGTAACAGAAATGTAAAACGCAAAAATGCAAATTTAATCCTTGAAATAATGACAACAAAACAAATATTTCTTACGAAATATCCGATAAACATTTATGTGAGATGAATGTAAAATTCTTTTCTCCAAGTTGTGATCCACAATTATTTTTTAAAATTTTTTTATTTTATTTATCTAATAACCAAACATATTTAATTAATAAATATAGATTTGAAGTTTTTTTATAAATCAAATATTTTTTTAGAAACAATTGATTTGTTTTTTGTATTAAATAATGTTTCGAATCATATTTCGGGTCATGTTTTAGGTTGTCGAACAATACACGTTTAGAGTAAATTTCAACACTGGAGCAGAGTTTAGGGTAGTATTTTTATTCATCTACTTATTTATAGGAATATAAGGTACTAAGATGAAAAGGTAACTTGTCATAGCGATGTGGCCAGAACTATTTCCATTGTAATATATACAAAAATGTTAACTTTGCTGTATAATTTACTGCATAAAGTATCCATGGCAATAAAATATTCTAAAAAGAATTTTCTAAAAATAAATTTTTCTAAAAGAACTTTCTTTTCAATTAATTTTAATTCCGGAATTCCCAACATTTTCAAGCCTGAAACGCCTAATTTGATTTAAAAGAATATAAAAATTTTTTGTAAGAAAAGTTGTGAAATCTGCAAAAAACGTTATAAAATGTATATGCGAACATCTCTATAAAAAAATTATGATCTATAAATTTGCCCTCATGGATTTTTCTTGAGAAGAAATATTTCCTAATAAAAGAATGTTTTTACTTATTCGTCACCCCAAAAATGTACAAGTTTCTTATTCGGCAAAAACACGCTTTAAAGAGTACAACCCAAAAATTAAGAAAATAATGGAGTAATTATAGAAATTCATCAATTATACAATTCTCATCTGTTTCGATGTATTGTGATATTTTCTTATATAATACATTCAAACTAAAATACCTCCATAAAGTGAGGCAAACATTACCCACAATTCAAGTCGGTTGAATTTTATGGCCTAAAAGTACTCATAAAAGAGTAATTCTCTTCAAATATATAGCTCTTAATAACTTCATTAGAATTACTCGGCATTTACTTGCTTCTTTTGCAGATGTCTTTTGGCAAGTTATTCATAATTGCTAAAGGGTTGTACCTATCGTATAGAATTACTTCGAACTTCAATATCTATGTTCTGGACAAGGGAGATAAAGAAACAAATGTAGTTTACCTAATTCCAAATTACAAGAGCTAATTTACTTTCTCTCCCAACATTATTTTAAATTATTTAAAATTTGAATACTACAATAAGTATAACACGGTGTCATACATTTTATATCTACTGTCAAAATTTCCATTAGGTTTTATGAATATTTGATGAACTGACGGGAAATCTTCATTAAGTTTAGATTCTACAGAAAATTTGATTCGATCTTTGGCATACGAATTTTACACAGAAACAAGTTCCTTGCTTAGAAACAGATTGATGTGTTTGTAATTTATCATGAAACTTTGTTGAACTTATGACAAAGAGATTGAAATAAGCATGTTTAGTTACAAAATGAAGTTTGCAAAGATACTGTTTGTGTAATGTTTTTAGCATCGATGGCGATTATTTCATTGGTATATTATATGTATATGGAAGTTATTGGTGGATATTTAATATTTTGAAACGATGCTTTTGCTAGTCGCCATCGTTTTATGGGGAATGTCATGAATATTCATCATATTTTGTGAAATGCAATCAAATCACCTACCAATATATAATTTATTTAATTAAACATTTCATTGGAAAACATCATTTTTATTTGTCTAAAGAGACAAAATGGAAAGAGCTATTATTTGCAACCACAACGTTACCTGTATTCAGAATACAGGAAGATATTCAGTAATATTATCAAAAACTCACTGAAATCTATAAAGTGAATATTATACTTATTTAAAGGAAATTAGGTCTTGCTGTCTAAGCTTTGGATTACAAGTCGATTAAATGTCTAATGGCCTCCACGTTTGTTTAGATTTAGCCTTAAATTTGCGTAATTGGGTAAACTACCATATATATAAACTTGGATGGAAATCAGAATTCGGTCGGTATTTGTATTAAGCATTCAATTTGCGGAGACAAACGCTACTAGCAATAAACTTATGTCGGCACCAAATTAATTCCCCTCGGGATTGTACGACAAAATAGTATTAGTGTGAATGCAAATAAAGAAACCAATTTGCACTTTAATCTGCTCGTTAATATGCGATTACAATAAAACGACTCATTGGCTGTCAAGTTAATTGCCAAATTTATATATGTTTTCCCGAGCTTGTTTCTTCGACCGATAAATTATAGTTGTCTCACTTCTGTACTAACATTTCATTTTGTTTCCTTCATTCACCCGAAAGATTTTTATGAGGAAATGTTGCTGGGGAAATATAGCTCTTAACCAGTTGTTTTGTTTTGATTTATAACTAAACGTATTTTTGTAAGGAAGAAGAGAGTGAGAGAAAAGAAAGGGAAGAAAAGATAGAGAGAAAATATGTCTTAGAGGATGTTACCATATTTCATAGTATTCAACTGGAAAATGTTATCAATAGTATTTTTCTGTGAAATAAATCCCAATAAGATTATAAATTCCACTTTACTTTCCGGTTGCACATATTTTTCCAAATTATGCGTGAAATAAAATTAATCTATATATTTGTTATTTAAAAAAAATTAATGTTGATGTTTACGTAAATAAAATAATATATATACAAGAAAATAAAAAGCCAATCTAGTGATAGATTTTATTTACTAACAAAAAAGGGTACTGATGTATAAAAAATAAAATATTATCATAGCTTTTATTCTGAGGTATTCTAAAAGATTGACGAATATTCTAAAAAAATACGAGCCGTTTTTTTAGGTAAGAATTAGCTAAAATTATACACATTTCAGCAAAATATCGAGGAATGAGACAAAAATGTACGAGCACTTAGTAATATTGAAGATAATTACAATAATTATCCGTATAGAAAATAAAAAAAATTACTTTGTGTTTGATAAAAAATAAAACTCGAATTTTTAACCAAGAACGAAAAAAATTGCCCATCATATGAAAATTTTAAAAAGAACATCTAATCAAATATGCACGTATCAGGGTCAAATTTAAAAACATTTATAAAAAAGAATTTAAGATAACAAAGTTTAAATATCAATACAGCAAATAATTTTTTTGAAATGTGTTTCGAATGAGATTTTAAACACAATGATACCGTAGAGGATAAAAAAGACTCGAAGTCATATGATTTTGCGTTAATAACCTTCTCGATACAAATGAAATTGAATAAGTAAATATTAGCAAAAATTTACGAAACAAAATCAGTTTAAAATGGCACACATATTTGTGTTAAAATTACTAAAATAATTCGAAATGAATTGAGTTACAGTAAAAACGCTGAATTACGAAGACAGCTTTTTGTTTATGTTCGGAATTATACTGTAACGGTGGCACGTTCGCCATTTATGTCGTGTGTCTTTCTTCAGATAAACCTTTCATAACACAGAATTTTCAAATTGTTTATGTAAATTTGAATATCCACAAACCTGAATAAGATAGACAAGAGTATTTCTCGTTCGTATTATTTGTATAAAGTAACTATCTAATAATGTCACTAATTGTGTTGCTTATGTAAGCGAAGGCAGTAAATAGCTGGACTGAATTTATAATAGGACTGATTCATTATGGAAACTGAAAGATTTCCAAATACCAATTATTTTCAGATTTTTATATGTTTCTTATTATTTTTTTGTACTCATCTGGCGCCTCTAGTTGATTTTCACGAGTAATGAAGATGTATAAATAATATTAAAAACAAAGAAAACAATAGTACTTTATTGTAACATTTTATGATTTGAATTATATACTTGGTTCAGATATAATTTTTATTGACTCATTACATACATTTTTAAACAAGAAGCTTAGACATCGAAGGAAACTAGCTATTTGAATACCTTCCACTTTAAATATACCAATACATATTTTCATCTCAACAAAAAAAATAGATGTTATGAAATGTATAGCGATTGTCAATCTGTTCCTTCATATCTCAGTAACAGAAGAATAGAACATAATACGTTTTTCCTCATTGAGTATACGTTTTTCCTCATTGAGCACTATATTACCATGTGAATTATTATAACAAAAACTTCCTTTGATCAAGCTCGCCCGTACCTCCATATTATAAGCTTTTAAAACTTAAAAGTATCATTTAGAAATAAGAATTTCGATACCGCCTGAATAAGAAACAAAATATTTAAACCCGAAATTAGAAAAAGCAATATAAAATAAAGAAATAGTTTATTAACATTATCTGTGACGTTATTTGCCGATTTGAGGGAAATCTATAAAATTGAAAAAAGAGATTGTTTTTTATGTGCTACTCTGGATAAAAAATAAATAAAACCGAAAATATATATAAAACAGCAGTTTGACAGAGAGATAGTGTAGAGTTTATTTATATAAAATAATCACGCATTCTGATTGAAAAAGTTATGTGATTTACCTAATTAAGTTAGTAATTATTGTAATATAATGTGTAATAATGTTAGTAATTATTGTAATGTAAAGGTAAAAACTAATTTCAAATTCAGACCTGAATGTAACTGTATTTTTGTAATTTTTAAATACAACAACAAAAATATAAAAATTTAAATTTAAACAAACCATAAACGATTTTATAACATCCCTTGTCAGGCACTTCAGCGCCAAGTCGAGCAAATACTGCCGTAACACTCTTCACCCGAAACAACTCGGCACACTTTTGAAACCAGAGGGCTTCTCAGCAATGAAGTTGAGTTTGAGCCTTAAACTTTTAGCTTATCTGGAGAGCTTGGCAAACTGATACAACACTCTAATTTTCATTTTTCTTTCTTGTGCAGTTCATGATGTGAAAATTTATAAAAAAATTATTTTGTGACACTCACTAACCAGCGAAAATATAATGTACTTCCCACAACAAGTGACCGCAAAATTACAGATAATATTGCAATCAAAAATTGTCTTATTGTATTAAAATCTGACTGTATTGTTTTACCTTCTAAAATGAGCATATTCCGCGAAATGAGGCTAAAGAAAATTTTATTTGAGTGTCCTATATATATTTTGATTTTTCAAAATATCGTTTAGTACTAATTGGATCTGAGAGTACAATGGGAGATATCCGAAAAGTAAATGTTTTATTTCCTTTTTTTATTTTGTTAAAATACTAGCTTTGTTATATATTACTAATTTAACTTAGAATTTTTTCCACTAAAGTTTTTTTAATTTTTTAAAATTTTAATATGAGTCGCCCTCTTTGAGGATTGTAGAATAGAATAAGGTTTCGTTTTCTTAAACTTAGGAATCTATACTCGATCATGTCATAAGTGAGTTACCTAGTACGCGTTATTGTACATATTCCACGTAACGCATCACTCATTGTTTATCTTCAATTAAATTCATGAAACCAGAGGACTTAAGTAAAATTATTACTGACGAGAATCGAGTGTCTCAGAGTTAAATCGATTACTCATAATGTAACTCTGCATAATTTAAAAAAATATTTTTATTAAACTTTGAATAAATGTTATCCAAAGTATGTATTAAATTGTGCATATAAAATTCAATGAAGTTTCATGCAATTAACATTTTACTACGTTTCTAGATCTATTTAACTTTTGTAATACTTAAATTTTAAAACCAACATCTCGGTATTTAAGATTTGTTCATTTCAAAATGCTAACAAATTAATTTGTAATATCTACAACAGTTTAATCGAACTTTGACTTTCAACTTTTCAAATACATGAAACACGTTATATGAGTTCAGTTTAAATATAAATATATTCGCCACGTAGTCGAGCTTTCTGTTGACAATTACCATCATTATGTCAAAAAAAACAGTCCGGGTTGGTTCAGTATTATTAAAAGTTAAATTTGTTGAGAGGCTAAATATGATCAATACTGTTGAAAGTTAAATTTGTTGAGAAGCTAAATATGATTCATATTGAGAATTATTTTCCAGGTAATCGTCATACAGATGTATGACGATTCCAACCTTTTGATGGACGTATCTTGCATTCATGATCGGTTTCATAGAATATAGGGACGATGTTAATTTTGGCACCATTTTTTGTATTGAGGTAAGTTAATTATACAAAACACGGGAGTAATTTAAAATTATTTTTATCTGAGAATTTTACAATATATTATGATGATATTGTAATAAATTGATGTATTCCTTCATCTTAATTTTATTCTACTAAAGCAGAACCACAGAACCATTAAAGTTACTATAATCTAATGCTAACAAAAATGCATCTAAATCTAAATATAATTCTTAGAAATAACAAGAAACAAAACTTGTTGAAAGAACTTATTGAAATAGTAAAAACGAACGAAAGTTATAGTAACAATGCATTCGGAATTGCTTACTTTGATGTATACAGATATGGTGAAGTTAATAACTTACCTATATTTGCTATTCGTTCCATAAAATAGTTTAAATTCTTTTATTTTACGAACAGAAGAATGCTTTACAATTATGTATATTAAGGATCATTGAAAACGTTTTATCATTAAGTTACCAAATGTAAATTTTGACAAGTAATGAAAATGTATGACATTTTTTTCTTTCATGTGATCAGATTTTCTACGAAATGCATTGCATTATTTGAAGAAAAACTCAAAGTCAAAGCCACTAGAAAAAAAATTATTCATGCAATGTTTTAAATTTAAAATTATGCTTAAACATGAATATAAAATATTTCATGATTTAAATTGCAGTTTTATTCAACACAACTTTTTAAATCTGGTGTTACACAAGTTTTACACTCTTGTCTCAAACGAAAGAAAATTAATGTTTCAAAGATTCTATTCATCTGTCTGTTATACTCGCTTTTCAGAGTATTAATTTCATGCAAATGCTATAAATTTGATATAAAATTATGTTGGTTTTTTTAAGAGGAGTATGTTCTATAAATTAAAAGGGTAAATGATGAAAACTTTATGACTATTTATAGATTCTTTCAGTATCCAAAACTATTGAAGCTGATTTTCTGAAAAAGATAGGATTACTAAACTAATCTAAAGATAACCTGACAACTATAGCTCCGATTTCAGCTCTTACAATTTTTGAAAAACGCATATCAATTTTATAGCTGTCTAAGATGTAACAGATTAAAGGTTTCGAAATATCTTAAGTATTTGTGTATAGTTTAATTGAAATGCTTCAAATCTTCAAGTATTTGAGTTTCATAAGTACCTAAATGTGTATGAAACTCAATTAAAAATAATTTTACTTGTAAGCTTAATTTTTAAGTTTTTCCCGCCAGCGTCCTATACGATTAAGAGAGAAACTAACCTCATATACAAATCTAGGAGGTTCTAAGCATGCCCTGGTTTCACGGCCCAGTATCGTTTGTAACTAAATTATTGTCATGAGACAGAATTTTTTTCTTCAGCCAAAAAGCAATCAAATGGGTTCATTTTTTGTTGCCTTTATTTGTATTTATTTTTGGTATTAACTTTAAAAATACAAAAATTTTTGGGAAAAAAACTAAATGAAATGTTTGAAAAAAAAATTTCTTAAATTATTTCATCAATCCTTTTAATAATTAAACCGATGTGGCCAGCCACTGTAACAGTAGAAATGTTTTCAATAAGTGTTGCGTCGAACTACACTGCCAAAGAGTTCAACGGATGACGACCACCGGATATAACCGCCAGATGCGGCCAGTAGAGTAACCAACGACATCCGTCGGCCGGCTTCTTTTAAGTTATTGTAGCCGCCGGAAAAATGAAAGCACCCCGTGACATGAGATTTTCTCACACGATCTAAGCTTATGCCCTTAGCTTTATACTAAGAAGTAATCGTTAGCAAATATTTATATATTTTGCTATAATATTAGCGTTCCAAGGTAGAAGTATTAACATCGATATAAGTCTAATTCTTAATATGAAACTTGAAAAGCTTGGCATTCATTCTAATAAAGAATTTACTAACACTTCTATACATTAAAGTACGATAATAGTAATAAAAAATATATAGTAATGGTTTTGATTATTCAATCAAATACTTTTTTAAAATTCCTTTAACATTTTTCATGTCAAACGAAAAAGAAATTTATAAAGTTTCCAAAGCCACGAGTATCTTATACAGACTATTTGTAAGACAATTCTGCAGATATTTTTGATCAAATTATGTTCTATTCTTTGACTCTGAATATAGTGAAGACAAAATTATGAAAAAAAATAAAGTTATTAGAAGTACACCACAAAGCCAGAGCAACTGTTCTAAATTTCCAGTTTTGAAATATTAACGGTATTTGTACAATTACAAAAGATACCCTAGATAATATGTTTACATAATGATGAATGACATTAACAATGGTGAATAATTTATAAAAGTTACGATATAAATAATATAAACAAGACTTGTTCATAAAAAAAATTAATATATAAGGTATTCTTTCGATGAAAGCTATGCATCATGAATTAGAAATCTTTTTCATTAGTACTGAAAGTCAAAGTAACCAAAATAAAAAAAATTTTCATTTGAAAGACGGTCATTTTTATTTTACAAACCGTGTTAGGATTCTTTCAAAAATATTTCAGTCCTCTCCCTAAAATATTTAATCCACTTAGAAAAAGAGCGACCTATTGTAAAGGCAATCAAACATAACAGCATTTCGTAAGGTAGATGGAGCCTAAATTTTGAGTGAATTTGATATTTGATAAAGAAGTGAGCATTTTTTTTCTTCAGGTAACTACTTTACCCCAACAATAATTGAATAAAAATTTAATAAGCCAAAAATGTTATTTCTTACTCGAGCATCGGAAAATTCTTTAAAATTTTATTTAAATTCAATAGTTAAATTCTGATGACCAATGAGAGAAACTTGTAATTTAACCGGACCTAATTATTTTTTGTAAATGCCGTAGGACACCGATGAAGGTGATGACCGTTAAAATTTCTGGTGGCATAACTCAAAAGTGGAATGCATTTTCGAGTTAGGAATGATCGATTTATCCTTTCATTCACTCTGCTGAAGAAGATCAAATAAAATAAAACTCCGTAAACAATTGTATATTTCTTTCACATTTATAGACTTGAAAGTTCAAACACGCCATCGTATTATTCGGCTTATCCGCTAACATTTCCTTTGAAAACACCTTTCTTGATATTAATTGATACATCCTGTATACTGTCACAAGACTTTCAATATTTTGACGAAATTAAAAAACTTGGATAGACTAATACTTCTATAAAAGCTTTTGGTCGTTTAAAGAATAGATCCAAATTTTTGTAGTACCAGGATTTTCTTCCTACTTTATGGATTGCGATAATACAGAAAAATCTAGCTTTATCGATAGAATTTCACAGTAAAAAGATCTAGATATGAAATTTTCTTCTTAGTCTTTAAACTGTGTGCGTTTCTTGTTTCAATAACAAAAGTAACTAGCATAACTGTAATTGCATTATTCAATAAAATATATAAGGACCTCAAATTTTAAACCTTCGTCCTTTTTTAAAAATTTTGGCGTCTCTTAAATCAACTCTAACTTGGAACCCATTTCTTTTAATGGTTTTTATAGTCCTAAAAAAACAAAAATTACGTAGTTTTTCTACGTAAGCAACTTCTTGGTTTTGCAGTTGTACTAAGTACAAAGAATTTTACAAACCTTTATAAAATTAAAAATCTTCGTGTGAGAATTTTGAAATCTTCAAAAGTGCAGTTAATTTGAAACAAATAAGTAATTAACTGAAAAAAAATGTCTGAAGCTTGTTTCTTTTATATGAAGAAGACATTTAATTGTATATTGAGAAAAACTGCCTTAATTTTCTTTTTATTTTTGTGAATCAAAATCTATCTAAAACCGTTAAAATTTGTCTTATTGCATATCTGTGATTAGTTATATTTATACCTTATTAGACAAATTTAAAATTTTGTGCTATCTATCTGAAAAATCAATTTAACACATCAGTAAAAATTTAACCAAAATCCCTTTCGCTGTTTTTGCGTGATGCGTGAATAAATACATCGACTTACAGATAAACGGACAAAAATTTTAAAGTA
Source organism: Druceiella hillmani (assembly GCA_039881145.1). Lineage (NCBI taxonomy): Eukaryota > Metazoa > Arthropoda > Insecta > Lepidoptera > Hepialidae > Druceiella > Druceiella hillmani. The sequence continues at coordinate 7,600,543 of JAYKKI010000010.1, read as the reverse complement.
TTTTTGAGTTCTTGATAAATTAAATGTTATTCAAGTTTATCTCTGTGAAGTTAAAAAAATACATTCGAAATTAATCAGTAGTTTTCACGTCCCGCTTGTTCAAAGAAACAGACAATCAAGCATACAGTTCAACCAAAATTCTAAAAATAAAATGTGTTTTACCTCTTATATTATATCCATCTAAACCATTTTTTTTTACAATTACCTTCAATGTACGGACACTAATTATTATTTTCTCACACCAACATATCATTAATTTACTTGTATTTGCTAGTAGTATTGAATGAGTAAGTTAATTTCTAATTGGTATATTTTAATAATATAGTACACAAACTTTCATCACTTCAAAAATTACCTTAATTTGAATTTAAGATAATTTGCGATTTAAGTCGCAAATGAAATTAAATTAAAAAAATTATTCAACATAAATTTAAATTATTCAACATAAATTTAAATTATTCAATATAAATTAAAATTATTCAACATAAACCGCAACAGTTTACACGAAAAGATTAAAACTGTTGATTCAACCCAAAGAGCGCACAAATATACAAGAATCAATGAAGTGAAAAATATTTGTGACCACGAAGTTGGTATAAACTCACTAATAGAAATAAATACATTGAAGTCGTTCAGCGTTCACGGCCCATCTATCAACTTGTAGCATTGTTTGCTGCCAAGTTCGAGCACGCCTGCTCGATTTACATGAACCATTTGAAGCCATGTTTCCTGGACCCATAACCAAGCTTCCGTATAGGAAATCAACATAGAAAAATTGACCGAAATGAGACGGAAGTATAAACCTGTTAATGCAGAAGTTGTGCATCGGTATCGACAGCGCCGTAGGGGTTTTCTCTCTCTGCTGCTTATCCCAGATGATGTGATTTCTCCTTCGATCTGTCTCTTTCTATTATTTAGGAATTAAACATAATACTAAGGGTCTTCGTTCTCACCGCCTTCGTAATATGTGCAGTAAAGATACATAATTATTATTTCCTATAATTTGAGATTATTTTATCTTGTTAATGATGTCAAAATCACAGTAATAGTGATGTAGCAAGTTATTTTTTTAGTATAAATCAAATAAAACTTGTGAAAAATATTTATGAAACCCCAGATTTATTATTAAAGAAATAAATTAGGATCCCAGGCGTTCGTGTCCTACTTCAGTTACCACGAATCAATTGTTTTTATGATAAAAGGTGATGATCAGGTTACATTTTTTGTTTAATATTCAGATTAATAAAGATGTAAATAAATGTTTCTTCTATAAACGATAGCTTATATTTTTTCTTACTTTTTAAAATTATAAATAATATCTTTAAAATTTTTCATATTTGTAATTATTTGTAGTTAAAAAGTGAGAGGCAGAGATAGAGGGAAAGAGTTCTACCATTAATCGTTTATACCGGAGAGCGTAAGTAGCTCCACACACACATGCTTTTTTTCTCTGTACTTATGGACAGACTTGTCTATCAAAGTCTATATGATATTTTTTATTAAACTAGGAATTGAAATTTTGTACAATCACTAATAAAGGAAAAAAATTAAAAAACATTTTACCCCCGGTAAAAACTCTATAATAACGTACCAAAAAAATATTTACGTTTGAAAACAACGGTAAGTTTTGATATCCTATTTAGTATATTAATTTTCAAAAGAAGCCAATTTGGATTTTAGTTTAGATAACTGATAAAAGAGTTTAGATAGAAAAAGCTATTGGCCGATTGGACCGAAGATTTCTTGTGTGTTTTACATCCGCAAGGTTTGCTCGCTTTTGTCAATTCAACAAATACAATTTATAATCCAATATTTAGTTATACACGGTAATTCTTCACATGTTATTACTTAATTAATATTAAAAAAAAACTGAAAATATACTAAACAATTTTGATAGTAATATAAAAAAGGAAAGTGAGTTCGCAGTTTCCCTAATGTGTTTATTATGTTTTGCAGATTAAATTAAAGATAATTCAATGAAATTTGCTCGAAAAATAATTTAAAACCAACAAAAGGGCATAGAGCATATAATGATATAATAAGTTAAATAATTTATAAAGTGCTCAAATACTGCCTTATACGTAACCCAATGAAAAGGTTTTTCAAATATAATTAAAAAATTAATTAAAAAAAGATAAATTTTTCAAAATATTCGTACATATATCGAAATGCTAGACACTTCAACAACATTTCTTCTAACTAACTATTTTCCATGAAGTATGTACACATTCACGAGGTCGTATATACAGCCGCGCGCAGTGAATCTGATAGGGGAAACGGCAGGTTGCTCACAAGCTATAGTCAGTCGAATGGGTAGACACGCCAGGGCATACATCGTTAATGGACATCTGAGTCTACTAAGAATTTCCGTCACGCCTAATTCCCAACTGTAGTAACAATTATTTGTTTTTTCTTAAACAATTAATTGTTTGTAGTAATTGCATTATAATAAATATAACCTAAATTTTTTCGTTATACGATACTAAATGTAGCAAAATATCATCAACGGAGTAACAGATTGGAAGTTGAAAGTAACGTATGTTAAGAGAATAAAAAATTATGAAAAAATATACGAGGTAATGATGTAACAAATAGGAAAGAGGAGAAAGAATGTGTATTACACGCAAAAATTTCTCTGTAAATCTAATTGTTTGGAGAGCGTAGTTAATAATTCGACCAAAGTAAACAGCGTTAATTAAAATATTTACCGTTTGTGTAATAACACATCATTTGTAGGTTCGAGCAATAGATTTAACAACATCCGTACTGTTCCCAAAGCACACAACAACTTAACTTTTTAATACATTACGCCTATTATCATAAATCTCTTAGGTATTAAAGCTATGTAGATAGTTTAAATAACTTTGTATTTTCACGCTAATGTTCTGGTACGAAACCCGTAATAATAAGTGAACACAACTAACATTTTGGTTAAATATTTCATGTGACGACCTTATAGTGGCCGCTGTACCCTCAAGTTGTCATGAATACCTGTATAACCCGTGTTTAATTTAAGCGAAATTCAAGCGAAGCTGTTTTCGTACACTCGTTAATAAATGTATGCAACTTCGCCTTTGTTTCCTTAAATATGATTTAGTATTTGATTAGGGAGGGGCGATTGCCTTTTATATTTTTAAGTATATAGGTTATGTAATAATATTACTAAAATTCTTATATTTAGGAGTGATCTAGGCTAAAGCTTAAAGTTAAACTTTCAGCTAGTGAAGGCAATTAATGGCCGATGCAAAAATAGCTTCTTTTTCAGAACTTTTTCAAATTATAAATTATTAAATCAATAAACAGTATTGTTTATATTTTTGTACATTATTTTGGTATTATCTATTTTATTTGAGGTGACCTCTTAATTCAGTATGCGGATATGGTTATTTATTTTATTACTCTTCATTAATTTAAATACTATTACAGCGACAGGACAGTTGCCTTTCAGTAAAATAAGAGAAAACGAAATGCATTACAGGATTTATATGAAAAATTGTCCTTCTCCTAAGTGCCTTTGATATTTTTTTTCTTTATTGTTCTTGACTTTTAGTACTAATGAGTCAAATTTAAATTGTAAAAGAGACTTGCATTTGAAGAAAAAAAACGATTCTTAAATTCGAGAAAAACAATTTCTTCTAAACTGCTTGACAATTTTTCGTAATATTTGCAGGGATTATGAATATATATAACACATATTATGAAGGAAAAAAGTGTAATGACATGTTGTGAAAAAACCATGTGAGTAATTATTTTATTAAAAAATATATACACGTCTGAAAAGGAATCTTCACGGTTCTTTTTCCTTTTGCTGTGCCTCACAATGCCATATAACTCATCGTTAAGAAGCAAATCCATTTGGTACAAAATAGCAAAACATATTTAAGTTTAAATATTCAGACCGTGAGACTAAATACATCAGGTGATATAGCCATATTTGATTTATGTTAAAATTGAATTCTATTTTTAAAATATTCGGCCAACTTCTGTAAATGCTACCTTACAAGTTTCAATATGATACAAGTTAGATATTTGGAAAAAGTCACGTGGATTCAAGCATATTAGATAAATAAGAATTGTTTACCCTCGTCAAATTCAATTTATTTTGTTATCATGGAAATCTCCGTTTTGATTTTTTATGGCCTTAAAAGGCTTAGGATGATTTGAAACCAAGGATTCGTTAGCATTGTTGTACATGGATGTAGGAATGAGGAATAGATATTTGCATAATAAAAAGAGACATTCGGTTTTCTCGGTTCTAAAAAGTAACCCCCAGAGTTCTTTTTTCTTTTTGCTGTAACCCACAACGCCATATAACTTATTTCGACGAAGTAAATCCATTTGGTACAAAATAGCATAACATATTTAAGTTTAAATATTCAGACCATCAGTTTAAATACGTCAGCTGAAATATCCATGTTTAATTAATGTTAAAATTTAATTCTTTTTAAAAATATTGGACCAACTATTGTAAATGCTACCTTACATATTTCAACATGATACAAAGTAGATATTTTTTAAAAAATCAACTAGATTCAAGCATATTAGATAAATAAGACGAAATGTTTACACTCGTCAAATTCAATTTATTTCGTTATTACGGAAGTCTCTGCTTAACATTTTCCATAGGCTTAAAAAGTTAAGATGATTTTAAACAAACAATTCATTAGCATTGTTGTACATGGATGTAGGAATGAAGAATAGACATTTGCATAATGAAAAGAGACATTTTGTTTTCTCTATTTGTTGATTAAATTTTACATTTGTTAATCTTTGTTAATATAATATTGTGAATGCTAAAGTGTGGATGTTTGTATGTGAATATTTGCTTAAAAAAATTTTAGATAAACTTACTAACTGCAATACCATGGAAAAGGAAGATAGTAATCAGAATGTTTTTTTTACGTTAAAATATGTATAATTAAATATATAAAAGGAGAAATATGAAAATATTTAATTTAATTTTTTAATTCAACAATTTTAAAGTTAAAAAGCAACACTTTTGTAATCAAGATAATGATATAAATAAATATTTAGTTGATCCCTTAATATTGCTTAGTTCATGGTAATTAATTATATATAGTAAATGGGTAAAATATTATGATCCACTTTCAAAATACGCACATTTAAATTATGACTAAATTATACCAGGTTAGAATATAATGCTAAAAAATCCTGATAATGACTATTAACTCCTGAATTCTAGATATGAAATACTTATAAATATATACTATTCACACAAAGTATGAACAATGAAAAAGCATCAATAGAAGCCTTCATTATTTTATGGGAGGTGCCCAAGATGATTATAAGGCAGTGTGAGGCCGTGGCAATCTGTTAAAATGACAGAGTAAACAAAGTAGATGCCCATCAATTTAAGAGCTAACGTCGATTAATAAACCTATTTAGACTAATGTACCGAGATGGATAACGGTTTGGAAATTTTTGAGAGCGATGACCCTCGTGACATGACAGTTAATATTCTCAATCAACTCACGGGAAAAGCTTATCTTTATCAACTCACGAGCGACGGGACAAGCCAATGATGGTCTTAAATATTTTTCGTTCGTAGATACGTAGCTTGTGCTTAGTTTTATGTTTGTATTTCAATAATGTAATCGTTGGTTGCGATATTTTCTCATAGTTATAATGCTTTTAAAACACGATTGAGTTATTTCAGTACGTATATATCTTATAAACTACGACTCAACTGTCATAAATCTAAACAATTTCAAACTATAGCTAGTTATGAGGTAGTCTTAGAAATTTACGACTCTTAAGTACCAAATAACGGAGGCAATCTCAATATAGAGCTAATATTAGATAACAGTTTAAAAGGTAAAAATAGCTATTACATATAAATTTCTCAAACGCAATTCATGGACACATTGCAAACAAATCGAGACCCAGGTACTGTGGCTATTGCCCTGAAAAAATATAATCCCGTTAATATGATATGATATTATGACCGCGAAGTATTTGCATATCGTTCGGTGCTCTTAAGGAATATATGATTGTTTCCAAAAGTAGCTTGTTTCAATGTTTTTAACAGTCTTATCTAAAATGCAACCAAAAAAATATCCCGATAATATGATATCATATTATGAGCCCAAAGTATTTGCATATCGTTCGGTGCTCTTAAGGAATATATGATTGTTTCCAAAAGTAGCTTGTTTCAATGTTTTTAACAGTCTTATCTAAAATGCAACCAAAAAAATATAGTGTATACGCCATATCTTATTCGTTTTTAAATACGAATTCTTTAAAATTTATTGTAAAGTCAAGAGCTTTGAAAGAATCATACAAAAAATTTAAAATCCTGTATAGATATATTAAATAATTGTAACGAAAGAAGGAATGGGATATATACATTTACGTATTAAAATCATTTATTTATCTGCTGAAATACGCGATGCTGTTCTTTTCCTTAGCATATTATCAGGTCGAACTTTTGTATTCAATATATTTTAAATTTGTCAAGCAAAAAAGGAAATACATTAAAACAAACCACAAAAAATTACAAATTTTAAAAGCCAACAATTTTCTTCTTATGAAAAACTCAAGACCTTGAAATACCAAAAAGACTCAAGACCACAAAACTTTTTAGTACTTACTCTTTTTTCGATGGCGAAAAGGTATTCTTCTTCAAATCGAATATTGTCGTGTCTGACTGTCGGTTTACATCCCAAAACATCGCAATTCTTCCAGCAAAAATGCATTATAAATAAATATTACACGAAAATATAGTTAAGTCATACGAACACATAATGTTCTCGTGACAGAAAATTACACATAAAAATGAAGATATTTAAGTTTATCTAATATATCTATTATATTTTATAAAAATGCTGACTGATTTTTTCCTTCGTAAATTTCTTCGCCCTGATATATTTTCAAAACAAATTTCTACAATTTTTTTCATATTTTTATATTGTGATTTTCAATACAGGCAAATTGTAACATCAAAGTCCTTTTGAAAGACAAAATAGCATAAAAAAGCAGTAAAGTATTGTTTATGGATGAGTTAATTGTGTAATGGAAGTAGTGTATACATAAAACAATAATAAAACTGATAATAATGTGATAATTTCGCACATAATTGAACAAGAAACTAACATCTATCAACTTTTATCAAGAAGGTTGTGTATAAATTTCAAAAACACGAGTTATGCATGAAAAATTGGTGCAGAAATTCAATAATTTATATTCAAACTTTTTAGCAAATATATTGAATAATCTACTTACAAATATATTTATTTCAAAAGTAATAATAATCATGAAATTATTATTACAAATCTAATTAGTTTATTTTTAAACTTTTTATGTTTTATTTTTTCACCCTGGAGACGCGATTCAATAAATTTTCATATTTGTATATTCCGTATTTAATATGAAGTAGGCCTTAGTTTTCCTTCCAATTCGATATCGTATATTCTTGTGTTAATGACTAATTATCCTTCAGTAAATATAATGGTTTAATACAAAACATAATCAAAATATTTGAAAATTTAAGAACTCAGTAATTTTGGACAAGATTGAAAAGAATCTGCATGTGTTCAGTTAATAAATTTCCACAAAAAGTATCTTTTATGCAGCTTATAACAAAAATTAATATTTTCTGAAATATTAGGCCATTAAATATGGAACACGGGCTGTTTCATATTTTGTGCCCTAATGAAAAATGGGTATAATTAATCAAAATATCTCTCTAAACTATCGACGTGGTTTTGTCATTTAAGGGTACATATTTAATACTTGTGGTGAAGAAGATTTTATTTAGGCTGTTAGACTTATATAATAGTTGAAAAACGAAATGAGCCAGAGTATTGTTCTGAAATTATTTTAACGCTGCTATTCGGTTCGGACCTTTTTGACGCGAATAGAATTTTTTTCATTGAAATATGAATATTTATCATAAAACCTTCATTGGATTTTCTGACTTTACTTGTTTCTTTCTTGACATTAATATTCTAGTTAAGGTACTTTTGATGAATTATTTAGTTTCTTACTTAGTTACTTTTGATTAATTATTTCTTACTATATGCTTTCAGGTCAACATGATCCGATGCTACTATTAATCTATAAGCGCCAAGCGCACACGTACCAAGCTCTTTTGTTTTGTGCGTTGTGGTCCACGCTATGAATAAAAGAGGTAACGAATAAACATGACGACAAAGCGTGGTTACTAGACCGCCAGTTACGGAACCCTGTACTCAAATGACACCAATTTTTTCTTGCAATTTTCTTACCTGTTCTTTTTTGTGCAAGTATATCCAAGCAGAAATAGGTTAGCTCCTATTTCTGGTTTATATAAGAGTATATACTCGTACAAGCAAAAACTTGTTTATAATTGTTTGTATGACTTTGTTATAAAAGCTTAGGGATGGATTTTTTCTTGTTAGTTTGAGTCTCGATTTCAGCATGGCAAGTCGAATACCAGTAAGTGATACAGAACTGCAAGCTCATTGAGCAGAACCGCAATGCATTACCATCTCTGTTCCCAACAGCATTTACATTGTAGCAGCGTAGAAATCTATTTGCGCACATAAGAGATTTTTAAATTAGTTACGAATTGATAAAACGGCAAAATTTGATATATAGATAGGCAGCACCAACAGATTTTCTTGGGTTTTTAATTATATTAATAGGTTCTTACTTTCTTTTAGTTGGGGTGGTTTTTAAAAAATCCTGAATAATTTTTCAATTATCAAGAATAACTACATCCGCGTGGGTTTTTCCAAAATTTTTAATTTTGCTCTATATTTTATACTTCTTCGATCAAAACGTTTACATCAGTCGTGGGTTTAATCAAAATTTTAATTTTGAATTTCATTATTAGTCTCAATAACTAAGCTTATAAAAACATTAGGTAAGCTTATGTGGCTCTTAATAGAGTACGATCTCTAGACGACGTAGAAATAACCGATCTAAATAAAAGAAAACTCTTCAACAATCTACACAATAGCATAGCATTGAAAGACTTACAGCGCTTGAGAAACATATTACATGGGTCACATATAGACGAAGCGGAAGACGTTCCATGAAGCAGTTAATCTAGATCAAATAAAAATATTTATTGCAGCGCCGTCTTATGAGTTAACAACATAACACTGACCAATAACTTTCGCTCTAAAATCAGAATCTTTTTACTGAAAACCTATCTAAATTGATCAAAGAGTTTTGGAGAGAAATGGAAACATCCCTTTGTAACAAAATGTCACAGCGCCTCTTGATGAGCAAATGCCACTACATTTATTTAAGGACTATCGCTGATTAGTCCCAAATATTTTTCAAAAAACGGTGACAAAATCGATCAAACCATTTTAGATATAAATGGGAAAATTTTTTTGCAATAAAATGTTGCAGCGCCCCCTGGTGAGCTAACAGAGTAACACCTCTATAAGAATCATCGCCAATTAGGCCCAAATCAATGGAAAACCATATCTAAATCGGTCAAACCATTTTGGAGATAAATGGGAATTTTCGTTTGAAACAAAATGTATATAGCGACGCCCCTTGTTGAATAATCATAATAACATCTACCTAAGAACCTTTCCCAATTAGTTCCAAATATTTTGTATATCGTATTTAAAAATCGTATTTAAATCGGTCAAAACCTTTCAGACATAAATGGGAACATTCGTTTGCAACAAGTGTTTAATGTGACACTCCCTGGTTAATAATTACCATAAAAACTATTTAAGAACCATTGCCAATGAATCGTAAATATTTTACCAGGGACCGTATCTAAATCGGTCGTTTTGGATTAGAAACATTAGATTACAGACATAAAACAAACAAACAAACAACCTCTCACCCTAAGCGCATATAACTCCTCTGTTCCGTGTGGGAAAAAAAGAATAAGGACGTGGATCTTACGAGCATATTGCTTCATGACCATAAAGTCAGTGAAAGAAACGATCAAAAGTCTCAAATAATATTAGGTTACAATACAAATAAATTTCCGTTGGCATTCTCGATCAAATACTTACATATTTACATGTCAAAGAAAATAAATCGCTGGCACATGGTAATTTTTTATGACATGCTAGTCATTTCAGTTTATAATGAGGTCTGATGAACTATTGTGAATCCAAATTAGAACAACAGCAAAAGGTTAAAATGTATAGTTCTTAATGACGTAAATCGAATTACTGGACACTTACTTGCTTCTTTTTAAGATTTCTTTGGCAAGTTATTCATAATTGCTAAATGAATCTGCATGTGGCATTGAGTTACTGAGAACTTTTAATATCTGCGATGTGACAAGAAGGATAAAGAAACGAAAGTAGTTTACATAATTGCAAATTATAACAATTAATTACTTTTTGCCCAATATAACTTTAATTTTTTTAATAAATGCAGACAAAAATGAGTAAACCTCCGTGTCACACTTTCATACTTTTCTATATATGCTTTCAAAATTCACATCCGGTTTATGAATATTCGGAAGTTACCGAAAATTCTCATTATGTTTAGATTCAACAGATAATTTAATTAGACTTGACTAATGGACTTCATACAGAAACAAGTCCCTCACTTAGAAATTACCACTGATTGATTTGTTTGTAATTTTGCATGAAACATTGAACTTATTGAAAATAAATTTAGATAAACATATTTAGTTATTAAATTCAGTTTGCAAAGATACTGGTTGAAACAGAAGAATCTAACTTAGTATAACACGAATACTAAACACTAACCAATTTTCCGGAATCAATGGTGAGTATTATTTCACCGGTATATTTATTATATGCATATGCATATAAAATTGACCGAAATCGATAAAGCCAATATTGTACCTATTTAAAGTACATTAGGTCTTGACCAACGAGCCTTGGATTACAACTAGATTCAATACCTAATTACCTTTATACTTGGCCATCAATTTCACATAATTGGACAATCTGCATACACACATTTGGATAGAAACCAGAATTTGTTCGGTTTAGGTATTAAGCACTCGATTTGGGGAGATAAACGCCCCTTTTCATACTAACAACGTTTTGTCGGTGCCAAATTAATTCCCCTCGGGGGCATGCGATAAAATAGTATTAGACTGAATTAATAAAAGGTAGTAAAGCGAATCTTTGACTGTCACGTTGATTGCCAAGTTGATATGTATTTGACCGAGCTTCTATCTTCGACTAAGAAATAATCGTTCTCTCGCTTCCCTACTAGCATTTTATTTTATTTGATCGGAAATGTGTTGTAGAAGAAAGATAGCTTTAAATAGTTGAGATTTATATCTATGCGTATCTTTGCAACGGAAGTAAGAGAAAGATTAAGAGAAGAGAAAGGAAGTTAGAGAGAAAATAAACCTTTAAGAAGTTACTACTTTTCTAATTATTAAACAAAGAAGGTTTCAGTTTTCTTTAAAAAAATCTCAATAAAATGTAAAATTCCGCTTTACTTTTGTATCGTACGTACTTCTTTAAATTGTATGAAAATAAAAATTAACTATTAAAATTAATGAAAATTTATTTTTAAAATTTAATCAGGAAAATGTAGAATATTATTATTTATATACGTAGATACATACAGACACATAAAGTTAAAACTTATCCAATTATAAATTTGTGTCGCTAATAGAAAAGCATAGTAAAAATTGTCTTTTAGATTTTCATCTATGGTATTTTAAAAGAAATCTTCTAAAAAAATAAAAGCGAGGGGCGATTTAGAAACTAGAGACGATTTTACAGGTTTCAGCATAAAAATCAAAGAATAAGACAAAAATGAAGATGATACATTGTCGATGATTAATGTTAGTATCGATTATTGGTTTAATGAAAATTATGTATATATATATATATATATATATATATATATGTTTATATATATATATACATATATATATATATATATATATATATATATATATATATACGTAAAAGAGGAATACATACATTTTTTCCAAAAATCTACCTACATATTATACATGGAAATAAACTATTTTATTACCACAGGGAAACTTCGTAATGCTAATTGTATTTTTATTTTTTTTTATTTTAAATTATTTTTAATTTTAAACCGAAACCGAAAAAATTAACCTTTCTAAAACAATTTTGAAAAGAAAATCTAATAGAAATACGCACGCATCGAGACCAAATTTATACATGTTTTCGTCAAAGACTGTAAGATAACACAATTTAAGTTTCAATACTGAAAATAAATTTCTTCAAAAGTGTTTCGAATGAGATTACGTATACAATAATACTAAAAAGAATAAAACAGAGTCGAAGTTGGATCATTTAGCATTAATTATGTTCTTCATATATATAAAATTGAGTTGCAGAAATTAGCAAAATGCCGCCAAAACAAAGTCAACGTACAATGGCACACATTGTTTGAGCGAAAATGACCAAAACAATATCGGAACAAATTGAATGACTATAAAAACGCTTATTTTGCGAATACAGCATTGTCTGTTTTAGTTCACGATCATGCGTGGGCGTTTGCCTCCCTTTTTGTTTGTTCTTCTTCAAATTAGCTTAAAAGAGAGAATACAGAACGAATGCATATTTTTGCAGGAATTCTTTCACGTAAATTGGACAATTTGTTTTAAATACCAAAAGCAAAATATTTCATATTAAAATCTTTTCCTACAATTTGTGGTTCACATATCTCAATAAGATAGACAAGAATATTCCTCGTTCGTTTCAAATGTATAGTGTAATTACACACTATTCCCAAAGCACACAACAATTTAACTTTTTAATGCAATAGGCCTATTATCGTAAATCTCTTAGGTATTACACTGTTTAAATACCTTTGTATTTTCATGGTAATGTTCTGTTACGAAACCCGTGATAATAAGTGGACACAGGACACAACTAACATTTTGGTTAAATATTTAATGTGAGGGCCTTATACCCCTCTGCCCTCAAATTGTCACGAATGTAACCTGTGTTTAATTTAAGCGAAATTAAAGCGACGCTGTTTCCGTACATTTGTTAATAAATGTAAGCAACATCGCTTCTGTTTCCTTGAATATGATTTAGTATTCGAATAGGGATGGGCCCTATTTTTTATACTTTTTAGCATATTGGCAGGGTAATAAAGTTATATTCAAGAGTAATTTAAGCTAAAGTTTAATGTAAATATTTAAAGAAGAAAAATGCACGTGAAAAGAATCTTCTTTTTTCAAAATATTAAAACTTTTAGTCATGTTAGTGGTATTATCTATTTTTGTTTAGGTCACCCTTTAATTCGTTAGTATGCGAATAGCACCAGATATGTTATTATTATTCACTTATTTAAATATTATTACGCGGACGTGAACATTGAGAGGAAACTAACCGCTGTGCTTATTAACAAAATGCTTTCGACTTATTTTCTTTTTGTTCATCTTGATTTTTAGTATTAAATTACGAAATTTTACTTTAAAAGGGTATGTATTTTTTTCAAATAAAAATTATATTAAAATTCAAAGGAAAATTTTCCTAAATTACTTGAAAACTTTTTATATTATTCGCATGGATTATTAATATATGCACAACGAAAATTATTGGGGAAATAATGCGGAAGAAACCATGTAAATAAATATTTTAATCAACAAATTTATTTATATGGTTTTTTTCCTGGGTTACACTTCCTAATAAGCAACATCCATAGTTTTACCATATTTGTTTCACCTTACTACACCATACAAGGTATTTTTATCAAGTATATCCACTGGGTATAAAATTAAAAAAATTAAGCTTGGGTATTCAGAATATCAGATCAAATATATTAAATTAATATTTAATTGTTCTTCAAAACCTAATTCTGTGTTAAAAATATCCGATATATTTTGTATTTTGTCATAATACTAGATATACTACAAGGTGTTCGTAAAAATTACGGAACTTCGGACGTAGTTGAAATTTGTTTTTGTATTAATAAATTAAGTTTTACATTCGTTAATAACTTAATTGTTTACTATGATCCACTAATTCATAATAAAACTATATGTTATGTAAAATAGTATAATGTAAAAAATTAAAAGAAACATAGGGGTTACCTATTAGCAAATACAAACACGATGCATTTTAGCCAAATGTATTTTCATTATGAAAACCTAGTCGGAGAACAACTTTTAGGAAAATAACAGATTTATAAATGCTGTAAAGCCGTAATAGGTGATGAAGACTTTATTAAAACGAAATAGTTTTTACTCATCGTGGATACATCTCATTCAAGTGTGACTGCGGCCAGGTGATCGAATAGTTTGGACACCACACGAAAGTGAAAGTGATGCGTGTAAATTAATTTTTGATTAAAATTAAAAAAAAAAAATTCACTAGTTTTTTTTAAATACTAGACTAGAGACTAGACTAGATTTTTAAAATATTAAAACGTAATTTATAAATAAGTAAGGATCATTTTTAACATTAGTCAAGGTATGGAGAAGGTATTCATTGCCATAATATTAATCTATTATTATTAACTGGAATAATTAATAATCACGTACACTGAAAAAAAAGACAGGGATTACAACCATATGTAAATGGTTTATATAGAAATGAACTAATAGTCTAAATGTACCCTTCGAAATAAATGAATTGATTTACTAATCTAGGCTTATTTTCCACCGATTTAAAAAATGAGTATATTCTCAATTCAACCTATATATATTTTACATATTTACGTATGCTTCAATTGATCCTCATAAATAATTTTTATTCGAAGGAAAATCGTTTCGAAAAAGTCCCAAGTAAATAAATAATGTCAAGATCTGAAGAACTCCGCGGATATCCTGAGGAACTACTCTACAGATAAAAGTACAAGACTATTTGAGAAATTCGACATCGAGTTTTAACTTATTTGATATATAATAGTTAGAGTTTTAACTTGTTTGTCACATATTCAAGCCATGATCTCGTAATTAGACGGATAGTGTCAGAACTTCACAATGGTTCGTAGTTGATCAACGAGTTTGGAATGGTTTTTCTTGCCTAGATTAGACTATTGATCATAAGAATAATATAGTATCTAATGTTAGAGCCAGCAAGTCGTCACAGGAACCCCTCAGTGGTGAGATTAGCCTGTTTAAGATTCTTTGATTAGCTATGAGCGATTATTTCATAGCAAGCGTTGACCAAATTCCAATGGAATATATAAACCAAGGAATAGGTTTATATACTAGAAGATGATTTAACTTGTCAGACGAGTGCAGAGTCTAATAATGAAGCCGGAAATGGTGACCGAAATTCATCATAGTAAGGAGTATATTTATCTACTTGAACTGATTTGATTTATCTAATTAGCCCTTTAGACAAAATTGATCATCAAAGTCATCTCAGTGCCAAGGAATTAACATATCGAATTCAATCTCATCTGACTTATCTTGACGTTAGTAAAAAAGAACAATGTAAATATACAAGGAAGTAGGTAGATAGATAGGATAAAAAATCAGTAAGGAACAGTACATAAAAAGACGTGGAGCAATAAATTTTTTTCAGGTAGTTACTAAATATGTATCTACTTATTAAAATCCTATATATCTACTTATATACAAAGACACGAAGAAATTAAGACGTTTGATAGGTGGGTAAGTAAATATTTAGATATATCTAAAGTAATTAAATACTGACTACTAGAAAATGTTATCGTGTGTTCTTAAAAACGGGTATATATATATATATATATATATATATATATATATATATATATGTGTGTATATATATATATATATATATATATATATATGTATATATATATATATATATATATATATATATATACAACACTCTGCAAAAAAAACACTGAAATAGTAAGGAAATCATTAAAATGTTAAGCAAACATTTATAAGTTTTGCGGTACAACATCGTTTTCTAGGATAAATAAATTTACGAAATAAAATTTCTAGATAATTTTTGGAACAGGCGCAAGGACCAATATGATGCTTGTCACGCGTGTGTTGTAAAGTTGGAGAGTGATGGAGATAGAGAGGCTTAGCACTAATAAAATCATTTTCTATATTGAACTTGTTAATAAAATAAAATTCATTCTAATAAAATCTTTAGAATAATCTATAATATCATTTCAAAAATTAACTACTATTTGTTCCTTCAAACACACAATAAACGGTTTCCCCGCTACAACCTGAGTACAAATTTCACGTTGAAAATATATTATGCCTTGCACCACCAAACTGTTGTCGGGTGGTACGTATGTTATGAAACTTAAATATGAATGTTACAACTAAATTATTTTTATTGTTAAAATTAAAAACCATGTAAGTCCAAAAAAGTTTAACTAATTTGCCAAATATCCACGGCATTGATAAACGATTTAAAATTCGATAAATTTATATTTCTTGGTTATTTTAAATGTGATATAATCGTTTTTACCATATAAAAATGTATTTCTAAATACATTATATTTATTGTAGATATAAAGAAATAACTCTAATGATGACACACAAATCGATCGATTGCAAGTTCTGAGCAAACATTTTTCGTACAGAAACTACTTTTACTATTAACTTATTGGTAGATTTGTGCTGTAAAATTTAGCTATACGCAAAGGTTTACAAATAAAATAAGTAATGAAATTGGTGGCAACATTTTAGGCAAAAAATCAACGTTTCAATAATTTGTTCTACGTCCAAATACCTTCCCAAAGCTGTCATCTAGAGTTCAAAACCTCCTGATAGACAACTCAATTAATAACTCGCGGGAAGAAACGACCAAGGACAACTTAAACAGATCCATGCTTTTAAAAGCTTAAAGTATAGAGGGAATAAAAATATGTAGAAAGTGCTTTATTTCTTTTTATTTTTACTTTTGAAGATTCTAAATGCTCTTTGTGCTTTTGTGATATTTATTAACGTCTTTGAAATTTGCTCTCGGAGTATCGTTTGGGTTTGAATTTTATTAATATGATGTAGGTACTACGTTTCCCTGGAGAGATTTTATCTCTATATATTATTTTTCATAGGTATTTTTTTTGTCAGTACGCCATATCTCTTATAATAATTCATTATGACCAATGATTGAGGTATCACTGTGAAGATTACCTTCACCACTAATGACGTAAAATAAACAGGTAATTCAAAATTAATATTTTTAATTAATTTGTTTAGTTGTTAATTTCCAATATATTATTTCCCTGTTGTGTTCACATTGTGCCTTCTCTTAGCTAATATCTTATTTGCACAAAGTCTTTAACTAATATCTCATTCGGTGACTTGTAAATTTTTCCCACCGGTCAAATACTAGTATTTAATTTTATAAGTTTGCTTATTCCATTTAGAACCATGACAGTCTTATACAATATATCATATTCTTTCCTTTACATATTTCCATAAGATAATTAATCTTAAGATTAAATTGTGTATTATGTATTTATTTTTCATGCATTAAAAAGAAATTTATTTTTTTTTTGAGAAGAATAACAGTTCTTCGTAAATTATCAATATATGTTCTTTCTATATTTGTTTTCTATTTCTGCAAATATATCAGCACTCTCAATAAAAATATTAACATACCAGTAAAATTATTTTGTCAATAAATATTTTCCTGGATACCAAAAATTGAAGGTGCATTTTATTAGCGGTTTCTTAATAGCAAAATTTCAGTGACGTCATTGGTTACTAATTCAACAACCTAAACCTTATACAAAAAGATAAACGGATTATTAAAAAATTTCATAAATTTAGAGTCCAAAAATGTGCAAGTTAATACCTCTAAAATACCACGTAATAAATTAAAATGTTTACTTGCTGTATAAGAGTTTATTAAACGCAAATTCTACAGTAGCAAACATTTAACGTGTATTTTCAGAAAATATGCTAATGCTTGCAACTTTAACCAAATAGTCTTAAACAAGTGAGGATGCTTTTAAACAACTGACCCACTTAATTCTTATCGTGGACGGATTATATTGCAGTTTCAAACTTACGGTTGGAAAGTATTAAGCTGAATACAATGTATAGAATATGCACAGCGAAATGGAAGTTAAAAAGCTGATTTTCTTAGAGCTGTTGACTTTTCTAACAATTTTTTATAACGTTCTTTTTTCGACAATTGACAAATTAGATTAACGAAACAATTAAACACACTTCATTATAAACATCCAAGTATATGACAGTTAAATAAATCTAGAGCAATATGGTAATATTACATACTCGTACCATACGTAATACAGTGTTATGAATGTTATATCACTATACATATCATAAGTGCTGTCGATGTTATTATAAATTACCGTCTCAGGTTTCATGAATAAAATAGTTTTTCATAGTATAACAGTTTGTAATAGTTTTTCCTGCGGCTTTGCTTACAAGAAAGAGGGGGCAGAATAAATAGAATATTTGGTTGAATTTTATGATACAAGCAATGCATCTAAGATTAGCTGAGTATCTGAACTACAAAACTGACTTTCGTATTTATAACGTTAGGATAGAAAACCCAATTTCAGGATTGCATTTGTACATACTTTAATCTGTCGAATTATTACTGTGATTCCGATATTATTTCTCGTCTAGTTCTAGTAATAATAATAACATGTAATTTTCTGTGTGCTATTGATATGAATGTTGGCTGATAATCAATATATCTTTTAAGTTTTTATAACAAGCTGAATATTAATATGAGAAAGTAGGTTTGAACAGTTTTCTTAAGGACAGGTGTTTTTATCTAAAGCTCCTTGTTTCGGTATGAAATTGCCATTCAATTATGGACATCGGTCTAATATTTTTATTCAACGCTAATTAGTTGAAAAACCTATATTTAAGGAAGAAATGTGCAATTAAATATTCTCTGCATTTCATTTCAATTAAACAATTTATTAGAAGTAAAATTAAAATAAAAATAGCCATTACTTTGCTCTATATGAGTACTGTGGCCTAACTGTAGAAGAAAGGATCCTATTATTTTATGCTTTTTTTACTCTAACGGGCACTGTAGGTATGGGTACTATAGCTTCCCTATCTTTTGTATGGATCTTCCACTGGTAAAAAAATTTTTGGATATCGTTGAATATAATACGCTGCTATTATGAAAAGAGATACAAGATAATTAATGTGATATTTCACCAATTCTAATCTAGGTTTGCATTTGTTTCAACTGATTACTTTTACGTACATATAACTTATTTAAATCCTCAATGCAAGTCTATTTAACTTTGGTTTTTTCTCTTTCATGCGTTACTCTCATTGATTTTTTAAGTTTTTTTTTTTCTTGACCGCATGTCATTTTGGAGTATTCTGGATAAAATTTAATATATCTTATATACGAGTGGCTCCTTATTCTTGTTTTTTTTCTTTATTTGATATTATATTTAAAATAATTATAATATACCTTTGTAAGCAATTTGAAGATTTAAAATGTTTAAATGGAAAATATATTTTTGATAACAATTTTTAAATACTCAAAATTTATATGCTGACTATAATTAAACATATTAAAAAAGAGTTCAAAATGCTGAAAGTGTAGAAGTGTAGACGTATAAAATCTTTTTTAATTATTTTCGTATCCCTAGAAATATAAAATTTATATTACATTTCAACACAGTATTCATTACAATATAGTTACCAAAACGAATATAGTTACCTGTTATCAATAGAAAATGATATTTGCTCTTACTTAAGAGTCGTCCTAATAACTATTTTGTTAAAATTAGGTAATTATTTTTGTGTAAATTTTGTTAGAAATACTTCTTATCCTTGTAATTTTGTTTATTCAAACAAGAGTTAATTTTTTTCGTATATTACTAAAAGTAATATGTTTTGTGCACAATTTAAAACAAATTTGTGCTTGCGATTATTTAAAGTAGACAGATATACGCGAGGCTTTGCAGATGCTGGATAAATCAATATAAACTATTACATAATGGATATAATTATGTAATTATTGTTTCTTTTTACCACATTTCACTTCTTCAGAAATATCTATATCTTTTCTGAATTCTTATATCCAATCTTTTTGACTACTTGTATAAATATATGGCTGATATGAAATATATACTAACTTATTTATTACAGCTTATATATAATCAAGTGTACTTACAAGTGAGATTTATAGATACATAAAACTTAATAGCTTATTAAAATATTAACCACAAGATATAAAATTGACAAGAAAAATGATTGCGGTTTTAGATTTTGAAAAATGTTTAATGTAAACGTCTATTTTTCAGTATTAAATTATTTTAATGCATTAGGATATAAAAGCTAGCCTATATTATTAACTTAGATTATGTAGAAATATGATGCAATATATAGTTTTTTTTTAAATACATGTATCTAAGACCTTCTCCCTTACCAATCTATGCAAATTTGATTGGTATTTATTTTTACCCGTTAACATTTCTATTGGTTTTGATAAAAAAGTATTTTTAATAATGCTTAAATACATAATGAATTTATTTTTATAAGCAATCTTATTAAAAGCTTAAGTAATCTGACCATAAAATCTTCATATTTGTATATCAATTATAAAAACACTTATAAAATAGTAAAAAAACCAGACTAATGAGTTCATTTGTGTTACTTCA
This sequence comes from Druceiella hillmani, assembly GCA_039881145.1. Taxonomy (NCBI): domain Eukaryota; kingdom Metazoa; phylum Arthropoda; class Insecta; order Lepidoptera; family Hepialidae; genus Druceiella; species Druceiella hillmani. The sequence goes on along the minus strand of JAYKKI010000010.1, from coordinate 7,580,065 downwards.
TATGATAACCAAAGAGAATATTTTCACGTTTTTAAGAATTATAATAACTGTATTATTTATAATGCACAAAGTATTACGACAGATATTAAATTTGTACTCTGATAAAATAGGACTTCATATTTCCCATTTTATTTGAATTTTTTCATTTAATTTTTATTTATTAACTCTCAGGTCTGTACTCTATTCGAAACGATTACAGTTAAATGTTATCGATATAAAGTAAAATATGTCCTTATTTAAGAGTATTCTAATAAATATTCCGTTAAAATTCGGTGACTATTTTTGTGTAAATTGTGTTATAAATACTTCTGATTCTTGCAATATTTTTTATTCAAACAGGTTTTACACTTTGTCGCATATTGCTATAAGTAACTTTATACGTAGTGTTGCAACTAGGTGTTGAATGATATTTTCTTTATATATGAAATTTGTTCTTCTCAAAAATTATATCAAATATTTTTAAACGTTCATTTATGTTAAATTACCAAATACGAATTATTCTAAATATAATGACAAATCTTCAGGTGTTTATTTGTCTGTATTAGCTTTTAATCTAATTATTTTTCTACCAGAATACTGTAATACAGGGAAGTTGGGGTTGTCCCATTTAGGTTTTTATTCGCAGACTGCCAGATATCAGAGGTCGTTAGGTTTCTCTCGATGCAATCAACAAAGGTCTAGTATCTCTAACCGACGTTCATTTAATAAATATATATTTGCTGCTGCTTAATTTGGCCTATTGATTAACTCGGCCACGTAACTTATGGTCGTAAGTTTCAATTAGTTTTATTATATTAGGTCATTGAAATTATATGAAAATATTTTATTCAAGTAACATTAAAACATAGAGTAGTTTAATGTAACCCGAACGAAACAGTATTTTCACCTTACTAATAATCCTTTGCAGTAGCTTAATTCTTTATATTTATTATTATCATTTTTTTACGAAAAACATCTTTTCTGCCAAATTTTATAAAAAGTCGGTTGCTTACCCATTCATCATATAAACAATTTGAGATAATTGGTAACAATTATAAACCTGAAGCTCTTTCTAATGATTATTTTCTACAATGTTTTATCTAACTAAAAAAATATGTTTAGTACTTCTGTGTCCGAAATATATAAGGTAATATAAAATAAATTTAATTCAAACACTACTACTCGAATAAATTTATCGGCATATAGCTGACCGTCACCGACGACTTATAACTTTTTTTCTTCCTCGATTAATGGCCTTACAGTAAATAGGTATTTTTAATCATACATCTGTACTTTTATAGTATATATACCTAGTATTGTTTCTTTAATGACGAAATTCTGTCCAATGAAACAAAGGTTGTTTTCAGGTATTTCAAACCAAACTATATAATTTCATGAATTTTTCAATTATTTGTCAAACAAAATCCGTTTTTAAAAGCAATGTGTTAGTTTTTAAAGTAAAATTTCTATTGAAAATATAGAACGTCGTAAGTGACGAGACCTACATGTTGAAATACAGAACAAAGCCATAACAAGTTTAAATTAAACTTGGCAATTAATTATAAAACTCTAGCTACGAGGAGTCTGAATTATCTAATGTACTTGGAAACATTTAATAATGTATATACTTTCTGTTAAACTTATCACAAATATTTATTTTACTAACTTATTTGTAATATAATAATTCTAGTAACATATTGTATATTTAAATATAATTATTACTCACTAAGTAACTATATTTAATTTTCCCAGTAAATCTGTTATGCAGAAAAAAAGCAAATATTTAAAAAAAACAAAGTTAATTTTGCAATTGACCTAAATACTTGCATGGTCTTTTAGTGCAATTTTACAAACCCAACAACATATCACTATTGGAGTCTAATTAGGAATGATATTACGTTATACATAGGACTATTAAAAATATTTCAGATATTAAAAAATTACGATTTAGCTGGTATGGAGAGGGTTTTATGTTTCATAAATCAGGGCAGTTTAATGTTTCATAAATCGATTCCAACGACGAAAATGCCCCAATATTTTTAAAGACCTACTTCACGATATCCTAGACATAGGTATGCAAAAAAATCTCCCCAACTTTATACATATGAGAAGAACCCTAAGAAACTTTATTTATAATGTTGTTTTGTAATATTATAGGTATTATAAATATTTGAAAATGTACCAAAATGCAATTTCATAGCACTGGTTACCAGTTCCGCGATGTTAGCACCCCATAGTATTAATTTAATAAAAAACATTAATACATCTTAAAGGTCAGGAAATGGCCATTAAATGTCAGTTGGTCTTATTAATAGGTCAATGATCGAAAAATTGCTATTAACGGGTAAATTTATTCAAGGTCGTTTGAAAATGTTGACACCTTATCTTGTTGCAAATCTATTTAAATAAAATTTAATTGCCGTACGTACAAACGATCATGACTAAGAAGGGATCGACCAATTTCGCTGATTTTTTTAAATCTGTAATTGTCACTACAAGGTGTGTGTGAAAGAAAATTTTTCTAAAATTCATTGGAAAACTCGGAAATTTAGATGGTACTTTTAAGTATAAATCTCAAAAAAGGACGTTCAATTCGGCAGTTTTTCTGTCACGTGACTTCATAACAAAACAAAAGAGATGTTCAGTTCACAAACAAACTCCGCACTAAATTTTTATATTTTACGAAAAAAAATTAAATTGAAAGTGGTGATCATATCTTTAGTGCATTCAAAACTGTAAAATGTATCAATGTGGTATATTGCAAGCATTCAATTGATTTCAGTTCGTGATTTATTGCAAACATTCAATTGATTTCAGTGAGGCGTCAACGGTGGTGCACGTGAAATGCAAGTCAATTACATGATCGTCGAGTCACGAGAATGACGAAAAGCGTAGACAGTATTTGTAGGCAAATTAAATAAGAACTTCTCAAGTGCAATCCATTATGACTACGGAACAACGGATAGAATCGAGTTTTACTCACTCAGTTGGAGCTTTGGTACAAAATAATTTGAAACGTCGACAAAGCAGACAGCCTTTGGCGTTCAAATACTATTCAACAGTCGATAATGCCGCGGATACATCGGTCAGCTTCGGAACAATGAGCACTTGCAAACATTGCAATGCTTTGTGGTTTCGATATGAACCGACAGAATTATGTTGTACGAGCAGAAAAGTCAAATTACCACAATTGACACCGTTGCCAGGGCCATTGGAATAATTGCTTCTTGGCTAAGAACCTTGATCAAAACATTTCTTGCAGAATATACAAAAGTACAATATTTCCTTGAAAATGATATCATTTGGTGCAAATATTATCAAAGAACTATGTTTTAATTCACCTTTTAAGGTAAATCCCTTTTCAGCTGCAACACATATCACACACACAAACGTATCACATAAACAAGCAACAGAAATTTGATTCACAACTTTTAACCGAGACACACATATATCGAGAACTTGTCTTCAATTTTACAGATTCAAGGATAATATTACCAGCGAGCAGGAACACTATCGCTGCCAGTGAATACTGATGACAATTTTTTTAGATTTATTTCCTTGAAAATGCTGCCTGTAAAATCAATCAGTGTTGTGTCGTCAGTCAGGCGATATAGCAAACGGTTATTGCCCAACTGTAACAACTCTTACAAAATGAATTGGTCAAATTGCTAAAAATGACGCCTCTGGATTTTTAGAAAATAGTGATCAGAGTAGACAAAAATCAGCAGGCGAACATGAAAGACGCTTTAATTCACCGACTTTGAATGAAGTTGCTATTGTGGTTGTTGGTGAGAATGGTGTCTGCGATATTGTGGCCTGACAGCGTGACGTTGATAACCTTCAGCGTATATGTGAAACCCTTAGTTCGTATAATGCATTGAAATAACCATTGATATTTTTCAGAGGAGAGGATGTATATAATTTTTGGGTACGTAGCAATATTTTTAATCGTTTTGCGATTCAATTTATAACGAATGTTTTTAATTTAATTTGAATGAAAATTACATATTAAAATGCCACCGATTGTTTTATGAGTTCGCCGTTGACATGTGTGTTGATATAAAAACAGAATATCTAAACCTTTAAATAAGCAAAAATTTTGTATGGAAGATTACATTTATCTGAATAATACCATGAATGTACGTTACCTCGGCGACGTATCTTAGAAGCCCTAGGCACATGCACGCATACGCGTAAGATGCGATGACTTACGTGTCCAAATAAGGTCGATCAGACTTATTCATCACTTTTACTTGCAACCCAAAATCTATCAAAATCACGCACCTGTTACTACCCGGCCAATCATTCAGCGATCACCACAACATTACAGTGCGAGTATTCAAGCAGAAACTCAAGGCATTCTTGGACTTCACTTTGAAGTATCATGTCTTCAGAAACGTGAGATGTTGGATATACAGTGTAGTGGCAGAAAAGAGGACTGCTTCATGAACATGTTCTCTTGATTATAGTCAAGAAAATAAGATGGAATGAAGTTGACACCATCATTTGTATAGAAATTCCTTATACCGAAACAGATTCAGAGTTTAAGGCAGTCGTGACGACTAATATGATTCATGGACCGTGTGGCGATTACAACCGGGAATCACCGTGCATGATCGAAAACAAATGCTCGAAACGTTATCCGCGTGCGTTGTGTGACACAATCACAGCTAATGACGGTTACCCTCTGTATCATCGTCGCAATGCAGAGTATAACGGCAGAACGATAACGTAAAAGTCAATTATAAGGACTTAGTAGTCGATAACAGCTGGATTGTTCCATATTCGCCCATGCTTTCCAAAACATTCAAAACACATTGAGTACTGTAATAATGTTACGTCTATAAAATGCGTTTGCAAATACGTCACGGAAATAAGCGGTCTGGCTCTATTTGTTATTGGAGCTCTTAAGAATTACGAAGAAGTTTCGCAATATCAGTTGGGAAGATATATCAACAGCAATGAGGCAGTTTGAAAAATATTTTCATTCTTCATACACGAACGTCAACCCACTGTAGTCCATTTAACAGTGCACATGGACATTGAACTACTAGTTTATTTCAAGGCAGCAAAAACAGTGAAAATAGCTGAACGATTACCAGTAACAACGTTGATACGCTTCTACGCGACATGTGCAATCGCAAGTGATCCAGTTACGTGAATACTGCTTTACTCGGAGATGTCAAAATATTTCACATGGAAAGAATCATCAAAGAAATTCGAACGTCGGAAATACGGAAAGCCTGTTCCAGGGTACGTGAATTTAAAGTCAACGATAATCGGGATGCATGTATACAGTTCGTTCAAGTAATGACGAGTGTTTTTACTTGCATTCGTTATAAGTTAATATGATAGACCAACTTCATTCGAATTTCAATGAACTGTCAATGATGAGTTGTGCGCAACATATAGAAAAACCTTTCAGTGTTTACATTTACTCGAGGATGACTTTCATTGGGATCACACATTTACTGCTGCTGTTGTTTTGTCGACGACGCGACAAATTCGATCGCTTTTTACCATCATCATTTCAATGTATTTTCTATGAAATGTGTCCGATGATGTCCGTAAATTTGTGGCACCAATTAGGAATGCCAGCGTCGAAACGCCCCATTCATCGTGAATTCCATCGAGAATTTGCACAAAAACGGCAATACGATCGATATACTTTAAATCTATCGATACGAGTAGAGGTCCACCTTTTAAATCAGCACCAGGAAACGACGCACGAGACATTGATAATTTTGGTCAACGACCGCTTTGGAGGGATTTTATTTCTTTATGCATCCGGCGGAACTAGCAAAGCTTTCCTGATTTCATTCATTTTAGTTTCGATTCGCACAAAAAATCAAAGGGCACTAGCCGTAGCATCATTTGACGTTGCTGCCACAGTGTTTAAAGGAGTACGAACAGCTCATTCTGCGCTTAAACTGTCTATTTAAATACTGCGATGAACTGAAGTGAAATATTGCTAAAAAATCAGCAATAGCTAAACTACTACAGAATTGCAATATAGAATGAGTACACAATACTGCACAAACGAGCATTTGAGCATGTCAATAAAAATTTACTACGAAATTATTCCCTAATATTCATGCAAATTACAAAACACCATGTTTGTTTGAGTGAACGAGCTATCATGTAAGCGGAAAATAGGGACGTAGACGATTTGAACATAAAAATTCAAAGTCAAATCGCTACCCAATGGCATTCATTTAAGTCGATAGATTTTATTACTGACCCACGTCAAGTCGTCAATTATCCACTTGGGTTCCTGAATTCAGTGAATTTGCCAGAAATGCCGCCAAACGATTTGAAGCTCAAGGTCTACTCGGTGATAATCATGTTGCATAATCTGAACCAACCATAACCATGCAATGAAAGAAGACCCGTTATTGAAAAGCTGATGAACAATGTGATTAAAGTAACGTTACATACGAAAGTTCAACTTAGGAAAGTTCAGTGGTAAGGATGTCCTGATTCCAAGAATACCACTAATTACATCTGACTTGCCGTTTTAATTTGAGCATGTTCAGTTTTTTGGATCGCCTTACATTCGCAATGATAATAAATAAATTGCAAAGCTAATCGTGGGAATGTGTGGAATAAACTTTGAAGTGCCGTGTCTTTCACATGTGTAGATGTAGATGGCGTATTCAAAAGTCTGTAAACCATCGATGTCATTCGTGTTCAGTATAATTTTATTTAAAAAATTACCATTAAATTTGTGATGGCCACAACGCAAGTATTTCGGACCAAGTAAAGGTACAGCACATTGAGAGCGTTAACGTCAACCTTATTATTAACTAGACGCTCAGGGAATAAATATTATTATGACGGGTGAGGTTATTTTAAATAAAGAAGCATTTATTTTTTATAATGATCTGTCACCCAAAGAAACCCACAAATGAACCACTTCTTTGTTTTAAATAAGTAAACTATATGTTTATAATGTATTGTTAAATAAGGAAGTGGGTCACTTATTATATATATTTCTTTGGACGATAGATCATTATGAAAATCCCATTGGTTATTACTCTTTCTGCAGTAAGTCACAGATCGACCTGAGGTATATCTAATAAGTCCTCTTAATCTATAATAGTTAAATTTGTGTAACTCATGTATGTAAAAAAAATTATGAACAATTTGTACACCCTTAATATTTAAAGAAGATGTATAAATAGCAAAATGTTTTATTATTGGTAGAGAATTAAAAGCTTTCCTGGAAGTCTGACAGCTTGCTGAATATCAAGGAATCATTAAATGTTTCTCTTAGTCCAACTTCAACATAAATATGATAATGCAGATACGCTTGACATGGTAAATCATTTAACAGCGGTAGCATATTGATTGAGATGTTGATATTTACTGTAAATACTTTCCAATGGCTCTATATCCTTCTTCACAACTGTTTTTGTTTCCTTGACCATATTCAGCACTTTCGTCTCTGTGGTGTATTAGGTTGATAACAAGGCATAAGGTCTTTGGCATCGTTGCGCACCGAGGGGACCCGGGTTCGATTCCCGGCCGCTCGTCCGGCAGGGCTGGACTGGTGTTCTGGTTGGCAGGAAGGAATTGCTCTCGTAGTAATAAGTCAGTTGTATCAATTAGATACATTGAAGTACATATAAAAATAAACAAATATTGACCTTTTTTATAAAATTCAAATAGAGTAAAAAGTTCTTCGCGATCTTTAAATGCTTAAATATCCACAGTAATGAAAGTTTAATAATTTTTTAAAATTTCTAAAATTGTTAGGTTTCCTAAAAATAAGTGCTTTGCTAAATATAGATTAGCAGAAGAATTATCTATTAAAATATTTCTTCGCGATTCTTTACACTTTGAGACTAAATGTTTTATTAATTTTTCACCTTAATTTATTTCGCGGTGGGTCGTTAATTTGCCAATATAAATTTGATCATTCAATCGATGTGAATTTACTGCAATGTATATCCTCCATATCTTTATTGCGTACTTTGTTGGTTTTGATGGTATTTGCAGAGTGAGTCTAATTTGCTCTCTTTATAAATAAAGCACTGATGAATCTACTGGTCCCTTTTTGTAGATAAAGTAGTTTATAAAATGCCAGACATTTCGTTGATTTGTAAAGCGCTGATAAATTGTCAATCAACATTGTCAATACATGATTTTCTACTGAATACAGAAATATTATATTTAATTTGTTTTTAAATATTAAAATCATATAATAATTATAGTATTTACCAGAAACTTTACTGCCCGATACTTTTGAATATCCCCTTCTGGGTATACTCGTATAATACTCATACCGAACCTGAATCGTGAGCTTCGACATCAGAATATTCTATCAATAGCTCACTCAAAGATATAACCTTCTCAATTTACAAATAGATACTAATCTTTGCTAATAGCTCATCGGAAGATATTCTAATACAACGAAACCTAGGTCGTGGTAAAGACCTTAAAGATATTAGAAATAATGCTAGTTTCATTTAATTGTGAATAATGAATTTCTATAAAATTAACGCCAAGTATATTCGATCTTCTCAATCTATTAAATTGTTTGTATTATAATTAATATATAAGCGAAAACCATTATATGAAACATTATAAGCATTATGTAACTATCAACAGTTATTTGTAAATTTGAGTATACCTTGAAATTTTAGCTTCTGATAAATTTTCCATTATTTAAAACTATTTTTTCACTATAGCAAGAAAATTTACAACAACAAACAGGCACAGCGTTCACAAAACATTCAAGTGCGTACTACAAGTCCTATACCGAGTAAAAATATATATTTTTCTGACTAAATATATTTCCAGAAACATTTTTTTTGGTTTTAATTTAATGAATGAACGTTAGAAATATACTTCTGAGTAATCCGAGTGTATCTGTTGTAACTGGCATATATGTTATTTTACTTTACATTATTAGTACCGATATATGTTTATTGATTTTCATAGAGAAAAGGAAAGTCAGTTAATAAAGAGTAATTATATTAATAATAAAATAATAGTCCAATATATCAAGACAGAGAAAAAGACAGGTATATATTATGTATATATATATATATATATATATATATATATACATATATTCTTGTGTGTGTATATGTGTATAAGGAAAAATAAAAACAAATACAGTGATTATTTTCTCTCTTATAAAGCAATAATTAAAATTGTACTCGAGATTTTTATCTATGATATTCTAAAAGACTACCGAATTTTCTAGAAAAAAAAACAAGCAAAAGGAAAAGAAGGAATTATTTTACAGATTTCAGTAAAAAATCAAGGAATAAGACAAATTTAATGTACAGATGATCTACTAAACCTATGTAACATATCTTTATATTTTTGACATATACTGTCTCATTTCTTGATCTCAAAGGTATTAATTTGGCAAGAATATTCATCATTAAAAGCAGATAATAATAAGAACCTTCTTGAATTATTGGAGACAGGAAGTTTTTAAATTGTTTAGAACTAAAAATCAGTTCTAGTGGCAGGTATTATTAAAAATGTCCGAAATATCTCTCCCACCATACGTTGTTGAAGCTGCTATTGTTAACATAAAAAAAATAATATTACAAGTTTAGCTAGGAACTCTAGCATCTAGCTATAAATTAATACAAGAATTTAATTAATATATATTATGATTTCAAATTTGTTTTTCTTTTTTCGAATTTTGCGATTTTTACGGCTATAAAATATGTAATAGGTTTTATATTTACATTGTTAACAATATATTATAGTTTTTATAGCTTATTAAAAATACAAGTTAATAGCTTATTAAAAGTATACCTAAAGAGGAATGCTTATTTTTTTGTCAATATTCTACCTATATATCAAACTTGAGGTCGAAATATTTTATTATTATTGATATAGAATTTCAAATGCAAAAAATTTACTGGAAATGCAAACAAAAATTTTCTATTATGTTTTTTTATACGATGATGTATTTCCTTCCTATGGTACAATTAAAATAAATCACTGCATATAGAAAATCTGTAAATTATTCAGTATTAAGACCTAATAAATTATTCAATGGAAAAGTGCATCGATCTACCTTCAATAAAAAAAATTGAGAACTGCAATAATGCAATTATTTTTCTTACCCTTGAAAAATATACATGCATTATATTTACATAGCGCAAAATAATATCAATATTTTGTAAATAGTTTAATAGTAAAATGCTATTCACTCTCAAATATTTTAACTGGCATGTGCACACATATGCGTGGCGGAACCTCGTAATGTAAGGTCTATTCCTAATTAACAGGTTTTTGGTAATAAGCAAAATAAAACTTTTTTAATATACTGAATATTAATTTCAGCTTGGATAAGAGAGAAATGAAACGGGCACTTCGTAATATTAAAAATAATTACAATATTTAAGCTAATAGAAAATAAAAAGTATAGGTTTGTGTTTGGTAAAAAATAAAGTTCGAATTGTTAACAAGGAGAAAAAAGCGCCCATTTTAATAACATTTTAAAAATAAAATCGAATAAAATAAAGCACAAATCTAGATCAAATTTAAATACATTCATATAAAAGACAGTACTTCTCCATATAAATAAAATAAAATTAGCAAAAGTTAACAAAAAATTACAAATATACATATATAAATTCACATAGAAAACGAATGGTCTGAAAGAAAAAAAAATAGAACATTCACTAATATAGTTTTTGGTAAGATATCGAGCCTAAATTTAGAGTAAACTCGGACCTGATAAAAGTGAAAAATACATTTTTTTACAATGGCTGATTAAAACTCCTCATTACTTCTATACACTAACAGTAATTCAGAAAAAGAAACGAATTTAGTTTTTTGCCATACTTCTGAAATTACTTTCAAATTTTAACTAAAACATTTAATTCTATGGAACAATATTTAATTTCTGTGAAACAATAAGAGCAGCTTGCAATTTGACCGGAACTAGTAATAATTATAGTTTCGTAGAAAATTGTTTAAAATTTCTAGTGGCATGACTCAAGGGAAGAAAGCGGTTTTTAGTTAGGAACGATCAATTTGTTCTTTCATTTTCTCTCCTGAGATTATCTAATAAAAAAACTCCGCAGACAATTGTATATTTCCTTCAAATGTATAAAAGAAAAAATCCCTGAGAGTACAAATACGTACATCCACAATTACACACAGACTCCGATGTTATTCGGGCTTATCCACGAACATTTCCTTTGAAAACACCCTTTTTCGCTTACTTTAATTGAATCTTCTTTGATAATAACGCAACACTTTCGTTATTTTGAAGAAAAGAAAAATTTGCCTAGATTACTACTTAGCTATGAAGTCTTTTCAAAACTTGGAATAATTAAAATTTTTCCAAAAATGGCAAAATTTGTACATGTAAAATTCTGTACCATCTATCAAAAAGTCTCAAAAACTATTGTTAAAAGAGAAAAACTACTTAATATACTTTCATGAAACTATTGTATTGTTAAATTAAAATGTTTTGATATGTGTAATTTTGATATAAGTTGTTTGTATTAAATTCCGATGCTTAAAAGAATTTGATACAACATTTACAAACAATTATAATATTTTAATAGTTTTAGAAGAAGGTGAAATATGCGAAACCGTAAGTACATTTAACTTGAAAAATATGTGAAAAGATATCGGAATTCAATTAACTATTTGATTATAGACTACATATGTATAGTTCATTAAATTTATTTACAAACAAAGATACTCTGTCGATTTTAGAACCTACTTTCATTATATATTAACACCATCATATCTAAAAATATATTAAGAAGGGATATTTGTACGATTAGTGGGTACACTAGATTTCTAACATTAAAAATATGTGCGTCAAATGTGTTAAAAATAATATTATTTAATTTTTCAAACTAAATTTAAAAAATTATATATAAATAAAAAGTGCATAAATTAATTAATATTAATACTCAGACTTTTTGTGTACGGTGACGACAAAACATATACATTATTCTTTATTATTAGCTGTGCCACCGACTTCGTTCAAATGGACTTTTCGAAAATTTTAATTCTTATATCTACACAAATTACGCTATCTATTATAATAATTATGAAAATATTTTTATATGAGTGCCTTTTCTCAGGAAATGTCATATCATCATATCTTCTTTTTAATTTGTCAATCATAATAAAACGTATTTTATTTTTTAATCCACCGGCAAAAATATATTCAAAATTACTTCCACTTTTTTGCGATACGTGAATAAACACACAGACTTTCAGACAAACGGACAAAAAATGCGAAATATTTTTGAATTCTTGATAAACTACATGTTATTTTAAATAGGCACTTATGCGTCTCTAAAAATTACATCCGAAATTGATTAGCAATTTTCACGTCCAACGTTGTCTGTTCAAATAAACAGACAATCAAACGTATAGACTAACAAAAATTCCAAAAACAATTTTGTTGTCCTACCACTTTTATTTCATCCATTTAATCCAGTTTTTACGAGTATCTTCAATGCACTGATATTAAATATTATTTTATTATTGCAACAAATTATTAATTTACTACAATTTACTAGTAATATTGAATATGAAAGTTAATATTCAATCAACATATCCTAACAGTTTATTATTCAAACTTTAATCATTACAATAATTAACGAAAAATCGGTTATTTAATTGGATTTGAATGAAATATCATAATTATTTATTATACAACGCAAAAGTTTACATGAAAAGATTAAAAGTGTCAATTCATCTGGAAACCGTATTAAAGAACACACGACAATAAATGAAGTGAAAAATATTTTTCAAAACGAAGACGGTAGAAACTTAAAAATATAAATACATGAAAGACATTGAGCGTTCCAGTCCATCCACCAAGTTGTAGCATCATTTGCTAACCAAGTTCAAGCAGGCACGTGACTTATACAGATTTACACGAACCATTTGAAGCCATATTTTCTTGGCCCATAACCCATAACATAGATTGGGGCTCAGAACAACTGACCAAGATGAAACGGAAGTATAAACGTGTTGATACGGAAGTTGTGTCTCTTTCTGCTACTTATTAGAAATAACGCGGTCTCTCCTTCGCTTTGTCTTTTTCCTCTTTAGGAATTATACTAAATACATGAAGCCTTTGTTTTCACCGCATTGATACGCTGTGTAATAAATCCTTCTCAAACTTAATATCTTCTATAATTTGAGGGTTATATTGCGGAGTTAATTATATCTAAATCGTATAGTAATAGTGATGAAGTAAACGATTTAATACAAATCAAATAAAACTTTAGAATAAAGGCAAAGATTTAGGATACTCCACATTTATTAATAAAAACAAAATAATTACTACGAATCAATTATTTTTATAAAAGTAGGTAATGTTTTGATTAGATTTTTGTTTCAATATACAGAATAATAAAAATATAAATAAACGTTTTTTCCATAATTGATTCTTTACATTTTATGTGTTATTTACAAATTTTAAGTAATTAACTATATAATATTGTAATAGTTTGATTCACTTGTAGAAGGGAAATAAGAGAGACAGAGATAGAGAAATAGACAAACAGATATAAAAATGTGAGAGAGAAAGAGAGAGAGACAGATTCTACCATTATTTTTTTATATGAGAAAGCGTAAGTAGTTTTACTATGACATGATCTTTCCTCCACAAATCTAAATAAACTAACTATTTATTACGACAAAATTATATTTTGTATTATATCACTAATATATTCCTCATGTAAAAAGTTCAGGTTTTTATTTTTAAGAATATTATATTATCTCAAAAATATTAATATATTATAGAACCTTTCCAATATTCATTAGATTGATTTTAAAGACTGACGGACTGATTCATCTATAAAAGTCTGTATGATTTATTTCATTGAGTTAGAACTTTCAAATTTTGTATAGTTATGGGCCTCATATTGCATATAACGAAAAAAAAATTCAAAAAATTACTTAAATCCTCTGTAACAACTATAAAAAAACAGACTTAAGTTTGAAAACAAAAAAAATTTTTGATATTACATCAACAAAAGTAATATGAACCAAGTTAGATTTCTTTTTAGTTTAATTCATCGATAAAATGGTTTAAATAGAAAAGACTATCAAGTTCCCTTCTAACATAAATTTTAATTCTAATTATAAGGCAATATTCTATTCTTAATTCTAAGTTATATTACGTCAGTACTTATTAGATATGCGGTTTATCCGTTGGACAGAAGATTTTTTTGTATATTGAATATCCCGAATGGTTTGCTCGAATTTCCTTAATTCAAAGGAATTAAATTTATAAACCAATGTTTAGATATACTCTAGATATACTGACCAATCTTGATAGTATGATAAAAGCGAAAGTGTGTTCACCTGCATCTCTGTCTGTTTATTATGTTTAAAAGGTTAAATAAACCAATGATTTTTGTTTCAAAAGGTGATCTAAAACTTAAAGAAGAGCAACGAACATATAAGATTTTACTAAGATTAATATTTTTAAAATGCTCAAATATTGCTATAAATATGCATACCCAATGAAATAGTTTATTTACGAATATAACAGAAAAACGTATAAATATTTAAGAAAATATAAAATTTTCGTTCAAACAAATATCACAGCACTAGACACTTCAACAACGCCTCTATTAACCCATGAAGTATGTACTTTCCATGAAGTATTTAAATATTCACGAATTTGTACCAACAGCCGCCCTTAGTGGATCAAAGACGGGAGTCGGTGGATTGCTCACAAGCTATAGTTAGTCGAATGGGCTCACACCCAAAGTCATACGTCGTTAATGGACAACTGCATCTACTAAGATTTTCTGTCACACCTAATTTCCATTGCTAATATCCTTATAATAAATATAATCTTTATATTTTCATTACATGACACTAAAAGTGGCAAAATATATCTTACAGAGCAAATTCGAAGTTGGAAGTAACATATATTGAGAGAATACAAAATCATAAAAAGGCATACCGAGTAAAAATATAACAAATAAGAAACAGGAAAAAGGGCGTGTATTACACTTGAGAATTTTTTAAGGATAAAAAATTAAATTGGTTTATTCGTTTGGAGAGTGTAGTTAATAAATTGACTAAAGCATTCGTTAAAATATTTATCGTTTGTGTATTAACACAATATATTTTGTTAGCATAATTAATAGATTTAACAACGTCCGCACTATTCCCAAAGCACACAAAAACTTAACTTTTTAATACAATACGCCTATTATCATAAATCTCTCAGGTATTAAAGCTGGGTAAACAGTTTAAATACCTTTGTATTTTCATGCTAATGATCTGTTACGAAATCCGTAATAATAAGTGTACGCAACTAACATTTTAGTTAAATATTTTATATAAGGACCTTATATTGACCGCTGTACCCTCAAATTGTCATGAATTTAACCTGTGTTTAATTTAAACGAAACTAAAACGAAGCTGTTTTCGTATGCTCGTAAATAAATGGATGCAACTTCGCCTTTGTTTCCTTGAAAGTTATTTAATATTCGATTAGGGGCAGGATATTTCTTTTATATCTTTAAGTATATAGTTAATGTAGTAAAATTACTAGAATACTTATATTTAGGAGTGATCTAGACTAAAACTTCATGAAACATGTTGACCGAGTCAAGACAAAAGAATGACCAATGAATAGTTGTTTTTTTTTCAAAATATTTTAAAATATTAAATTAATTATTAAAAAACCAAACTGGTATTATCTACTTTAGTTGTAATCACTAGATAATTCAGTATGCGTATGGGGTTACATATTTTATTTCTATTCATTTATTTAAATAATATTCTCCGACACGAAAGTTGCTTTTCTGTAAAATAAGAGAAATAAAGAGTATTGCACGGGGAAATTTCTATTCCCCTAAATGTCTTCCTCTATTTTATTTTTGTTTATCTTGGCTGTTGGTGCTTGTGAGACAAATTTCAATTTTGAAAGAGTCATGTATTTCTAGGAAAACAAAATTTAAATTCGGAAAAAATTTCTCCTAAATTGCTTGACAATTTTTCATGATATGCAAAAACCACAAATTAATAGAAAAAAAAATTTTAGTCTTCTAACAAGAAACAGGCACGTTTTTTTCTTTTTATTGTACCTCTTAACACCATACAGCATATTTTTACGAAGCTGGTTTATTTGGTAGAAAATTGCAAAACATATTTAAATTTGAATATTCAGATCCTAAGACTAAATAGGTTGCTTGAAATATTTATAGTTAATAATGGTTAAAATAGAATTTTTTTTCTGGAAACATTCCACTAAATACTGTAAATGCCACCTAACACTTTTCGACGTGATGAGGTGTAGATATTTGTAAAATATCATGGGGATTCAAGCATATTAGATAAATAAGACGAATTGTACGCATGTGAAATTCCATTTATTTTGTTATTATGGAAGTTTCAGCTTAGAATTTTTCATCCGCTTAAAAATGTTAGGATGATTTTTAAGAAAGAATTCATTATAATTGTTGTATATGAATGTAGTAATGAAAATTATTAATTTTCATTTTAAAAGGATATATTTTGTTTTCCCTATAACTTAATTAATCTTACATTAGAAACTTATCTAATTGTTTGCTTCGTTGCGCCAAATGTTTCTGCATTTTAATATCATGTGTTATAAAAAATAGTATGATGCGACAATTTAAAAGAACCGTAGCCGGTGCCTAAAAGAAGTGTAAGAATATGAGGTATTTTGCCCAAATATATTGTCAATGTAGAAACCTGATCATGAACTCTTTTAGGACGCGCGTAGTATTTACAAATGCTGCAAATCTATAATATGCAATGTCGACTTTATTAAAGCGAAATAATTTTGCTTCATCGTAGATAAATCACATTCGAATGTGACTGCGTTCAGGTGATTGAACAGTTAGATACCAAGTGACTTTGGAAATTTTGTGTTTAAATTAATTTTTAATTTTGGTAATACTTTTATAATTTAGAGGAAAGAAGTTCACGACCAGATTTTCTACAGTATTAAGATATAATTCATAAATGAAAAATAAGTTCTTTTTATTTAAGTGACGTATAGAGGATGTTTTTTTGTCATAATAATAACCTATTACTATAAACTAGATTTAAATAATCAATACGGACGTATACCGAAATAAAAATTCAGGAATTACATACGTTTGTAAATTATTGTTAAAGAGATAAATTAGATTATTAGTCAAAATGTGCCTATAAAAATAATTTAATTGATTTCAAAATCGGAGTTTATTTTTAACCGAATTCAAAAAAAGAAAACTCTCAGTTCAATGCGTGTACTTATTAAGTATTTTTATACTTATTTGCAATCATTACTCGGAAACGCCTCAATTGATTATCACAAACAATGTTTATCTTGAGGGAAATAGTTTCGTAAAAGTCCCACGTAGATATGGCCAAGATCTGAAGAATTTTGGAGCTATCCTGAAGATGTCTCTGAAAACAAAGTACAATTTTTTTTTTAAATTTGGAATTGAGTTTGAACTTATTTGATATATCTTTATAAATGCTTTATTTATAAATTTGAGAGAAATTGATTTGTTGGGTTTTTGTCTCGTTTTTATTATCTTGACCAATCCGCTGATCACAAGAATATTGTAGTATCTAATAATCGAGCTAATAGGTGGCGCCAAGAATACCTCAATAAAAAAAACTAAAGTCCATTTGAAATAATAAGTCCGCCAATAAGGTCATTAGACCTTATTTGATTTGTCCTTAGTGATTCTTTTATAACAAGCGTTGACCGGGTTCTTATGGTTACATTGGAAGCTGATGATAAATATTTTTCAATAAACTGAGTATTTGTCATCTTTCAGGAATAGGTTTATCGACTTAGAGATTATTTGGTTTCCAGAATCTGATGATGAAGCCGGAAGATGATGACCAGAATTCTTCAATAGAGAAGATTAGGTTTATCAACTTTTAGCTGGTTTGATTTATTTGATGAGTTCTCTGTATACATGTGATGGTGAAAGTTTGGTGATAAAGTCGGAATATAGGGACAGGTACTCATTACCCGCGAGGGATTACTTCAATTAATTCGATCTCATTTGGCTCTTTTCAAGTCAAGCAACAAACTGACAACGCAGGTATCTAGTTCAGTACGTAAAAGTACGTAAAAAGATATGAAGTAATGATAATAAAATCGTTGGTAGGTGATCGGTTGATAAATAAGCATACACGGTTGTGTACAAAGATATGAAGCTGCTAGAAATTTAGTAGGTCGGTACTAAGTATTTACCTATCTACTAAAATCCTGTATGCCCAATCATATACAAAGACGGATAAGTAAGTATATTCTGTATATACTAAAGTATTAAGCATTCAGTACAAGAGGAATATGTTATTTATATATTCGTACAAAGGGAAAATATATTCGTATACATATATAAATATATACGTTTGCACGCGTACAAGTTTGCATGTATATTGAATTCGAACCTAGAATTCGAATTAAATATACAAATGGAATAGTAGTAATATGAAAATAAACAAATTTCAAATAACAACTCTGCAAAAAAACACTGAAACAATAATCAAATAATTATAACACGAGTAGATATTTGTAAGTTTTGTCGTAAAATATAATTTTCTAACATGAATACATTTGCAAAATATTATTTCTAGAGAATGTTGGGCGCCGGTGCCAACTCGAAGATGATGCTTGTATAAGTGGGTCTTGTAATGTTGGAGAGTAAAGAAGATAGAGAGGCTTAGTGCTACTAAAATCCAATGCTGCATTGTGTTTTTAAAGTATATTTAACTGTAATAAAGTGAGCAGAATACGTTATAATATAATCTCAAAAAATAACCACTTTATCTTCATTCAACGCAGAGAATAAACTATTTCTCCCCTACAGCCTGATTACACATTTTACATAGAAACAAATGTTACGTACTGTCCCATTAGACTGAAATCCGGTATAATATAAAGAATAATACAACGAAATTTTTATACTAGTAAAAATTATAAAAGGAAACAAAGCCCATAGGTAAGTTCACATTAAGTTTCATTTGTAACTAAAATCGACCTATTTGCCAACCATTCACAGTATTGATAAAGGATTTAAATTTTTAACTATGTATAGTTGTTGTTTTCAATATGATATAATTGTTTCTAGCATATAAAAAATATTTAAAACTACGTTACGTGAAATCGAGATTTAATGAAAAAAATATATTATTGAAAAAACCGATCAATATATTGTGAAATTCTGAGAGCTACTACTGTTTTTTGAACATATACTTATTTTACCGTCGCCTTAAAGATTGAGAAATGTAAACAAACCATATATCAAAATATAATTTACTTGAATAAATTAGTCTAGTAAATTTTACTTTAACTATGCGTAGGAGGTATATATATAATATAATTAATGAAATTAGTAGCAACATTTTAAGCAAACGTTTCAATAATTTCTACGCAGAAATTTTCCAAAACTCTCATATGAAGTTCAAGAGCCCTGTTAGACAATTCAATTAATAACTCGTAGAGAGACGCAACCGAGGACAGCTTAAACAGATCCATGCTTTTAAAAGCTTAAAATACGGAGAGAATAAAAAATATGTATACAGGGCTTAATTGCTTTCCTGCCCTGCCTTTGTACATCTTTAATGCTCTTTGCGGTTTTATGATATTTATCAACATATTTGAAGTTTGCTCCTGAAATATTGTTTTTGTTTAAATTATATTAATATGACGTATGTATAAAGTTCGCCGGCAGACATTTTAGCTCGATATGTTATTCCTCAAAGGTATTTTTGGTCGGTAGGCAATATCGTCCTTAATACTTCTTTATGACCAATGATTGAGATTACCATCATTTTGAAGATTACTTTTACCACTAATTACTAAAAATAAATACACAGTTAACATTTTTTTAATTAATTTTTTTGATTATTTTGTTGTCCATATGTAATTTCCCCAAGGTTAAGTACGATTTAAAATGGTTAAGGTTACGACGGTTAAGGTTAGGACGGTAGATAACGCTGTTTAAACATTGTGAACACCTTTATCTACGGTCTATTTAACTACGGCGGGCGCACGACAGTCGTTCAAAAAAAAATTACTTATACTGTTTACTGCGTCATCTATTGACAGTCTTCTTAACTAACATATTCCATTCAGTGACTCTTTCAGAAATAATTCGAACGGGGATATTAATTCTATAAGTATGTTTATTTTATCTAAGACGACGACAGTTTATGCAAAATTTGGTGTTTTTTCCTTTAAATATTTCTAGAAAATCATTAGTTTCAAGGTGAAAGTCTTGATTCCGAATTTATTTTGCGTGCATGAGAAATGAAATTTTTTTTAAGAGGAAAGAATTTTTCATACATCCTGAAGATATGTTCATTCCATAATTTTGAAACTTTTAATTTTTTAACTTGTAGAATTACTTGGTTACTTGATTAAATAAATATTTTCTCGGTTTCCAAAAATTTAAGGTACGTGTTACCAGAGTTTTCATAACAGAAAATTTCAGTGACATCATTAACAACCTAAACCCTAA
Source organism: Druceiella hillmani (assembly GCA_039881145.1). NCBI lineage: Eukaryota > Metazoa > Arthropoda > Insecta > Lepidoptera > Hepialidae > Druceiella > Druceiella hillmani. Next base: position 7,559,609 of record JAYKKI010000010.1, on the reverse strand, counting down.
TACAAAAAAGTTATAAGGATGATTGAAAAATATTTAATAAATTAAGATTCCAAAGGGGTGTAAGTTAATATTATGAATATACCAAGTTATAAAATAAAATATTTACTAGCTACTTAAGAGTTAATTAAACGAAAATTCTACAGTAGTAAACATTTAATGTGTACTTTCAGTAATAGTCCCAGGAAATATGCAAGTGCCAACCAAACCAAGTGACGATATTTTTTAACAACTGATTTACTTAATTCTTATAGTGAAAGGATTATATTGCAGATCTAAACTTAAGGTTAGGTAGTGTTAAGCTGAATACAATTTATAGAATATGCACAGTGAAATGAAAGTTCGAAAGATGATTTTATTAAAGCTCTTTACTTTTTAATACTCTCTTGTGACTTTCTTTATAATTGACAAATTTGTTAATGAGACAATGAAAAAAAAATCGCTATGAACATGCAAGAACGAGAAAATTGAATTTATGTAGAGAAATATGATGATATTACACACTCGTACCAAAAGCACCGTAAGAACAAGAAGTGCTTTTGGTGCGAATATGTAATATCAGCATTGACATTACAAGTGCTTTTGATTATATCATGGATTCACTTTCAGTTTTTTCCTAAAGCTTTGCCCACATGGAAGACCATATAAATAGTGGCATGATTACTGAAATATTATAGATACTGAGTATCTGAACGGTAAAGCTCACTTTCGTTTTTATAATATTAGGATAGAAAAAGAAAAATTCAGGATAGCTTGGATACATAATTTAAACTGTTGAGTCACTACCATGATTTCGATATTATTTCTCTTCTAGTTCTAGCCAGGAAAAATAATGACGGGTAATTTTCTGTGCACCATTCATATGGCTGTTTGTATATAACCAACATATGTGAAAGGTGTTACTTCATTATGGCATTTCCATTCAAATACTGCCACCGGCCTAATACATTTATACAATATTAAATAGGTTAAAATCCAACATTTATAAAAATTATGTAAACCCGTTATTCAAATCAAAATTTAAATGAAATTATTAATTACCTCTCTGTATCATCCCTGGCAACACTATAAAAGAAACAATCGTGATATTTTTTTTCGTTCTAACGGATTTTGTAGGTATGGATGTTATCTCTTCCCCGTCTTTATATCCATCTCTACTGTATGGATCTTATAGTATCTTTTTGGATATCGTTGAATATAATATACTTATATTTTCAAAAAGAACAGAAGGAAATTAATATGATATTTCACCAAATCTAATCTAGCTTTGCATTGTTTTCAAATGATTACTTTTACGTACATATATTTTATTTCAATCCTCATTAAAAGTCCTGTATTATTTGTCTTATTTTTTTCTCTTCCAAGCGTTACCCTCTATTTTAACTTTTTAATTTCTTTTCAGCATATATTATTGTGGAGTACTCTGGACGTAATTGGATAAACCTTACATACAGCATATATTAATGTGGAGTACTCTGGACATAATTGGATAAATGTTACGTACAGCATATATTAATATGGAGTACTCTGGCCATAATTGGATAAATCTTTCGTACAGCATATATTAATGTGGAGTACTCTGGGCAAAATTGGATAAATATTACGTACAGCATATATTAATGTGGAGTACTCCGGACATAATTGGAGAAATCTTACGTACAGCATATATTAATGTGGAGTACTCTGGACATAATTGGATAAATCTTACGTAAGGATAGCTCTATTTTTTAATTGTTTCTCTTTATTTTACATTTAATTAAAAATAATTTTATTAGACATTTTTAAAATATTGAAAAATTTTAATGTTTAAATGGACAAATATGTTTTTGTAAATTTTTTGAATACACAAAATCCTCACTAAAATTAAATATATTAAGAAAATCGTTTAAACTGCTGGAAGTGTAAAACTGTATTGGTCATAAATTCTGTTTTAATTATCTTTGTGTTCCTGCAACTACAAGATTTATATTACATTTCGACATAGTATTCACCAGAAAATTAATTCTCAGGTCCGTACTCTATTCATACCAAATATGATTTTTTGATATCGTTATAAAGTGACATATGTCCTTACTTAAGAGCATTTAAAAAATTAGGACAATATCTTTGCTAGGTTACTTGTGTTAGGAATACTACTGATTTTTTTTATTCAAAGAAGGGTTACATTTTTTCTTATATTACCATCAGTAATATTTTTTTATGACGAATATACATGAGGCTTTGCAGATGCTGGATGAATCAATATCAACCATTACTTAGTGGACATATTTTCTTAATTAATTATTCTTTTTACCATGTTTCACTTGTTTCAATGTATTTTTATCTTTTCTACATTCTTGTATGTAACATTTTGGACTAATTGATATAAATAAATAGGTAATATGAAATAGAAACTATTTTACTTATTAGAGCTTATAGATAATTTAAGTGTAATTACGAACAAGAATTACAGATACACGAACGCCAAGAGTTCATTAAAATATTAAATACAAGATATGAATTTGAAAACAAAAAATTATTGTAGTTTATGATTTTAAAGAATATTTTAAGCGAACATATATTTATCATTTAAACTATATTTAAATGCATTAGAAACTAAAGGGATGACCCATTTTAATAACTTCATTCTACAGAGATATAATAGATTATGTAGTTTTTATTAATATACGTTTTTGTATATAATCAAAATGTTATTAATCACAGAAAAGTGAAAAATTTTCTGTCATCACTTTGGACCAATTTAATTTCTATTCATTATTTCAGTTAACACATTAAATATTTGTTTTTAAAAGGATTTCTAGTAATAATATAATATATAGACTATTACTTTTTATAGGCAAACATTATAATATTTAGACTATTACTTTTTATAGGCAAATCCATTACAAACATAAGTGAAATAATCCACAAAATATCTACATTTGTAAACTAGTTACAAGAAAACCTGTTAGCTTGTCAAGTAAGAAACCAGCCACATAAGTTCATCAGTAATAAAACTACTTGATGTGGTATTATTTCTACTTTCTTTAAATTCTTTACCACGACCTAGGTTTCGTTGTATTACATCTTCAGGTGGGCTATTAGCAAAGATTAAGAAGTATCTTTAGTCTTTGCTAATAGCCCACCTCAAAATGTTGTAATACAACGAAACCTAGGCCGTGGTAAAGAAGTTAAGGAAAGTAGAAATAATACAATATCACGTAGTTTCATTTAATTCTGTATTATTATTTATTACCATTTTCCTTTACCAAAACGTTTTATTCATACATAGTTGTCTACCAATAAATGATCTTGTAAATGAAATTTACTTTCCCAAAAAAGCATATGAAGTATTTCTAAAGATTCATTAATATATATTACTAATTATGAATTATTCTAAGGAGATTGAGAAATCTTAAGGAGTTTAATTTATCTTCATTCATCAATATCAGAACACTCCAATCCAGTGAAGTGTGGGGTTGTCCCAATTAGATTTTTATTCCCAGATAATTAGGTACAATTAAATGAAACTACGTGATGTAGTATTATTTCTGCTTTCTTTAAGTTCTTTACCACGACCTAGGTTTCGTTGTATTACATCTTCAGGTGGGCTATTCTGCAAAATTATTTTTTATTATTCTAGAAGATTATTTTTTCAGGTGGGCTATTCTACAAAATTATTATTTCTACCAAATTAATGCCAAATATATTCAATAGATAATTAGATATTACACTTTATAAGTTTTTCTCAATGCAATTAAGAACGCTGCAATATTTCTAACATATGTTCATTTAATAAATAGCATGTTTGCTTACATTTCGAAAGTAACCTATGGTCGTGAGTGTCAATTAGTCTTTTAATATTAAGTCGTTGATGTTATTCGTAAATATTTTATTCACCTTACATTAAACTATAGAGTGGTTTAATGTGACTCGAATAAAACATTTTTTTGAAATGCTATTAAAAAGGCTTCTTAGTATCTTTCTTTTACGTTGTAATAGTTAATTTTTTATTACCTTTGTCCTTTAATTCATAGTAAATAGATATTGCAGAACTTGGAATAGTGAGAATTAAGTAATGTTTCAGCTGAACAAAAATATTCTCTTTGTCGAATTTTATCAATTGTTGCTCGTTTACGCATTCACAATATTAATATTTTTAAGACAATTCTTAACAATCGTAAACCTGAAGATCTTTGTAATGATCTACTATATTTTGCGCAATATTTTGTCGCACTTTACAAATGTATTCAGTATTGTCGTATCTTGACCATCAAAACTCGGTTTCTTTCTCGATGAAATGTCTAACAGTAAGTAGGCATTTTTTATAGTGTACCTCTACTCTTATATATATATATATATATATATATATATATATATATATTTATATATATTTATATATATATATATATATATATATATATATATATATATATATATATATATATGTGCGCCAAGGCACGTGCACTTTTATGTGCGTGTGCGGGCGCGCACACACAGATACACACGATATATGTAATAGTATTTCTTACATGACACAATTCTGTCCGATGATACTAAAATTGTTACTAATTAATTCAAACCAAACCGGGTAATATCATGAATTTGGCAATTATTTGTCCAAAAAATTATATTTTTGAAAACAAAATTGCTATTCGAAATACAAAAAGTTTTAAGTAACAAGACTTAGTTTTAAGTAATATGACCAAAAACAAAATAGAATCAAACATGTTTAAAAGAAACCTAGCAACTACTTATAGAACTAGCGCTGCGAGTATTCTGTGTTTATTTAGATACACGTAAACATGTATTAGTAGATAGAATTTCTATTAAACAATTTACAAACATACATTTTTGATAAAATAATTAAGATGCCGAATGAACCTTTTACAGGTAAATAAACATAGCTCAAATTTCAATAATATTCATTATGTAACTATATATATATATATATATATATATATATATATATATATATGTTTCCCAGTATATCTTTCACACTCAGAATAAACCATTATTTTAAAAAGCGAAGTTAATTTTGCAGATAATTTAATTGACTTCATTGAATTTCTATGCAATTTTACAAATCCAACTATCAGTAATAGAGCCATGTTAACAGTGATACTTTTTTAATTTCGTAATACACACTATTAATTCTAAATATATCAGATATTCCAAAATAGCGGTAATATATATAAATAATTTATCTGTTAGGGGATGTAATAGATGGTAGATCTAAGCATGTTTCAAATTTAATATTTTGTAAACCGATCCTTATGTCGAAAAGGTATCAGTGATATAACTTATTTATTTTTAAAGACGTATTCCACGACATCCTCGATATAGGTATGCAAAAAATATTCTCACCTACTTTACATGTTTAGGAGGAATCCTAAAAAACCTTGTTTTTAATGTTATTTTGCAACATGGTAAATATTATAAATGTTTATACCTATGCAATAAAATAAAGAAAAGCAATTGGTGCCATTAATTAGTCAACCATTGACAAGTTTTTATTAATGGGTAAAACTTTTCAGTCATCGGTAAACGTTTGAATCTCATTTTACTTCAAAAAAACAACTCTATCCTAAACAAAAAATTTCTTTCCAATCAGAATTAAAGTGCCAATTTTCATTAAGAAAATATTTAATAACATTTTCATAACGGTAGCGCGAACGCATAGGGTTTTGTTAACACCCCGTTGATAGGATATATATTAGTATATTATACTTATGTTATCAATTTAACGAAATGAATTTAGGTATATTGAAGATGAAAAAGTATTCATAATAAGTCATTTACTTTAATTATTAGGTCAATGACACAAAATTAATCATAACCGATAAACTTTTTCGAGGTGATTAAAAAGTTGAACACCTTACTTATATTTAACAAAAATAAAAGGTCTGTTCGATAGAAAATAATCTACGGATAATTGTCTGTTAAAAAGAACAGTCAATATAATTTCTTAAAAAATTTATAATTTTTTATGACCGCAAGGTGCCTATTTCTGGCCCGTTGAGACTTTCAGGATGGAGAGTGCTATAACTTCACGGCCTTAATGGGAACTAGATGCCTTAAATATTTTTTTATTAAGCATATTCAGAATATTAACACTAAATAATAAAATATATAGAAACAACAATAATTGTCAAATACGTTTAGCTATATAGATATAAAATTTGGCATTACATGCTTTTAATTAGCAAGTTCTAAGGTTTTGGTAGTTATTACCATTTAAGTTGTATTAATAGTTCTGAAAATACTCTTAAATCCAATTTTATGATTATTCGACACCAGGAAATTTTTAATTTTTATTCCGCTAACGAACATTATTAAAATTTATCAATGAGACATTTATAGACTTAGACTTTGTAATAAAAAAAATGTTGCGTAACATTTATTAACTTATTTCTTCCCCTACTACTATTATTCTACATTTTTAGAAACAAAGCTCATGAATCCACCTTTCACTTATTGCAAAAACCAATCCACTAACCGATAATATTCTTAGTAAAAAATGATGAATATTTTCAGTTACTATCATTGGAGTACTTTAAAATAAATAGATTACAATTTCCTGGGTTATTAGTTTCTTTATGTTTTTTCACCGCATTATATACCTTGTGAGAAAGATAGGAAACAATTAGACAAATGGAATACAATATTAATTTCATTTGCGTATACTAATATTTCCACAACCTCTTCCATACTATTTACCTTAATGGGCATTAAAACATATATTTCATATAGAGTAAGATTCCGTTTTAAAGGCTATTTTTATCGGTTATAAACCGTTGCCTTTTGTTATAACTATTACTGTACCAAATTTCATCAAAATTCACCCAGAAAATTACGCGTGATTGACGCACAAAATAAAAAAATAACATAATCACACAGAGAAGAACCCTAAAAAAATTTCCGGGTTCTATTATCATTCTATACGCAAAATCATTCACCCTTTTAAAAATATTTTCCATGTAAGAATTTACACTGTTACAATTTTATTGCATGTATAGATAATTAACTGCCCTGGTAGAATATTGTTACTTTTACAAATTACACTGAACCCTTATATCAATAGCCTAATACCTGGGTTGCTATTTACCTATTCTTACGTTATGTATTTATGTGTTATGTATTTAAAGAAAGACCACCAAAACCTTGCAGGTCCTCATTATTTGAGATAACTAGTCGATTCACGTACGTTTTGATATTTACATATGCACAAAAATAAATAAACTTAGGAGCTAAAATCGATTACCAGCTTGGTCAATACCGGGATACCCACATGTAAGAAACTAATATTGATAGAAATAAATAAACTAATCCCTTGGGCTAGAAAATGATATTCTACACACAAATAAATGTAAATTAAAAAAAAATAACTTTTAATGACTTATAAAATGAATTATTTAAAGGATACATCCTTCCAATTGTTTTCATACAAAGTAATCAACGCTCGTTTGTCTTTTTTTAACATTGTGTTACCTTCGTAATATGTGTTGTAAGTTGCAAGACTAGCGACGTCCAAAATATTATAAAAAAGAGACATCATCGGTTAAACGGCCTGTTGGTTGTATTACAAACTGATCGATGCTAACGATTGCAATTTTAGTTTTATTAGAATACCGAAAAAAAATTTTTTTTTTCTTGATATCTTTGCCGGCTATTGTATCTGATTTCAACAGCTTTTTTTGGATCATAAAATTATAGTACCAGTTTCTCATAAAATCTTAATAAAGTGGGAAATTCTCCGCATAAAATAATATAATTTCATATAGTCTGACTAAATATTTGACTCCTCCTTCTCCTTGATTTATTTCGCGGCGAGTTGTTAATTTACTGGTGTAAGTTAGACTTCATATTTCCCATCCCTTTATAATTGTATAGAATCACAGTTTCTTAAGTAGTGGGTCTTCCCATTGTAACTTCTGAGAAAAAAGAATTTTAAGGTAAAACTTCTCCAGCCATCATTACTTTTGGTTGAATAAATACACTGTAAGAGCACCTTGTTACCTAAGTTATTGAACAACGTTATAACGACTGGCTATTGGTAAATAGCTTAAGAAACTATTAAAAAATTATATTAAGTTTCATACGGAGATACAGCAAGTTTATTCTCATCAAATGGTCTAAACCAAGTAAAATATTGTTGAATAATTGCAGCTTTGTTTATACCTATAGAAATTATTGTGCTATTTGCTGAGAAACATAATTTACAATGAATTATTTTGTTATTTACATCTATTACACAAACGTACGTAGTATAACAAAAATATTTATTTAGATAATAATATATGATAATAAAGAAATATTAAATGTACACTTTTAGCCATCCGAGAGTATGTTCTCCAACTGATAGATATGCTGTTTTATTCTATATCTTATTAAAAATAAATTATAATATATATAATTTATTTTTAATAGCTTCTATATAGATCCTCATTAAAAATCAGTTCATAAAATAGTAATTATATAATTAATAAAACAGCAATCAGTTATAGCAATATAGAGATAGAAAGAGATGTCACATATTTAAATAAATTAATATATGTGTATGTGTGTAAATATATATATATATATATATATATATATATATATATATATATACATACATATGAATGCAATAATATTAAACACATTTTTATACATTATCTTGGAATTAATACCAATTTTTTTAAAACACTAATCTTTCCTCGCTTTGTAAAATTTTTCTCACTTTGTGAAACCATCTATTCACAATTAAATGAAACTACGTGATGTAGTATTATTTCTACTTTCTTTAATTTCTTTACCACGACCTTGGTTTCGTTGTATTACAACATCTTCAGGTGGGATATTAGCAAAGATATTTGCTAATATCCCACCTGAAGATGTTGTAATACAACGAAACCAAAGTCGTGGTAAAGAAATTAAAGAAAGTAGAAATAATACTACATCAGGTAGTTTCATTTAATTGTGATTAATGAATTTCTACAAAATAACCCCAAATATATTCATTAAACCAACTATTGTTACGAATGTCAAGAAATACAAATTATATTTCATAAATGAAAAGAAAATATATGCAAGTCCTATTTCAATACAAAAAGTCAAGTACCCAAAACTGTGTTTTAAATTCTACCTCAATTTATAGATGGCTCTAGAGATTATAATCGCCAGCGTTTACATTTAAAAGAGTTTATATAAAAATAATAATAAAAAGAACTTTTAAGAGCTTTATAATATTTTTTATATTAATTCCTTGCGAAAGAGAAAGTCATTTTTAAACAGAAAAGACGGCTAAAAATAAACAGCTTGTATGAAAGGATTTGAAGAGAGTAAATAGAATGAAAGTGCGTCTTTGTAGATAATGAATACAAGTAGGATAGTATTAATGAAAAGTGGGGATGACTCCCGAACCTTTTCGGGATGTGTAATTTTTAGTAATATGTTTTTTAGATATATTTTACTTTTTTTTTTCTATGAACTAAATATAGAAATCTCTAATGATCATCGTTTTCCTTTCAGAAAAAATGAAAATAGGGGCTACAGTTAATGTTGAAAGTTAAATTCAGATCATCGTAATTTAGCAACTTTAAATTCTGCGGTCAACATTTGAAAATTCTATTAACTGAATAAAAGTGGTTTAATATCGAATTTGGGCACATTTATTATAGAGTTGAACTAATAATATTGGGTTTCTAAGTTGCTTAAATTGATTTAATTTTAAATTATGGTCAAATGAGCCTTTTAAGAAAAATTATAGATTTTAACCCATTTGAACAAAAAATTTACATGTTCATTAATTTTTATTAATAAAAGAAGGTCAAAATACTTATAAAAGTAAACTAAAATGTGTTTCTCCCCTGACCATCAATCTCACCTCTTCCCATCCTACCATCACAAAAAATAATTTCAGATAAACTTACTAACTGCAAAACTGTGGGAAGATTATGGAAATATTATCGAAATGAGAATGTTTTTTAATGTTAAAACAGACATAATTAAAAATATGAAACGAGAAATACGTTAATTTTCATTTATTTTTTAATTCGAAAATTTAGAAGTATTAGTTACTTGTGTACAGCAATTAGATAAAATATTATGATCAACTTTCAAAATACGCAGATTTAAATTATAACTAATTTACACCAGTTTAGAGTAAAATGCTGGCAAATCCTGAATTCTAGTTTTAAAATGTTAATAAATATATACTCTTCACGCAAAGTATGAATAGTCAAAAAGCATCAATATAAGCCTTCATTATTTCACGGGAGGCGCCCAAGATGATTATGAGGGCAGTCAAGCAGGGAGGAGCGATGGCGATCTGTCAAAATGACAGAGTGAACAAAGTGGATGCCCATCAATTTAGGTGCAAACATCGATTAATAAACCTATTTTGTCTAATACGCCGAGATGGATAAGGGTTTGGAAATGTTTGGGAGAGATGACTCCCATGACGCGACAGTTAATATTCTCCATAAATTCACGGGACATGGGAGAGAGAGAGAGGAAATAATCTATGAGTGTGATATTTTCCAAAGTTATAAGGCTTACAATGCACAGGTCTCGTAAACTACTTTGAATCCAAATTGAAACAACAAGAAAATGTTAAAAAAAGGGAAAAATATTTTTTTTACTCCTTTTCACCCCAAAAATATATACAAGTGGATTTGTTGATCAGCAAAAAAGTAGTTTAAAGAGCACAACCCAAAACTTAAGAAAATAATAAAATATTAAAAGAAATTCATATTTTTTGGGGTTTATTATGATATGTTCTTAATAAGTGATGCATTTAAAATAAAATATCTCTATAAATTAAGGCAAAAATTAGCTACAATTCACGTCGGTTGAACTTGATTACCTAAAAAGTAACGATAAAGATGTAATTTATTTATATATTTAGTTCTTATTAACTTGCATCGAATTACTGGGCATTTACCTTCTTCATTGCATATTTATTTTGGAAAGTTATTATTTAACTGAGAACTTTAATATCTGCGATATGGATAAGAGAGATAAAAAAGCAAAAATAGTTTACGTAATTCGAAATTACAAAAGTCAACTTATTTTTACCCCGTAAAAACTTTATTTTTTTTCAATAAATGAAGACAAGAATGAGTAAAACACTGTCATATTTTCAACCTTTGTCATATCTACTTTCAAAATTCACATCGGGTTGGTGAATATTTGATAAGGTTGCAGGAATTCTCATTACATTTAGATTTTACAGATAACTTAATAAGATCTTTGGGATATGAATTATACACAGCCTTTTGTACGCCCCAAATTAATTCGCCCCAGGGGCATTTGATATAAAAGTATTAGGCTGAATCCAAATAAAGAAACTAATTTGTACTTCAAGCTGCTTGTTAACAGGCAATTTTTTAAACTGTAGTAGAACGATGGCTGCCATGTTGATCTCCAAAATTATTTGTGTTTATTGCATTTATTTTATTTCGTTCGTGCAACCAAAAATTTGTTACGGGAAAGTGTTGCTGTGGACATATAGGTCTAAAGTAATTATTTTGTTCTGATTTGCATCTATGCGTATCTTTGTAATGGAGAAGAAGGTGAGAATAAAAGAAGAGAAGTGAAGCTAGAGAGAAAATGAACCTTTAAGATATTACCATATTTCTTAATATTCGACTTAAAAGAGTTGAAAGTAATACTTTTATTTGATATAAATCTAAATAATATTTAATATTCCACTTACATTTGTTTGGTAAAAAAGAAAGTCCAAATTTTGAACTAAAAATAAATTGCCCATTTTATGAAAATTTTAAAAAGAAAATCTAATAAAATTACGCACGCGTTGAGATCAAATTAACAGACATTTAGGTAAAAGAATGAAAAGTAACAAAATTTAAATATCAATACAGGAAATAAATTTCTTCAAATGTATTTTGAATTAGACTTCGTACGTAATGATATCATATAGGATAAAACAGAGTCGAAGTCGAATGATTCAGCATTAATTACATTTTTCACACATATAAAATAAACACAATTAAATGAAACTACGTGATGTAGTATTATTTCTACTTTCTTTAATTTCTTTACCACGACCTACGTTTCGTTGTATTACAACATCTTCAGGTGGGATATTAGCAAAGAATCTTTGCTAATATCCCACCCGAAGATGTTGTAATACTATGAAACCTAGGTGGTGGTAAAGAAATTAAAGAAAGTAGAAATATTACTACATCACGTAGTTTCATTTAATTGTGAATAATGAATTTCTACAAAATTAACGCCAAATATATTCAATATAAAATAAAATTTAAAAAATTAGCAAAAAACCGCCGAACACTGACACAAATGGTTTGAACGAAAATTATCAAAACAATATCGGAACAAATTGAGTGATTGAATAAACGCTGAATTGCAAAGAAAGCTTTGTTTGCAGTTTGCCATTATACTGTGGCTGTGGGACATTCGCTTCCCACGGCGTGTGTGTTCCTTCAAATAAGCCTTCAATAAAGAGGTAGAACGCAGAAATAACGAATAATTTTATAGGTATTTGTTTAAATAAATTAAAACACATATTATTCATATGCCATAAACAAAATATTTCATGTGGAAATATTGTTTTTATATGGTTGACGAAACTGAATTTTTTTTATATGTTATTTTCAGATTTTCTCATGTTTCTAATTAGTCACTGCAATCATTTAGCGTCTTCAATTGGTTTTTACGACTAACGAAAATGGGTTAGTATTATTAAAAACAAAAAAACTACAGTAACTTTTTGCAACACTTTCAGATTTACATTTCCTGTTGAGTTCAAATGTCATTTTGATTCACTTATTGCAAACACGTTATAAACGAGGACGTTAAAACATAAAAAAATCTGCCTTTTGAATACCTTTCCCTCCAAATATATTTTAATCCCAGTACAAAAGAAGTTACAAGGAAATTTATAGCGATTGTCAATCTGTTCCTTCATATCTCAGTAACGGATTATTAGAATATAATTTTTCCGTAACGAGTAATCTGTCGAAAAGGTTGTTTGTTATTTTTGTATAGTACTACTTTACCATGTGGATTATTAACAAAAATATTTTATTTTCCTAAATAATTCGTAAGTAGTTATTGTAATGCAAAGGTAAAAACCTTAAAATTTAGATCCATAAATTACTGTGTTGGAAATACTTCTTAAACACAATAATGAAAATAAAAATATAAATACAGACATACCATAAACAATTTTTTTTAATCCGGGAGACGGCAGTTCAGCGCCAAGTCGATCAAATACAACTGCAACACTCTTCAATTAAAATCACTCGGTGTACTTTTAAGACCAAAGGCTTTCTCGGCATTGAAGTTGAGTATGAGTCTCCAATTAATGTAGACCTATCTAGAGAGCTTAGCAAACTAAACCAAATCTCCAAATTTCATTTTCCTTTCGCTTGTAGTTCATGATATAATTATTTATTTACATATTACTATGTAACACTCACTCACTCGCTGATCATCGAAAATACTTCCCGAAACAAATGACTATGAGATTACAGATAACATTGCGATAAAACAATGAATTCATTGTTTATCTCAACGGTCTTATAATCTAACTGTTGTGTTTTAACTTTCTAAGATGAGCCAATCCCGCGAAATGAGGCTAAAGGTAATTTTATTTGAGTGTTCTATAATTTATGAGTGTTCAAAATTTGTTTTTTCCTAGTTGTATCTGAGAGTACAGTAGAGGATATCCGGAAAAGAAATGTTTTAATCTTTTTTTTCATTTTCTTAACATACTTGCTTTGTCGTATAATGCAAATTTAATTTGGCACTTTTTTTTCAATAAGGTTTTATTATATATTTTTATATTTTAATGTAAGTCGCCCTCGATTAGGATTCTAGGAAAGAACAGAGGTTCTTTTTTTTAAACTTTGGAATCTATGCTCGACCGTGTCTTAAAAGAGTAAACTATTACCCGTTATTGTATACATTCTGCGTGAAGTTTCACTCATTGTTTATATTCAAATAAATTCATAAAACAAGAGGACTCAAGTAAGCTAACGAGGATCTAGCGTCTGAGAGTTGCACCGATTAGTCATAATGTGATTCTGCATAATTTCAAAAATAGTTTTGTTGACCAGTGCATAAATTTTAACTAAAATGTGCATACATAAATCGCAATAAAGTTTTTTGCAATTTACATTTTACTATGTTTATATATCTGTTTAATTTTCGTAACAATCATCTTTCCAAACTGACATCTTGATATTTAAGATGTGTTTAAATGCATGAAACATGTTACGTGAGTCCAGTTTAAATGTTGATATTTTCGCCATTAAGTCGAGCTTTTTGTCGAAGATTGCTATTATTACGTGAAAAAGAAACCGTCCGGATTGGGTTAGAACTTATAAATAATTTATAATGATAATTTTTTGTCAGAAAGCTTATGGTAGAATTTACAACTAATAAAATTTTGCAATGTTTTTTACATTTTGGCAATTGATGATAAATTGGAAAGTAGTCTTTAACATATAAATCTCAATTTAATGCTCGTGGTTTTCTTGTATATGAGCTTCATGTTAACTATAACTCCCAAGAGAACGAAAAACTGCAACATGAGTTTGTTCTGAGGTTAAATATAATTCGTATTGAGAACTACTCTCCAGAATAGCCTCAGTATATCGATTACAGCCATTTTATGAACATATCTTGCAATCATTATCGGATTTTCAGAATATGGCAAAGATTTATTATCTTCTACGTTCACTTATGTGTTGAAATAAGTTAGTTACGAAAAAAAGGGACTAATTTATATTTGTTTATGTCCAGGTTATTTACAATAATATCTAAAATCCGTCATATTCATAATTTAACTCACCTGATGTCAGAAATGACAAATCATTTAATAGAATAAAATCGCAATGAACCAATCAACTGTTATGTCAAACTAAACTTTGAAAAATATTCCAACAAGAAAAAATGTGTAAGGGTTGCCATATTAAATAATAAATAATACATAAAGAATTTAAACTAAGCAATTAAAATTAATATTATTTTACTAATATTAAGTGAATAATAATTTATCTAAACGACGAATGTAAAAATATCGCATTAATAGTTATTCTCGACAAGTTTATTTTAAAAATCCATAATAACATTTTTTATAACTTTTAATGTTTAAGGGAATAAGAATGGAAGTTAAAGACTTTTAAATGGCAGAAATTTTGATTTACGAAATAAAAACAAAGTTGGCCTTGAAATTGATTTTGATATTCTTTTCTTTTTTTATCCTTTTTATGGTAAAACTACGCAAATGAAAGGGATACTTAGACAAATCAAATGACCTATCGATCGCTAATAAGAGTAATCATGCAATATTGCCACATTTCGTACGTATATCGAAATATAAGATATAGGTTGATACATTTCCATGTTAATGATTTTGTATAATTTTGAAATATAAAAAAAGATTCATGATTTAAAAAAAAAGGTGTATTGCAGTCTGCATATGTTAAAGTCCCAAAGTTTCCTCACTTTACTTGGTGTATATAGTAGTAGTTTAAAATGTGATATATTTTTTTTTTAAATATAAAAAAAAATTAAAAATACATGACCTTAAATGAAGATTTAATGAAAGGACTATAATATTGAAAACCCGATCAATAGATTGCGAAGTTCTGAGAAAAACTAATATTTTTCGAGCAGAAACTTATTTCACCATCATATTATAGATTAAACAGTGAAAAAAAGATAATATCAAATCATAATTTATTTGGATAAATTAGTTCAGTTAAATTTAGTTACGCGTAGAGGGTACATATATAAAAGCAGTAGTGAAATTAGTGGCAAAATTTGAACCAAAGAATCAACGTTTCAATAATTTCTACCTAGAATATTTTCCAAAGCTCTCATCTGGAGTTCAAGACCTCTTTATAGACAACTCAATTAATAACTCGTGGAGAGACGCAACCGAGGACAGCTTAAACAGATTTATGCTTTTAAAAGCTTAAAATACGGAGAGAATAAAAAATATGTATATAGGGCTTAATTTTTTTTCTGCCGTTCTTTTGTAGACCTTTAATACTCTTTGCGGGTTTGTGATATTTATCAACGTCTTTGAAGTTTGCTCTCGGAATATTGTTTGTGTATAAATTTTAGTAACATGATGTAGACGTAATGTTTACCTGCAAATATTTTATATCGATATATTATTTCTCAAAAGCATTTTTTGTAGGTGCGCAATATCTTCCTTAATACTTCGTTATAACCAATTATTAAGTTTACCATCATTTTAAAGTTTACTTTCAGCACTAATGACACAAAAAAAAAAAAAAGTTAAAAATTATTATTTGAATTGAATTGTTCAATTGTATAATTTTATATTATTTCTCCAATGCGTTCATGCTGCAAAACAGCGCTATCTGCAATTTGTTTAACTAAAATACACGACAGTTGTTCAAACATAATTGTTTATATTGTAAACTGCGGCATAACTAACATATATTGTCGTTCGGTAACTATCAAATTATTTGCACGGAACAACTATTTCTGTTTAATTTTATAATTATGTTTATTTTGTCTAAGACGATGACAGTCTTATGCCAATATTTTACGTTCGTTATTTTAAATATTTCTAGAAGACAATTAGTCTCAAGGTTAAAGTCTCTATTCTGAATGTATTTTGCGTATGTCCAAAATGAGATTTACTTCTTTAAGAGTAAATACAATACCTTATATATACTGAAGATATGTTCTTTCTATATTTCCGGCACTTTTATTTTCTTTATTAAGTAAAAATATCAGAACTCGTAATTAAAATACCAACAAAACACTAAAACTTCTGGAATCAATAAATATTTTCTTGGTTACCAACAATGTAACATACACGTTACCAGCGGTTTCTTTACAGAAAATTTTAGTGATGTCATTGGTAACCAATTCAACAACCTAAACCGTATTATAAAAAGGTAAAATCATGTTTGGAAGAAATATTTGATAATTTCAGAATCGAAAAGTGTGCAAGTTAATATCACAAAAATATCACGTGATGAAGTACAATTTTGAAGTGCTTCTTAATAGTTAATTAATTGCAAACTTTACATTAGTAAACATTTAATGTGCACATTTAGATAACTTTAGCATTTAAGAAATATTAACCAAAAACTCTTAACCAAGTGAGAATACTTTTGAACAACTGACTTAATTAATTCTTATCGTGGAAAGAATATATCGCAGTTTCAAACTTAAGTTTGGGTACTGTTAAGCTGAATATAAAATATAGAATATTCACAGCAGAATAAAAATTGGAAAGGTGATTTTCTTAAAGCTGTTGCCTTTTTTAATACCCTTTTGAATCTTTTTTTTGTTTTAATTTTCAACTTATGTCAAGGAAACCAACATAGTTTCCCGTGGACACTCAGTATGAGACAATTAAATATATATATATATATATATATATACATATATAGATAATTATGGTGACATGGTGATATTACATCATATGTAATATCCGCATACACATTCACAATTAAATGAAACTACGTGATGTAGTATTATTTCTACTTTCTTTAAGTTCTTTACCACGACTTAGGTTTCGTTGTATTACAACATCTTCTGCTAATCTTAAGGTAATCTTTGCTAGTGGGCTATTAGCAGTAACAATGTTTTCCAGAAATTCGAGATTTGAATAGACCCATTCCACAAAAAGTTGCGAAGCCTCAATACGTTGCTATTTTTATTTAGGCGTTAGAAAATGCAGAACAAACTTAACACACATTTTTTTCTTTCCTAACATATCATGTATAATATTGAGGACGCTACCGAAACTAATGTTAAGTTCTTCCGCTAGCAATTTGAAACTTAAAGATGAGTAATGAGCGCACACGTTCAAAGTTTTTCTCCGAATTGCTAGTCAATGGTCGACCTTCTTACGAATCATCTTCAAGCAACTCACGCCCTTTTTAAATCACGAATGTCACTCAAATACCTTCTAATGACTCAAATATACTTTACCTTAAGCAGTTTGCGTCATTTAAAAAGTTTTTGATGCAGTTTTCCCACATGCAAAACAACATTTAATTGCTGTTCTTTGTTCTATTTCCAAAATCGTGATGA
This sequence comes from Druceiella hillmani, assembly GCA_039881145.1. Taxonomy (NCBI): domain Eukaryota; kingdom Metazoa; phylum Arthropoda; class Insecta; order Lepidoptera; family Hepialidae; genus Druceiella; species Druceiella hillmani. The sequence goes on along the minus strand of JAYKKI010000010.1, from coordinate 7,541,573 downwards.
CAGGTCTCAACAGGAAAACTTCCGTCATTTATTTGATCACCTTGTATTCACGGACACGCAACAAAAAAATTACAGTAGGTCAAGAAAGCAATAGTTCGACAATATCAATAAAGATTAAGCCACTTTTACGTTTCTACAAAACTCAGTCTGGGAACTTTTGAATACATTTTGTATGAAAGTATTATAAAACAATTATTATTCCACTCAGTAGAAAAAAATAAATTACCCACCTTCTAAACATAAATAAATAAATAACCAAAGACGTAAAGAAATAAAAACTAATAAATTATTTTCATTCGATAACTTCGTGCCACCTTTACAAAAATAAATACACGGGAGTGTCTCGCACCATCTGTTTGAATCTGCATCGCACATCGGGGTGGGGAGGTGGTGGGGGAGGGGAGCGTAGTGGGTGGGAAGGGGAAGAGTAAAGTGATAGAGTTATATATATATATATATATATATATATACATACATGTATATAAATATATATATATATATATATATATATACATACATGTATATAAATATATATATATATATATATATATATATATATATATATATATATATATATAAATATCGCGGACGACTCGAATAGACAGAAATTTATGAAATAGGCAGTGACGAACACATTTTATATCCTCGTCCATATTTTCTCAATGTTGACTTGTTAATAATAAACCTAGAAATTATGTTGACGAACACGGCACATTTTTTGCACTTTTTCCGTTTGTATATACTCTCAAATTTTTAAGAGCGTGTGAGAAAAATACTTATAAATAGAAATCAGTTCTTTATATCCGTATAATACGTACAATTGGTAATCGTCTTTCGCAGCTCCACGCAATACGTTTGTTGGCAGTGGGTATAGTTTGTACCAGCATCAGTTCACCATACCACAAGCGGCGTAAGCTACCTGGGTTTCAAAGCACCAAGCTCTCGTCTTTGATTATTCGTTTGAATTAAAGTCAAATATCAACACAGCCGACCTCCAGAATCATCACAAATCATATTAAATGTTCGTCGTGAAAGAAATATCAAGGAACCACGCTTCTTCTGTCCCTCTTACTTATCTGTGAAGTAATAATTTCAATAGAAAGACAACATAAACTCGGAAGTGAAAGAATTGATTGGACCGAATTCAGTAAATCTCTGAAACAATTAATCAACCTGGAACTCTCAATAGAAACAAAAGAAGAGATAGAGAAAAACGTTAGTCAATTGGTAACAAATGTGAAATGAACAGCAAATATTAGCACAGCTCCTGTTTTAAGCGACATTCGTTCCATCTTTAAAAATCCCAGCTGAAATAAAAATGTTCTTTTTGATAAAAATTATGGCTTCCAAAAAACACCAGGGCAAAAATAATATTCAACGGGTCGAGCAGTAGACAAAAAAAGAAGCAGAATAAATAAAAATGAAGAAATGATTAGGAATTTAACGGCAAAAAAAATCAATTCGTGAGCTTAAAGAACCTCATGTACAGAATCCTCCTGTGTAATCTTAAAAAAAGCTAGTGGATACCTGACCCTCAAATTTCTTCGTAGAGTACTTGGCTGAGAGGGGCAAATCTTCCCAAAAATATATAGTTAAAAAAAATGTCAGCATTGTTAAAAAGAACAATAGAACAATGAAGCATTTTTCACCATATAAGTAGTCAAAATATTGTTAGAGTACAAAATTACCCATAAAAAGAAATTTATAGATTATGATTATATTAATGGATAAACGATAAAATAACCCTTAAATCTAGCTAAGCAAAAGGTAAATTGTGATATGTAAGCCATGTCCATCATTTTAGTATCTTATATATCTTTGGGATTTGATATCTAGGAATGAGTTCATGATATCTCCGTTGGACTCATTTTATTCGCTTTAATCAGCACTTTCCACATATATTGTGGTTATGGTTTGATGCTGAATTAAGTAGCCGGAAATGTAACCAAGATATATCTACACAAGAGACCTGGAAGTTAGAATGACTTATAAAACAACATAAAGAACATGGATTTGGAAATTCGCTTTAAGTGTAGAGAAAAGAGGAGTAGAGTTTTTAAAATGAAAAAAGTGTACAGAAAACGTCGTTAAGTTTTCATTAAGGAGTTTCAGATGGGAGGTATATATCTATATTTTTTATTTCAGTCCTTTCAAATTTATTCCCTGTAATAACTAAAGAAAAAGTGAGTTCCATATGCATGTTTGTTCCTTTTTGGCAGTATTACTATTTAGCTTATTTTCATGAAAGTTGGCCCATATTTGACACATATTATAAAAATAAATATGTAATAAAATATTTACAAAACTGCAAGTTTATGTTTTGATATAATTATTTTTCTTTGACATCATGAAACATACTCAATAGAAAATACTCATTGAATAAAACCTAATTTTTCTTTCCTCGGCTCTTAAGTCATTAATAAATAGTCCAGTTCTAAATATTTTTGTCGATGTATTTTTTTTTATTATTGATATCTGATATTATTGATACCCTAAATCAGAGGAAATATAAAACTATTCCTTAGGGAATGCTATCGTTCATTTCCAAACCTCATCATCGAATCATCACCATTTACAATGTACTCAATTTTGACCTTCCAGAAATTAAATATTCAACATAAATCCCATTTAAAATGTTGGTGACTCGTTGGTTCCTAGACAAATACAGATTGGATACGGAAGGTCTTGTATCATTACCGTTCGTAGTATAGAATATTGTCCGGTATATGATGTGATAGTTTGGTTTAGAGCTAGATTTTGGATAGATGAGTTTATGGGTATGTGATTAAATGTATATATATATATATATATATATATATATATATACATGTATACATATATACATATATACATATATATATATATATATATATATATATATAAAATTAAATATGTATAAAATTTAAATCGAATCGACTTTTAATGAAGAAATACACTAAGTATAAGGCAAAACTTTAAACACTTTTCACACTTTCATTTTGATATATATTCTGTCACTGTATCACTTTGATTACTTACTTTACTGTTTGTTTTTATTCACTCGCTGCATTTCACTGATAAGAAACTGACATTAATACTGATATTCAAACCTAGGACCGATCTTGCTTAATATACCTATTGGAAGCCCCACCTATACAAAAAAGGCTTCGAATGGTCCACAATATTCCAAAACATTTCACAATATTCGAGAGTATTCTCAAATGTTTCAAAATTACCTGGGTTATTTTGGGATATTACCGAACCTAGAAGAGAGTTTACGAATATATACATATATATATATATATATATATATATATATATATATATATATATATATATATATATATATATATATACATATATATATATATATATATATATATATATATATATATATATATATATATATATATCTACGTCTAGTTGGATGGCAATACAATATCCAGATAAATCGCTGTTGACCTTTTACCAACCTTATATATTCATAATATATTCGCGAAATGTTCATGGTGACATTCCTGTAAAACGTATGTATTAAGAGACAATTATATAAAATATTTGAAAAATCTATTTTAATTTTTGATTTTAGCATTATATTCACTCAATTTGTAGATTTTGCACAGCTTTTGTCACAGAGCAGGTTATTAGTATATTTTCACGAGCACAATTTCTATAGAAATAATTATTTTATTATTTAGTTCACATTTTAATAAAAACCAGCCATACACAACCATACACAGCCATAAATATAATAGCTTTATCATAAATATAAATTGATTTAAGTTTGAGGTTCCTAACACTCATCGCAAACTAAAAGAAAATGTAATACCTTACAATTCTGCAATAAAATATAGAGAGAGACATTTTTAATAACAGTAAGTACAATATTTTAATATTAATAAGAAGTAATAAAGCAACAGATATTTTTTTTTTAAATACTAAGCTATTTTTTTTAAATTCGGTCATTAGATACAAGTGTATGAAAAAATCGTTCCTCAGTAAAATATTCCAATTAAGAAGGATATTAAAAATTTTAAATAAACCGAATCCATCAAGTTTCATTCTCATTAAAATACCAAATCTAATGAGAATATCACCTTTGAGTACTATGCAAAAATAAAAATATATCAGGTTTAATAAATATTTGGAAGCTAAATAATACATATTTCAAATTAATGGTCAAATTAATGTTACTTGCGGCGAAAATGTTTGTTGTTAGTTTATTAACTTAAAATCTCATTATGGGCTTAAGCGGTAAGCTTAAAAGCATCTAAAATGTTCTCAAAGTACACAACAATTTAACTTTTTAATACAAAGAGCTATTATCATAAATTGCACAGGTATTCAAATATATAGTTGAGACCACTTTATACTTTAATGTATTCTGCTGCGAAATCCTTCATAATGTGTAGATGTTAGTAACATTTACGCTGAATATTTTATGTGCGGACATTATAATGACCGTAACACCCTTAAATTATTATGTATTTAATTTATGTGTAGTTTAACCAAAATTACAAGGACGTTTTATTATGAACTGTGCAAAATATTTACCTTATCTTATTTGAATTAAATTTAATATTTTTATATAATAATAAAACTCAATTGAAATTTACAAGACAAAATAATTTGAAATAATTATCAATTTTGTCAAGTAATGACTACACTTAGTTTCAATTATAAAACTGTATACCGAATTAACTCAAAAATATGCACAGTTTTTTTCTCTCTAGTTATGTTAATGAAATTTTTTTTTCATTAACAAACGAAAATATGAACTTGAGAATATTACTCTCCATTTTATCAAATATTTTCATCGTAAAATTTTTTAAGGTTAATAAATATGTATTTAAAATAAAATGAATCATAAATAATTTTATATTATTGGTTTCAGGAAAGAAGTTTAAAATCTTTTGCCACATTAAATATTCCTGATATTCGTATACTCAGCCATATTTCATATATACGCTAATGATAAAGTGTATTTTATATACAGAAAATAAAAAAAAATCCCTAAACTTGTTTCTAAACTAATGATTTAAAATAATATTATAAATAGGAGTTTTCGATGATTTCATTGTTGTTAAAAAAATTACCTCACTTTTCGCTTTTTAAAATAATTACCGCTACCGCGTAATTTTTGAAATAACCTTTTAAAACCGGCCAAGTGCGAGTAAGACTCGTGCATGAAAAGTTCGTAGCACTAAAAATATTAAACTTTGTATTTCTGAAAGACGCTGAAAAACAAAGTTGTTGCTGCGGTTGGTACAGAAAATAATAACATATAGAAACTACGCAACATATCTCATTTAAACCAATTTTCGTTGAAAGTTTATTTTAAGTTCTACTAACCGAATTGTTTCAGAATTATACACACATCCGTTTAAAAATTAGAAGATGACCTGCTTTTTTAAGACTTCAGAAGTACATATCTCACCAACTATTGACTTATATAAAAACTTCTATATCATTTTTCAAACATATACGTAATGATTCCTCACACGCCTATGTGAACCGAATTTTTTTTCATCCCTAAGTTACATGCATGAGGGGATATTCCTAATTTTCCGATAATTCATTATATAGCGGTTTATAAAAGATACCTACCATCCAAATTTCATCTATATAATGCTAATAGTCTCCAAGTAAAATGTCTGTGACATATGGATAGAGAGACAGACGGACAGAAGGACAGGACGAAACCATAAGGCTCCCGTTTTTTTCCATTTGGCTACGAAACCCTAAAAAAATACTTTTTTTTCCGTTTTTATTTGTTTATTTTTTTGATAATATAATATTCAAACATCTTAAATTAATAAAAAAAAATAAATGTAAAAAAACGAATAACATTTTTTAATTATTCCTGAAGGAACTTCGGCTACGAATATTAGTCAGAAATTTGGTCCAAGCACAGAAATATTAGTAATATTTTCCTGTTTGTGTATTTGCTTGTTTTTTTAACCAATAAGGTAACAAACAGGCAAACATACACTTTTGAATTTCGAACATTACTTAGATTGATTTGCAGTTGTTTTGGGTTATTATTTACAAGCAAAGTAAGATAGAAGAAGAAGAAATAATGTAAGAACATTTATAAACAGCCAATTCAGGAATTTTGAATACAATCAGACGTCAGATTTTAAATAATTTTTGTTATATATTTTTAACTATATATCTGTAAATAAAGGAATACACTGACTGATTGATTCATTTATCAATGCATCACTGGAACTAGAAAATTAAAATTTTCCCCAAAGTTTTCGCAAATGACGCAGAAATCTAAATTTGTAAAATTGTATTGGGGTTAACTTTTGCTACTATTTAAATTTTGGTATTCAAAATTTGTATTGAGATAACAAATTAGTTAAACTTATTACCTCAAAACTTCGAGGAAGTACTTTAAAAAAGAATTGAATAAACGCAGATGTTACAGTTTCCTTTCTTTTGCAAGGAAACCATTGAAGGGATAAGGTGGAAGGTTCAATTTTTAAAAATAAAGTAAAATTATCAAAAGGCCCTGTTGACTTAGAGACAATATTTCTTAAATAATGTTTAAATCCACTGAAGGGGTGTTTTTCGAAATTCAACCTATAAAATGGAAGAACGACGATTTAAAGTTAAGTAGGGTCAAAATAATGAAATCCAATATGGTTTAAGATCCCTGTGAAAACTTCAATTATAAATGGCCATACATGGAAAATAACACTTAATGTACAAGGCGGCCTCGCTGACTGAAACAAAACCGGAAGATAGCTGCCCGTAGTATGAGTAACCTTCTCTTCACAATGGCCGTATATATTAAACTAGCGACCTGCCCCGGTTTCGCACGAGTACAATGTAGGTATTAATATAGTGTAATTGTGGAGCGATTAATAATATTACTATCATTATCAGAATATACTACTGGATGTCTTTAGATACAATGTTTACGGCTGTTTTTGGGGTTTATAGTGTCACGCGGAAAAGCGTGTTTTTATTTTTTTAAATTTTAATTGCTTGAGAGCTACTAGAGAGGATATAGATATAAACGCATTTAATCGCTGCAAATTATGTAATGTCATAGGGTGACGTGCAACCTGCCGCGCGCTATTTATAGGCACGCGCCGCCGCCATCCACCGTCGCCGCCGTCAGTGCACGGCATTATTTATATTAATTTTACATATGTGATATCTCCTAAAATATTAATGATAATGATAATAATTTGCTGTAAAGATCAAATTTCATCTACATTAAATGCCCAACGTAAACAAATTATTTAATTCGAAAATATAACCCACAAAAAGTAAATAAATATCAATTGCATAAAAATGGTCACTGTGGCTTATCCGTAGGATATAGATATATGCCATCGCCGACTTTTTTTAGATATTTTTAAAATACACAATTCCATAGCATAACATTTTTATATATCTCATAAAGTTTAGTCAGCGTTAGCAATAAAAGAGCCCAAAATTGCATTCTTTTATGAAACATTGATATTTTTTTAAATTTTCTTTAAATATAACATGCGTGTATTATAACTATCAACCATCCGGAAGAAATTATCTGAATGATAGGGAAAACTGCATCAAAATAAGTTGCGTAGTTTAAAAGATCTAAGCGTACAGAGGGACAGACAGATGCGGGAAGTGACTTTGTTTTATACTATGTAAGGATGTAAATGGAGTAAATTTTGAGAACCGTTTAGTGGTTCTTTGCAGTCTTGTCCTTTAAAGAAAGTTTAAGGCTGAGTTTAATTTCAATACAATAATTAGTAAAATCGAGAAAAATTGGTTGTAAATATATAAATAAAGGACCTAATTACCCTATTTTAATAAATAGAAGGAAAAAGATAAATATATTGGATGGTAAAAATTTAAATAATTGGACGATAAAGAAATAGTTCAAAAGCGGTATGGCAAATTATCGCTTTTCTGATCCATGAATTTTCCACACTGTGTTTTCCATCACGGTATATCTAGAAAAATGAAGAATGAATTTTTGTTTGAAAAAAATTCATTAATAAAATAATCAGTCTATTGAAAATTAGGCTTCGGTTCTTTATCAACGTATATCACGTAGACAAACCCACAAATCCTGCTATGATAGATACCGGCACACTTGTTTTAAGCAACTGTGTATTCGAAAGAAAAAATAGTTAACCAATGAATGTCGATGGATAGTCTGGTAATAAGAAAGAACGTAGTCTGTGCGGCGTATACACTGAAAATATATATATTATGGTGTGTTACCCTCTTCATGTGCTACTAGAATATATAGTATGTTTCATGGAAATAACAATAGGAGGACGCGGAAATTGCCAATCAGTTGTATTACTTTTTCTTTTTAAATATCATACACTGGCCAATCAGTGGGTACTTACAAGTTATTTAAAGCGAATATTTTATTTACAATTAATGTACATCATATATAAGTTCTATCCTTCGTTAAATAAAAGTAATATAATCAGTTACCAAGAGCTTAATTTAATTTTTGTTTCTTATGTCACCAATATAGTTTGTTCGAAATCAGTGTTTTACTAGGTCATTTTAAAAATCGTATTTGCTAGTTTGACTTTGAAAAATACAGTAAACACTAAAAGAAAATAGGATTATAAGTTATAATTTGGTGCTAAGTAGATTTAAATTTGTTCTGACTGAGATACGAACTGGTTGGTTGATTATGATTATATTACGGTATAATAAAACATGAAGTTATAATATAAGTTACGTATTTTTAATTGATTTTGAATCGTTATAATCATTCTATTCCTTTTAAAGAGAAAATTATTATTCATTTGTTTTTTCATGGGTTTAGCACAAAGGTTTGCAAAAATTGAGCTGTTATTCATGTGTAAGTTATTGTAAATTCATTTGTTGGAGTCGGATAGATCCACTAGAGACTTTTTAGAAAGTAAATATAAAAGGAATGAGCAACAACGATTGAAACGAAGAAAGTTGAAGAGGGGTAGCCATATTTCTGAGTTGCACCCTTCGAGTTATATTACAGTAACGTATGAATATATTGTGTATATATACATATATATATATATATATATATATATACATATATATATATATATATATATATATATATATACATATATATATCTATATATATATATATATATATATATATATATATATATATATATATATATATAGGTGAAAGAATTTAGTTACTACATTACCTTTTTCTATGATAAAAATTACCTTCTTTGAAATCACTAATGATGTATATTTTTCGTACGGAACAAAATATATTTTATGCTTATTTCTCTTGCTGAAGATAAGTTGAGTGCAAAACATTTTTACTTCAATAATGTGTACTCAATTTTTAATGCCAATTTTTAATATCAAGAAAATAAAAACCGTGATTGAATTTTAAACTAAAATATCCCGTATCACCGAAACCTTAAACAATAGGTACTTCAATATTAGCAGTTATTTTAATCAAATAAATTAATCTTTGCTAATAGCCCACCTAAAGACGTTGTAATACAACGAAACCTAGATCATGGTAAAGAACATAAAGAAAGTAGAAATAATACTACATCACGTAGTTTTATTTAATCGTAAATAATAAATTTCTAAAAAATTAACGCCAAATATATTTAATACAAGAAATGAATCAGTTTTTAATTCTTCATTTAAATTTTCGTGACAAAAAATGGATACGTAAATACATAACCAAATCGTGAGTTATATGATGTGATATAGTTTACACCTTTTATCTTATTTCTGTGACTTAAAAAAATATTAGTTTCTCTCATATTATAATATAATATAAACATCAAAAGAAAAATAAAAAAATTGTGTTAAAAAAAACATCCCTGAGGGGAATTCAATAAATTTTCAAAACATTATTGCGTATCACAAAAATTGTAGAGAGTGGATTCAACCACAGTAAATAAAATATATGTAGCACGCTTTTATTCATTTTTTTCCTAATAGTAGTATAACCCTATTGTCCGTCCATTATTTTGCTTCTAAATTCTGAACGGTTCTGAAGAAAAAGATAACACAAACAAGCATTAATTAGAAGTTCTAACGCCAGCACTTTTTAATTAATTAAAAAAAAATTGTGTTCTATTTTTTACCCAATTTAAAACAAAATTGTCGGTGATTTCGGTAGCAAATATATTACCAGTATTTGATTCGAATATTGAGAGTATCGAAACTGTTAGAAATGGCGCAATTTAATGTTTTTAAGAATTAATCCTGTTTACATTTATGTTTAGCTCTATGGTTTAAGAGGAATAGGTGTGTAGATAATATATACATATTTGAAACAACGACCATATAAAAGACATATGTAGGTATACATATTCGCATTTATAACATATTTGATTTCTTTTATCAAAGTGAAATTTAAATAAAATTCCTCTATTCAATATTGAAATATTTTTGAATCCGTTCAATTTAACACTATAAAAGAGCAATGCAAGTTATTTATTTTAAAAAGTCGATAAAAGTATTCTACTAGCAAGTTACATCATTAATTGAAGTGGAACATATTCAGCTGTAAAGAATTAAGTTTTTAGATACAATTTTTGAGGTGTTTTTTACAGAACAAAATGTAATTATTTATGAAAAAGTCGTGTTAAATATAGCAAATCGCACAAAATCTTGTCATGTTACTCCTATATAAGCATTTCGAATTCGAAACGAGCAAGACTGCTTTCATTCAGGAGATTATATACATGTATATATGTGCATATATATATATATATATATATATATATATATATATATATATATATATATATATATATACCAATGTATACATACGTATTTTGTTCCGTACGAAAAATATAAATCATTAGTAATTTCAAAGAAGGTAATTTTTGACTTTTATTCTTGTTTATTTAACCCGAAAGCTTTATGGCATAATAGTTATTAAATACAATAAAGTAAATTGTCTCCTCATTTTAAATTATAAAAGATAAAAAGTGAAATCGTGCATCATCATCATATCATCAAAGATGAAAATTGTGAAACAAGCCATGAAAATTTTTGAAACATAAAAATTATTAATTGATTTAATGACAAAATTTCAATGAAAGCACCATATCGAATCTTTCTAAAAATGATAAAGAAACATAAAATATATTATATTCTCTACGAAAAATGTACACCGTTAATAATTGCAAAGGTCATTTTAATTTTTTATGCTTGGTTATTTCACCTGCATGCTTTATAGCCTAATAGTTATGAAGTACAATAAAATGAATGTCTCTTTGTTTTAAGATATAAGAGATAAAAAGTGAATTCATGCATCATCACATGGGAAAAACTGTGAAAAAAGGTGTGAAAATTATTTGAAATTTAAAAATCTTAATTTATTTAAAGATACAATTTCAACAATAACACCATATCGAATCTTTCTCAAAAGGTTAAAGAAATAAATAAAATATATTTTATGCCGTGCCAAAAACATACGCCATTAATAATTTCAATGAATATAATTTTGTCTTTTATTCTTGTTCATTTTATTTGAAAGCTTTTCGACTTAATGGTTATTAAATACATTAAAATAGAGTGTCTCTTGGTTTTAAAGTCATCACAATGAAAAAAATCATTAAAAAAGCGTAAAAATTATTTGAAACGTGAAAAATTTCAACAAAAGCACCATATCCAATCTTCCTTAAAAGGGTAAAGAAATGTATAAAATATATTTTGTATCGTACGTAAAATATACACCATTAATAATTTCAAAGAATGTCATTTATATCTTTTATTCTTGTTTATTTTATCTGAAAGCTTTATGGCCTATAGTCATTAAATACATCAAAATAAATTATCCACTTGTTTTAATATATATTAAATAAGAACTAAAATCATGCATCATCACAGCGAACAAAATTATAAACGAAAGCGCGACAATTATTTGAAACGTGAAAATGCTAAATTGATTTAAAGACACAATTTCAACAAAAGCACAATATCGAATCTTTCTCAAAAGCTGCCGTCTGGAGTTCAAGCTCCGCTGTCAGCCAACTCAATTAACAACTCGTAGAGGGGCGGTCGAGGACAGCCTATCGCAGTGACAGATCTGTGCTTTCATAAGCTTTCCGCGAAAAGGACGCGTAACACGTTGGGGGAACATCTTGAAGGAACATGTCGAGTCACTCGCTGCGAAAGAAGGGAAGAAAAATTAAACTTTCAACTTATGAGATATCACTTGTGTGAATCGCGTTAAAATTTGTTTCTTAACTGGTGTATTCTACAAATACTTATTATTTGGCTTAAATATCTATATCAAAGTACCATTGCTTTGAAAATTTATACAATTAAATGCTTAAGGTAAATAATGTATTGATGAGCTAATTAGTATGCAAATCTACCGAGTATGAAATTTAAAAATTATTTCCTTATCGTTGGGTGTTAACTTTTCACAATCATTACGTTATATTAACGCCGGCATTTAAGATATATATTATCCATTACATTTAATTTGGGTATTAATTTTATTGTCGTCATGGTGTGAGGGTTGATCATAAGGCATACGGCCTTTGACGACGTGGCGCATCGGGGGGGGGGGGGGGGGGGCCGGGTTCGATAACAGGCCGTTTGTTGAGTGAGGTTGGACGGTTATTATGGTTGGCTATAAGAGATTGATCTCGTAGCAATAAATCAAGTCATATGTATCAATTATGCATATCGAAGTAGGTAAATAAATAAATAAATAGAATAAATATTTGTCTGAAGGGTAGGCTTTATCTGTTCATTAATATTGTTTTTTTTTAGTATTATACGTTATGTCTAACATATCAGTAATATATTTCTGGAATTTAATAAGTGTTAATTATTAATTATAACTTGTATAACTAGAATACCGAGGATTTTATAACTATAAAAATTACTAATAAAAATCACAGTTTTTTATATACATATGTCTGTAAAATAGTGATCTAGAAATTAAGGATTGAGAGAGGGAAGAAAATTAAAATCTGGAAATTTCTTTTATTGTCGTGATATGTATTAAATCTTCTTTCACTCGTTTTATCAGTTAATTCAGATTTTTCGAGTCACAAGCTTCAGAAGTAATACGAGATGCATGGTCTTGTTTTGCATATTTTTGATCGCATATCAAAAACTGAGTAGCCAAAAATTAGAAGAAAATATAATAAATAATTTTGAAACATGTAAATAAGTAGCTCTTATCTTATTCTTGCTTGACTTATCGCTCCACTTTTAAATTTCAATTCCCATTTCCGACTTCCTTTTTGCTTTGAATACTTCCCCATGAGAAACTGGCTATCATATTCTACTACTACGCAATTTAAGATCGTTTGCAATGGTAGTTGTTGAGAAAAATCACTGTGACGTAAAGATAGGGAGGTACAGACATCTCACCATGAGCTATATATGTACGGAATTTAAAAAGAAAAAAGAAAATATTGCGTCTCAGTAAACGTAAAATCAAACGGTATTTTTACTCCCTTGTCTTCTTGTACACGTTAATGTTCTACGGAAAATATTACGAAAGAGATACTTCATTCAACCAAGTATGAAACAATAAAAAAGATTTATGTCCACGTCGAGCTTAATAATCGTAAATGGACAATAACAATTCACAATTTTTATAGCATGAGTATCCTGATCTAATAGATGTACTATAAAAATTGATCAAATTCTGGTGACACTGTACTGAACTATCATATTTGGAATCAATAACTTTGAACGCAGATCAACAAAATCTTTCCTTTAGTTTTCATTTTTGTGAAAATTATTTAATGGAATATGTAATATTTTGTGCAAATAAATAATGTTAAAACATTCATATTTATCAAATAGTTTTATTGGGTCATATATTTTATAAACAAAATTATAAAATCGCTAATTACATTTATAATTAATAAGTTAGAAAGAATTCTATTTACTATTTAGTGAAAGAGCTGCTCATAATTTTTACACCTACTATGTATAGTAGTTAAATAATGAAATTGACAGAGAAAGAGATGATATCTTACTCTACCATCCCATTGATACTGATTCCCTTTAAATATCTTGAATCATGTTGTTACTTACTTGTTGTGTTGTGCTTCTTTATCAGTTATCGTTGCTATTTTAATTTATTTCCTTAAATATATTAGGTTAATTTTGCTGTTAACCATACTACTGTGTGTTGAAAATATTATTCAAATTAATTTAAAAAGTTTCGTCCAATTGCGATTTCCACACTTCTGGTAGGATTAATTCATTATAAATGAAACAGTATAAAAATTATTAGAAAACCCCATTTAGAATCATTTCCGTTGAATAATTTAATTACATATTTATACATCACAAGATATAGGGATTTTGATGATTATTTTTTAGATGAAAAATATTTAATTCATTCGATCTTCAAGCTGAGGCCATGCAACTAAAATGAAGGATGTATTTAAAAATTATAAAAAATAAACCTCGTCATCTTTTTTCAGTAGTAAAAATTTCAAGAATTAAAATAATTTGAAATTAGTATTACAAAAATATAATAGAATAATTAATTTATGGTGTTGTCTTAGCGTCATATATCGATCAAATGTTATGGGTTGTTTCAAAAAACCATATGTATGAAACAATGCTAAAATATTGTTTGTATATTCATGCATTTTAAATTTATGAAAATATTTTAACTTAATAATTACTATATCAACATAACCATTTAATCTGGTTTGTAATTTAATTAAACCATTTATTTAAAATCAAAACTGTCTCGGCGTCTCGTAGCCGCTACCATAAAATACGTCCAGTAACAAAATATTCACCAAATAATTATTTCCATCATTTCAATTTATAATGAATTAATGTCAAACTTTCCTCTTAGTTACCTCAGAAATATATAAAGGCAAGCGACTCGAGCCGTGCACAACCTAAAAGCATTAATATTATAACGAAAGCCCTCAAAACCGAAATAAATTAATAATTAACTTATCTATAAAATTTTCCTTTTAAACGCTACAAAATGACACTTATATTCGCAATCGTGGTAAAGGGCAACCGAGCTTTTCGCATCTTTTCCAGGCGAGGGTGGGGAGAGTTTTCCAGTTTCCCACTCCGTAGAGGAAGGCTTAGTATCGCGGTGGGCTTCCTAAGCTCCGGTCGCGTGTGAGCTTACATGCGGCCTCTGACGAAATAAAGCTACGCGAACTTAAAACATTTCTTTACGTTTTGGTAAAGCGAATTAAGATAACAATTATGTAGAGCTTATCGGCTGTGCTTGCTACGTGATTCGACGTTTAAAGTGTTACTTTGTTTAGATAATGTGTTTGAATTTCTGGTTTAAATTGCTCAAGTTACGTTGACTTAAGTTTAGATATTACGAATTGAACTCTATTTGTGGCTGGTATTGCATTTAAATGCAGTTTTGTTTGAATATACATTTATTTGTTTACTTGTGTGACTTTAGGAAAGTTTTTGTGAGATATTGAAAAAAGAGTTTTGAAAGGTAATAAGCTTTGCGAGGTGAGTTACGTATGTAACATATATTATTTGTAAATGGGTAACATATTTGTAAATGGATTACATAAGTTTTCTTAAGTTAATATTTTTTACTTCTTTACGTTATGCTTAAAAGCGTAGTTATTATTTTGATGGTAGTGTGTTTATGCACTTTATTGAATTTCGACGAATGATTTATTTTATCATATCTGTAAGGTGATGAGTTTCGTAATTGAATAATCTGAATAGAATAACATTAAATATACTGCTTCCTATCTATATTGATATAAAATAATCTGGGTGTAATATATAATGTATCAGAGGGAAAAAATGTTTTAATTCAGAAATCAGTTCTATACAAAAATACACTTATTGTCTCGAGATATTTTCTTTTATCATACTACTAATCTGTAACAAACAGAATACCTAATTATAAGTATGTACAACTGTTACAACAGGCCTGAAAGCATATGGTTAGGATTTTTTTTTATTGTTATAATATTTCACACAAAGTATTTTTATGCCATTGATTCTTTAAATTTTTCTCTAAAAATTTTGCACTCTCGTACGACTCCCTATGTGATATTTTAGGTTTCCTATATAAATTTTAACAGACTGATTCGAGTGGTAAAATGAAGTCTAATAGGTTACTGCAGTATCCTTAGGTTCACATATCATACGTAGTTACGTATTTTGGAATGTACCGGACGTATTTCGATAACATTATTACTTAAAAAAAATTGTATGAAAATTCATCACATTTTATGCAGAGAAAATTTTTTATATATGTTTTAAGGATTTGTGAAAAGTATCTCGGAAGTTAAAAATTATTATTGAATATATTTTTGATATAAATCTCGCTAATAAAAAATCCTTTATTGTTTTAAAAAATAGTGTAAAAGAAATAAAACATTTCAAATTATTTATATTTAGTCCTCAATATTTACAGTTAGAATGTGACTTTCAATATACGAGTTTACATCAAATATAATTCATATTTGAAGGTTTAATTTTTTTTAAATTCTTTTACTTACAAATTTATTTAAATAAAACTCAAAACCTTTATTTTTATTAATTAACTCAAGAAAAAATCATTGAGGTGTAAGCAGGTGATTTAATTTTCGAATAAAAATTATTCAAATATAACAAAATTACTTTTTAAAAACGTATAATACAAAATATGTATAACCAAACAAACTGGTACTGTGACAGATTTAGGTATAAGATTATGGATAAAGAAAAGGTTTTTTTAAAAAAGTAGTTGATGAGGAATTCTTCTTCATTTATTTGCGTTATTTTTCCAGTTTCAGACAAATTTTTCCTCGTTCATTTTTAATATTTATTATGGAAGATAATTTATTGTAGTCAAGCACTCTGGTTGCGTAAGTGTTCCATGAAACGTGGCGAGAAATGATAATAAATTTTCTTTTAAAGAGCTTTGTCATTCAGAGGTTATTAATGCTTTTCATTTATATTTTCAACAACAACCTCGTTTTAGCTCTATATTTTTTTATAAAAATTTAGCGCATATTTTTGCGGCCAGAAGAAACAAAGAATACGAAGTCTCACGTGATTATTTTGTTCCATATGAAATTTAAATTAAACAAAATGAATTGGGACGCATTCGGTATTACAAAACTTGGTAGTTCGTACAAGGTAATGTAGATGGAAATGGATTTTATAGTTTTCAATTTTAGTACGAAAGCTTACAAGCTGCGATTATTTGGAGAAAATTATAAAATATTTTAATAATTTTTATTTTCGTCAATCAAGTGATAGTGAATATTTGGTACAAAGCATATTAATGTTTAAAAGAAACCTTACATATTCTTGAATATAGAGGCATATAAGGTAATTACGACTAAAACGGGAGGAAATATTATCTCCACTAAACAGACATCCTTTTTTACTATATTTGAAAAGTTTGCATTAAAATATTAAATTTTCTTCAGTGCTGTATGTATTTAAATTACAATATGAAAATAGTATTTTACAAAAAGTGTGCGATTTTCTTCGGTAGTGTCAATATTTACACGAACATAAGAACATACACTTTTACACAAAAGTGTGCTCTTTTCAATTTGTGCGATTTTATTCAGTATTGTCAATATTCAAAAGTGTGCAAAAGTTTTCAAAAGTGTGCAATTTTATTCAGTATTGTCAATATTCAAACAATAATGAGGAGATAGTCTTTCAAATAAAAGTGTGTAATTTTCTTCAGTTTTGCCTATATTTAAACCATAGTAAATAGATAGTCTTTTATACAAAAGTGTGAATTTTCTACATTATTGTCAATATTTACACAACAATAATAAGATAGTATTTTATACAAACGTGTACAATTTTCTTCAATATTATCAATATTTAAACCACAATTAAAAGATTGTGTTTTACACAAAAGTGTGCAAGTTTTTTCAGTATTATCAATAATTAAACTATAGTAAGAAGATAGTATTTTCAATAAAAGTGTGTAAAGAACATTAAAGAACAGTGTTGTCAATATTTAAACAACAATAAGAAAATAGTGTTTTAAATAAAAGTGTGCAATTAACTTGAAGAACAGTGTCGTCAATATTTAAACAGCTATAAGAAGATAGTCTTTTACACAAATGTGTGCAATTTTCTTCAGTGTTTTCAATTAAATACAATGCGAAGCTATTTTTTTTACGCAATTTGTTTTTATTTTCTTCAGTACTGTGTATATTTGAACCACACCACAATATTTTTCTTAAAATATCACAACATCAATCTTGGGAATAAATAAGAACCGCCCATTTATGACATTTGATCGTTTCATTAAACCTAAATGATAAATTAAATATAAAAATCTATATGAAAGAATGATTATATCGACATTTATATTTATCGGTACAGAATACCATTAATTTCATTATGAAATTGTAATCACAATATTTAAGATTTTCACAATGCAATCACCGTAATGTAGTCTTTATTCCTTACACTATTGTTCTATTTTCTACCTAATATATTAGGGATGCATGGATGATGGAACTACTTTTTACCATCTTGATAAAGTTTCGGTCTAGTAAGACGATAAATGAAGGGTAACAAGCTTATTTAATAGCGTTGAATTTTCAGAAAATTAAAGAAATATTACAGTGAATATTAGCTTCATTCCGATCTCGATTAAACTTATAAATTCAAAATAATTACTTATTATAAGAAAACTTCTTCGAAAATGATACGATATTTAGTATCACTTTATGATACCTTTTGTTTGTAGTATAATTAACATTTTTATTTCTCGAATACCTGTTTTTTCGCTCATTATTTCTAATTTGTTTATACGTATATAAATATGAAACGCTAATGTACGTCCTATAACAAAATACTGGTATTAATATTTATGTATTTTTCTCAATGCTTTACAGCCCACGATGCGTATAAAATAAAACATCATAATTTCTAATCTCACCATTTTTATTTTATGTTTTTCATGGAATGAAAAATATTGGAAAAAGGTTACAATTATTCATATCAGGGTTTTTTGTAGAAGGTACATTACATAGGTTTTATTTATTATATCTATACATTTATATATATATATATATATATATATATATATATATATATATAGGCAATTTATTTTTACAAGCAAGTGAAATATAAGTTACTTAGCAGACAAGAATATCTTATATGACCATGTTGACATTAATTTTATCTGAAGTCCTTTAAAAACTTTTCAAATATGGCTATTGATTGGATATGCTTTATAGCCACGATATTCTAGCTCTTATAAATAAGTGGCTTAAACATATCAAACCATGTGTATAAAGGTAATACCTATCCTCATTACCTTATCACGCTTTTTATATTAAAGTATTTCGTTTATCATTGTTTGTATTTAAATATTTGTCTTAAAGTACTTGAGCTATTTCCCTCACAATTTTCACTGGAATTTATCATAAGGTGCATTTTCCGTTTATATTAATTTCAAAGCTTGCGTACATTGCTGTCCTTGCACGTTTATGTGAATGTGTACTTTATATAAATATATGTGTACATAACATGTACACATATATTTATATAAAGTACATTTATTAGTACATTTCTTTTTGAATATGAGGATTTACTTAGATTCAGAATGAAATTAAAAAATGCTGTACCTTTTTAATAAATTTAAATTTATTCTAATGAGCAATACTTTTAAAATCATTTATAAGTTTGTGGTTATTCAAACTCATTTTATTTATATAACCTGTCTAACAATCTTCGATAAAGGTTAAGATAAATATGATTCAGAGTTGGTAAATAGCAGTTAATGTAAAATATCTTTATAGAAAATTAAGAAAATGTATATCTCTAAAAAAGTGATCAATAAGTAACAATTTGTAAATTTGAAATATTGCGTATATTTTTAAAAATAATTTATGTTGAAAAGATTTTACATTGAAAGCCATACCATAAAAACTATTCTGAAATAAACTAAATAGTTTTTCCATAACGTTTCCAGAGAATAAATTTAACTCCTCGTTGTAGATAAATTCAAAAAAATTATAAAAATAGAAATTATGAATAAAAAAAAAATGTTTGGGGATTTTAGTACCGGAAACAAATCGATACAATATTATGACAAATTAGCTGTTCGCGGTACTTTTAAGTACTTTTTAAGGCAAAATTTTAAGTCAACTGTTAAATTTATACACGTGACCTCAATCAATAATAATCTCAAAAGTATATCTAGTGTTTCATCCTTAAAATAAAAAAAGCGAAAACTTCATAAAATCATTTCATTATGACTTAATTATGAGAATTTACTTATATTCATGATAAAATTAAAAATTTAACAGCGGAAAAAATTACTGAAAATCTTTAATAAATTTAAATTATTTCTAATGAGTAGGTGCAACGAAAATAACATTTTTAAAATCGTCTCTTAGACAATAATTATTAATGTTTACCTAAACTCATTTTATTTATATAACCTGTCTGTGTACGAAAGGTATAGAAATTAAATTTACTATTTACGCAATAATATTATCGAGAAATATTCTTTTAATAGACTTGCATTTTTTGGAATTTAAAAAAAAAGCTAAGAAGGAAATAAAAATAATTAGCCAATAATTGAGATCAAAAAATAATAACTTGATAACAATGATAGATTATTTTGTGTCATTTGAAACTGAAAAGGGGAGTATATCTTCATACAAACTATTTTTTTACTATGTAGATATTAAAAATTGACATCGAAATATAATTTCAAGTTATATAAAGTTATCTCTTTTATTTTTTTTAAATATATGTATAAAAAAAAGTCTTTGATACTAATATTCGTGGTCAACTACGTAAAGAATAACTTTTGGGTTTCTGAGCTTAATATTAAAACGACTCTTAAATGTTTCTCACTTTCGTTTAACGCGCAAAAGAAAATTTCAAAACCTCGATATATTACCGTGCCGATATCAAAGTTATGCAGAAAAATAACTTTCAAAAAGGACATACGATACGAACCCGAAAAGGTCACAGGAATAATTTCGAGCAAAGGGCAACACGTCCCTTCAACGCCTTTTTCATATTCAGCCAAACCCCTGACACTTCAAATTCGACATATTGGCGTTTCGTAAATACCTTGTCTCTCGTATGGCATGCGTTTTCTGTATATTAGGAAAATCTCTGCCGTGTTTCGAGTTTGAAATCACGTCTTCGGACGCTTAGCTTATTTGCATAGGTCTTTTCGTTAAAGTGAGACTAGAGGTATATTTGCGATATATTAAATTCTGCAGCTGTTATATCACATACATTAAGAGTTTTACTCTCAACTATCAAAGTGTTATTGAGGAATACTCTGCCGTGCTAAGCATAGATAGATGTTCTATCATGAAACCGATATATTTCAATAAATATAATATAATTGTGGATACATATAATCACCTATATTTAATAAACACTGCAAAACGCTTATTGCATTTTCAAGCTCAAGATGACAGAATTGATCATTTAAGATCGAAAACTCAAAGTGAAAAAAATATCGCTTACGACATCTAAGCTTGGCGCGGGAGTACAAATATGTAATTTTATTAGGTACAAGAAGATATTAAACATATACCTACAAATATATACATATATATATATATATATATATATATATATATATATATATATATATATATATATATATGTGTGTGTGTATATGGTATTAATTAGTAAATAGTGCAACAAAATTACATGTTTATTTCTCGTACTAATATCAAAATTTCATGCTGAAGTAATGACCGTAGTCTGAACTTTACCTCGATTACTAAATATTTACCATTTACAATTACAAATCGTGAATTTCTGTTTAAAGTGCTCACATTAATAACTGCCTTTGAAGTCATAAACTATTCTAGAAGCACTAGTTTATACGACTATTACGCTGATGTTATATTTTCAGCAACAAATTGCAAATGATGTGGAAGAACATAAAAATTTTGCTCAGTACAGGATTTAAAATCATACATTTTCATCCTGGTTTCAGTTTTAATTTCAATAGGAAATGAATAGTACTATATCATAGTTTTTGTTACAAAATACTTTCCATAGAATCTCATAATTGAAGTATAAGTAATTATATAGCTGCAAAAACTTCTAACAGAGAAGCAACAGCCACTTTAACGGTGAGTAGTGAAAGTGATACTTTTTATCACCTCTCAATACTGAATACACAGACTTCCAAATGCAAATAATTCTTGAGTCAGTTTTTCGTTTATTCACACATGTATCAATATAACGACTGTGGGCGAAGCAGACAGTTATCTCAACCACCTTCCGCTAACTTTGCCTTCGCTCAAAGCTACCCTTGTAGTACCCACGTTAATTAATAAAATCATCGGCAGTAAGCCCGTCATACGCCCGCAATACTTCGTACCTCTGTGGAAGTAATATATACATCAAAACCTTATATTGCTGATACAGAGATAAAATTCACTGGCACCCCCTTTGCGCGTAAAAGTTACTTTCGACAAGTAGATGTGATACATTTCCGGAAAGATCTCGCGAATAGTTTCAAGCGAAGGGTTACAAGTCCCTTCATCCCTTATTTCATATTTCACAGGATCTTTTACACTTTACCTACGTGTTGGAATTACATCATTTTCTTGTCTTCTTTATGGCATCCGTTCGCTGCACATCTGAAAAAATCTGCCAAGTTTAGAGTGAAGAACCATATTTTCGAATACTTGATTGAATTTAATACGTTGTTACATTTTTATTTAAAATTACATCCAATGTTTATGAAATTTTATAGTTATGTTAAATATACAAAGTAAATAATTGTAAATCTAATCAAATACATTAAATATTATTTTTACATGTTTATATTTCAATTTCATTTATTTATACCATTCACTTTCATGCTGCAAGATGTTAAGTATGTTGTATAGAGCTGTAAGAGTGAATTTTCGTTTGAGATTTCTTCTTAAATGTCAAGTTTGGCATTATCATTATAGTGAAGTTTCCTAAAAATTGTAATCCACAAAAACAACATTACAAAAATTATTATTTTAAAAGTTATTCAAGTTTGACGATCTTGAAAACTAATTTCAAAAAATTGCAAAAATTTGTTGGAAACATTAAAATTATTTTGATTTTTTTGTCGTCGCATTATTCATTTAAAAAAATTGACAAATTAATAATTAAAACGTTCATATGGATATCGTAATATTCAAATGGATAAAACATATATTCAACAGTTATTTATGAGGCTTATTTACACACATGTTATAGAAGGTGCTTATCGATAAGATTATAAAAGAAATTAAGACCAGTGTGATTCAGATTTCGTAAATAGTAGTTAATATAATAAAACATTCAAACGATGACAATAATAACTTATCAATTCACAAATTAATGCTGTCTGCTTCTCATGAAAATGATGTAACTCTATAAAAAAGTGATCTCAATCTTAAAACATTAATAAATAACAATTTGAAACTTTGAAACAGAACATATTTTTAACAATAATTTATTTTGAAAAAATCCATTCATCCTTCTTTTTAAAGTCCTTTTTCATAAAAACAACTTGAGATATGAAGGTGAAATTATTATCACAAAGTAAACATTTCAAGTTCTTTTGTTCGCGCAACAAAAACTTATGGCCAAGTACTTCCGGTCGACCTACAATCTTGAAAGTGGGCATAAAGAGAGGCCTTATAGCAGAAGTAAAGAAACAATTTAAAAAATTTATGACTTCTAATTCAAGGTAGAATTATAATTTTTTTAAGTAAGCTTCTGTAAATTATACAGTAGATATTTTAATTATTTACACTCTGATATATTAAAATGACATTAAACGTTTATTAGAGATATTATATCCATAAAATATTTATAAATGTCTAAATGTGTTCTGATTCTTCGTAGTGCAAATTCTTGTAGGATTTACTTTTTAAATACAATGTGTTTTTTTTCTGATATTTCATGTTCCTACGTAATCTTTTAATCTATAAAACCTATCAGTTAAAACTTTTTCAAAATCCCTTTTAGTTATTCTTGCATGATCCGCAAATAAATTACAAAACTCATAGCGAAAACGCAAACATCCATCATTTCTGAAAACATATTTTTTTGTTCTATTACGACCCTTTGAAACATAATTTCGTAAATGTTTTCAATGTACAGACCGACAAATTCTATTATTTTTTTATAATTATTAATATAGATGGCAAAAATTTATTCATCCATAATATACTCGTTAAAAAGTACTTCCAGCAACTTATAATTTTCAACTAAACTTGTACTTATTTGTTATCCAATAACGGGTATATACGTCCTAATTGAGTCTAGAAAATGATTGCATATTTCTATTACCACAAAATTACCCATTTTTAAAAGCTACACGAGCTCATCTTCTCATATATTATTACTATTTTATAAACATCTACATAAAATTGGTACTGCTTAATTTAAAAGTATACTTGGTTTAGGTATTAGGAATTTACTCGCTGTACAATCATTGAATATTCCTCATCAAAATCTCATAACTTTTTCCTTCTATTACCTTTCATCTCATTCCTGATCATTGATTTGTTCTTCTCATATTTCATGTTTTAATAACGTTATTATTTTTTGAATTTCATTTATTATGCAATCATTCACAATGTAAAGGAGGGAAATTGTTCTCTCAGAAGTAAGTCGACTTTATGTACATATACGTATAAATTAAAATTTAAACATGGTTTAGCTCATTACAAATACTGTACTGAAACAAAAACGCTTTATGTCTAAATGTCATAACCATTCTAGCTGTCTGGTTCATAAACTCATTATCCTTTACACAATTTTAATAGGAACACAAAAAGGTTTTCTGTGAAATTTGTGTGCAAGAAATTATTAGAGTATGAATATTTTAAAGGCCTTCTACATTTGTAATTGAATTCTCTGTTTGACCTTTTATCATTTCTCTTTACGAATTCTTTAAAGATATATAATGAATGTGATTCATAGTTTACAAACATTTTCGTCGACTTGCATGGATAGATATTTAATTATAAAGTTCAGAATAGATAAAATACGGTTCTTGAAATAAATGAAATGGAATAAATAAATGTAACTGAATAAAAATTAGGCTAACTTTGAAATTTCTTTAAAAGATAAACTGAAGTCTTTATTTGTTTCTTGCAGACGATAACCTTGAGAACGGCCATTTATATTTTAATGAAACAAACTAAGTGTTGCAACCTTCCTCTTTGGATAAAATTTCTTAAATCTAGGTTAAACAAAATCAAATTTTAATCGAGTTGATGCTAATCAGACAAATAGATTGATGTCAAAGCTTTGTCATGAGAGTTTTTATTTATCTTTTAGAAGAATGTGTATATTATGCTATATATTATCAACATAAAATAACTGTTCCCAGATATGCGATATTTGAAAAAGTGTCAACATGAAAAGATTGAAATTCTGATTCAAAACGTTAGCCATTAAAAGGCTTGAGATAAATGCAGCAAAGTTCTTGAAGATCTTGGCCACAGGAGTTTCTATGAGTGGGTTAGATTTTGTGTCCTGATTTATTGAACATTATAATAAATATGACAACCTTGAACGTGTCTGTGACAAAATTTCCCTTGATTACTTTGCCTTTTGTTAGTTTTTAGAATTGTTCCTTTATCTAGTTTGATTATCAAAGCCTGCATAATATTCACCGCGGACTAGATCAACCTTATAGTAAAGATGACATTCGAAACATTGTTTTTTTTCTTCTTTTTTCTAGCTCTTTAAATTTTTTTGTTCTTTTATTTATACCCTAAATGCTATATTTGCATTAAGTAAGTATATAACTCCACTGGAAATAACATGAATATTTGATGGTGGGTCAGTGAATGTGCAAATAAGTGTATAAGCTACGAAGTTGACGATTTTGATGTCAAATATATTGATGTGGGCCACTTGGATTATAATATAGAATATTTTCCCGATATACTCAAAAATTAACCACCAGAATATGGTGGAACTGCATTAATATTTGCAGAACACTTCAGGTAAATGATGAAGTATGCTCTAGGAACTTGGTGGAGCACAATTTTCCTTCAGATAATGGAATAGAACTTAATGAAATGTCAAAACGTACACAATGTCACAGCTCAATTAATTAATATGTCTTGGGATCATACCTTTTTTACAGTATTACAGGAAGGTTTGTACGTAGAAGGATATCAATAGAAAAGTACAAACATAATTTATGTATTTTTAAATATGACTTTGGTTTGTTGATGGACGAGCGATTGCATTCTCATATTATGCAGAACTCAATGTTTTGCAGAGATGCCGCTAAATGTTTTTGCTATTTGAAAGTGAAATATACTATATCGTTCCTTGTTTACATATATACCTATGTTTTTGTAAATATGTATGAAGTACTGTTGATTTATATTACACAAAAACCAGTTTATTGGGTCTTTTGTAGCAAAATATTAAAAATTTACTTCTAAATATATCCAGGCTGTTTTACTTTGCACCTAACCTGGTAAGAGCGGATAATATGTATTATTTTTATATTTTAAATTCCATATCTTAACATGGCAAAACAACTTTCATAATGAATGTCTGTTATCTTTCCTCAATTTTTATCTCGGGAATAATTTTATAATAAAAACCAAAAATATGCATTTCCCTACGTAATAGGCCATAAAGTAAGTATTAATTAAAGCACCAAAAGTATTACGTAAATTCGTCTTCTTTACACATTTTAATTGATGACATATTTATATATTCTAAAGTACCATGAGTATTGAGATAAAAACATAAAATATAAAGTAAAAAATCGGCCAACTCTGATTTACATAAGCGTTTCATAAATTCGGAGAAAATAATGTGCATATATCAAAAAGTTTATGTCAATATGCTACCCTCATTTTCAATACACTCTCCTGCATGTAAGGTATTGCAATTAATTAATATCTGCAACATCAAATTATTATTTAAGAAACATTTCCATGCGCATATATGTCATACACCTAACTTGGCATTCTCATTTTTTATAAATTATTTTCATGATTATTAAAAATTTTGAAGAATTTTAATATTTGACACATTTCAGTTTATTTTGTAAAAATGAACTAAAATGGAAAAGAGGAAAATGGAGTAAAAAATACAGGCTGAAACTTTGCTACGAAAATATATTAAAATAAGACATCATCATCTCGCGAAAGTCCTTAAACCGTATTCGCTTACACGCGTCTGTCACTCACGTGACAAAGTGCGCGGAAATGAATTTATCTAATATGATATTCTCGCCGTATTTTAATATGGCAAGATAAGCCTCCTGTCAATTCGGCTCCCATTATAACCGTATTCAGGCGTAAAGGCTGTTTATTACGACATTATCGAACGTCAGAATCCGCTCGCGAGGATAGAATGGTTTTATAATTATGTTACCCGTCTTATTCTGTTAAATACGAATCATTAATTTAAATTTCTAGGTAGATATTACTTTATATGTAATTACCTAGATTATATGTTATGGAGGTATCGTATTTGTTACATAACATACCGATTCTCGAGATCCTGGTTTCCATATATACTCTGGTCATGGTAATTTGGCCCGTAATCCATAATCCATGAGATAAGGGTTGTCAGATTTCGTTCTTGTCTATAAGGAAAGGTCGCAAAAAGCAAAATATGTAAAGAATGTCTTTACTTTATACTGGACACAAATTAATGAAGGAAAGTTAAATTTTTATTTTTAATCTAACGATAATTTCTTTATGTTACTTGGTATTATTAATAAAATTATTGTGACTATTTTTATTTAGATTACGTTTGTCTCAAGAAAGCTTGGACGGGAAACTAGAATAAGCTAGACGCTAAGCATCTCGATGTCTTTCTTCAATCATTATTAATAGAATAACACTAGCAACTCGCTCATGCGCATACGGCCTTATTCCATTTGATATAGGAACTCCTAATACATGGTTAATTATACGTGATGTCCCTTGTAATATGAAACTCAGGTAACATAGCGTTACGCGGCAAAATTATTAAAGTTTTGACTCCATCAAATGAATATAGTTAAACAGGAATTGAAAAGCCATTTTCTCTACTAGCAATTACTAAACAAGTAAAATTAAATATTTATTTTCACTTAATTTGTTTATGTTACATAATATTGCTTACAAAATTATTTTGCATATTAATATCTAGATAGCGTTTGTCTCGAAAAACCTCGGAAGGAAAGCTAGAATATGCTAGACGCGAAGCATCTCAACGTCTTCGTTCAATCATTATTAACAGAAGAACACTGGCGGCTTGCTAGTGTTTGAAAAAGGTTTTTTTGGACAAGACACTAAATACATGGTTAATTATACGTGATGTCCCTTATAATATAGAACTCTGGTAACGCTGTACAAGTCACAAATATTAAAGTTTTGACTACATCAACTAAATATAGTTAGAGGAGTTGAAAATTCATTTTCTCTACTAGCGATTCTACAAATAAAAACAGAGCCTTCGAAGATTATTGTTACTCCGGATGTGATAATATTTGTTATATTTTCAAGTCACTTGCGATTGTGAGTTGACCTGGGACGTATTTCATTTGACCTTGAGCCTCAATTTGAGAATGAAAATGATAAATATTATTTTACCATCTTTCATTTCAAACATTGTTTTTTCATCGTTTCAGCTGATCTTTTAAACTATATATATATATATATATATATATATATATATATATATATATATATATAAACTTACGCTTTTAGGGTTCTGTACACACTTGCGTACATATGAAAATTTAAGCCCCTAAGGACAATAGAGTATTCCATTCTACGATGCTTCTGTTAAACTATTTGGAGGTACTGATATTATACACCACGTAAACATACCCTAAACCAGCTAATACTCTCTAGCTTATTTTTGGCAGGCATTAAGATATAGTCAATATACCTAAAACTATATGACCTACTATTTTTATTTTATTTTTGGTGGGGTTAAGTATATTTCTGGAAATCACGTTATTTTTATCATTTATGGTAACATAGGAATTGAGTTAAATCACTTCTCTCCTATTGGTTTGGTATATCTTTAGAAAAAAAAATGAGTTACGTGGCGTGTATCTCCATGCTAAAACATTATGAAAAAAATATTTTGCTAATATTTGGAAACGGTAGCCTATAAAAAATAAAAGAATAACATTTTTTCACTTCATTGTTATTAACAAATGAAATGAAACTACATGATATAGTATTATGTGTACTTTATTTAAATTCTTAATCACGATCTAGGTTTCGTCGTATGACAACATCTTCAGGTGGGTAATTTGAAGAAATTGAAATACATAGATTGTTCACAACTAACGATGTTGTCATACGACGAAACCTAAGTCGTGATTAAGAACCTAGGTCGTGATTAGGAAATAAAGTAGAAATAATACTATATCATGTAGTTTAATTTATTTGTTAATAAAATTACGTGAGAATGCATTTCTACGAACTTAACGCCACATTAATTCAGTAAATTAAATTTTTATTTAATTAATTTACTCGCACTAAAATTTCCATAGAACAATTTTAGGGTGCTAACTACTGAAATATATGAGAGTTAATATACTTTATCACTGCATCTGATTTTGAATTTATGCATCAAACGGTTTCTGAGAAAAATGGTTACTGGAGATGGGTATGTTTTTAAATTGTCAAGTTTGCCCTAATAAAAATTGTTAAGTTTAACAATACGCACGAATGGTTACATTCATGGTGTTATAATGGTTCCGATTTTCTCTTTTTGAGATTCGTAGTCAAAGGGAAAAAAACGAAATTCTTATAATTTTAGGCAGACAAAACGTCTATCTCTCTGTCAGTCCATAAATCATAGCCATTTTATTCGGAGACTATTCGTACTAATATGACTTGAATGGCAAGTGTCTTCTATAAATAGGAAAAAATATGGTAGGGTTCATACACATGATTTAGGGATCCTGTGCTTATAGGCATATGGAGTATCTTTAGACAGGTCTTAAAAATGAAATAAAAGTTCCAAAATATTTTTTTTTATTTAAGTCAATAGTTAGTGAGATATGCGCTTCTAGAAACATAATGAGCAGCTAACTTTTCAACTCACGTGTGTAAAATCCTAAAAAATTAGGGTAGTGGAACTTAAAATAAAGTTTGAATGAAAATTCGTTTGAATAAGATATGTTGCGTAGTTTTTAAGAAATGGGATTTTTTCCAAATCAACCAAAGCGATGGCTTTTTTTACAATGAAATATACTTATTAATTTGAGAAGTACAAATCCAACTTACAAGATTTATATTGTTTGGTGTTAAGAAACCCTTCATGGGCGAGTTGGAATACACTGTTTTTTTTAATATGTAGATATACTCTTGGAACAATATATTTATGATAAGATTCTTCATTTTAAAGTCCAAAAATGAAAGTAAACCAAATCGAAATAAAGAGAGAAGAATAAAAATCTAAAAAGGGGTTAAGTGCTTATTTTAAACAGTATGTTAAAAAGCTCGTATATTAAATTTTTTTGGGTCTTTAAAACGGATTTACAAATTTCACCCCCATTGTCTACGAGAGTCATGAAATATTATCTCATTTATCAAAATTTTACACTTGAACAACCTTTGATAATTTACCTTATTTTTTTTTTCTGTATCTTAACAAAAAAAAAGTGCTATTACGACTATGATATATTTATACGACGGCCTAACTTTTGAAATAAACGGGGAGAAATATTTCTTCTTACTTTTTCAGCTTAATATCTCTTTTAACTACACAGTAGATCATTACATTCTAAATAATGTTACTTTTCTGTACATATTTTTATTTTGTTTTATATTTTAAATTACCATATGTGTACCGAAAATTAGAAGTCAACATGGATAAACATTTGAAGATCTAATAAAAAAACGAAAGAAAAACATTCTAACAACGAAGTTTTAGTACAAACGATACGTTTTTAACTTTAAGGAAAACGATGAAGCTTGGCAGTGCAAAAAATAATTGATGCAAATTATTGCAATTTTCCTCCTTGAGTACAGACATTTAATAGTTTCAATTTAATTATTTTATGTCGTAGCAATATTAGTTTGACTATTGGAAGTAGCCATTGTTGGCAAGATATAATATTATTGTTATGTAGCTATATTTATTTATATAATTTTTTTGTAAGTAGTTCGGTTTATGCAAATATATATACATATATATATCTCGTTTGGTGTTTTGCAACCATATTCCTAAATTCGATTAGTTATCTATAAAAAATAATTGTTAAATGTATTAAATTTATAGGGTTCAAAAACATATCACATTTTATCATAAAACTAGTGGGGACATCCAATGTTGACAGGATATTATTTTTATACAACGACACTTATATATTAACTTTTTTACAAGTAATTGGGCTTTTGCAAATATTTATATATTGTCTTTTCAATGTCCATCAACAAAAAGCATATATCGCACCTTATGTTGTCTAACCGTATATCTAAATTGGGTTACTACTTATAAAGAATAATTTTTAATTTTAATAAATTTACAACATATTCAGAAGCATATCATATCATAAAAACGGAGGACTATTTTAGAAGTAATTCTGCTTTTGTAAATATGCATATTTATGTATTTACTATTTTATATAACCATATATCTAAATTGGATTACTACCCATAAATAATAATTGTTAATTTTAATAAATTAACAAAATATTCAGAGGCGTATTTAATGTGATATTAAAAAATGGGACGCGGCATCTATATTTGTCAGGATATTGGTTTTATATAATTATATTTATTAGATAACTATTTTAGAAGTAATTCTACTTTTGTAAATATGCATATTTATATATTTACTATTTTATTTAACCGTATATCTATATTGAATTACTACCTATAAAGAATAATTGTTAATTTTAATAGATTTACGAAATATTCAAAAGCATAGCATGTGATATTAAAAAACGAGAGGTGACATTTAACGTTGTCAGGATATTAGTTTTATATAATTATATTTACATGATAACTATTTTAGAAGTAATTCTGTCTTTGAAAATATGCATATTTATGTATTTACTCTTTTATTTAACCGTATATATAAATTGGATTGCTCTCTTTAAATAATAATTGTGAAATTTATTAAACTTATAAACTGTTCAGAAACATGTTACAAACAATAGAGGAGGCTTCCAATATTGGCAGGACTACTATTTAAAACTATTCAAACAGAAGCGTGCATTGCACTTGGTGATGTCCAATCATACATCTAAAGTTGATTGAATCTCCATATAGAGTAATTGTTAAATTTAATAAATTTATAGTATTCAGAAATATATTATAATGAAAAGTCTATACGAATTATGTTGAACATAGGGTATAGCCTTATATTCAAATAAACAGAAGAGTATTTTTTTTATTTTTACAATAATATACCTTGTTAAATCATGATCTTCCATTACTTCTATATGGAATTATTGCAGTTTTTCCACGTACATAATATTAAAATTAACTAGATCCTTTCACCAGGAATTTCGAATATTTTTAAGACTCTGAAAACCTCTTCCACTTTCTTTTAATTATACCTCGATTATATCAAGTAAATTTCGAATAAAATGATAAATATTAACACAAGGAAGGAACCAATGATAAAGCGAGATATTTTTAAGGTTTAATGAACGCTGATATAACTAATTATATTATAGAGGCTTTGTTTCAAAATGCAACTGTTAAATAAATTCTTGAGACAGTTTTTAACAAAAAAGTATGACAAATAAATGAAAAAAAACTAGTAAAGTGACATTAACTTATTTTTGAATATCAGTTTCAACTATAAAGTGAAAAAGAAACCTGTTATAAAAATCGATTCAATTAAAAAGCAAATAACACTTAATTATCATTTTTTCCAATTTTTTGTCATCTACCTACGTGAAGTCTATTGTAGCTTGTCAAATAAAAAGAGCTTAATATGAAACTTTTATTTGTTTACATGCTTGAAACAATTTAGATTATGCTTGTACCAAATTAGTTTAATTAAAAAAATGAGTATAGCATTCTCAATTAGTTTTTGGAAGGCTATATTTCTAATAAACCTCTAAGAATCTGAAATTAAAAACTTAGACCGATATATTATAGCAATACTGAAAACAAATTAATCCTCCTGTTCAAATGGGTCCAATCCATTCATTAAGTCCTTTGGTGAACATTGCTCGTTCAATATTGCAAATTATTAGTTGAATAATTTTAATTACAGGCTGTCAATTTTACGTAAAGACAAACTGCGAAAAGCTCATAATGTCTAGGCCCTTCATTAAATTAATTAGTAATTCAGGCGCGTTAATAATAGTGAATTAACGTTTCAGGCGAAAACGTATCGGGTTCCATTTATATTACGTCGGTAATTATAATTACGTCGCGACTCAGACGTTCAAAGCCAAGATCGGGAGAAACGTGTGTGTTAAGACGTAAATAAATTAATTATACGTCTGTTGCGATCTCACAAACTTTTGTTTAATTTTTTTTTTAATACATTCACAGTGTATTTTATTCAAAACTGAAACAAGATAAAACTGGTCATGATAATTACCATAACGCACATGTAAAGCTTTCGATTTTGATGAGCTGTTTCCAAATATTATATTTAGAATTTCTTCCATTTTTTGTCCCTTGAGCTGAATTATTTAAACGAATACTACGATTTTACCACTGGTCAGTCCAAGTCTTGAAAAAAATATAAAATTTATATTATCGCTATTGTTTTCCAATATACTTTAAATAAGCTTCCATTAACCTTTTTTCATAATTTTGACTTTCATAGTTTCAGAAATAAGTTAATATTTGCTGCCATCCCTAAAATTCTGTAAAACACATTTAATTAGAATCCTTCAACTGACTTTAAATTTAAATATCAAATATGGATACATAAAATCTGTGAAAACTTAGTACTTCCTTTTCCCGTCATTTCAAATCGCTAACTACTAATATATGTGGGTTACTATGGCTTAATGCTAAAGCTTATTTCAAGTCAGTTCCTTGGTCAAGTAGTCTATGAAAAAAATAGCTGTGACTAACAGACAGATAAATGAACATAAGAGTGATTTTACAAGTGTTTTGTAGTTAAACTAGGATCACTCCTAATTTTGCCATGCTCGTCTGTATGTCTGTCCGTCTGTATATCATAGCCGTTTTACTAGAAGAATCTTTTTGCGTGAAGTTGAAATGTGCCATGGTTATACATAATTGAATGCCAAAAAAGTTATTAAATATCTTTAAAAATTGTTTGTTAGAGTATCTTCCAGAAAGTAACTTGTGTTTTTTCCCACATACCCCATTTTATATGGTATCATTGATTGGAATTTTTCAAAATATTGGGGGTATGTTATTAACACAACTTGGGCACTGAGATCTGCCACCGAAAAATTAAGCTTATCACAGCAAAATAGGTTCTACTAGTTTAGGAATAATAATCCACCAATTTATGGCTTATATTTTGATCTATAATAAGTTAATGGAAGCTTCTGGAATCGAAATACAAAAGTTAATAAAACTTCATAAACATTATAAAGTTTATTTCATGTTCAAGTGAATACTCTCAAAAATATTTCAGAGACATTGAACTATGTTCCGTCTTGGAGAGACAATAAACATTTAGATTATGTAAGCCGCATTAAATGTA
This sequence comes from Druceiella hillmani, assembly GCA_039881145.1. Classification (NCBI taxonomy): domain Eukaryota; kingdom Metazoa; phylum Arthropoda; class Insecta; order Lepidoptera; family Hepialidae; genus Druceiella; species Druceiella hillmani. The sequence continues at coordinate 7,507,079 of JAYKKI010000010.1, read as the reverse complement.
AAAACGAAGCTCTTTGAATATCGTTCATTCTATTACTGACTCATTACTGTCGTTGTATTGATTTTCTAAAATATATCTGCATTTATCTCAATTCATCTTTGGCCAGTTCTAAACTCATAGCTTCATAAGCATTCAAAATCCTCACTTCCTCTCAAGTCGCAAACTTCTAATTCTAATTCAAATTATTTATATATTTTAATTATCTATATTCCAACAAACTTTGTTCAGTGTTTGAGTTACTATGTTAGGGATCGACTTGATAAAATAGATTTAAGAAATTTTGTTTCGTTTCTTTTGTGTTAAGTATCTCTTTATGCCAGTTTTAGCTTTAGTTATGCATTTCGACTAGGTACTGGTCACAGAAATGTTAAAACGACCTTAAATAAGCGCGTGTGGTTAACATAATACATGCGTATAGCTGGCCTATGTATATATATATATATATATATATATATATATGTATGTATGTATGTATGTATGTATATATATATAAATGTTAAAAAACTATTTTGGGATTGAAATATATTTTTTCACGCATTATATCGACAGAAATACTATAGAAAAGGTGCCTCAAAGTGAAGTTGAAAATGTTTAATGATATTTTTGTGATGCGAAAAAATATTATCTGCTTCGCAAAATATGGGTCTGCAAAAGTTTTGCAGTGTCCATCTCCATCTAATCTTTCTAATTATTATACCAAAACCTTAAAAAAACAAGATAATGGTATTTAGTTAGTACCTCAATTAACAGAAACAGGTATTTAGTTAGTCAAAGTGCGTAAATAAATTAAAGAGATACAATAAATCAAGTTATTTCTTTTGCAACTTTGAAAGATAGAGCAGGCAATATATATATATATATATATATATATATATATATATATATATATATATATATATATATAGTATAAACAATAATATAAGGATTATAATAATCAGTTTAATAAATGTACTACGTATCTCTCAGTGTTTAAACTTAAATATTTATATAAACTGAACCATAGTAGATCGAATTTTACTCGTAATAGAAATGTTGAAATTCACAAAATGGCGTTTTTTTTAAATAATAAGTTAGAATTTTCTATTTAAAATACAGTAAAATACAGTTAACGTAATTAAATTATATTGTTAGTTTTCTTGCATAAAAAGTGTTCTAGTATTAATTTCCTATAACGGAATTAAACATTTTTAAAATTTTTATTCATGTTAGATATTAATTTTACTTTTTTTTTTATCTTTCACTTATTATTTGGATTTAAGGTATATTTATGACAAATATTTTTTATTTTCAATTTACTTGTTTATTATATTTATTTTACATAATACATGACCAAACGAATGAAAAATATAAGGTAAACTTTCATCTAAAATTTACTAAATTTTACAAATAAAATATTTGGCTAAATGTCAACAATAAAATGTTAATTTGAAATACAATCAAAATTTTAGATCATATTCCGTCAAAGCCAATTGTACTCTTTGTTATTCGTTGAATCGTATCCATATCTTTAGACGGATCATCTTGACTTATGACTTTGAATGCTATTTAAGGTGAGACGAAAGCCCTTTATAATATTTATAAACCTCACCCCTGCAGCGTTGCTTTAAAGCTTTGAATACTTTGCGGTAAATCTCGAAATAAGAAGCTGAAGGGTATTCCCTCTCTTTGAAATCTCCCACAATTTATTTGAATAAATTTACGATTTTCTTTGTTGAAGCTATATTAAGATTATGTAATCCTGTACCAAATGCCAAATTATTTTTTGCCGAAGCAATATGATATTTTGATTACATTTTCGTCATTATCCTCCCGAATAAGAAAAAAATTGATGTGAAAAAATGTGATTTGTAACTTATCTATTATAAATTCTGTGTGTATAAACATGTATTATAAATTTTGTTTTAGTAAATATATATGGATCCCCAAATTATAACAAGACCTTCATAGTATTTTAAATATACGTAGGAACTTTTGATCTGGTAAGAAGTGAGACTTCTAAATGCCTAGAAGGAATAAGTTGGCCATGGATGTATTGGAACAGATGTGCTTTTTTCACAAAATTATAAGTGCGGTTTCGATCATTACAACTCGTTGTGGATTTGGGGAAGAAACTACAATAATAGGTCCTTAAATAGATTAGATCTTTTCGGTGATCTAGTCAGTTTATACAATCAAAGTGTTCTTTCTTCCTCCACGATGAAACATCGATTATGTTGAGGAACTTTGTGAGAATATTGAAGAAAAAATAAGAACGAAATTACGAGAATGGCTTGCAAAGTACAAGCCCAAAAGTATATATCTTCATAATTATTTATGTGACACAAAAGCACGCGCGCGCTTGTTTGTGTGTATGTATGTATGTCAATAACAAGAATATTTTCCCATAATATTTCATTAAATTCGAACTGATACTGAAAACCATAATCCTGTGGTGTATAACGGACATAACGAAATGTAAAGAATTTTGTGCCATTTGACCACGAAAACCTTAGAGGAAGTAATCTTTTGATTATTCAGAATTGTACCGTGCATATATACATACATGCGTGTATATATATATATATATATATATATATATATATATATAAATATATATGTATATATATATATATATATATATATAAGTAATCATCATGCCCTTAAGGGAAAATGATTGCTTGTTATCCTAGCATACCTAATAGAACTGCAATCCTAGACTTAAGACCGTAATTATTTTTTCTTCTCTGTTTCTTTTCCCAAAATTGTCTTATTATTTTGTCCAAAATATTAATAACACATGAAATACTTGACACAGAAAACGTAGAGAATGAAAGGGAAAGAAAGAGATTGGTAATAACTTTGGATACTTACATAATTTTATGTTAATACTTACTGATTTTATGTTAATATTTTTTGGAATTTATTTAATATGTTTTGTCATATTTCCTTTATATAAGTAGATACATACACTCTACCGATGGCATGCATTTTCGTACATGTTTAACTGAATGTAGTACAACTTTTATAGCAATAAGTGTTGAAATTGTTTCACAAAAATTATTTAATTTTAAAACAATATTTACTTTAAAAACTTAAGGACAAGCATCGATATCTCAAAAATAAAATCAAAGTGTAAATATCCAATTTTCTTTATAATTAATACTTTTAAAAATAGGTTATATAATTATACACGGATTACGTCATAGCTTTTAGATAAATTGTTTTTATCACGGAAATTATTACATAATGAACGGAGTTTATCATTGATGACTACTTTTCCCCTTGGACAAATTTAATTATATTTATAAATCTAGATCTAAGGCTATTCTGATCACTCATATATTTTTACTTCAGCTTATTTACACTCTGGCTAGGCTTGCACAAATTTATATCAACAACATTATGCCTCAAATAAATGTGAAGTACGTGAAATTTTCATAATACTAAATAAGTAACTGAAAAATGAAAATGTCATACTATTGCCCGAAAATGGAATAAAATATGCAAAGACTCCATGAAAATCCATTTTAATTACGTCACTCACTCAAAGCCGACTACAATTACAATAAATCTCAATCAATATTTACACAAAAGACTAACTCGACTTAATTATTTCGACCACGCGAAACATTTATATCACGCACATGCTTTAGATAGTTATTAAACCGAGTCGTGACCCCAATGTCACGTAAAACGATCGGGCCGACCACGATTACGTCACAACCTGGACAGCTTAATAGCCGATGTAATGCGTGGCTGAAGTATCCAACAGAAAACATCAAAGTGGAAGCGGTGAGTGGCGTGGAAGGGAAAGCCGAAAATCAATTTGAAAGTTAATGAAACATTCAAGTGGAGGAAAACTTGCATTTGGCGTAGACCTACGCCGTAGTCAAAGGAGGGTTGAGTTCACTTTCGCGATCGCACTTTGGAACTTTGAGTGCCAAAGAAGGTTTAGGCGGGACGTTGTCAAGTACTGGAGGGTTGTCGAGTTATATTGAATAATAATAGTTAAGTGTATTTCTGTACAGGGATTGGGCTTGTTACAAAATTCAATTGGATTAGGATCTACTTAAAATACGGATTTATATTTAGGAATATACGCGCACGAATAACTTATTAACCCATTGAGCGCGCATGGATTTTGAGAAACATGTTTTTCACACTCTCATCTAAATATTTAAGTTTGAGAGGCAGCTTTATTTTTAAGTAAATTGCGCATGTTAGGGACTATACATAGTAGAGAATAACGTTTGTCAAACATTCCTGTAGGAATAACCGATTAAAACACATTTTTACAAAAATTTAAAATTTTTCACAATGCAAATTCCTTAAACAGAACTCGTTTCACGTCCGTAAAACTATAGTGAATTGATAAAAAAATTAAAATTTAGAAGTTTTATTATAGCTTACCATAAAAATAGAGGTAAACTTATAAAAATATTATTCTTTGTCATAATTTTGCCTTTCGTGCAATTTCTGAGATAGGGCTAGGGAAGAGGGAGTATATTTTTTGGTAATTTTCCTACATATAATTCGAAAATATTGTATTTATAATCTACACTTAATTAATATTCCACATTACACAATACATTGTCAAAAGAAACTGGCAGCTTAAATATTGATATTCAATATTTTTAAGTATTCATTATTTAAATATTCTTCAATCCTATGTTAAATTACAAGTTTCGAGTACAAATAAATCTTCATAAAGGCTACAATCTGCCGACAGACTAAGGGACAAATGAGTGATATTCTAAGAGCTTAATTTTTTGGTTCTTTTTGTAGTACAGAAAGCAAAAAAGACGAACAATTTGCTAGGTAAGAGAAACTGGCCTACCCTATTAATATTCCTTTTTATCTTCTCCTTGATACCAAACATTTTGGAAAGCACTTAGTTTTTTAGACTCTCTAAGTCTTTTCCTTTTTTTTTATTAATTCGTAAACATATTCCTCACGCATAAGTTCAAAATTCTAAATATTATATTGGAACTGCAATTAACAACGACCATATTACTAGAAAATTATCAAGTATTGATAGGTAAAATAGTCCATATTATTTCATAGATTCGTGAAGCTTTTCTAATATCAATAATGGGTCAAGATATAATACTATATGTTATTCTTATTGTAAATACTCCTGGTATCGATTTTTCCCTTAGAGAGTACAGCTGAAGTTCATTATCATTTTTTTCCAAAGAAAACTTGTGTTAATTTCCTGAAATATCGTTGTTTTAATTAACTTAAAATGACTGTCGCATTTAATTAGAAGAACGTGCTAGTAAAATTTACACCGCACGACATTAACTTACATTTTGTTTATAACTAAATGTAAAAAGGGTTGAAAACTTAAACTGGAAATATAAGAAAGTTAATTTTTAGAATAGAGTTTTTTTAAATAGGTTTTATGTTACTGATATATATATTTGTTAATGCAAGTCATTAATTTTTGTCTACCAGTCTTTAGAACCATATAAAACTATCACTACTTACAAAAGGCTTCAATGAACTAAGTCAACAAATATTCCTTCTAACCGCAAGTTATTAGAATTTATTTATATATGTACACATATATATATATATATATATATATATATATATACATATATATATGTAATTGATTCATATGGCGGACCTACAGCCTACCAGAACACCAGTCAAAACCTGTTCGACGAGCGGCCGGAAATCGAACCCGTGTAACCGCGTTGCACTGCGCAGTCCAAGGCTGTATGTATTGTAATCAAACCGACACACCACGGTGACGGTATTTATCAGTGTACAGATAAATAGCTTGAAATTTGTATTGCATTACGAAGTAGAAATTTCATTACTTACAATAATTTTCGCTCTAATTTTTGCATTCCTTTTTTTGCCAATAATTATTTATAAGTAGCAAGTACTACTTATTGATTAATTAACTTATCATGTGTAACCTTTCTTCAAAATTCATTTTCACAAAGGTTTTTCTTAATGCCATTATATCCGTATTTAATATCACTAATGATAAGCCGAGATTAGATCAGAACGACTCTAAAAGATTTTAGGATTTGAAAGTTTTCTCCAGGTTTGTAGAAGGGAACCTTTCTAAAATAAATACCTTAAAGATTTGCAATTCCAACTGTACTCTGTGCTCTAATATATAATTGTGTATTAGAGTACAGAGTACAGTTTATTAAACGTAATATGGCGAGTAATCAAATGAACATTAATAATATACTAAGATAGAACACACATTCTTCCATATACAGCAAAAAATGAACTCGAGTTTTTCTCCGGAAAATCTTTACGGAAAACGCTTACGCCTTAATCTTATGTACGCTCTCCCCCATCCTTCACTCCCGTCTGGCTCCTCAAAGTCTGCCCCATAATCAGTGTAGACAATATGGCAGCGCATTTTCTTTGCTAATAAGCTCGAGTTTTTACGACAATATTTATTGGGCCTGCGTGCGTCGTATATAAATGTAAGCAAACAAATATGCTTTTATCGTCGCTCCCTAGTTGTGTGTGTTCGTGTGTTGGTTCTTTGATAAGATTTAAGTCGGCACGTCGAAAGTTGTTGGATGAATTTTTGTGGGGCGTTATATTTGTACATTTGTGTATTTAGGAAAAAATTGATTGAACTCCATTTTATCGAGTTTATATTGTTTAACGTTTGTTTTATAATTTTCAATTAGAATTGAAGCAGAGTGCGGATACTAGCAGTTTAATTATTTATTTTTGATCGCTAAGAAAATGTAAAAAGAAAGACTGAATGTGACGTTTTTAAATTTTCCGGAACTAATTTTAGTTGAAAGGTAGATTTAAAGGGAAATATTGAACTTTCCTTAAACTTCGTCGAAATAGAAATACAACATTGATAAATACTTAATTTTCTTCGAAGAGATTTTTATTTTCATTAAGGAGTTGAAGAACATAGGAAGTATTGTGTTGACAAAATAATTTTGATATACATAAGCTTTTATTGCTTATAACTAAATTTTATTTAAAAATATAATTGTTCATAAACCAGGAATATAAAAAGTTGAACAAATAGTAAGATAAACTTGTGAAACCTTTATGCAAGTCTTGTCGACACTATTAAGGTTTCCATGAAAATTTATGTGGATATACATAAATTAAATTAGATTAATTTCATTTTACATATTATAAAAGTAGATGACGCATAGCAATTAGAGTAACTGCAGGTATGGTAACATATATTTATATATATATATATATATATATATATATATATATATATATATTCGAAAATATCTGCAGACGTATGGTCTCAATCCGTATTGAAAAGTAGTGAAAAATTACAGCTTTAATTTTCCTTAAAGATTGAACTATTCCCAATTACACTTCAACTTTCCAGTGAACTTTAATTTACACTTCAACTTTCCAGTGATCTTCAGTTTAAACTTCAACCTTCCTACCAGATCTGTACCTAAATATAAAAAAAAATTACATCCAAATCATTTTGAACCAAATATTTGACATTATAAATTGTTTTCCCATTACATTTTGAATTTACGATATACAGATTTATTAAAGAAATCTTAATAGGATACATTTTCCATGCAAGATACGTTTTCCACCTAGAGACATTTTTAGTCGAAAATATGCATAAAAATAAATAAATATATAATAATACAAGTGTATCAACGGAGAAACGCAGCAAAATTTCCAGTTACAAGGATTGATTTTCACGCAGAACTATAGTGAAAATGTCAGACAAACATTCTAGACTACTGCATTTACGATAAAACCCAACGTCACGTAAAATCAATATACGGGTAAACGGTGCTACGCTACATTGGAGAAAATTAACAACGTGACTATGGCGTTTCCCGGCACACGACTTTACATTCAGATTACGTAAGCCTTTAAGGTCTTTTCTCTTTTATTTTGTGAATTAATTCACCCTTGACCCGCCTTCAAATTATTCATGAAACACTAATCTGGACTAAATTACATGTGTAGACATATTTTTACATTAATTATGGGTCTGAATATGCCTGTGTCAACTTTGTATTATTTGGAATGAGTTGCGTTTATATTATGTAAGTTTTAAATATTATATACTGTCCTTCTGTACTGAGAATTCTATATTAAACGTATGGTTAACTAACATATAGAGAAAAGTTTATTTGTGTCACCTATACAAATATTCACGTATCGTCTTAGTAACAGTAAAAAACTCCGAAAACTTTAAGTTTACGATTCATAGATATATTAAAGAGAACTCAAAATAAAATCGTCAATTAAGAGCAAACCAACGAGAATGAATAATAATTAAAAGCTGAGTATTTAGAAGGTTTAACACTAACTACAGTCAAGTATTGACTGTAGTTTTTACGATTTTTTTTTTAGATTTTACGATATTTAGACACGTGTCGATTAACGTTACAAACGAATAACATTTCCTAGAATTGTTTACGTAAGGTAGAGCTAATATTTTTTTACGTTATGCCTGTAACTTTTTTTAAATAGTTAACACGGGTAGTCCAAGCACACACATTAATGTGTTTATTTAAATTCAACTAAAATGTACACATCATTCCGGTTGCTGATTTAAAATACCTAAAGTTGATATTACCGATTACAAAATTTGGAATAAAAGGTGAATTGGTTTGTTTCAAAGATATGGGTATAGACATGAATATATCCTCAAACATTGCCCAAATCATATATGGCCATAACTTAAAGGTGGAGGGAGGTTACAATGCATGTTATGCTGTAATATGGCTTGGCACTGTTAGATGAGTACAAACACAAAATTTGTGCTTGTACTCTGGAAGACTGAAAATAAATTAATAGCTATATTAAAACTATTAAAATAATAATCCCGTAGAACAAAGCAATTTTACATATAATAAAGAAGAATTTTATATACATATTGAGGAGCAAGTTATACAAAAACTTTTGTCTAAATACTAAAGTACTATAATACTATAATATTACATATAATATTAACTATAATATTGAAGTTCCGTTAATAAAACAATATTTATTTCTAGAATTGTATCATGTATGTGTATTAGGTATAATACTAACTTAGAATTTTTTTTATTTTATAGATAGGTCCAAGAGGGAGGACAAATACGTGGTGTATTTTTTCTGCAATATCCCTAAAACTATCTTAGACAACATTTGGAAAAAATATGTTCTTTTTACATCCTTGTAAGCTTTTCTTTCAATTGAAATCCCTGAAGGCGAATAAAAATTAAAAAATGTCAATAAATATTCACTTATTCTAATATCTCCATAAGAATATTTTTGATTGTTAACTATAAAAATTCATGACATTAAAAATGTTCATATGAATATTAAGATATATGCAGGTCAATCAAGCTATGCAAAATTTCAAGTTTCTAAGTAAAATAGTTCGCGGGAAAAACGGATTTTATAAACGTGCACATAGAAAAATAATGAGTTACCTTAATAAAGTTCCATTTTTTCCTTCGTACGAAACTCAATATCTTAAATTATATATAAGTTATATTGACTAAAAATGGTGGTACATAGCCAAACTGACATTTACGCTTACAAAACTGCCAATAGGTTCTGCTGTAAATGATACATTAACACTTTTCCCAGTTTACGGATAAATAATGAAACAGCTGTCTGATTAGCCCCTCTCAGTGGGTATGTACGTCTAAACCCCCTTGATAAGGGTCTATAAAAATCTATCCCGAATAGTCAATAGAGAAACAGCCAGTAATTTGTATGTCGGGACTTTCCTCCTAAAAGCCTTGCTTTGTCAACGAGTAGACGTATCGTATTACGTGAAAGGGTGTACTTACTAAAATAAAAGATTTCTGCAGATTCAACTTCTTTATTTAGGTACCTTTTAATACATTACTATTTTAGGCGTAATGCCAAGCCAAAAAAGGTATGGCTTGTTTAGATACATCTGTAATAATAAATAATTTTATGTTTTCTTTTCCAATGATTTTTGTTAACAAAAATACAAACTACTTTCTGTTTAGAAATATCTACCCCGACAACCGAGATTATTCAAATCTAAATATTTTACAGTTTCATAATTTAAAAATAAAAAAGGGGAAAAAAGTGCAATATTCTAGATAGGTCTCTTTATTTTTATCATTCTTATGCGACTTCATAAAAACAGACGGTACGAACTCTTAAAATATCTGACAGTAAAAGTATTTTTCAAATTAATTTTGGAAATAATATTTTACTGGAGAAATTCCAACCGAGTAGTCGACTAAATTATTTTATCGGAAATTTTTGGATATTTCACTTAATTACGTGAATATATCAATGTGCATTTAATTGTGTGTAAATGCATTTATTTGTATTAAAATTGATAATTATACCATACCTAGTTCGTTGCGAACATTGCAATTTTTTTAATTCATGCTACATTTCTAGGGAATCGTATAGTGAAACAGAATATCCGTCAACTGAGAAGAATTAATTTATTTAAACAGCAACCCTAATCGATTGCCTAAATTATGCACAATATATGAACGAGACAAACGCCGCAGCTTCTTACCTGATTGAATGAGTGCTGATATTTTACTAAATAATTAATCGTAAGGACGAATAAAATTATATAATTGCACTGTTATGATATTATGTTAATATGCTTTCTTTTAAACAAAAACGAATTAATTTGTTGATCCCTCTGTACTACTTACGAGATATAGATGTGAACATCTTATGTATTACGTTTTCCTTTTTTTACTAATATATATACTTTAATTACTCATACTAATATATGTACTTTATACACATACATTACTAATATATATACTTTAATTACGAATATATAAATATTTGTAATATCCCCATGAATCTAAATATAATGAATCAAATATTCTAAATCTTTCCATATGTGCTAAAATTTTTTTACACTGCTAAAGTCACTGATTGAATTATAATTCTTACGAATATTTAAAAATGAAATCAACAGTCCCGTTATACTGATAAAAATATTAATTAATAAATGTAATATGTCGTATATATATCAGCCAAGATTTATCAGAAGTACACAAGAGGTAAAAAATAAATATTATCTATCTGTTATTCCAATTTGATTTAGATTTTTATTGTAACCAGTACTTTGATTAGGTAATTGCAAAGTTTTATTTTTGCAATAAATGAAAAAAATTTGGAAACCGTTGCTATGTTAAGTTTATTTTGCCAAAAATTTTTGAAAAACATGCCATTACAATATATTCTGTGCACCCAAATATTCATATCCCAACTTTTTCAGCTAGCGTTATCAGAATAAAAAAACACAAAGAATATGCTGCGAATCATACTATTATTTTGTATAGCGTTTAGTATTTCTCATACAGAAACATATATGATAAGTTATATAATAGTTGTGAATAAATATTTATATTAGTCTAAAATGATCGGCATTTTACATATATTTATGACAAAATAAGTTATAATCCGGAAACACGTTTGTAGCCAACAAAGAAGGAGGAGAAAAAAAACTCAAATGTACTTTTATTTATTTCGAATATTTTGTGTACAGAATCTCATATCAGATCAGTTCGCTGTAAAGCGGCTTAAATCAAAAAGACGTAGGTAAATCTGAATAAGCAAATTCTAATACCTGGAAAAAAATATCTGAGATATGATATTAGACACTCATTTTTCGTGAAAAAAAAGTCATGTAACTTCTCATTCTTTTCAAATGTGATATTATATTAAAAAATAAAGGATAAAGGAAACAAGGGAAAAGAAATAGGGGAATATAACTCTGTTATTCTCCTTTCGACTATTTTTAATTTTATTTTATGAACTTTATTATATATGATACAATATTTAGCTTTATAAAAACATTAAACGAGACAAAAAAATTTGATTTCATACTTTACCATATAACGTATATTTACAACATTATTTCTAAAACTCATATGGTTTGCTTATTTATAACCTGGCTCAGTGACATATTAAGTAGTAAAAAAAAAAAAGTCTAAAAATATTTACTTCGTTTATATCATAGATTAAAATTTAATCTTACAGGCAATAATGTTATTATATATATTTACGTAAGATAATACGCTACAAAATAGCAATGCTCAGCGAATTGTTCTAAATACCAATATCACATTAAGTAACAAATTTTTCAGTGGTTACATTTTTTAATAGTATTCGCTTTATTTTGAATTTTTAATTGATGTTTGCTGTAAAAATATTATAATTATATGAACAATAGTGTCGTCATATATTTACACCAGGTGTTCTATTCTTGCCGAGAATCTAAAACTTTTCTGGGCTTGGGTAGGATTCAAGAAAGTTAATCAATAGAGGTTGGATTCGGAATTTGCGATGTTAATCAATAGAGGCGCAACTTCTGAATGCTAATCAATCAATGTTGAACAATAAACTGAATTTTATTTGCAGTAAATGCGCCATGATGACCTATTTTCATATAGTTCATAGCTACCTGCGCTCTTTCGGCGTTATCCCGAGTAATATCTACACGCAGTGGGAGTCGGGTTTCACGGTAACTTTGAAGATATTTTCGAGATATCTTGTTAGTCACTATTTTTTATTAAGTATACAGAATAATTTACTGTTGAATGCTCTAATTAAGGATAATTTGATATTTATCTGAACTTCTCATCAAATAATTATATACTCGTTTTGGAGAAGTTCCAAGAAATAAAATTAGAAGATTTTTAACTCAAGATAAATGTTTATTATTGTTATTTATTGGCCGCTAATATTATTTAAGATACGGTCGCCTAAAACTCTTTATTAAGCGATGGATACTCTTGACGCACGTCTTTGGAAAATTGGTCATTATTGTCGTCAGTAATTAATCTTTTCGTGTTGGGACTGTTTTTTATCACATTTATTAATCCAAGGATATTCGTCATTTTATTTACTTTGCGATCAATATTATGTAACTTATATATTCCATACTTTAACTACCTTATCACTAATATTTTGTATTTTCGCGTAGTGCGGGTAATGGATTGATTCAATTTGTTATTGAGCACTGTCCATAAACTTTTAACCTTTAGTTGCTTTCATTGGTCTCTAAGTATCTTTTAATACTGATTTATATGTTTGATAAGTGATTAATTATTCGTACATTTAAGTTTCCACTGTAAATAGGTTGAGTGTCATATAAGTAAAAAAAAATATTCAGAAAAAATTTTTTATCGGCTCTCTGTACTGAATCTATTAAAATGGGATATAAATTATTATACTTTGATGATATGAGTCGGGAGTTAAAGTTGCTTTAGGTGACCGTTTTAAAAACTCAACTATAGGCTGGCTGCATTATATTCATCTGTAATTTTATTTTTAGTGATACAAAATAACTACGCAAAATTTTTCATATAGATTTCTATGTATCGAATTTCTTCACGCTTAAAAGAATCCAACATACACTTTGAATATATTTAACAACGACATATCCTAGTCTTTCTTTTAGTTTTGCATCCTCATTATCATAAATTTCCATTTCCTTTGGTTTCCAAAACACAATTCTTACTTTCTAACTTATACTCTTTGCTTCTCACATACATTATGTAAAACCCGAAAGAGGTTTCACGTCAGTACCTACGCTTGTATAAGGAAAAGGTTGAGCTTCTATTACATTTTAGAAGTTTAACTTGTCACCAAAGTTAGTAGAATCAAAGGCTTTTCCTTGAAAACGCACGAACCGCTGTAAGCCACATTAGTAAAAAAAAAGTATATTGGGTTTTGATTTCAATTTGCCTGGTCAGCCTATGCTCTAGTCCGTTTAAAAGAAAGTAATGTAATAATATATGTTCCAAACAAAATAATATAAACGAAAAGATGCTCTTGGTATGGAAGTATAACCGTTATTTTAATTTGGAAATAAAGTCTAAATTAGTAAAAGCAATAATAAGTAGCAATGATATTAAAGCACGAGTAATTTTCTAAACACATATAAACGTAAAATACTAAGAAGACAATAGTTACTACACACACACACACACACACACATATGTATATATGTATACATATATATATATATATATATATATATATATATATATATATACATATATATATACAATTTTTTAATTATCTCTTGATATTTTTGGTATTTAATTTGCAGAATTTCTTTTGTGTAAGTTTGGTGAAAATTTTTTTTTAAAGTTGCCTCGTGGTTTCTCTTTGACCCCGACCCAATGTTCAGTGGCGAAACTTTGGTCTACTAACTAAACTAAACCTTGTATTTTTTGTCATCGTTGTAGAGTGTTGAGTTGATCACAAGAAGTACGACCTGTGACGGTGCGGCACACCCATTGAATCGGGATCAGCCGCTATTTCTAGCCGCTCACTGAACAGAACTGTAGTTATATTTAAAACCGCTTAACCAAAATTCTGTCAATGACTGGCATTAAAGTCCCTGAAACGAGACGCTACGCACTACGATAGCCAACCCAGCTGCCCACAGTGATGATTATGGACAATTACCTCTAATGATAGGCGCATAGAAAACGCTCGTTTTAAACAATGAACTGAGACAGGCTGTTGATGGTGATGATCATTATATGCTATCTTCACCTTATTTTCGGTGAGGGACATGCCTTTTGTAGTAATACCCTACTTTAGTCTGAATTATGCCTAATTGAAACTTTTTTTTATATCATCGTTTACAATGCTTGCGGGGAAATGAATGTAACTTCCATTAATGATATCCTCAACATCCATTAAATGTGCTTCAAGTGCTGATAGTAAGTAAGCAAATATTTTTTTCTAGGAGATATTTTTCATAAATTTTATAAAGTAGATATATTCACCATAAAAAATGTATTTCGACATATCGAATCATTTGAAAAAATCTTCTTTATATTGATACGAATTTTTCTGGTGATTATTTACATCATGAAGCAAACTCATTACTTCATTCATTTCCATTAAAAATAGTTATTCACAATTTTGGGTGGTTTCTTGCTTTTGTAATTAAATGTGATAAATTATGGAAAGCTCCTAATTTGTCATAATCTTGGTTATGGAACGACGCAAAACAATTTGATACAAAGGTTGGCTAAATTTTTTTTGATAATATCATATGTCTTAACTGTTTTGTCAGCTTCTTTTTTTTTAAATACGCTTCTAGCCTAGAGAGCTTCATTTCCTTTATCTTAAAACAATATTTCTTAGATCTAGTATATCGATAACGTATAGTGCTTGGGAAAGTTAATATTTATAATACTTAAAATATTCAAAACTATATTGATGCGTTTTTTTTGCCTGTATATCAGATAGAGTAAGTTATTAATTAAAATTTGCCACAATATTCATAAATAATTTTACTTTAAAAAATGTTACTTTTTATCGTTACTTTTTTATCATACTCCCGAATGGTGACTGTAAAGTTTACATCATAAAAATTGCGACATGTTGTTTTAATCAACGAAATTATATGGCTTTGTTCGCTGCAAGTACGTCGATAATCAGTGTAATCTTTACTTAACATGGCACCTCTTTACTCAACATGGCACCTTTACTAATTGTTGGTTAAATCTGGCCAACTGGTAAAATGTATGCAGCATTGGTGACCTCTTCAAAACATGAAACTAATACAATAAATTACTTTTTCTCGGCCTGTAAAAAAATACTTTCTTGCAACCATATTTTTTTAAGTCATAAGTGCTGGATTTCCCATTTGATAAGAATAGTCTGCTGCATGAATGGACTAAAATTAATACAATGTATATACAGGCAATGCAGTAATTCATTAATTTTCCAGTTGAAAAACATTAGGCTTGCATTTACAGTAAGAAGAAATTACATATGTTTTGATCTTAGGTCAATTAGAAGCACTCGTTTAGTTTTACTTTTGGATCACCAAATAAGAAAATATATCGGAGGCGCAAAATAAATGTATGCTACGTAATGCTTTAACTTACATAATGCTTACCTTAAAAAACTTCTTTTTATCAAAACTTTCCTTTTCTTTATTAATATACTGTAACAAGTTCTCCGTCTCTACAAGATAACATCAGATCTTTTATTAATACATATATCTTCAGTTAATTAGATTTAAAGATATTAATAATAATTTTTCCTTCGCCTTTTTCATTTATCTGTTAATTAAGACGTAATGACTCGCCCCGGCGAGACAAATTCGTATCATGTCCGTTTATACATTTATGCACCAACCAGTCTGCTATAATTAAGCAGATAATTTTTCTTAATAAATGTCATATAAGCGTGTTGAAACCAACAAAGACGTTTTAGCTACGTCATTAGAGGACACTTTCTTTTTCCAGAGAAATATCCTTTTAATTATTTATTTTTATAATACATTTACTTTATATGACATGCGTTTATTTATACATCTTGTGCAAATATCAAATCCTGTATGTATATGTTTGTATATACATATTGCGTTTAGATGCTTGTTTAGGCAACATTTATCAGACATCAATTTAAGTAATGTATTTCAATTTCAGTAATATTACAATTTAAAAAGAAAACTGGTAAAAAATTTGGCGTATAATTAACTGCTATAGGAAATCTTTCTATATATTCGAGTAGTCTTTCCATATATTCGGGTCAAATTATGGAAGAACTCGGAGTGGTGAACTAAGTTGCTAAATAATTCGAGGTGAAGTCGAAAGGATTAGTCGACCTATTTAATCGTTCGTTTAAACTTAACTAAAATTTATAACGAACGAATTTTTTTACGAGTGTAGTATATTATATATGTATATGGTTGATGAATTTGGTCTCTTTAAATAGACTGACTCACGCCCGCAGATAGCTTGCTATTTATACTAAGCTCAAAGCTTTGAGAAACTTCAGAAGTCGTAAATAGGTCTGGTTTAAATTTCAGAATTCTCTATTAAATAGTGATTTCGAAAGTTGGATACAAGTTGAAGTAAACAAGTTGAACGATTCATGTAAAAGGTTCTAGAAAGATGTTTAAATTTGATTCATAACGATTTGTTTTGGAAAGTGTTTCAGTTAGATATTCAGTATGAAACGATGATAAAATAATTGTGCAGAGCAACTCGTAACAGAGCAACTCGTGGTTAGTTTACAGCAATATCATAACAAAGAATAATGTTTTACGTTGTCATAGATTTTATTTGCTGTATTCAGATGCTGTATTCCGTAAGGTATAATTAAGAGACGGAAATGAAAAATTTATAAAAAATTATAAAATTGTTGACATATTTAACTTCATTACATGCCATTGGATATAAGAACGGTTATATGTTATTCAAATCAAATTTAATTTTGGATTTAATTTAACAAATTCAAAATTTATTTCTAAACATAGAAATCGAAAAAGTGTTATATATTTAAAGATTATTTGTTTTTAGGTTACGTCCTCCAGACATTCTATACGGTTCCGAGAAAAATTAAATATATAAATATTTATATATATATATATATATATGTGTGTGTGTGTTTG
Organism: Druceiella hillmani; assembly: GCA_039881145.1. Lineage (NCBI taxonomy): Eukaryota > Metazoa > Arthropoda > Insecta > Lepidoptera > Hepialidae > Druceiella > Druceiella hillmani. Next base: position 7,489,720 of record JAYKKI010000010.1, on the reverse strand, counting down.
TGTGTATATATATGTATATATATATATATATATATATATATATATATATATATACATATATATATTATTTTCACACATTTAAAAATACGATGTTTATTTAAAGATATAAAATTGTAATGTTTATTAAAGATTAAATCCAGGATAATAGCAATGGTTTTGTGTTGTCTTTTATTTAGATTTCATCAACCTCGTTTTCTCATTATTTTAACTTGAGTTTGACTCATTAATCTGAGAAATAAGCGGGGAGCGTATGTGCTCCATTTTTGTGTACGTTTTAGAAAACATTTCTAAAAATTAAATTTAAAATTATGAAAAAAAAATATACTTGTATTTCTCATAACCAATCCTTTCGAGTAATATCCCACATGACGAATGAAAAAAAATGTTCTGGGTGCTTTATTTACGCCCTCTCTAAATTTTACATTCATATTTTAAAAGATATATATGGTGCAAAAGAAATAGGTTGATGTGATATATTATACGTCAAATTTTAAGTTTCTACTTCGGTTCATTTCTGGGAAAGTCAAATGTGACAGGCGGACTAACGGACAGACACGTAAATGATCACACAAAAGTTCCGTTTTTTAGTATGAGGTGCATGACCCTAAAAATGAAGAAAAGTCTTAAATGATTTTTCTTTCTGTAAAATAATAGTCGTATCGCTCCATATAAAAAATCGCGTCGTTGATACTACACGCTCGATGCGCATGCATACATACATAAATACCCGTATGTATATATATATATATATATATATATATATATATATATATATATACATATATACATATGTTACATTAGAACCGCGTGACTAACTTCATTTACTACTATATTTATAGACTCGGTCGCTTTAGGTCGCAGATAACGTGACATGACTTCGACCCTGGGCGCCGCCCATCTTACATTCAGCAGCTAAATTCATTCAGAGCAAATGAAACAAAAAAACATTGTCTGCTCGCTACCAAAATGAAAGATGTACTGTAATATAATTTTACACGCGACTTTGTTCGGGCAAATACATTGTTAACTTATGTAATTTAATAGACGTGTATTTCACTCCAGCTCTGCCTCTACGACTTGAGCCATCCCTTGAACTTTGCGGGGTTTTCGAAAGGAAACATTCGTATATAGAAAGAAGCATATTGATAAATATTTATATCCTATGTAGGTATATACGCATGAAACAAAGTTTATTGGAGATTACGATCAGCAATAGAATGTGTATGACGTTTTTAAAGCTCCACTAAAAATAAAAATGTTATAAGGCTGAATATTCCTAATATACAAATGCTATTAGTACACGAATAACACCTATCGATTTAAAGTATATAAGAATCATGTAAATATATAAAAAATTATCCAAATTTTTTTGTACGTGAAAGCTTTTAGCTTGATATAATTTTATGTAAAATTTTCATTTTTTAAAGTTCATTTGGAATATTTTTAAGTAAAGCTTCAAATGAGCCCAATTTTGCAACTGAAAGAAAATAATTTCGTAGAAGGACAGTTATAAAGCAATCTTAACGTTTTGCTTTGACTGTCTAAAATTTAGGCTTTGAAAAAACTAAATTTTTGAAAAAACCCTCAGTGTAATAATTTAGTTAATGAATAAATTAACTGACAATATAGGGAATTTAAATTAAATTGAAAAAGAGTATTTTCTCATAATATTAAATTATCTTCACAATTGAATTATAAAATAGAATATAAATTTTTAGAAAGCAATGAATACTTATTGTTAATTAAAGGAAACAGAACTGGTCGAAAAAAGATTTTAAGCTAATGATACCATGTATTTAAGGTATATTTTTTGTTACAGCCTAATGGTAATGTATATGTTATTAATGTTTATAAACACATTATTAACGTATACATTACCATTTTAAACCATAAGCGGAAATTATTATAAAGGACTTTGAACGCCCCCACTGATAAATTGTAGATCTTAAGGATTGTTTCAAAATTTTGATAAAATTAAATATATTTCCCTTATATCATATGATAATTTATTTGTTTGAAAACATTGCAATGTTAAAAAATAGCTATTTTGTGTTATGTAAAGTTTGAAAATCTTCGTAAAATTAAGGGGATTAACATTAGTCACCAGATTATACTGTTGAATTAAAAATTCGTTCAAAAATATATTACTCGAGTGAATAATCTAAACAGACCAATATTTAAATGAAGCTTACGTGGAAATATTTGTATTATAGACAAAAAGACATTTATAATATGACACGTAAATATTGGTTTTTACATGAAGCTGACATGTAAACATTTGTCTCACAAACATAAAAAAATTTATAATATGGCACGTAAATATTGGCCTTTACATGAAGCTTACATGTAAATATTTGTCTTACACATATAAACAAATTTATAATATGACATGTAAATAATGGACTATAAGAAGCTGACTTGTACATACTTGTCTTACACATCTAGTAAAATACATAAATTTTGCGTGCCAGTATACTACAAATACTTACAAAAAATTATTGTGGTGACGAAATATAAATATTAGAATGCATGAAAGCCATTTTTGGATTGTTTGTCTATATATCTCTTTGTGTGTTGGTTCGTATACGCAACACGTAAAAATACTGACTCAATATGAGTTTTTAGAAAAGCGTTAATATACTGGCGCTACATGTATTTTAAATCGCCAAATGAAGTTTTTCACTCAGACATCGGTGAAATCGGTGTCGACAGGTGTAGATTGTTACGAAAAGGGGATAGATGCTTGAGTAAGCAACGCGAATGTGGGCTAACACATGAAGGTAAACATCGTCGTGGGTAGGCTTCTGCAAATAACATTTATCGTTGTGCCATCAATCTGTTTAAAATTAAAGTTTTTTTTCCTGTTTTGTAATTTAATTGCTTTTGGTAGATTTAATATTAGGTTGTACAAACTTGGTCTTTAGTACTTTATAGCTTATACCTATAATAAAACTGTAGAATCAGTTCGCCGGCACATTGAAATACGAATATTTACGAAGAAATAATTTAGGTAAACATTACATAAGAGATACAATGCACAAAATTTTGTAATTTTGACTCTTAGCTTTGAGTCTGTTTATTTGATCCGCAACACGCAAGAATATCTAAAAGATTTTTGATGATGTTTTTCTGATGGGTTCTTTCGACTTTTCAGTAAAATTTAGGTGGTTTGATCGTGATCGAACTACTAAAAAGAGGACACGGTAATTTCCTGTTCCGCTTCATAGGGCAGTTAATAAAAAAATATTTATTTTATTAACTACTCCAAAAGATGGGATTACGTGTGTTAAGCTAACAAATGATTTAATAAAATTTTCTAAAGGTCCACGCGAACGAAGTCACAAGCGTAGGTTAATATAAAATATAAACACACACACAAACACACATTAGATTTCTAGCTTAATACATAAAGTTTAAACGACGTTTTTTTTTAATAATTATCTGAAAACTTGGTTTATGGCCAAATTAATACTTTCTTAAATAAACAAAAATTTTTATACGTTTTCCTTATATAAACCAGAGAAAAAAGTGAAGATGAACGATGTGAAGATTAGGTAAAAGGAATATGAAAATAAAATTGAATACTTTTTCGAAACATTTAAATTCTTTGTTTTAAACTGTTACAAAACTTTTTTACTGTTACAAAACGATGTATGGCAAAATAATTGACTAAAAATAAAAAAGTAATCGAAAAAATAAACCTGTTAAACAGAGAAAAATTTAAATCGGTGTATTCAAGTTAACATGTTAAATAGAGAAAATAGACATAACACCAGCTGTAGTATTAAATATAATTGAAAACCAAAAATAATTACCAGCTATAGTTTCAGGTGAACCATAAAAACGATATTGTTAGCTGTTTCTTTAAAAAAATCTCTTCTATTTCATATTTTTAGTGTAAATAGTTTTTTCTTTGAAGTTTTTCTTTCATTTTAAAGTATAGAAGCAAATAAAAAGGATAAGTGTTAAATTTACGATCAAAATTTAATTTTTTTCTAGGAAAATTTTATATCCTGTATTTGTAAAGAATTCTTAAATGAAACTATTTAATTTACCTTGCAATAACCATTGATTTAAAACAAATGGTAAATTCGTAATTCTACTAATAACGTAATTCTAACTTATAAGCGTTCAGGCATAAACTGGACCTATTTCTGAAATAACTTAAGTATAAAGTCTATTTATAATGTAAAATTGTGGACGTCAAATTAACAATAAAAAATATTAAAGAATATTCTTTAAATTAAAAGTAAATAATTGCCTGCCTTGGCAAATTAAATTAACAATACTATAATATTCAGGTTTTCAACGGGAAATTTTCCTACATCGATGCAGGCACTACCTTTGTGTGACACATTTAGATTAAAATTAATGTAAATTGTTCTCAGCTACTATTAATACTAAATAAACCTATTAAATACGAGTAAAACTAACACTGTCAGAACACCGCTCGCATATAACAAAATATTTCAATTCAATTATTATATTTAAGATTTTTTTTTTATTTTGGTAATATTCTATCTGACACACTTGCCGAAGGCGTCAGACAAAAATTGTTTGCCTATACTTATTAATTTGTTAACACAAATCGACCCAAATAATTTTGTACTTAAATAATTTTTGTTTGTCTTGAGTTTAACATAAATGGTAAAAAAACTTAGAGGAGTTAATGCACTGCAAAATATTATGTAGACTTATATCTCGCAGAGAATCAATTAGTAATTCACTTGGAGGCGTTCGTTAGAAAAAGAAATTAGGCCTAATTACACTAAAGAAACGAAGAAAATTTTTTCACATTCTGAAAATAATGTTCGCGTAAAACTTATAATGTGTGCAATATGTTTCTGCTTACCATCAGCCTCGTACAATCATGAAAAAGGTCGTCCATAGCTGATTTAATGTGGTCGATAATTAGTGTTAAATAGATCAAGAATATAAATGTTTAAGTCATGCGTTCGAAAATAGTGATCATTGGCGAATTCTTTGGATTCACGACAATTTCACCATAAAAGAATATTATTTAAATTTTTATTTAATTTTTTATCGTCTTTAGCCCTTTATGATAATTACCATTGCACGTAGTTTTAAATACCATATGATTAAACAGATCGTTTTTAATGAGAAAACATGAACGAATGCATTTTTAATCAGAATGATATTGCGGACAATACTAATTTGAGGAGAAATTTCAAAGAAAATAGCTAAACAAATATACTTTTAATCAGTCTATTAAAGAGACCTGTAAAGAATAATGGAAAAAGTCTCTTGAATATTTTATTTAAATATGATAAATTATACACATACCGCGGTAGGCGGTATGATTAAAATGTTATGGGTAGCTTCTCAAAAATATCTTAGTGGTATTTTTAAAGTTAAATTTTGAAATAGTAACAAATATTTATAGTAAAATATAAATTTTTTGTAACTGATTACGTTTTGAAATATATACAGAAATCAAAATTGGTGCATCATAGCTCAGATATTTGATACATATCAGTTTATGCTCCACTAAATATCTGATACAATAAAACTTGTTAATCGCGAGTAACTCGCAATACAAGGGACTACACAAATTTTAATATTATATTACACAAATGTATTTCCTACTAAATATTTTGCATATTTCAAGAATTATAAAATCTACAACACTGCGCTAGTTTCCCTATAACTTTTACGTAGAGTTCCGAAGAAACCCTCGTTTTTCACGAACTTGGGTTTTTCTTGGGTTTAAGAGGCGGAATGATATATTTTGTTATGTTCTTTTCATTATATCTCTGAAGACAAAATACCTAATATCCTAAGCATTTTTTGGGGGTAGACCTTTCAGACACTCTGCAATACAAACGCAGTTAAAAAAATTGGTGTACTTAATTTGCTCTCTTAAATTTCTATAAATGTGGATTAATATGTTTTATTACTACCAAAAATTTAAATTTTCCACGTGAACCAGTTTCTGAGCAAAACGACTGCAGCATACAGACAAGCACGTGAGATTATTATCATAACACATATAAAGTTGTCATAAGAGTTCAGTTTTTCCTTCTGCCGCACGGAACCTTAAAAATAAAGTGTGAACATCATTTTAAAATATACATAGATTCATATATATATATATACGGTATTAATTATTATGGTATTATTTCTGTAGGTGAATTAACCAATTATGCTCATTATAATATTTGATCAGTTATGTTAATCTGAAAATTTAAATTAGCCATATTGATTATTTATTTAAACAACAACTCATAGATTTTCCCCAGAACAGCTCTACCAAAGGTAGCGAAATATTTTAAGTGGAACTTTGTTCTTACCTATAGAAAATACTTCCGGCGTTACAAGTTTTATATTTTTTCACTTTATGCTTTTAAATTCAGCTTATAATTATTATTAATTTCGCAATTGTTATGTGGTAGCCACAAATGACAAAAATAAAACATAAAATTTTAATCAAGCACCCCGAATCAGTCGTGGGAAAATATAATCACGGTTTATTCTGCTAAAGGCAGATTCCGCCATTTCATTAGATAATTACAGCACACTAAGCATTTTAAACCATTGAAATTATGAAACGTCGAACAAGACAGTTGATATTTGTTTTTATGCAGTCTCCATGGGAGTTCATTTCGCTATTCTGCTCAATTAAATCAGCACATTTTTGTGCTGATTTAATTGAGCAGAATAGCGAATTTATTTATTTTAATAAATGTTGGAGATTTTATCAATCATACCGTTCTCAATGGTATACAAAAATAAAACCAATTTTTTTTCTTAGAAATTTTAGAGTCACATAGTAAACATTCTCTGCATACATTACGTTACATAGTTTGCAATATTTCCTTATTTCAGAAACCACTAACACCAATAAACGATTTTCATACCAACTAAAGAAAAATGGCCACACTAATGAGACGTAATTTGCTGCTATGCAAATTTTGGAAGGAATTTGAAAGTTTTTGAAAGAAGATCACCAGCGAATAGGCGACTGACTTCGTGCACCGAGGGAAACATGTTAATTAGGAAGGCTGAACACCAGAATAGGATCCTGATCCTCGCCATCCTTACAACTGTGCAGATACTGGGTGAGTTAAATAATACTATTTATTTTGTCCGTTATTTACAAATCAATTTTGGCAGATTATAATGCGTTACTAATGATAGTTTGCTGACAAATATAAACTTATTATGTGTTTATAAAAGGAATAAAAGAAAACAACGATTTTTAACGGTTTGCATTAAAATTTTTGTAGACTTGTTTGACAAGGCTTGCTCGATTATTTCATATATCCCTAATAAGAGGGAGATTTTTAAAATACTTAAATCTAGGAGTCATTGTATTAGATGAAGCTAAAAATTATGGATTTTTAGATTTCCTATGCCAAATCAGAAATCCTCATAATTTGACCATGTTCATCTCTTTTTATGTCCGTATATTTGTGTATCACAACCATTTTTCTCTCTGATTGCTGGTGCTATAAAGCTAGGATTTGGTACAATTATACACATATATAAATTGAGTGCGTGCGGGTTACCAATATTCCCCAAAAACATACCAGGATCGTGAAATATTTATATGTGGCCCCAATTTCAAGTACCGTCAGCACTTGAAACTTCCGATGATTCCTAATATCTATGATCGATCAATTTTCATTACTAACTCCTCCGACATTATTTAACTTGGGTGATTGATCAATAACTGAGTTTATGTTCCGACAACATGTAATATTATATTATGGTAAGCTAACTACTCTCAAAGAGGCAGTTATCGGTGACATATGTTTTATGTTCTCACGTCAAAGAAATGAAATGAGATTCCATGATAAACGCTGAATGACATATAACCAATGGCAAGCAAATAAGTAAATCCCCACTGCTTGCCCATCTGCAGCAAAATGCGACTTGTCTTGCAATATTTCTTGTTGTAAATTCCTGTCGATCTATTTAACCTACAGTTGTTGAGCTCTGTATAAGAATTGGTATAAGAGATATATGATTCTATCGACCTGAAGTTTGTAAATTTGTAATTAAAATTTGTAGGAATATAAATGGAATATATAATACATACGTATTCTCTTGGTTGAAAACTGCTGTTAAGTGGTGGTATCTGAACTCTAATTTAATTTATTTCCGTAAAAAGAAATTATATTAACGGAAATCGTTATCTTCTTTTCTTTGTGAATACAAAAAAATAAAATTATTTCAAATTCGCGTAAAAGATATTTTGATGTACCTCATCATGTAATTTTAATTTCTAAATCATTATGGTATCAAATTTCATTCAAAAATTTGTGTTTAATATTATAACAAATTTGATTTTTCTGATAATGTAACTACATGTTAATAATTAATTACTCATTCAGTGTGAATTGATATAATGCACACCCAACATTTCTAAATAGACTACGTAATTTCAACGTATTATTATACCTGGATCATGTTTGAACAAAATATGATGCGAAATAAAAATTTCGACCAAGCACGTATACATTATTGAAAATAAAAAAGCAGAGAAATCTAATGTTATTTTAAAGCTTATTATTTCACAAACCGGCCTTTAAAATAGGAAATTGGAAAATAAAATTAAGTTTTTATTTTCAATGGTTCGCGTTATTATGCCTCATGTGATTATTTAATTTAGGTAGTTGAGGTATCTATATGAAATAACTTTTTATAAAATATAAATAGAAGTCATAACATTGCAATGTTATATAATAACGAGTATTAGAAACCGTTCATTTTGCGCCGCCTTGCAGCTCTTGACAGTTGGAGCAAGTGCAAATGTGTTGCAATTACTAAGACGGATGACTTTTAAGAAGAAATATTAACACATCCGTTAGAAAGTGAAAACTATTGCCCAATAATAGAAAAATGTATAAATAGGGAAATATATTTTTTGCCAAATATTTTATTTTGTAAATCAAGCAAACAATATTTTATACCTCACATTTTAAAAAATCCATAAAATCAGCTTAGGGAAAACGTCTTCATGTAAATTACGTTGATTTTTAAAATGCATTTTAAATGATATTTTAAACAAATCACTTGTGTCTATTTTAATTAACAATATATAAAACAATAAACCCAATAATTATGTTAAAGAATAATGTATTTTTTGCCGTATATTTTATTTTGCAAATGAAGCAAACCATATTATTAAATATTTAAAAAGGAATTTTAAAAACAGCTCAGGAAAAAGGTTTTCATGTAATTTTTTTTATTTCATTTTATAGAAATTACGTGTTTCTATTTTACCTAACTATGATTAAAAGTAGCCTACATAAACAGTTAAGAAACCCTGCTATATTCCAAGATTATCAGAGTCCAACACGCGCTTAAGCAATTTTGTAAACATTATATTTTCCCCTTATTGCAATAAATTATTAACGAGATCTAATGTCAACTAATGTCATTTTATTAAAAACTTTTTAAATGTTCTTGCTTTATTCAATTAACAAATATTTAAATCATAATATTAATTTACGTTAAAGAACTTGTAATCATTTATAATAAAATTTAATTTACATTGCTTCCTGAAAATAATGCCTGAACGTAATGGACCAGTATATTAAAGGCATTACAATTGTTTACGTACTTTTCCTTGCTTTATTTCCTAACATTAAATGGTGTACATATATCAAGTAACATATTTGTATACGCTACAACAGCAAAAAAGGCAGGTCCACTTTTCCCGGCTCTGCGTAATTTCCTTTTTATATTGTAAGCGTACTTTATGAAAATATTCTTATCTTTTCATTTCCAGCCCTTATCCAAATTCATCCCATCTTCAAGCGTTTCGGACGTAATCACCAAGAAAGCTTTCGAGTATTTTATACGAGAGTAAATGGTCTATTTATCTATCACGATATCTCTTTGACTCCGGCACATAGCAAAGTGATTTATTGTCTGTACGGGAACTAGAAATATTAAGGCACAAAATGACTAGGGTCGACTGATAAGGGCAGAAAGAGAACTAATTAGGGGTGTCTAATAAACTACCATGCTATAAATTCGTACAATTTAGAATAAATATGCTTCCCTATTTTGAATCTAGTGTCAAGTTCTGTTAGCTACTGTCGGCACAAGCAAAAAAGAAGAATTTCATATTCTAAATAAAAAAAGTTTCGTGTACACACTGTTCTCTATTTTCAATATTGATGAAAATTACAATTACAAATTCAAATGAAGCAGTAAAAATATTATTTGTTATTTAACTGTAACTACCACCATATTTCTTTAATTATGAAACCAGTTCACGGGGAAAACTTGGAGATAAATGTAGCACGTGCATTTCTTCTAAATTACATTAAGGTTTATTTATGGTATTCATTACCGACTTTCGTGATAGCTTTTTCCCCTTTTACGTGAAATTATCTCGAATATATATAATATTTAATTAAAACCCTGTTTCACGTAATTTATTGAAACATACAAGTCCTACTTTAATTAGTTTTTTTTATTATCACGTATTACAAAGGGTTACTAAGATTTTTATAATGTGTTAAAATCAATCCCAAGATTAATTTTAACACAATATAAAAATCAATTAAAAATCACGATTTAAAATCGCTTTTTGATTTTCGGCATTAAAAAGATGTTTAATATTAATTTTAATAACATATAAATAACACAAGGAAGTATAAAATTTTTTTTATGTAAACATAAGGTTTTTTACAGTTTTTACAATTTTCCGGCAATTACCTTTACTGCCTATCTCAATTTACTTATAAAACTCTGGTAAAAGCAATATCCGTTGTGCTAATTTTTAAAAAGTATTCATAGCACTCTTTTATTTAATTGCGTCATATTTCCTTCCTCGATAATTTTTCGGGAGAATTTTAGAGCTTTAATGAGTTCATGTTCACTGAATATGCTGGAATTATTTCTTGCTATAGAATTTGGAGTGTGTCTAATAAGTTTTTTAAATCCGATCTGCACGCACTGTACCATAGTAATTTTGGAAAAAGCGAGAGCCTCTCTGGTTGAACGATCCGTTAACCAGTGGATATTTTCATGCATCAAAATGAAATATGATCTTAGTTCTTGTGTAACTGGCATATCGTGAAGTTTGATAACACACTTGATATAACCAATTACCACATCCGTGCTTAGAATATACCGCTTAGTTTGGCCCGTCACACTTAATTCTTTTTATTCTATAATATGACCTACAACTAACGGGTAAATTTCATGAACATAAGAATGCCTAAAATATTTTCCAGATCTTTACTAAATCTCAAAATTGAGTTGTCTTTAACTCATTGTCTTTTAGTCATCACCAACTTCCAATTTTAGAAACAAGAGTCAACATACGATTCAACACTACCACTCGGATTCAATTCTCACCTTGGACTTATTCCATCTGTTGTTTTATTTTATATAAATCTTTAAAAATGATGGAGGTAACGTTATTGAATTTATTTGTAACCACTTCTAAAACATAAAGGGAATGTATTATTAATATACAAATATCTGTTGCGGTATGAAAAATAACAAATATTTTTTCCAACGTCACGAGCCTATGGCTTCAATCGTTTTAACCTTCATATATGTTCGAATTCAGAATTCTCGATTTCTGGTAAAGGTTTATTGTTTTATCTTGTCTCCTAACTTTTACTGCTGGTATTGATATCAGGTTTTGTCCTTTTTTATCCTATTTAAAGAGACAACTGACGAATTATTAATATGGATATGAAAAGAGTGCTATCTGTACTACTACCTCTAGTATTCATAAATAATTTAAAAATATAGTTTTAAGTAAACGAATCAAGGAACCTCAATATTTAAAACCAATTAACCCCTATTAAAAACTCATTCATGCCTCAAACTTATCGGAAGTATGATTTACTATAGACCATTGTCGGTAAATTAGTTATTGTTACTAACATTATGAATATAAAATTGAGTTTGTTTTTGTTTTGCTTTTGTTTTTGGGTTTCTGCCACTCAATCTATCTCTATGAAATGTTTCGTCTATATAGCACTATCATCATGTAGAACATAGCATAACACAATTATCCCAAAATGGAATTTATTTCCCTAGTATTTATAAAAAAGAACCCAAAAATCCAAGAGTCAATATTCCAGTTTACATCTAGCTACTATAGGGTATAGGTTTTTTTCCCTTTCATGCAATTTCTTCTATTATCTATATTTCTAACTCTTTACCCATTCCTAGCATCAAAATCCATTTTTTTTTCATGGATTTTTTTAAAAATTTCGTTAAAATTGTTCTCCTATTTCACACGAATAAAGCCGCGTGTCAGAGCTGCTAAGAAATATGTTCGAAATGTAAGCTATTATCACTTAGAAATATAATTTTTGGGAGAGAAACACTACTAATTGCTGGAAGTCATCCGCCTATATCTGGCGGCGTTTTACATTGTAAAAAGTAATTAGAAAAAAGTGGTATTCTTCACACCAAAAAAATTCTGCACAAATTTATGCGCAAACAAACGAGCATTGAAGGTAGGTAGAATATCTTTAAAACTGTTTAAGTATCATTTAAACATTACTTACTCTTTCAATCATATAATTTTGTACATATGGCACAATATTGAAAATATAGTAAATCATTCATAAACTTTGATATGTAGAATAATTTCTATAGCTTTCCAGTAAAATTTAAGTAAATACATGTTATGGTTGCCCATTTCTAATTTTGGCGGAAGCTGCTTTTAAGAAGCCCCTATAATAATATTTTATGGAAATTTGTTGTTAAAATTATTATAACTAACTTACATAAAATTTTGAAAAAGCACTTGACTTAACAATTTTGAAAAAGCAACTGAAATCGTTGTGTTTTGCTTTTTATAACAATATCCTGCGCGGAATGTGAAAGACAAAAATATTCGATTACTTCATTCTCCCAGTATATTTAAGTATTTACTTGAAAACGGAATTCGTGGGTAAATCTTTGTTGTTTTACGAAATTTTAAATTATTACACTTTCGGAAAAAATCAGCTATGAAAAACGAACAGGCAAGTATGTGAATTATCTTATAGGAATTTAAGTGTTCCGTTTTTTTTTTCTTTTTGTAGTAAAAAAAAAAGTAACAAAAGTAAAACTATTCCTATAGCTTTATTGTAAATTTCTCCATACAATTTATATCATACCTTATTCCTTTATGAAGGTATTGCAAATATATATTTGTCAAAAATTCGCAAAATTATATTGCGGCTTCGAAAATATTCCTAATTTTTGAATGAAGCCAATTGGCAAACCGATTGGCATTATAGACGGTTTATATTTCTTATCCGATCAAAATAAAAGTGGCCCAAAAATTCTTTCTGCCCACAGTTAGTTTATTTTCGAATATGGGTTAAAAAAATTTAGTATTATGAAAATACGAAATTAAAAAAACGGCCATTCATTAATTTTAAGACTATGTCAAAATTTTATTTTAAATTGTTAAAATATCTATAAAAAATAGATCATTGGTTGAAAGTCGCATCATCCTATAATTTGAGCTCAAATATTTCTTTCCAAAAATAATCAGTCATAAATGACTAAGAACGATTTTTCTTTAGTCAGCCATAAAATATGTTCAACATATTCTTTGCACGAACCGGAAGGGCATCATAATTTATCTAATTTTTTTATTCTGATCTATTTTTAATTATTTTTTATTTCCTTCTTTATATTCCCAAGGGTTTCTGATAAAATTGAGACTAGTAACCGCCGAGTTTTTAGCTTTTTTTTATTTGAATTACTGAACTTCAAAATTGTTATTCAAATAAGGTCTTGTTTCAATTACCATTTTACGTTTTAATTAGTTTAGTTAGTTATTACAGGGTGCACATATCCCTTAAGATTCAAAAGCCTTAAAACATTTTATAGAAAATTAAATGATTCGTAATAATCAACTTTTATTTTATTAAATAAATTGAAGTGATGTTATGAAGCTTTGAAAAATCAATAATATTAGATGTCAAATTAAAATTTATGAAAACTTGACTTAATATAACAAGGTAAAATTTCAAAGGTGTGATTAATTTCAAAAATATATAACTTTGATATTTCTTTTCATTATGCAAGATTTTCTAAAAACAAAATTCTGGTGTTATTTACATCCCCTGATGGGGTGGATGGTGTAGATTGAATTGATGATGCAAGTATACCATGATAAATTTGTTTGAAAGTTCTAATTACATACTAAATGGAGTATTTATTATTATTTCATATTTTTCAAATTCATAATTTACAAACTAAGGAAGAAAATATCAATACTTATTTCAGATTTTTCATACCATTAATTGGAAAATTTTAAAACCGTTATAATTTCACCAAAATTTCGAGGGTACATATCTCGCGCACGGGGTTGGGAAATGAGAAATGGTAAGCGAAACCTCGGTTTTTGAGTTTGATTGGAAAGGCAGTAATACCCAACCAGATGGGGTACGCGAAAAAAATTTACCTCCGTTTTGTACGTATACGTTATCACCCCATTACTTTCTATTGATATATTAATTAACTTGTTTACATGGAGCATCAACTTGCAAAACCTTACGTGTACTGGTGTAAAATTATAAATATTTTGAAGTTTCAACAAACAAACTGACGGACGAATGGACGAATATGAAGAGATTATTAGAAAAATTACATTTGATCTTGACACTAAATTTTAAGTCTAGAACCTGTCCGATCAGTTGACTGTTAATTTATTATTTTATAACTTAATAACTATAAGCAAAACATTTCTTGCTATGTAGGTTTGTCTTGGCGTTAAATAAAAAAAAACTCCACGTAAAAGCTTGCGTTCCGAAGAAAGTAGTGTAGTTTTAATTAAAACTAGCTGTCCCCACGACTTCGTATGCATGAGCTTCAGAGCATTGTTCACAAAACTTCTCTGTAAACAATGTTTCCTGTAGAACCGTTAGAGATATAAACAAATAAATTGTTAGCGTTGATGACATGAGAGAGTGCTACATATAGCTGCCCGTGCGAAAAGCAAGCGTTGTCCTGTTTTTCAAGCAAGTGTTGTCCTATCCGCAAAGTTTTTCCTGTTTTTAAAAACACAATAACACCACGATTTACTAAATTTACTTAGGAAATCTTTCGTTGAATGGCATGCAACGAACAATTTAAAAAAACATATCACATTGTATAATAGAAAAAATTTAGCGTTATATATAGCCGAGTAGAAATAAAAAACATATGAATTAACCAAACCAACTAAAACCTATTATGAAGATTCATATTTATGTTGCGTTTTTTTATTTTTAATCTATACTTAGATGGTTATTGCATAAAAGCAAAATAATAGTACAAACCTTGTAACTTTATTTACGCCGAAAAATATTTAGAGAGCATGGACATTATGTGAATTATATTGCATTGCATTGTGTAATTTGAACGATTCAATATAAAAAAGATTCGAATCCATTTAATGATAACTGACTTGATGCGATAGAGGAAAATTACGTATTTTAAAAACCTTAACATCCATTAGTGATTTCTTAAACTGAATTTATTTAATTATTATTGACCAGTTTTACCTCATTTTTTTAAAAAAAATTTAATCATGGGTATTTATATTTATTTATTGCCTCATTTTGTAATTTTTTATATTCACAAATATGATGGTTAGCAAAAATATCTAGATTGGGAGTGATTTTTTTAACAACCAGTTTTTGTATTTTCGCTTGGGAATGAGATATTCTCCCAAAATAAAAAGTATCCTATATGTTGACCCAGATAATAAGTTGTCATCATACCAAATTTCATCAAAATCCATTTTAGCTTGATGCGGTAACAGAAATCAGACAGAAAGACAAAAATTTTAAAAATAGTAAATTTGGTCTTTGTATCGATAATAACGACTATTGGAATAAGATTTTCCTAAAAATATTAAATTTACAGACACGGCTCAATCACAGTTTTGTTATATGTATGAATATCTCTACATATAATAAGATAATAAATTGGCCTATCTGTAATTTGGAGATATTCATTAAAGATGATTGAGTGACACATAATAAAAATAATACAGAAATATACTATTGCGTTTGAAATTTTATTCTTTTTGTGTGGGATTTGAACACGGACCTAATTAAAACAACTGATTCAATTCGGATGAAACTTTCTGAAAAAAAATCATGTTGTCTCGTAATGACTTTTGAAACAGTATGCGAATTTAATACATTCAAAAATTTATTTATGTTGCTTTAATACGACAACAATAAAGAAATACCTAGACTTAGTTACAATTACACCTCGAGGCGTAATAATTACACAAATGTATAGTGTACGTATGTAAGTTAAAAGATGATGATACGTATATTTTAGATCGCGCAATGAAATTTGCCACCTGGACATGGATCGGCCAAATAAATATGGCTAGAAATGTAGGTATTTGAATATGCAACCATATGCGGACAGACGCCTGAATGTAGACTTTTGATTGCCTTCCATACAAAATTTTTCGGATGTTGGAAGTATTCATTATCGGCTTACTTTGTTTCCATTTTTTTAGTTTGTTGTAAAATTAATTTATAATTTAATTACATTGGTAGGTTTTGTATTATTCTGTATATATTTGATTGTAACAACCATTATTGTCAATAAATTTAATAATATTGTGAATTTGTATTGATTTTACCTGAAGGTATTTAGGAAAAACATTATTTAGTTAATAGAAAAAAAATTGCTTTTGGAATGTCTACTACCTAAGAGCAGCTGAATGATCCCGATGAAATATTTACTGTTGGGTTCTGTTGAATCTGGAATAACATGTAGCATACATTTTATGATAATCAACCATTAAAAGAAGAAGATTGGTATGTGAATTATAATAAACGGTGTTACTTTTATGAGTATTTAACTCAACTTGATAATGATTTATAAAAAGCTACATACGAACCAAGCCGCGGACTAGGCTATTAATTAATAAAGATAAAAAAAAATTCGGCACGAGCCTCACTTATAAAAAATAATCTATCTTTTCCTTGAAATACCTAATACAATTTAGAAATATAGAAAGCAATTTGGCGTAAAATAATATACGCTTTTCTATATATTTTTTAAATACAACCAAGCCTACGGCATGTGAAAATCTTTGTTATGACGAAAATTTGACGGCAATTTTCTTCAGAAATAAAAAGCAGATTTTATACTAGAATAACGGAATTCGTAGAGAAAATTTGTCCAATTGGAATTCACTTCAACAAATAAAATAAGGCAAAAATGTTGTCTATGCGCACTGACTTTATTTCTGAACATCTATTCCAGACCTAACTCAGTCGTACCTCTAGGCTACAGCCACGACAAAACCCGCTAACTGTAAACACACAAATACCCTCCCTCTAAACACCTCTACCTTTTTTAACCTGAAAACATCAAAGTAAAATATGAAAGAGAAATCGTAATTTCATATTTACTGCGAGTGGTTGCTGCGAGTAATTCTAAACTTGTTTTTTATTAACTGTACACACATCTTCCCTGAAGTCGGTTTTTCGTAATCTAATGTGAATAACCCATTGGTACTATGCACGTAAATGTGTTGTAACTTAATATTGTTATTTTCTCACGAATACAAATAATATATTATATGTATATATATATATATATATATATTTTTTTTTTTTTTTTTTTGTGCATATAAATATATATCTTTTTTTCACTTTGTCTGTTGTATTTTTACATTCCTTTCTCTGAGATTTTCCTTCGAGAAAGTGTGTATCAGTTTATATACTTTTATTCGCTTGTCCCTTTTTTATTGTTTTATAGAGAACAAAATTTATATTTTAAATCATGGATTGCGAACTTCAATAATTATCATACTTTACTCACCTACAAAAGCGAAAAAAAAATATTTTCAACCAATGTAACCAGGGGATAAAAATATTGAAACTGGCAACAAGCGTTTTAATTTTTTAAGATAATTTATCTATTAGCTGTTGGAAGTAAAATGACTATGTTTTGGTTTAAATTAAAAGAAGGATAGGCTCAATCTTGTTTATTTCTTTAATTTTGTTTATTCTTTCTTTAATTAAAAGAAGGATAGGCTTGATCTTGTTTACCTTTGGAGATAGATTTTTCATTTTCTGAGGACACGATTTACTACGATTACAAATAAATCAGTATATGCTATAAAGGCTTTCCAAGGAATTCCAAGTTTACAGTAATGAAGTACCAAAAGTAGATATGTTACTTTTAATGTTTTTACTATGTTAACTTTGGTTGTAGTGTAATAATTTCTATATTCATGAATAAAGGTGATCATGAAAAAGTAACAGGATTGAGATTTTTGTTTCATAAGTCCAGAAATTTATATATATATATATATATATATATATTTATACATTCTTTTTTCTAGAAGTAAAAATAAAAATATGTTAAATCACATATTTAATTTAATTTAATTTTTTTTCCAAGTTATATTTTATATAATTTATATTGCACTAAATGTTATCTTATAAAATCAAATGACAAAGGTTTTGGTTTAGTATGGAAAAATATCATAATTAACTAGCACAAGTGAACGATATCAGCAGACATATTTTTAGCATAATACCTACCTTCAAGCGTCTACAGAACTTTGTAACGAAAAAAATAACGACAACTCTTTGCCAAATTATTCCATCCGTTTAATATATTGGAGGCTTAACTTGATTTTATCGGTAAACATTTCAAGAAATGAGACTTGCAATATATTTTTTATATATTTAGCCTTCAAAATATTTAGTGACTTCTTAAACGCAAGTCGTATCTTATTAGTTTAAATGCCACTTACATCTGTATTCAAACTCCTTTTGAATATGTTGAATATTCCGCGGAGTAAAAAGTTACCCCATCTGGAATTACATTCTGAATACTTCTTTTATCAACTTGATCGACGAAAATTGTTTGAAAATCCTATATATTTGCACTTTATTTGTTTCTGTGTTGCTATTTGTTTGTTTGTTACTATTTATCCTTTTGTCAACAAGACTAATCACTACCAGAGCTGAAAATAATATTACCAATTCAACTAAAAAAATCACCAATGCCCTGTCTTAAAAAATAGCGGTTGATAAAAAATTTTAAAACATCGTCTAAAAGTCCTATATCTCTGCACGTTATTTTTTTGTTATTTTTTTCCCATTCTTCACTGTTTTGTATAAATTCAATGTTTCTTTTTGTATAATGTATGGACGTACTTTTTATTAACACGAGTAAATTTTTTGTGGTTGTTTTATAATTATGAATAATTAATAATTATGATAATTACTAAACTAGTATTTTATAGTTTAATACATAATATTTGTTTCTTAATGTAGTTATTTTGGTTGATCGAAACTATTTAAAAACTTAACTGGTAATTACTCTCTAATATGTATAAATATAACTGATGTTGTTTTTTTATACACAGTTAAAACTCAAAAAACATACGAATGATTCAGAAAAGGACTTATTTAATATAATCACACTCACAATATGATAAGTTTCCTTAATAAACTCCAAATTGAGCAAAAAAATCAAGTCACACTCCAAATACATATTTACACAAGGAAGGAATATTTACACACTTATAATAAGGTAAATTTCCTTAATAAACTTCAAGTTGAGCAAAAAAGTCAACTCACACTCTAAATACATATTTACACACGGAAGGAATATTTACGCACTTATAATGTGGTAAGTTTCCTTAATAAACTCCAAAATTAGCAAAAAAATCAAGTCACACTTTAAATACATATTTACACAAGGAAGGAATATACACAAACTAATAATATGGTACGTTTCCTTAATAAACTTCAAGTTGTGCAAAAAAATCAACTCACGCTCTAAATGCATATTTACACACGGAAGGAATATTTACGCACTTATAATGTGTTAAGTTTCCTTAATAAACTCCAAAATTAGCAAAAAAATCAAGTCACACTTTAAATACATATTTACACAAGGAAGGAATATTCACAAACTAATAACATGGTACGTTTCCTTAATAAACTTCAAGTTGAGCAAAAAAATCAACTCACACTCTAAATACATATTTACACACGGAAGGAATATTTACACACTTATAGTATGGTAAGTTCCGTAATAAACTTCAAGTCGAGCAAAAAAATCAACTCACACTCTAAATACATATTTACACACGGAAGGAATATTTACACACTTATAATATGGTAAGCTTCCTTAATAAACTCCAAATTGAGCAAAAAAATCAACTCACACTCTAAATACATATTTACACACGGAAGGAATATTTACACACTTATAATATGATAAGTTTCCGTAACAAATTTCAAGTTGAGCAAAAAAAATCAACTCATACTCTAAATACATATTTACACACGGAAAGAAAATTTTCACACTTATAGTATGGTAAGTTCCGTAATAAACTTCAAGTTGAGCAAAACAATCAACTCACACTCTAAATACATATTTACACACGGAAGGAATATTTATACACTTATAATATGGTAAGTTTCCTTAATAAACTCCAAATTGTGCAAAAAAATCAACTCACACTCTAAATACATATTTATACACGGAAGGAATATTTACACACTTATAATATGGTAAGTTTCCGTAATAAACTTCAAGTTGAGCAAAAAAATCAACTCACACTCAAAATACAATTTACACAAGGAAGGAATTCAATTCTAATACTATTATGTTTGAAGCATTCAGGAAGTTATTTCTTAATATACTAACGCTACCTATCGGAATGTTCACCATAATATATTACCTTTCATTCTCTCCTTTACTCAACTAAAAATACACAAATAAATTACATGCAATACTTTATTACCTATTGTGACTCTTTTATATACTTTATTGTGGTTTTACATTGAACGGAATCGTAAATATATAATGTTTTACAAGTGGGCAAATTCGAATACTATTTCCTGAGATTATATTCTTGAGAGAGAGAGACGCTATTGATACAAAACGACCAGTCCATTTCCTTGACAGAGGAATTAATGCCCTTACAAACAAAATTATGTAAAAAAGGTATCGAATATAATAATGAAATAATATATATTTATATATTTGTCTAATATAAAAGATATTGCAAAACTTTGAGTGTTATTAGAATGAGTTCATCATAAAATATATGTGGTTGTTGGATTGAAATTCGTTGGTGAGACGTTTCATTTTGAAAATAAAAAGGGAAGTGTTTTGAATCATGATTAAAATGAGGCCAGCACAAAAGAAAAACAAAAAAGAATATAAACATATGTAGACATAAACGTGTAGAAAAATCGAGTGGGGAAATAAATTACAAATGATTGAAAAAACAAATGCGAATAAAATGGACCAATACCCGAAATATATACGTAATTTTATACTTTGTGATATTGTTTTATATGTTAAGATTTTTGAAATTCAAACCAAAGTTTGAAAAATATTATCGTATAGGCGGAAAAATAAACAGCATTAAAAATGAATAATAATCCAACTTCCGGTAATTTTTGGTCTATTCACATTGACTGTAGGCATCTTTCGTTGATATCGATGAGGGTGCCTTTTATAATTTTTGGTCTATTCATATTCATTTGCGATGTCGACGTCAATGAGAGTCAATATTTTGAACTTCTTTCACTTAACTTATCGATTCTAATTAGTAAACCATTTTAATAAATTATATAATATCTAGTGCGTGTTCTGGTTGAACGATAATGTACAATATTTTATTTCGTAAATTGAAAAAAAATCTGTTTTAATTTTTTTTTTCAGAATTTGAGCTCGAGTTATGGGCAAATATTTCCTAGGCATAATAAATATAAATTGATAAAAGCTACACGAATGTATATTTGAATTTTTGTATAATACGACATAATAGATATTTCTTGAATTTTTTTTAAATACCGTTGCACGTTCAGCTTTATGCTATTTATTGCGACTTCTTAGTCCTAATAAATGCCTTGCAGCTGATACTAATAGCAAGAAAATTAATCGGAACATTTTAAAAATATAGAATGTTATTGGACTTATGTCAGCTTTATTGGAGGTAGACAGTTATGAAATAAAATAAATTAACTATTTATTTCGTTCGAGATGAAATTAACAATTCAAAAAATATAAATGAAAGATCTCCATCTAAAAATAAAAAATCGTCCAACTGTCCATATGTAGTAAGTATATAATATATAGACCGTATTGATTTATACGTTTATATTTTTGTTTTTCAACTTAACTATTGTTCATATTTTGAATTTATAGAGAATGACTTCGTGCGTAAGTTTATATAATAACAATATAGACCTTCTGTGCCCTGCTTCCGTGACCAATCAACAGTACATGGGATTTCATGGAGAAAATCGAAACCTGTATATGTTTTCAGAAAATATTGTTACAAACAGGCCCAGCATCTCGGGAGTGGATCTTTTTCCGACTACATGAACTGATAATTCCGAATCCAATAAATTTGATTCGACAACCATCAATAGATTCATCTGTTTTATACACTCGGTCACAAGAGATTGCCACTACTATTTCTACTATAGATCCTGTTATCATTACATTCTCAATTATACAGAGTAGCGATTCTGCTATTACCTTAAATGAACTAAATGTCACCTACCTCAACAATCCAATACAAAAGATGCCGTTACTTCTTCCGACCACAATTCTCTAATGAATTTATCCTGTGTTTTGTTTGTTAAAATGTTGAATGGCGTTCCTGAAAAAGATTCACAAATAACTCCCAGCGACTTGAGTATTTCTGATCTATCAAAATCTATTGATACTTACGTTTGTTTTCCTCCCAACAAAAATATGAATAATGATAGAGATTCATGTAATAATAATAGCGATCGAGATAAAACATGCAATATACCTCAAAATGACGAGTCTTTGAGTAACGGAAAATAATTACACACTATTTTTAATGATAGACCACACATTCTCCTAATGATAGTAAGTCGTATTATGACGACAACGACCGAGAAGAAACATAATAATAAAAGAAACTTATCCACACAAAGAAAAGCAACCGTTATTGATTGCCAAAACAAGTTTAAGCTGCCAGTTAGAATAAGAACGGTAGACTTCTGTTTCTTTTGTGAGTCCTTCGTTTTAAATTTTTAAAGGCGTATAATAAGGTAAGATGCGATCGAACAGGAAGTTTAACAAATATTATCTTATCCCAAAAAAAGTTACAGTAGAAAGATTTTTCTTTGTAATTTGCAAAGAAAGGCAATTATATTTCTACTACATCAAAATGGGCATAACCAATGAAAAAAACTAAGTATAGTCAAATATCCGACTACTTGCCTTGCCATGTAATATAATGCTATTTAAATAAAACGTGTTCAATGATTCAATCATTTCTTATTACCTGAATACTGTTATAAATAAAAGTCTCATTTAATTATGTAATACAATTAAACTAATTGCCAATTATATCAATTTAAATAACATATATTTAAATTTGTATCGATGCATCGTTTTTTTTTTCAAGAATATCACTACAGTTAATCGCACTGAGTTCTTCGAAATGTTTTATTCCAAATATTCTTGAAATCTCTGTCTGCTCTATCTACCTTAACTTGTTGTCTTTCTCATAAAAGGGACACTTTTACCTGTACACTATGTATTCCGCCCATCGGAATAGTACTCTGTCTATCGGAATATTATGTAATAATTAAAATTTTTTGTCACAAAATTTGTATGAAATTCTTCAGTAATTTTACATTATTCTATGACAAATACCAAAAAATAATAAAAACGTTTAGGTTAAGGATTTCTAAAATAAATGACTTTGAAAACCTTATAAACGATTGTCAAACTTTCTTCGTAAGATTTGAAAAAGTAGCACATTCACGATTCTAATGAAAAATTTGTGTTAAATATTTATTCACTAAAATTATTTTAAATATGACGAGATGAACAATAAAAAAAAATAAAGACACGTTTCTATCTCTGGTCAATAATTGGATCAATTTTTACATCTGAAATACATTTCGGTTTCCTGCAGTTTCAAATTACCTTTTCATACATTTCATTTCTTTTTAATTAGCTAATAAGGTTATTAATGTACAATACGTTTTAAGCTAATAACAACAATATTCTACTTATAGTTTTATCCTGTTTTCAAACGTACATCCTTTCTTTAAATGGTAGTAGGTTAGATAAACTAACGTTTCATGCTCTCTTTTTAACGAGACGTTATTTCCTGTCAAGGCAAGGTGGAATGCTACATTCATATTTACCGACTTGTTTCCTTTATTTGACCAAGTATAATATTTTATTACATACGTGCATCTAAGCATTTTATCTCTTGCAAACCTCCTTTTGTTTTCTTTTCCCCTTACTTTTTCATAACATCATTCTTTATCAAATGTTCTCTGTACAGAAGTAAATTTTTTTAAAAAACCTAAATGTTTAGACTTTAAAAAACACTTTCTTCCACATTCTGTATTCGATATCCGGATTAACTGTTTGTATTTTATAATTATATAGCATAATCCATTTCTGCATACTTCAACTTTAACTGCATTAAATTTATATTCTTATTTCTTTTTATTTACATACGACTCATTCATTCTCGTACGAATTTATTTGTGCCAATACACAGGAACGTGTCTCAATCTAAGTATCTTTAAAAAATATGCTGTAATATTATTCATTCACTGCCTTTCAGTTCATCAAATACGCATATCCTCATTACTTTGCATCACTTTCTCTCTATCCTTCATGGACAAAAAATATGTATAAATAAGTATAACAATAATTTTTTATTTTTATTTCGACTCCTTTAATTTATCACATACGAGTCCATTAAGTTATTACTTATTTATCCTTCACTTTTCAGAGCTTAAAATTTAGTAACTTTCTTATATACTGAAGTAAAGGGTAATTATTTATTAAGGCATATTTATTGCATACGATTCAAACTATATTGCACTGATTCTGAGCTGTCTATTTTGCTATAATTACTTATATAATTGCATATATATTTCAACTGAGTGACAGCAGGTAATCGTGCATTTCCTACTTAAAAGTATGTAGGTTATAAGTCTTCAAGTTTTGGAGTCTTATCAAATATGCAAGATATGTGCTTTGTTTTCTTTCTATTATCTTTCAGACTATTTTTTTTTTAGTAACATGATCCATTGACTGTAAAAGTTATAAACTTCTTTAGAGCCAAATATTATATAATCTGCGTATAGAATATTACAATTACAATTATCGTTCGGGATCCCTAGTTAAGTAGCCTGCTCTAGCATAATGGGTAATTATATTGAATATATAGGTAGTAAAATCTATATAAGAATTCAACAGTTTGAACTAAAAAATATTTCTCTTTATAAATATTTCTTACTTAAAAATCTTAGTAAACATTTTCTAGCGAAAATAAAAATTTTTTTGGGTAACATATTACATAGTGTCACACAGTTTTGTTTGTAAGCTAGACAGAAGAGTTATTTTCAAATTTCCCTTAAAATTAACGTTTAAATATGAATATCAAATCATTATTTTGTCGTTAAATTATTTGACATAAATAGTGTTCAGCCTCAAATAATTTGAATATTTTACAATAAGTAAACTCACATCTCGGTTCACATTCTTAACTTATTGCCGGCAAATACAGATGTAGATATATAAACAATAAAATCCATAAGCAATGAACTCGATAAAAAATTGCCAACAATAAATAACACAGCAACTCGATGGCAATAAACAAGGAATAAAAAGCGTATGGAGCTTTCCGATAACGATTTTCGATCCTTTTTAACCCTCTTTAAGATTCCAAGGGTCATCGTTAACCTATGTGGGTTATAGTTTTCCACTCATCGTCAGAATTTTTGCTCGCAAATATTTCTCTCGTATATGTGTATATTCTTCTAGCTTGTATATGTTCTCGATTTTAAATGATATTAAGTTTACAAAGCGACGGGTAACTTTTCCAAATTGCTTTCTTTCGATGTTTTCGTGAACAAAAATGTTAAAAATCTGTTAATTATGTTATTATTCTTACGGAATATTTTTGGGTAAATTTCGAAGTAAATATTAACGTTATTTTATATAGATACTGTAGAAGATAAATACAAGAAACATAAAAATGAACTTGAATTTATGGAAGTAACGAACGTAATCAACAAGGTTTTAATACTACAAAAATTAAATGAATTATGTTGCCATTTCTTAGTGAAGAAAATTAGTTAGGAACCTTGTAACTCTCATGTTACGTTAATTATTTATACGAAAATCTATCCTAATTCACCCTTGTGAAATACAAAATGACCTGGAATTGTCTGTATTCACATATAACTACTGCCAATTAGATTTTTAAGTAAGTGTCGCGCTGGACAATTATTATTAGCAACTTATTAATTACGTAATGCAATATGCAATACCAGACATTCCATTTTTTTAAAGAAATAAAAAATAAACAATTGTTTGTTATAGTAAGTCTAACACAATGTTGGATATCTTTGGTTATTATTGGAGTTTGACACGAACAATGTGTCTTTTGAATATATTATTTTTTTGGTTTGTCATTAAACTAGTACATCATAACATACACATAATTGTTTTTCAAATTCTTCACAATACGTTAGAATTAACTATATGTGGCATTAAAGCAGCATGCAATAAGCATTGATTTGATTCAAGCAGTTTGACAATCGATTATTTCAAAGCGGTAAATATAAATAAAAATTCGTCGACTGCTTACGAAAAGCTGGAAACAGAAAAAAATACTATTGTAATTTCTTGGACACAAGTGCGTTGCATTTATTGTTGTGAGGAAAGAACCTAATAGGAAATATTTCCTCTAATTAGAAAGCAACTTGTAAAATAGTCTAATAAATTTTAAATTAAAAAAATTGTATTAGAGTAGATGCATTTATACATCTGTTTTCGTTTAGTAAAAATATAGGTAATTATGCAACTTACCCAAATTCATAAAAAAAAATAAACCAGAATTTGGTTTCTATGAAACCGATGAAACGGTGAGATAATTACATTTTACAATATACTTTGTGGTTAGTCTTATCGCAACTAAGTAATTAAAAGCTAGTACAACAATTTATATTTTTTCAAAATCAAGATATTAAAAGAATTTTATTTGGGTAGAATAGACCAAATTGTTTAAGTATATTTAAAATAAGAGAAATAATGTGTCAAGGGTTTTAAGTTTTCCATAATTTGTACCAAGTGAGATATGAAACTGTAATAATTGGAAAGGTTCAGAACTTCTCATTGTATAATAAGTGAATATTAAACACACACGGACGTAGTGCTATGTCTGGTACTACGTCCGTGTGTGTTACTTATTAGCTTATCATTTCAGCAAATTAATTTACAAGCAAAATTCTCAGCGTATTTACCCTGAGAAATTTGCTGCTCATGGGCCCATAATTGGTAGCCACCGGTGACAGTTGTGTGTCGTTACAGTATAATCTAAAAGCAAGTTTTCCAGCATCGAGACAAAATAATGTCAGACTCTTCTAATCACTTTTATTTTATTAATATCATCTTATAATTTAAAAGACAAAAAAAAAATAATTTGGATATTTATCCTCGGTTATAATAACATCTCCGTTTCTATTATGTCACAAAACAAATTTTCGTGAAATTGCCCCAAATTGACATGTCATTTGGTTCCTGTCACTTCGCTGTCAGTTCCTTGTCAAGCTTTATGTTTTATATAAAGGCACGATAGAAATTTAACAAAAACTTATTCGAATAGCAACTTTAGAAGTTCGTAATGATGATGAGGCGCACAAGGAGCAAATATATATTACGTAATTATTGTTTCGAAATATAAAATTGGATTTTGAATTAACATGGGAGAGACGTCAAATTTTATGAACAAAATAGATTTGAATTTATAACTGAGTGTGATTATATAATTTCATATTGGAAATTCAAAAACATTTTGTGGTATTGTTATAATTGGTACTTTAGTTTACTTTAACATTTTTCAACGTAAAAGTCAATAGTTTGTGCTCTTATCTAGGTTCTTCACAATTATTCCAGTCAAATATAGAAAAAAATAAGTTAAAGTAATTGCATATATACGCATTTTGTTTATATGCATTTGTCTTTTATCATTGCACATTTGTTAATTTATAACATTTAAATGTATGGTTATTAGGGTAGTTTAAAAATAAATTCGGGTGAAAATTATGATGTGTTTATTTAGTTTGCTATTTTAATTTTCAATAAACTGAATAGTTGAAAATAAAACGTTATACTATATTCATATACTATATTCATTTATTGATTGGGAATTACGTGCGATTTAATGTAGGGATTCACGTCGAAACTTTGTAATGGGAAAGTTACTGCATTTTTACATAATTTAAAAGGTATGGCGATGGTGATATTAATACGGAAAAAGAAGTTCTCAATTAAAAACATTTAGAAAGAAAAAATTAAATTCGTGTAATTAACAATTCTAATTAAATTTTAATACAGTTTTTTTTCCAAACTAGTTTGTTTTAAATTTTAGTTTAAAATTCCATGTACAAATAATAAAGAAATACCTTCAATATTTAAATATATATATATATATATATGTATATATATATATATATATATATATATATATACATGCATATGTATATATATATACATATATATACATATATATATATATATATATATATATATATATATATATATAGTATGTAACACTTAGTCTCCTTCTTTTGCATCTATATACAAAAGAAAAGGATAAAGGGTAAAACGATAAGAGGTCACTTGCCAGGCAAAGTTCACTGAAAAAATTAGCTTACTCTTGAAACCTCCTATAAAACATATTAACCGATATCAATATCAAGTTGGAATTACAAACGCTTGTAATTCTAACTTAACATTGCTTTAATACTTTAGAATTACAAAAATTGAATTTAAATAGATTGATAAAACGGAAATCACCTTCATAAACAAACTATCTAAAAACTTAAGGTTCACCTGTTATCAAAATAACCAAAATAGATCATTATACAAAAAATAATATAAACATGCCTATTATATGTATACAAAAAAGACTTGGACAAAAAACATTATGCGTGGCAGCTCCGACGCGCCACTGGAAATTACTCCATGATTACATTGTCTTGTGATGCATAAAATAGATAACACTGTATATGAATAGAAATATCAATATCATCTATCAATATATCTCTTACCGTTAAGGCAGCGTTCATAAGAAACGCATTCGCTTGACTGTTTTTTTGTTGCCTTACGTCGCAAAACTAGTAACTGGTAAAAGTGGTTTAAAGCTATAACAAGAATTTTAAATAATTTAGGTTAAATTATTACTTGATAAAAGATAACTGCGCTAAATATAATTAGAAAAGGTTTGGCAAGACTAACAGAAGAATGTCGAGGCTATTATTCATAGAACAACAAGACAGTTTCTAAGGTCATTGCTGTATAATTTCGTTTAAATTTCTCTCTGCGCGTTATTTTTCATATCAGATTAAGTGGCTAGAATCATTAACTATCAACAGAACTTTAGTTACTGCCTTAATAATTCATTTTTGATATAAATCTTTTCCATAAAATTAAATAAATCTCTCTCAGAAGCTAAAATTTAAACGAAAGTGTTTCAGGGTTAGCAATGCGAAATTTAGGTAATCGTAAAACCATCCGTCTAGCTCGGACAAAATTACATCGTGAATTCCAAACTTCTAAAGATATAAAAATCAAACTATAACGCAGTCTGGCACTCTGCCCATAGAATTTACAAGTTTTATTTTAATCGTAATTTTAGTTAGTTTATAAAATTATGAAATAAACTAATTCCAATGTAAATAAATTTATGGATGAACTTATTTACAAGTAATTATTATTAAAAACAATTTTATTTGTTTTAATCGATGATCAAGGTTTTCTTTGACTTGGTTCTCTATTCGTATTTTCTTTTAAATTATTCCTAAAAGCTAAATAATAAAATTAATGTAAGGTATATACTTATGGAACATCAAGTGGATATGGAAGGAAATTGACTGATACCATAAAAGGATAAAGATAAAACGTTTCTAAAGGGTAAAGATAAACGTTTAAAAACGTTATTTAAATAAAAACTGTTAAAAAAATAAGATATACCGATTTCAAAATATAGGTAGATAACTATAGTACTTAAAAAAAACGAAGTAAATTTTAAATAAAAATACGATTAATTAGAAAGAAGAAATAGTAAGTATTATAATATGTAAAAAATTAATTCAAATTTTAATTCAAAAGCAGGCGCTAACCTAAGTCGATATGTTAACAATTTCTCCGAAGTTGGTGCTAACCAAGACAAGTTTTTGTTTTGTTTTGAAATGTATGTTTGACATGCCGTGGCTGATGATTTGTTTATATTTACGCTTACAAATTGAATAATGAGTCTAAAAACTAACTAATGTTCGATTCTAGGATTTACATAAAACCATAGTGAAATGAATTTAGTTTTTATTAAATTTTTATTTCAAGCTTATAATAAATCCTTCAAAAGTAATTAAAAAAATATGAAATGCAACACATATTTATCGAAAACTTAATCCTTCAAAATTTACATAATCAAAGTTTTCCAGCTATCTATTATTATATAATTCAAAATATCTTATCACAAAATATAGGTATAGATATATATATATATATATATATATATATATATATATATATATATATATATCATACATATTCAATATTATATAAATTTCAATATTTATGGAAAATTGTATGCCTAGGAAGTGTTCGGAAAAGAATAGTACTCAAACAGTATTTTGTAAACACTTTTCTCTGTTTGTCTTTTTATCCATCTTTCATATAGTCGCATGTAAAACTTATTGAATTAAGTATGAATTCCTAAATGGTAGGTACTTGCAATTAAAATTAAAATATAAGCTACGTTTTGTTCTCAAAGCATAATAAAAAAAATACTTCTCACATTTTAATAAAATGTTGAAAAAAAATCTTGCGTCAAAATCAAAGTTCAAAATTTTTTTGTTTAACTTGAACTTGACTTGAACGGAAAGCTGGAAGAAGTTAAAGGTATTCATGGGATAAATGCATCTTCTCTACCGTCATTTCCAGTCCTAGCGGCAGCCTCAATGGCATTGTATTGCTAATACCTCTACCGGAAGCCTAGTTCTCTTTTACAGATTTTGTGGGTTGAAATATTACACAGACATAATTGGAGCACCGAATTTCCGATGTAATTCCTACGCGTGAAAATTAAATGCCTTCAGGGTAATTAAAATTTCTATAGATAATTAATAGTTTTTGGTCCATTGCCATCAATTGGTAGTTTTTAACACTATATATTCAAGTAAATTAATTAATTTTACACAAAGAACTTGAAGAATAAAGAAATTTAATTTAACAAATCATTTTTTCTTTTTCTTTTTGGATTGACTGAAATTCCTGAAATGGTCCGGTTTTTCAGGTAATATAAAATTGATTTAGTGGAAATCTCATACTTCTTATTTACCCCCTATTTAGTATAAGAGCATATGCATATGTTAAACTACGAGTGTGTCTCTAATTGTACTTTAGAATTCTAAATGAACGAAACTTCTACGAACGAAATTCTAAATGAACCTGTCAAATTTTCATAAGAATTGATTTAACGATTTTTGTGTGAAGGTTGAATAAACCAATTTTTGATTTAATTGCTTGGGAACTCTTCAATACTGGATTAAAAATTATATTAATTTAAAGCAGATCAACAAGTTTTTTGCAAAACCCTCGAAGC
Source organism: Druceiella hillmani (assembly GCA_039881145.1). Classification (NCBI taxonomy): domain Eukaryota; kingdom Metazoa; phylum Arthropoda; class Insecta; order Lepidoptera; family Hepialidae; genus Druceiella; species Druceiella hillmani. The sequence continues at coordinate 7,458,093 of JAYKKI010000010.1, read as the reverse complement.
GACAGATACGAAATAATTCTTAAAGAAATACGTTTTGAATTCCGAAAAATCTGAGCAGAATATAAGATTTTTTTTTTTTTTAATTATCTACCAATGCAACAGTTACAATTTTATAATAACGCTTGCATACGCGTGGTCGTGTACCTAATTTTTTTTTATCTTCTCCAATAATATCTTCATATTTTTTTACATTTCTTACGGTAAAATCAGAACTAAAAGATTACTTTTGTTGCTATGGATCAATTAGCTTATAACAAATTTTAGTAAATAAATATTACTGATATGTATACATCAAATTAGTTTAGAATGTGAAAATAATGGTAAAGGTAATGGCTTCGCTAAAGCTTACATTATATATTGTGCGGCAAATTACATGCTTATCAGTTTTGTTTCTAAACAAATTAGCCTTATATATACCTCCAGGCCACAGTTAGAATTAAAACCTTACTTGCCCTAGGCGTACATCGACCTTAACCAAAAAGCATTTTCTCTACGCTCATAATATCAAAGTAAACGTGATATGGAAATGTTAATATCATTTTTGCTACGAGCAGTGGCTCCAGAGTAAGTATGTTTTTACATGTTTCTTTTAAAATATCTCTTTTTGTTAAAAACATAGCACAGACTGAAATATTTGTTAGAAGTTAAATGTAAAAATAAGGGTATAAAAATAAAATATGGTACAGGCAAACGTTGTATTCAGTATTCTTAGAGCAATTAAGCTTACTTATCCATAAATGAAAGTTACTATTTCAGAGAAATGCTTTGTTGATTTCACCGACATTATAACCTCTTTATTTGACGTAGTGAATTAATGATCGGGCACATCACACAAAAATATTTATATATATAATCTATATATATATATATATACATATATATATATATATATATATATCATTTTTCATATTGCCGACCTATATTAGTGTGTTTACCAACTTAATTTATGTTCCAATTTTAGAAATGAGTTTATTCTATATAACAAAATAAAATACATCGCATTAAGGAATAACTTTAATTTCATTAATGACATGCAGACATTGTCACACCCAGCACACCCTCCGCCCACTTGATGACCAGGTCCACCCCGTTTTATTTTTCCTGGGTATATTTTTGACACGTATTCACTTTGTCGAAACATATGTAGACACCATAGTGATTATTCAGGATATAAAATATGATTAAATATTTAGCCGAAAGTTAAATATAAATTCATGATTTAACACTTTTTTATAATAATATAGGTATACTTGTATAATTGAAGGAAAATTAATAATAAATTGTTTGGCCAATATAGCTATTAAGTAACTTTTTAGGGTTCCATACCACTAAAGAGAATAAGTAAATAATATATTTTGAGAGATATAATATTCATAAAAATATTCTAAAATATTCACAAAAAAAAATTCAAAGCATTATGGAAAAATATTTTACTGAAAATTTTGATAAAAACTATAGCCATGATCCAAAATTTCATGATTTTAGGGAAATTTCCGATATTTTACTATATACAAAAGATAAACTACCAAATGTATTTACATGTAATTAATTTTAAATGGAAATATATATGTAATTTTAAATACAATACCATATAAACTTATACCGTACCGAAAGTTCTTCTGGTACTTAAAAGATTGTTTTAAAAATTCTTATAAATTCCCTCACACCCCCCCCCCTGGTGCCGTAGTCTGCATTGTGTCACATATTTAAAAATTGTCTAACTCTTTCTTACCATTCACTTGGATGAAGCGCTCGACACTTGCATATTTATATGTCGTGATGACATAGCTGTTACTAATTTTGTTATTATAGTGAAAAAAACACACTTTTTTCAAACAAAACAAATTTCGCCACATATAATAAAATGAGATTTATAGTTTTTAATAAAATGAGATTTGTAGTTTTTAACGAGATTTTTAATGTTTATTACGATGGCTGGCAAATAATGCGTGTAAATGTCTTTAATTGTATCATTGGTAAGTCTGACATAAAATTTGGCTTTCTATTTTTCGAAGTATGAAGGCAAATTTAGTGTTCAATTTTTATTTGTCTAAATCGCCTGCTATTCATCACTGTCGATTAGCCGTCACTTAGTTGTCATCCGGTATGTTTTCCTTAAATTTATAGCCCAACAATATTAAGGTAATGAAGATTTACTTCAGTCAAAACGGAAGCTGTAGATTTATTGGTATCGGTATATTGAAGAGACCAATAATAAAGTATTAATTCTTAGGCTTAATAATAAAGTGCCTAACTGAAATGAGGTAAGTTCACAGATATGTACTTTGTAAAATTATTTTTATATAAATTATAATTATTTCCTAATAACCACTGTAATTCCTTCCTTCTAACCTATATATATATATATATATATATATATACATATATATATATATATATATATATATATATATATATATCTCAGAAAATATAAAATGTAATAATATTTCATGTTGTGAAAAAAGGCAAATTATAATATAATTTAATATTTCAACCAAAAAGACAAATACTCTTAGGTATTTAAAAGGCCAAATAAAATTTTTTCCCTATTTATTTAAAATAAAATATATGTAATATAATTTTCTTTTCTTTTCTTTATTTATCCTTGATACGAATAACTGCCATAATTTAAATTCTTCAAAACATTGTTTGCTTTAAGTTTTCACAAGTTTGTGCGATAAACTTTTAAAGGTATTTTCGTTTCCAATATCTGTGCTAAGTGCGGCGGCTATAATATACTTGTACCTCCTAGTAAGTAATAGACTCTAGATACGATGTGGTAATTAGCAATTAGTTCCAATTTTCTTGCGTATAATTTCGTCATTCAATGAAATCTAACTGATATAAACTTTTTATTCTACTATTTTTAAATACAATATTTATTTTTTTCCATTATTTACAATCTTCAAAAAAGTATTTGCATTTTAAATACTGAAAAGTGACACTTGTTTTATAATACATATTAACTACTATTTAATCTTTGATTCAAGCTCGGCTCAGTAATTTTTTAATACATTTCACCGTATTTAAACACGACCTTTAAATTACTTTTCACATTTTTCTTATTATTGGTAATTATTAATTACATAGCACATATAGTGGGAGTCATATATAATTAAAACTATTTTATAGATATCATACATAATTAAAACTATTTTTTAAATTTGCGAAGAATTACAGCAATTATTCTTCTTACTGTAAAATATGAATTACAAGTATATTAAGTATTTTACTATAAAAAACATGCTTAATGAACTTTATGACGTTGAGTGAACATTATAATCATTATAGCAAACATTGAAGGATTTAAGTTTAAGTTTATCATATTATTGAACTCGTTTGATAGATTTTAATTAATTATAATATAAATATGGATAAATACATACATATTCTTAAAAACGCTTTAAGAATTTTATATATTCCTAAAGCGTTTTTAAGAATATGTACAATGTTCAGACCTAATAGTGTGTATTTCAAAATTGCTGCTTATGGCTTTCGATACCTAAAAATATATTAATTGGTTGTGATGCTTTTTATTATTAAGTAAATTAACACTGCATTTCATCCTGCAGAAATTGTGCTATTTCACGAGATAAAAGGAAGTCTATATGTTAATTTGAATCGAATTTATAATTATTGCAATTCTGATTAAATTCTATTGCACCGTTTAAACATTACTCAGTGATACACATCTAAATATTCAGGCAATCCTATTTATGGTATTTAACGGATATATAAAAATCATTTTATGTATATCGTATGTATCGCACTTGTAGTTGTAAAAACTGAATAATAATTTTAACTGAAATCAAAATTACTAAACACGCCAAAAGAAAACAATAATATTTCCTTAGCTTTTCTTAAATATCCGCTTAATATATAATTCTTATACAAATATATATATATTTATATATATATATATATATATATATATATATATATATATATATATATATATATATATATATATATATATATGTATATATATATATATATATATATATATATATATATATATATATATATATAATCTCGTTAACGAATTTTAAAATCTCTGGTGGTCCTTTTAAATATACGTTTATAAATTCAGGCAAAAAAGGATTTCACATAAATTTAGGGAAAAATATTTTGAGTATTAACAATGACACCTTCTCATTTCGGGTAAAATTATTTTATAAAATATCAAACAATTTTACTTTTTTGTTGAAACAAAAAAAACTGCAAATTATATTAATATATAATTATATTTAATAAAAAAGAAAACTGCCAAAAAAGTCAATGTCGCTTAATTACTATAATGAATTAGGTAAATTAATGGAGAACTTACTACATAACCAAAAAACGGTACCGGAACTTCTCGCAGTCATTGAAAGTAAAGAAAATCCTTTATTTTGTCGGCACTTTTTTTTATATGCTAATATTCTTTTAAACAGCTGTAGGAGTGATCAAATTATGACTTAACTTCAAAATGAAGGATTAATATGTCAGATTTATTTAAACATATTTAATTTCCATCAAAATCATTTATCCATGAAGTTACCATGTCTTTCTCTAGACAATTTTGTTACGGAATCTTTAACTTACTTCGTTTTAAGTATTCTCGGGGAATCTATCGTAGTTCACAAATTGATTCCCCAAGATATAGATATGTGGGTCATAAATAATAACAAGTCAGTTTTTTTCAATATTTTTCCATCTTTTAATTCATTAAATTAGAATGCATGCGAATCTATTTGGCTATAGGAAAGAAAAGTGTCATGATATATAATAGTTACCAGCGGCCTGTCCACTATTTAATGCTACATCGAGTATACTATTTTCACACGTACACATATGTATACATAAACAAGTTTTTGTTTAATTATGTCTAATTTGTTTTGTCAAACCTAACGTTTTCCTTTTTTTCTATTACAATCTGCCGTATATTATACGCTCGCTAATATTTTTATTTCATCAGTTCAGGTGAAGCAAAGTTTTTTAACAGACGAATAGGATAAATAATTACCTGAGAAAAAGTGAAACATCACGAAGGCGCCGATGAAAGACTCCTCATTGTCTGGGCAGTGCGTGTTATTGTTGTCCATATGAGTGGAAGAAATGTAGTAAAAGAGAAACAACATGTATCAGGCAGTGTGTACATGTGTGTATGTACGTGCGTGTGAATGTGAACGTGTGTATGTGAGAGAGTGTGTCTGTGTGTCAGTATTTGCCTGTACGTGTGTGTAGTTGTCCCAGGGAGAGAATGTACTTGCTTGATATTACACTCATAGGCACGCAGTAGGAAAAAGAACTCATTCTCTCACGTGGTCAGTCATTTGGTGTACTCAACCTGCGTATATATTTTTATCTCTTGTTATTTTTTATTGTTAATGGATAATTAAAAAAATATTTGTTAAATGCCTTATTTTTTAGTGTATGCGTATTATTTTATTAAATGATTAAAAATTTAATTTTATAAGATACGTAAAAAATGTTCGCATCTATCGAGTGTTTTACGACACTTCATGCGTTTATATTTTTCTATTCGGCCACTCAACGTAGCCAAACCGTTTGAACTTTGTTTTATCACCTTTTTTTGTTAACATCGTGTTCTAATAAAATGTTTAGATTTCTCATTATATCATATTTTCAACAAGTATTTCATGAAAAACTATATTTGAACGATTTTTAACCTTACTTTTTTAAGGCTTTCTGCAACACGTCAGTTTTTGTAGTACAATACTAATATATTTTCTCGATTTTTCTATCTAGGGGACTTTGTGTCTATAGATAAGCCACTTTATTTATGTAAACTGTTATATAAAATTAAGATTGAAATATTCATTTTATATAAAACCTGCGGAATAGGAATAGTACATAAATATCAATATTTAATATTTCGATGTTTCTCCAAATTTAGAATCAATTATATAAAAAAGTATGAATCAATTTTTTAATTTACAATTTCAACGTGGTCGATTTAAATGAAGATTTGTCGATCGAACGAGATAGGAAATGAGAAGAAATTGTAATGTATTCAAAATATGTACGATACTTTTCTTTTTTAAGAGAAACTATCTATTTATAAAAAAAAATCCACCAACTAGGACTAAATGCCTAAAGTCATCTTACAAACTGAATGAATTACTGAGGATTTTTCTTTAAATGTGTTTTCGTTTAATAGGTAACTGAAAATATAGACAAAATTGTGCAATTTACCAAAATTTACAGAAAAAATATATAAGAAATATTATAAAGCAGATACTGATGGCAATAAAACCGATATTATACTCAAAAATATTATACTCTAAAAAAAAATATTATACTTTTATTCTATTATATTTTATTCTATTATATATTCTTTTATTATTTTATTCTATTATACTCTAAAAATATTATACTCTACACTAGGCTTGGTACTTTTTCGCACAAAAATAATTACACTGTATATAAAATTCCAATTAAAAAAAATAAAATTTCAAAAGGTTTTGTTATACCTGGAACTACTTATGTGCCTATTCCCTTCAGTTTTAAACATCTGAGATTTATACTTAAGAACTGTGGTATTGCATTAATTTCAGGTACATAATAAATAATCCCTGCGTCAGTTTTTTGTCGTTACAATAACTTGTAAAAATAAATTTCTCAATTTCCAAAAACATTTATATTAGACTTTTCTGTTTTCTTTTTATTAAATTCACATAGAATATAAAAGCATCCTTTTCCTAGAAAAAAATTACATTTTTGAATTTTTGCCCCTTTCAAATCCTATCTTCACTTTTATCATGTCACAGAACAAATATTTCTGAAATTGATTTGTATTGACATTTCATTTTGATTCTGTCACTTTGCTGTCAGTTGCCCGTCAAGCTTTTTGTTTTAAATAAAAATACGACAGAAATTTGACGTAAACTTATTTGAATAGCAAATTGAGAATTATATATTGAGGATGAGACCCCAAGAGGATTTAGCAAATATGTAAGGCATAATTATTATTTCGGAATAACAAGATTGCTTCTCAATTAATATGGGAAAAAGTACAGTCTTGTGGATAAAATTAGGTATGAGTTTGTAACAGGGAATCTGAACGTAATTTCATACTAGTAGTGGAAGAAATATTTTTGTGATACAGAGCGTGAAAAAATTTTGACACTTTTAACTACTTTTTGTGAAGTCATTTTGATTTCAAACGAAAATACACTTTTACTACTGAACGGAAAATATTAATCCATATTTTTTTACGTTAATTACATTTACCCTAGTTAAATATAAAATGAAATTCAAGGTAATATTGGCCAACTCGCTTGTGTATTATCTCGTGTATTATCTTTTTCAGGTTTTTTTATCTTTTTAATATTTCACATTTTGTAACATCAAGTATGTTCATAATTTTTTTATTTTTAAATTGTAGTGTCATTTAAATATAGTGTCTTAACAAACAAAAGTTTACAGAAAATCATGAAGAGTTTATTGAGTATCATATTTACGTTATTAATTATTACACTATTAATTATTTCATTTATAAAATAAATTTAAATATTTCTTCGAAATGTATGAAAAGGTTATTAAAATAGAAGATAATTCTGAATGCAAAGCACTGAATCGTTATTGTGTGAGGACAAAATTAGATGGAATTAATAAAAAGATACTTTTAACGAATGACAAATAGTGGTAACAAGTATACTTTAGTAATATTTCTTTCATTTATGTATATTTATATATTTGTGTGTGTGTGTGAGTGCATGTGGGCGTGTGTGCATATCTGCGTAATGCGTGCGTACGCGTGCATGCGTGTATGTATATCTGTGCGTGTGTGTGCATGTGCTTTGCGTGTTTCTGCGTGCATGCTTGCGCGCTTACTCACGTACGTGTGTGTATGGGTGTATGTGTGTACTTCAAAGGTATTTTTAGAGAATTCCTAAGCAATACTAGAAAATGTTGACTAAATGTTTATTAAACATATTTTCAACGAAATAACCCTTAATGGTTTCGACGAAAACGGGATTAAAACTTTTAATAGTACTTTTATTCATGTAATTAATAACATTTTAGAAACTAACTTCAAAATAAGGTTTCAATAAGAGTTTTGATGTTCTGTTACTCTATAATTTTGCCATATATACTGTTTCTAGTCATCTTGGGCGTAGTAATATTCCATCGATTTTTAAATGACTTTAATTATTTTAAGTCTTTCCGGTATCTTGAAACTATCGTCAAATCGTACTGAAAAAATACATAATTTTTTTTGGTTTTCTTGAACATTTCAAAAATCTTGGTAAACAATATGCGGGTGCGTATATTTAAGGACTAATATTAAATGTAATTAATTAAATAGAATTCATATTGATTTATACGCCATTCTACAAATAAAATAAGGGTGTAAGTCATTACACGTGTACTTTATATAGGCACACTAATGATGACTAAACGATGAATTTTTTAAAATTGTTCAATAATATTTTTTTCATGTGATGTAATTAAACGATAATTTAATTAATATAATTAAAAGCATATTGAAACTTCGACTTGCTGAATTGCAGTTCTGTTAGTTATTTAAGAAGATATAGGATTTAAAGGAACTGGATATATGTTTTTATAAGAGAGTGACTAATAAAATATTTTGACATGTGACAACGGTGTGAACTAACTTTTTAAAACCTGAATAATTTATGACATCTATCGAAATTAAGTAATCGTTTTCAAAACAGAACGGCAAATGATGTATATTATCATCGTTGACAATAGTACAAACTGGGCATTGTCAGTCTAATGAAGCTGTAATAATTTAAAAAAAAAACTAAATAACCGTCTACATGCTATAGCGACTACCATTAGTCATTAGCGCATTTTTTTGTCTATGATAATGACATAAATTGACCGTTGTTAATTTGTCTTTTGTCCGATTCTTCTGACCTCTCTTTATAATTATCTTTGTCCGCTAAATTGACTTAAGTGAAGATTATTTAGTACAGAATTTTCAAATTATATGGAAAAATTAGGCTATTTGCTTCATTTTGCTTCGTTTAAAAATTCCGTAACCAAAGAGCAAAAACGGAAACATTACTTTATCATGTTCGTCTCTTCTTCTCTCCATCTTTCTGTCCATACGTCACAGCCAATTTACTCGGAAAATTTTGGCGCTATATACACTAAATTTGGATGTTACTTATGTTTTCTGAACCGCAGTGTGGAATAGTGGAATTCTGTCAATAGTGGAATTATGAAAAAAATAAAACTAGGGGTGACACTCCACATATGTAAATGAAGTATGAAAATCCAGTAGTCATACACGTCTAGGGTGAACACCCCACCCTAAATATATCTTAAAAATGATACGGACGTTTCATTTCTTTTTTAAGTCACTAGTTGTTGAGATATGAATTTCTAAAGTCTTAAAAGTTTATGCCCCTCCTCTAACTTTTCAACTAACGTATGTCAAATTCTTTAATAAATTATAAACTTGAAATAAACTTTTGAAAGAAAATTGGGTTGAATAAAATATGGTGTTAGTTTCTGAGATATGGCATATATTAAATATCAATCGCTTTGTTTCTCACATTGTTTTTGAGAAATATAAACTTATATTTGTAAGTTTAATATTATTTGGTGCTATTTTTATATTTTATTAGTATTCGTTGTCTACACATGAAAGTAATTTCGAATAAGAGCTCTGAAAATTTATAAAGGAATACGAATAGATATTTTCTAATATTGAATATATGTGGCGTTAATTTTGTAGAAATTCATTATTCCCAATTAAATGAAACTACGTGATGTAGTATTATTTCTAATTCGTTTAAGTTCTTTACCACGAGTTAGGTTTCGTTGTATTACAACATCTTCAGGAAAAGAACTTAAAGAAAGTAGTAATCACACTAAATCACGTAGTTTCATTTAATTGTGAATAATTTTGTATTCATCCTTTCTTTAGGAGTAAACTTGTTTCTTAAAGATTATTATTTTGTGTTTTAATTAACTTTCATAATATTTTTTAAAGACCTATCTATAAATTTTACAGATTTAATATATTGGAAGAAAAATTTTGATTGATATTCGCCAAATTGGTAAGGATACAGGTACGACGGCCCAGTGCTATTTTACTCTAGGAAATAAATCTTTGGAATCAATTTTATATTAAATTGCAATATATTAAAGAAGTTTGTAAGGATCAACTTTAGGTCGAAATATCGCGGAATCAATATGAATAAGTTGAAGTCGTTTCAACAAATGTAATTAACATGTGAGTATTATACTCGTTCACACAAGTCTATGTCAAAATATGGGAAATATTGAGAAAACTATTGCACCTACAAAAATTTAAGAAATACGTGAATGAGACGATACATTAAATAATTTATGTAAAAAAATTAATATTTAAAGTTTTTTGCAGAACGAAAATTGTAATTAATTACGTGAATAAAATTACTATTATATACTTATTCATGAAACGTTATTATTAAGTTAGTTTCTAAAATGTTTTCTATACGATTACGTTTAAATTACCAATTCGACGTACAATTCTTAACAAGCCTTCTGAACCACAAGAAATTTCGGTTATCGCCTTAATAATTCACTTTGGATAAAAACTTTTTCCATGTAATAAAATAAATCTCTTCCTGAAGCTAAATATTTACACGAAAACGTTTCAAGGCCAACAATTTGAATTTTAAATAATCGCAAAACCATCAGGGCAAACGGACAAAATTAAATTATGAATTCTGAATTTTGTAAGACGTGAAAATTAAAACATATCATCGTTCGAAATTTAGTTTACAAAATGCGCAACTTTTATTTTAATCGTAATAATGATTTAGTCACTTTTTAGTATAAAACAAATTATTAATAGTGTTTAACTGGATATTTTTAAATGAATAATCATCTCGTTATAACCATAGCATTACAGATTTTTTAATTTATGTTTTCTATCTTATTATTCATGAATACTAAATTGATGTAACACAAATTCTTACGAAGAATTTGAATGGATATGTTTGGAAAGTTACATATACAATTAAATGGCAAAATAAAAAGAAATATCCTCGTTAGACATTGCCTAAAAAGAAATTAGTTCAAGAGGCCGTGAAAAATTCTACAGGAAGCTAATCGACTTGTTTTGAAATATTTTATTGTGTTTGTTTGCATGAATATAAGATAAAACTACTTTATACATTTTATTGAAGTTTACAATATTTTCCCGGTAGCAAATCGCTGATTCGAAATGACTGAAAAGTTTTTATGTGTCTGCTCGTTTTTTTTGTTAGTACGTGCATCACACAAAATTTTGTAAATTGATTTTAATAAGTTCAATTTCACATACCTACTAGGATTACAGGACGAAAATGAAGTACTAATAACATATCATTCATTTAATACAATATATCATATTAAAACAGTTGAAACAGACAGACATAAATAACAGTCCAAATGTAATTTTTTTATAATGCTACGAAAAAACACACTTTTCAATAGAATGACGAAGAAATATTAAAATAAAGGAAAAGTAATTTGTCTATAATCATATTTTTAAATAATTGCCAACTAGATCCTATAGTTGATGCTAAACATAAGATAACTAACGTTACCAAAAGTGGAGGGCAAAAGCTATATATGAGACACGTAATATGATAATGTACTGTTGCAAATTGAAAGATATACCGAGTTATTATATTACGAGATTTTAAAGTAATTTTTACTTAAACTATTGTCTAGTTGTGATCAAACTTTCCTTTAAATAAAATTTATAGGAAAGTTAAGAACTTTAAAAAAGTACAAAATAAATAATTTTTTTCGTGGGACACAAAGTAAAAGTTTTAAAGTGGATAATTCAAAAGTATCTTCGTCTTCTGAAATAATTATTTATCGGATTTAATTTTCAATATAAGATCTACATACAATTTTTCGTCTTAAAAATTCTGTTCTCCCTAGCTACTAATTTTCGAACTTATTCATAAATTTAAATTTCGGACCTCAAAGAATGAAATAAGTTCAAAGTGTTTTTTGATAAATTTAAATATATGTAACAAGGTAAAAATAAGTAAACAAATTACTTAATTCTAGTTTCAGCGAGATATATTTTTTATAATACGTTTATTTTATATTTACAGAAAGAATGTTCTAATTGAAAAACTATCTGAAGTTAAATTATATATTTTTCTATGTGTAATTATGGTCCTAACGCTACTGGAAAGGTTCAAGTTTTTATAGAACTTGAATGCCAGACCTATAAAAAATATTTTAAAAAATGCATAAATATTTAGTGATTATTTTTTCGTGATTCACAATTTTCGTACCTAAATATTAACAATACTTAATTTTTGCTAATAGCCCACCTGAAGATGTTGTAATACAACGAAACCTAGGTCGTGGTAAAGAACTTAAAGCTAGTTGAAATAATACTACGTCACGTAGTTTCATTTAATTGGGAATAATGAATTTCTACAAAATTAACGTTAAATATGTTCAAAATTTAATATTTTTCACATATCAAATTTTTTCTTTGAAAAATAATAAAAAAAATTATTTATGTTTGCAAAAATATTGTTACAGTATTTATAAAAATCGTCATGTAAAGAATGTGTTTAGCATTGAAAATTAAAATCACATTTTATAAAATTAAAACATCACTTTTGTCAATGTCTGTTTGTCCATAAATTTGCTACAGAACCATTCAAAAATTGCTGAACTGATTCGAATTTAAATTGTACCCAGGTTCAGATATAAATATAGGCCATTTTTCCTCTATTAAATATTCTGTAAGATCTTTGCTTATCTTTTTATTCTCTTCGTCTTACTTAAAGCACACAAAATAATTATTTGCCCGGTTTAAATAAAGCTCTCATTAAAACAAGATTTGTATTGAAATTAAAATTCAGTGCTTTCAGATTAGGTCAAATATTTCTTAAAGACCAAAGCAGAGAAATTTATTTGTTATGCGTTTATAATAAGAATAGAATACGAACCTTAAACTTATGAAAAGGAATCGTTGAGACTAACTCAAAGATTTAGTTTAAATTAAAGCTAAGATAAATTGGTAATTTTCAGACATAAGACACAAGATACGTTGAAATGTAGATATAATTATTGAATCTCGCTGAGTTGATTGAAATCCACACGAGCGAACAAATGGGCATATTATTTACATCTATATGCCCTTTTATTCGCTCGTGTAGATTTAAGGATAGTAAAGTAACTTTTTTTTCAGCTACGTAGAAGTAATATAAAAAAAAGTAAAACTGCTAAGAGTAAATATGTAAATCCAAATACTCTGATACTTTTATGCAAAGGTGTTTCTATAAAGTACAGTCCTAGTCTATCGTGAAGCAGATATAAATAGGTCCTTTTTGCTGAACCCCGAGAGAATTAGAACGATCGTAAAAGTAAGCTGTTTGCCGACCAAAGTACAGTGCGTAGCGTCTGAACTTACAAATTTATAGTCCTTGCAAAACAAGCAGAAAATTGTAGTGCTGGAAAATGAACGGAAAATTGCAGGGCTTGAAGGCATTTATGTTATGAAAGAATCTTCTTTGCAGCCATTTTCCGTCACAGTGTCAGCCTCAATGCACTTCTTTCGATTTTTTGTAAAAATCTTCACGGAAAATTTAGTTTTCAGGTACAGTTAAAGGGTTCAAATTCAAAATTTGTAAATTTGTAGTAAAGGTTATTTTCATAATTACGTAGTTTATGAAAAATATTTATAAATTAATATTTAAAAATTTCCTCACCGTCCACAATTAATTTGGGTGTTAAATTCATTCCAATATTTATTCACTTAAATGCATAAACAAAACAAATATAAATTATTTTAAATTCGTTATTTTGACAGATATTTTTATTTTCTTTATAAATAGAACAAATTCTAAAGGTAAAAATAATGGTAGAAATAATCGGCTTAGTTAAAGCTTACTTTGCATACTGTTTGTGGTGGATTGTATATTTATGAATTTTGTTTCTAAACATATTAGCTTCAGGTAAACCTCTAGGCTACAGTTACGATAAAAAGCTTACTTGCCGTAGACATACAACAGCTTTAGCCAAAAACCTTCCCTCTACACTCAAAACATCAAAGTGAAATATAAAATAGAAATTGTAATATCATATAATAACGCCAAGAGCAGTCGCTGTGAGAGTAAATATGTTTCTTGCGTGTTTCTTTATAATGTTTCGTTTAATAAATATATTTACTGTTTATTATTTACACATCCCAAAGTAAAACAATGATGTTATTCACAAATAAATGAAACTACGTGATGTAGTATTGATTCTACTTTCTTTAAGTTCTTTACCACGACCTAAGTTTCGTTGTATTACAACATCTTCAGGTGGGCTATTAGCAAAGATTGTTTTTGATTATCTTTGCTAATAACCCACCTGATGATGTAATACAACGAAACCTAGTTCGTTGTAAAGAACTTGAAGAAAGTGGAAATAATACTACATCATCACTACGGATTCAAAATTTTCGTACCTAAATATTAACAATACTTAATTTTTGCTAATAGCCCACCTGAAGATGTTGTAATGCAATGAAACCTAGGTCGTGGTAAAGAACTTAAAGCAAGTAGAAATAATACTACATCACGTAGTTTTATTTAATTGTGAATAATGAATTTCTACAAAATTAACGCCAAATATATTCCATATTCGATGGATAATATTTCGTTATGTATTTGAATATCGTTTTACTTACATTTTTTTTTAAATTAAAGATTTACAGTTAATATGGATTATTTACGTATCATGAAATAAAAAGCGATTGACTAGTGAGATAAAAGTAATAAAATCAACGTAAAGAAACTAGCATAACTTGTTTTGGTGTGGATTTATTATACACTTGCTTTGAAAAAAATCCTAAATTTTAAATATTTCTAACAACACAAATATCTTTGACGCATTTGCTATTAACTTCTTAAACAGAGGAAATCTTGATTTATATTATCGATAATATCATAAAGAGCTGTCATATGGTCATGTTTATAACATTATTTATCAACAATTGTGGTGTGAAATTATGATTCTTTTCAAACCTGCTCACATCTTTTGAGAAAATAAAAATATTGAACTAACTCCTAACCGCCTTACAAGATTCAGTTCAGTACTGTATAACATATAAGTACCTTATTTTATCTTGAACTGGAAGACCATTAAAACCAATAACATGTAGAAATTATGAACTGGAAGACTATTAACATATAGAAATGATATTTGACGTGACAATATCTCATTCTGCAAAGTTGGCCCCCGTGTTCAAAAGTTAACATTACGAATATTAGTTTGTGTATCCTAGCCACTGTCAAGAAAATTACAAGTAATACATTCAAGATCACAGTGACGTTTGCTTATTCAAGATCTCAGTAAAATTTAAACACTTCGTATTTTTGTCATTAAACAAAATCCAAAGGTCTTTTAGCCACAGTCTGGTTCGTACTTTTCTCTACTGTAAACTCCGTATTTTTTCGGTCAATATACGATGAACATTTTTAGAGTATAGAGATTGCTTGTGAGATTAGTTGTTATAAATATAATTCTCGCCATCACATAACGAGGATAAAAACGAACTAGATAAAGGTTAAATGTCAATTTGTGGTTTGACATTTATCTAACTATATCTTTATACAATTAAGGAAAACTAATATCTACATTACTATGGCCACTGGGTTTTTTTTCATACCTCCTTTACCTGTATAGGTTGTCACCCCCGATTTTATCTATTTCATTGTACAGCGGTTTATAAAAGACACTTAACATCCAATCATCATCAAATTGACTGTGGCGTATGGAGATATAGATGGAGAGACGAACAGACGAACAAAACGGACAGCACAAAATTATAAGGTTTTCGTTTTTGCTACTTGCCTACGGAACTCTAAAACGAAGCAAGTAGTCTAATTTTTTGATATTATTTGATATTTCTGACCTATACAAACTTCACTTTGCAACGATTTGTAATTTTTTGCAAAATATAGACAATTTAGCGGACAAAGCATTGATAGGAATAATAATAATTAGAGCTCAGAATAATCAGACATATTGACAATATTCAATTTCTATCATTATCATCGATAATAAAACACACTACTGACTAATTGTAGTTGCTCTGGCATAGAAACCGTTATTTAGTTTCTTTTCATTTTGATGTAAAGAATACTTTAAAACCAAGAAACACATTAATGACGAAATTTTGACACAACATAATTTACAAATTAAAATTAATAAAAATAAACTCATCATATATAAAGCAGATAAAGGCAACACTATAGTTATTCTAGACCAAAGTGAATATAAAAATAAAGTGTACGATTTCCTTAAACCAGATGACTTCACAAAACTACAAAGGGACCCCCCCACGACAATTGCAGATAAAGTAAAACAATTAATTAAAACCTGTTACATCATATTTCATAACGAATTCACGAAACATAAAGTTCTAGAAATTAACCCTAGACCCCCTATACTATATGGACAACCTAAAATTCATAAACCAAATATACCCATACGACCTGTTGTTTCATACACAAACGCACCCACAAAAAAATTAGCTTTTCACCTGAATAAAATCTTCCGAAATAAAACCGGATTTGCACCTAAACATACCATTAATAAAATTAATCTCTGTAATAAAATTAAAAATATACATCTAACACCCAATTATAAATTAGTATCACTCGACATAGTAAACTTATTTTCTAATATACCACCAAAACATTGCCTAAATATCATGTCAGATATCCTAGAAAATAAAAAGTTAAACCCCATTGAAGCATCGGAAATTAGGGACCTCTTTAAATTATGCATAGACCAAAATTATTTCCAATTCGATAAAAAAAAATTTCAACAAGTCAATGACCTTGCAATGGGCTCCCCCTCTCAGTCCCCTTTTAGCCGAGTTATTTATGAACCATCTAGAAACCAGCCTCTTAAACAGTAAATTAGCGACCAATATATTATACTATTATAGATACGTTGAAGACATCCTTATCTGCTGGAAAGGTACACAGCGACAGTTAGACCAGTTTGTTAACTTTGCTAATTCCCTACACAATAATATCAAATTCACTTTAGAAGTGGAGTCCGATAATAAACTTAATTTTTTAGATATAACAATAGAACCCAAAAATAATGAACATAAATTTAGTATATTTAGAAAAGATACATTTACAGACTCCATAATTAATGGCCAATATCAACAGCCTTTGTCCCATAAGTTAGCAACCTTCCATTCCATGATTCACAGAGCTTTAAACATCCCTCTAGAAAACCTAATCTGCGTAAAGAAATAAAAAGTATAAAACAAATCGCAACAAATAATAATTATGACCCATCAATTGTCACAAGACTGTACCATAATAAATTAAGAAAAATAATAATACAAGAAATATACCCGGGCGTACCAAATAATAATTATATTTACTATAAATATATACCATACATAGGCAATGTATCACTCTAATTAAGAAAACTCTTAACTAATAATAAAAATATAAATAATATAACATATACGTATAGTACCTTAAATAACTTGGGTAAAACCCTTATTAATAATAAAGAAAAAATAGACAAACATATAAAGAGTGGTATCTATAAACTTAAATGTAACGTAATAGTGTATACATAGGTCAAACAGGAAGAGATTTTAATACAAGATATAAAGAAAACATTGCCAGCTGGCGAAATAATAAACCAGACACATCTCACTTTGCTAAACATCTCATTGAAAATAACCATCACCCCCATACTGATAATGCCCCCTATATATTACAATTAAATACAAAAGGTATTAAATTTAATATCCTAGAAACATTAGAAATAAACAGACATAAAAAAGATATCAAGGTCAATATATTAAATGAACAACTAAATATAATATCATCACCCATTCTTAATATCTTCTAGATATAATATAAATATACAACATTGATACTACAGTACCTTGGAAATTGTTTCAGCACTAATACACATATAAATATAAGTAAATATAATAAAAACAAAAAAATTAAAACAAAATAAAGAAATAAATATATCAATACACAAAACCAGAGATATGTAGAATTAGTGTATTACCTTGTCCTTACTTTCAAATACCCTTGCTTTGTATAAATATATTACCGATAATAAGATATGTAGAATTAGTGTATTACCTTGTCCTTACTTTCAAATACCCTTGCTTTTGTATAAATATATTACCGATAATAGCTTCCATTTAATTTTATTACATACACCGTAATGTTTGCATTCTATAACCTCACTTAATAACAACAATTGAATTTATTACCCTCACTAAAATACTGGTATATTGTATAACTCTCGGTAATATAATAAAACCTACACTGCGCCCCTGCAATCAACTCACTAACATAAACAATGGAAAAATCCGCACAAACCAGGCTTCCGCTATGGATGGAAATAATGTTGGTTGTTCCTAAGAGTTAATCTTTGCTAATATCCCACCTGAAAATGTTGTAATACAACGAAACCTAGGTCGTGGTAAAGAAATTAAAGAAAGTAGAAATAATACTACATCACGTAGTTTCATTTAATTGTGAATAATGAATTTCTGCAAAATTAACGCCAAATATGTTCAATACACGAAGGACTAAAAGTAATTAACGTTATTTAAAAATTTATAAAATATTACTACGCTGAAGATCACTAGAAATTCTTTATATGTAAAAATTATAGAGTAACAGAACGTAAAAACTTTTATTCAAGAAATGGTATTATTAAGTTAGTTTCTAAAATGTTTTCTATACGACTACGTTTAAATTTCCAATTCGACGTGCAATTCGTCATATCTTATCAAACCATCTGAATCGTAAGAAATTTAAGTTATCGCCTTAATATTTCACTTCGGATAAAAACCTTTTCCATATTACAAAATAAACTCTCCCTGAAGCTAAAGATTTGCACGAAAACGATTCGAGGCCAACAATTTGAATTTTAAATAATCGCAAAGCCATTAGGGCAAAGGGACAAAATTAAATTATGAATTCTGAATTTCTTAAGATATGAAAATTAAAATATATCTTCGTTCAAAATTCAGTTTACAAAATGCGAAATTCAGTTACAAAATGTCACTTTTTAGTACAAAATAAATTATAAGTAGGGTTTAAAATGGATATTTTTAAATGAATAATCATCTCGTTATATCCATAGCATTGCAGATTTTTTAATTTATATTTTCTACTTCATTATTCATAAATACTAAATTGATGTAACATAAATTCTTAAGAAGCATTAAATGGATAGTTTGGAAAGTTATATATATAATTAAAGTGCAAAATAAAAAGAAATATCCTGATTAGACATTTCTTAAAAGGAAATTAGTTCAAGAAACCGTAAAAATACTACAAGAAGCTAATCGACTTGTTTTGAAATATTTTATTCTGTTTGTTTGCATGAATATAACACAAAACTACTTTATACATTTTGTTGGACTTTACAATGTTTTCCCGGGAGCAAATCGCGGATGTACATATCGTTTCGAAATGACCGAAAAGTTTTTATATGTCTGCATGTTTTTTTATTAGTACGTGTATCCCACAAACATTTGTAGATTGATTTGAATTAGTTTAATTTCACAAGGATTACAGGATAAAAATGATTTTGTCATATGTCAAGATAAAGTACTGGCCCTAAA
The DNA here is from genome assembly GCA_039881145.1 of Druceiella hillmani. NCBI lineage: Eukaryota > Metazoa > Arthropoda > Insecta > Lepidoptera > Hepialidae > Druceiella > Druceiella hillmani. The sequence continues at coordinate 7,438,481 of JAYKKI010000010.1, read as the reverse complement.
AAATACTACAGGAAGCTAATCGACTTGTTCTGAAATATAATTAGTCTGTTTGTTTGCATGAATAGAACAGAAAACTACTTTATACATTTTATTAGACTTTACAATTGTCGTTTCGAAATGACTGAAAAGTTTTTATTTGTTTGCTTGTTTATTTGTAAGTAAGGCAGACAAAAATTTCTAGTTTTTTTTAATTTCTAGTGTCTAATGACTTTTTAATGAGTATAATTTCACAAATCTACTAGAATTTCGAAATGAAAATAAAATACTATTAACATATCATTCACTAAACATGGTATATCACGTGGGGGAGATGAAACAGACATAGATAAATAATAATTTAATATAACGCTGAAGAAATATTAAAATAATGGTCAAGAAATTTGTCTATAATCATATTTTTAAATAATTGTCGACTAGATGCTATAGTTGATGCTTAACATAAGGTAACTAAAGTTAATAAAACTGACGGGCAAAAGCAGGTTAAGAGACACATAATATGATAATGTACTGTTGCAAAGTGAAAGGTTCACCGCCTTGTATTACGAGATTTCAAATTAAATTTACTTATACCATTATCTGGTTGAGATCATACTTTTCTTCAAATAAAATTTATAGGAATGTTCTTAAAAATATGTTAATTTTGTTCATGGACCACGCAATAAAAGTTTTAACGTGGATGATTCGAAATGATTTTCGTCTTCTTAAGTATTTGCTCATCGAATTTAATTTTCAATATAAGATTTACAGATAATAAAGTTGGCTTTTTTCAGCCATGTAGGAGTAACATAAAAAAATAACACTGGGAAGAGCACGGAAAATGGCAGATTTTTGAAAATGAACGGAAAAGTGGAAGGGTTGATGGGTATTCACGTCATGAACGCATCCTCTCCACAACCGTTTTCGAACACAGTGTTGCATTGATGACTTTTCCTTGTAAAAACCTTCACTGGAAATTCTTCTCTTGTACAGGTTCGGTGGGTTCAAAATTCACATGGGCATAATTGAAGAACCGACTTCTGCTGTAATTCGTACGTGGGATGAATAAATACGTCCAGGCTTTTTAAAATCTCTATGGATTATAAGTAATATTTGATCCTTTTAATCTATTGACTATTTACATACTACGTATTCAAGAAAATATCTGGTTTTATAAGCAGAACTTGAAGCACAAAGCGATTAAATTTACTGAATTATTTGTTGTTTGTTAATTTTTTCTAGATAATTTAACAAAGTACCTTAATCACAATTAAATGAAACTACGTGATGTAATATTATTCCTACTTTCTTTGATTTCTTTACTACGACCTAGGTTTCGTTGTATTACAACATCTTCAGGTGGGATATTAGCAAAGATTACATCTTTTTTTTTTAATTTCTACAAAATTACCGAAAAATATATTCAATATTCAAAGTACCTTAACTAATTCGATTTACTAGGGAATACGAAATCGATTGAATACGAATTATTTCCAGATTGTTTTGCCTTTACATAGTATGAAAACACATGGCTATGTTAATCTGCATGTCTGATTTTACTTTCGAATGCTATATGAAACAAATTAATTTTGTGGCATAAGGTCTTGAATATGCACCTATTAAATGTTTGTATGAATTTATTTAAAGGCTTTTTCGTGAAGGATGAATAAATAATATTTGAGTTAAACCTTCGGGAAACCTACTTAATATTGGCACTAAATTAACAAGTATCAAACACACAGGAAGACAAAAGTGACAAAAGAATTAAAGGGTATCGAATTCACGGAAAAATTTGCAACTTATACTACTAATTTTTAACAGGCATACCTTTGTTACAAGTTCAGAATGGCATAGGTAACGAGTGTGTGCAGAACCTGCGTGCATAGGTATATAATTATTTAAAAAAAAAAGAAATTAAAATTTGTACAAAATTTTTTTTTATAAATATATACAGACTACAATTCCATTTTTGCTTCTCTTATGATAGTTGAACCTTAAAGATTATTTTAGTGGCAAAAATAAGGTAGTTTATGAATTTTTTTTTAAAGAAATATTTAAAAACTTTAATACCATCCACAATTCACTGGGATGTTGAATTCATTCCAATATAAATTCACTGAAATGTATAAACGAGATAAATATGAAATGTTTTGAATTCGTTTTTTCGGCACAGGTTTTTATTTATTTTTCTATAAAGGACACAAACTTGAAAGGTGAAAATAAAGGTAGATATAATCGACTTAGTTTAAGCTTACTTTGTATACTGTGGGCGGTGGATTGTTTATTTATGAATTTTGTTTCTAAACGTATTAGCGTCAGGAACACCTCTAGGCTATAGTTATGAAATTTATTTTCATTGTCAATCTAAAGAAGCTGTAAAAATGAAAAAAAAGCTTATTTGCCGTAGATACACTACAAATTTAACCGAAACACCTTCCCTTTACGCTCAAAATATTGAAGTGAAATATGGAATAAAATTTTAATATATATATTAATGCCACGAGTTATCGTTGTCAGCACGAGATTTTGAACGTAAATATTGCGGTAACTACGTAATGTCTTATTCCCGTCCAAGTATTTTTAATTAAATTGTGGCATTATATGCGAAATTGGAAAAATATTGTCAATAAAATTTAATTGTGTATTTGAATATCGTTTTATATACATTTTTGAATTATAGATTTACAGTTAATATGGATTATTTACTTATGACGAAGTAACAGGCGATTGAAAAGTGATGTAATAGTACTAAAATCGACGCAAAGAAACTAGAATAACATGTTTCGGTTAGGATTTATTACACGCGTGCTTTCAAAAAAATGCTAAATTTCAAATATTTTTAACAACACAAATATCTTTTTTTACCGGTTGCTGCTGAAATATAAATAAAATAATTTATTTTAAGTTAGGGCCATTTCCCTTAATGCTTCGCTTCATGACCACGTATAGCCTGGTTTCATTACCACTGCTCTCGAGAGAAATTGCTTTTTCGGGCTCCCAATTTCAACTCGGATCGAGAATTTCCCTGATATCGTTGAAGTGGAAAATTTATGAGAATAGATTCTCATCTACCATTCCGTACCATACTGTTTGAAGTTATGTTATATTTCCACTGCCATTTCATAGACCATCTCAAAGATATAAAAGTCAACCTACTTACATGTTTAGAGGGCTTGCGTAACTATTTGATACGTAGGCCAATACACAATGTTAGGAAAAAAAATAAAACTAAAGAAATGAAAGTACGAAAATACGTAAAATAAAAATCTAAGTCATTACGCACATAGGTCCAGATGTGACTTTTTGCACAATATGTACAATGACAAACTGATTAATCACAGAAAGTGCTGGAATGATTTTCAAAACAACGTAGTATTTCCTTGAAGTAGTCATTATGTTTTGTAGATAAGTATTTATTTGCTACGTATTAAAACGCAACGTCTCTCTGTACACATATAACTCAACATTTTCAAGATGGACTTTGATTAATGGATAGTTTATAGCAAAATTTATTATTTTTAACATTAAGATAAATTTCGAAATTCTTTAAATTGGTAATCATTTTTTCTTGCCTTACTTAGTACACGATATTTCTATAATAGCTTTTATATTTTTCGAAATTACATGTTTACGAAAAGATATACTGCAAAAAAAATCTAACGTTCTGTTTTTGAAAATGGACCTTGATGATATTTTTATTATTTTTTTAAAGTAACTAGACTTATGACTACAGTATAACTGTTACGGTCAAATTGTTTTGACGATCCGATGTTATAAATCGAAAAATTTATACTTGTTGACACACTTGCTAATACTTTTTTGTTAAGAAGAAAAACTCTTCATTTATACTATCGATAATATCATATAGAGCTGTCATATGGTGATGGTTATAACGTTATATATCAATAATAATAGTTTGAAAACATGATTCTTTTCAAATGTACTCACGCCCTTGGCGAAAATAAAAATATTAAACTAACTCTTAACCACCTTACAAGATATCGTTCAGTGGTTTATAACATATGAGTATTTTATTTTAATAATATCTTGAACTGGAAGACTATTAACATCTCGAAATGATTTTTGACGTGACAACATCTTACTCTGCAATGTTGGCCTCATTGTTCAAAAGTTAGGGTTATGAATTTTAGCTAGTTTATCCTAGCCTCTTATTAAATAATTATAAGTTAAAATTATAGTGACGTTTGCTTTTTTTAATTTTTCAAATGTTGTATTTATATCTTTCAATACAAGTTGAGTTAAAATATCAATGAAAATATCCGTTGAAACGCCAGCGGTTTGATATATGTGTTTCTCATATATTGAGTCATATGTTTAATGATCTATTAAATTCTGTCAAAATTATGAAATTCATTTTACTGTTGATAACAAAATAAAACACGTGGCATGGTGAAAACTTTTTTTTTTATTAATCATTGGTAGAGGTCTTATCGACGACACAGCCTGGTTCGTATTTTTTCTCTATTATAAATTAAACTGAGTATCTATTCGGTCAATGTAAATTAAACTGGGTATCTCTTCGGTCAATATATGATAACGAGCATAAAAACCTAGATGAAAGTGAAATGTCTATTTATCGTCCAAAATTTATTTAAATTTTTTATACCTGTAATATATTTTATTATAACTATATATTTACAAAAATACGGGAAACTAAATAATGAAGAAACCTTCAACGTTAGTTTAAGAAGATAGATAAACTTTTTTTTTGGACTTTAGAAATGTGTATCGCACCAACTAGCGATTTAATCAGCTTAAGACGTATTTAGTGATACGTTAGACTTGTATGGCCACTGGATTTTTTTTCATACCTCTTTTTACATATATAGAGTGCCACCCCTAATTTTATCTACTTCATTGTACATTAGTTCGTAGAAGACACCTAACATCCAAATTTAGTCTACATAGCGCCAATAGTCTCCGAGCAAATGGGCTGTAGCCTATGTACAGACAAACGGAGAGACAAAGAGACGAAAAGACGGATAGGACAAAGATTCTTCAGGTTTCCGTTTTTGCTGTTTGGCTACGGAAGGCTAAAACGAGGCAAAATGATGCAAGTAGTCTAATTTTTCGATATTATTTGATACTTCTGCGCTAAATCACCTTTAGTCGCTAAAGATTTATAATTTTTGTAAAATATAGACAATTTAGCACACAAACTAACGAAGGGGATAATTATAATGGTATGATTAAGATAGGGATAAATATATCAGGATAATCAGGCAAATGGCAAGTCGACAATGGTCAATTTATATCATTATCATCGATAACAACACATATTAATGTCTAATGGTGGTCGCACTATTAGACAATTTAGAATTAAGAATTTTTACACCTTTATTAGATTGACAATGCCTAGTTTGTATGGTCTTGCCTTCCCTTATAAAGCCTTGTTGTATTGAAAATACGCATCACTTGCAGTTCTGTCCTAAAAGCGATTACTTAGTTCCATTAGAATCCCATAAATTACTCAAGTTTTAAAAAGTTAATTCCCACAGTTGTCAAATATCAAAATACATTATTAGTCGCTCTGTTTTAAAAACCAAAATTCAATTCCTTTAGATTCTTGAATAACTGACAGAATTGCAAGCCAACAAGTAGAAATTTTGATTTAATTTGAATAATGTTAATTAAATTGTCGTTTTATTATATCACAATAAAATAATATTGATGGGCAATTTAAAAAAAATCATTGCTATCCAGAATTAGTGTGCCTATATAATCTACACGCGTACTGACTCACAGCCTTATTTTATTTACAAAATGACATATAAATCAATACGAATTTGTTTTTTTTAAATCCATTGAATGTTAGTCATAAAATATAGGCTCCCGCATATTTTTTACCCAGATTTCTGATATGTTTAAGAAAACCAAAAAATGATGTATTTTTGCAGTGTGATTTACAATAGTTTCAAGATACAGGAAGGAGTAAAAGTAATAAAAGTCATTTAAAAATCAATAGAATATCACTACGCCGAAAATGACTAAAAACAGTTTATATGTCCAAATTATAGAGTAACAGAACATCAAAACTCTTATTCATGAAAGGTTATATATCAAGTTAGTTTCTAAAATGAATTCTATAAGACTGAGTTTAAATTTCCAATTCGACTTGCAATTCTTCGTATCATATCATCAAACCATCTGAATCACAAGACATTTAGGGTATCGCCTTAATACTTCACTTCGGATAAAAACCTTTTCGATGTTATAAAATAAATCTCTCCCTAAAGCTAAAGATTCGCACGAAAACGTTTCAAGGCCAACAATTTGAATTTTAAATAATCGCAAAACCATCAGGGCAAATGTACAAAATTAAGTTATGAATTCTGAATTTCTTAAGATATAAAAATTTGAATATATCGTCGTTCGAAATTCAGTTTACAAAATGCGCAACTTTTATTTTAATCATAATAATGGTTTAGTCACTTTTTAGCATAAAGTAAATTATTAGTAGTGTTTGAAATGGATATTTTTAAATGACTAATCATCTCGTTGTAACAATGGCATTACAGATTTTTTAATTTATATTTTCTACTTCATTAAATTGATGTAACACAAATTCTTATGAAGCATTAAATGCATATGTTTGGAAAGTTATATATACAATTAAATGGCAAAATAAAAAGAAATACCTCATTAGACATTTCCTAAAAAGAAATTAGTACAAGAGACCGTAAAAAAATCGGCAGGAAGCTAATCGACTTGTTTTGAAATATTTTATTCTGTTTGTTTGCATGAATATAACACAAAACTACTTTATAAATTTTATTGGACTTTACAATGTTTTCCCGGGAACAAATCACGGATTCACATATCGTTTCGAAATGACTGTAAAGATTTTATTTGTCTGCTTGTTTTTTTTGTTAATACGTGCATCACACAAAAGATTGTAGATTGATTTTAATAAGTTCAATTTCACAAACCTACTAGGATTACATCACGAAAATGAAGTACTAATAACATATCATTCACTCAATACGATAAATCTCGTTAAACTAGTCGAAACAGACAGACAGAAATAATAGTCCAAATGTAATTTTTTTTATAATGTTACAAAAAACACACTTTTCAATAGAATGTCGAATAAATATTAAAATAATGAAAAACTAATTTGTCTATAATTATATTTTTAAATAATTGTTAACTAGATTCCGTAGTTAATGCTAAACATAAAATAACTAACGTTACTAAAAGTGGAGGGCAAAAGCTATTTGAGAGGCACGTAAGATAATGTGCTGTTGCAAATTGAAAGGTATACCGATTTACATTACCAGAGTATGTATTATAACTAGTTAGATTTTAAATTAATTTTTACTTATAATATTATGTGGTTGAGATCATACTTTTCTTTAAATACAATTTATAGGAAAGTTAAGAACTTTAAAATAGTAGAAAATATATAAATTTTTTTGTGGGCCACGCAGAAAAAGTTTTAACGTCGATGATTCGAAAGTTTTGTCTTCCTAAGTATTTATATATCGGATTTAATTTTTCAAATAAGCGTAGAGCTTACACACATACAGTTTTGCCTCTTTAAAATTTTATACTCTCAAGCTACTAAATTTTGGACCTCAATAAATAAAATAATTTCGAATTGTTTTTCGATGTAAATGTGTGTAACAAAGTAAAAATAAATAAAAAAATTACCTAATTTTAGTTTTTTGTTCATTAACATATCATATTCAGACAAATGTATTTTTATTGTTCATTGACATATTTTTTTTTATATGTTTATACTATATTACAGAAAGAATGTTCTGATGCAAAAACTATCTGTAGTTAGATTATATATTTTTCTATCTGTAATTATGTTCCTAGCGGTACTGGAGGGGTTTCAGTTTTTATTGAACTTGAATGCCAGAGCTGTAAAAATATTTTAAAAAATCTGTAAATAATTAGTGATTATTATTTCATGATTGTATATTTTCGTACCTAAATATTAACAACTTAATATTTTTCAATTATAAAATATTTTCATGGAAAAATCATAAAAGACATATTTATGTTTGTAAAAATATTGTTACAGTATTTAAAAAACCGTCATAAAAAGTGAATAACTGCATATACTAAGAATGTAATATGAACTTTAAACTTATGAAAAGGAATCGTTGAGACTAACTCAGCGATTTAGTTAAAATTTCAAGCTAAGATAAATTGGTTATTTTCAGCCCTAAGACACAAGATAGGTTGAAATGTAGATATAATTATAGAATTTTGCTGAGTTGATCGAAATCTACATAAGCGAACAAACGGGCGTATTATTTATATATATGCCCTTTTATTCGCTCGTATAGATTTAAGGATAGTAAAGTTAGCTTTTTTTCAGTTACGTAGAAGTAATATAAAAAAAATAAAACTGCTAAGAGTAAATATGTAAATCCAAACACTCTGATACTTTTATGCAAAGGTATTTCTATAAAGTACGGTCCTGGTCTTGCGTGAAGCAGAGATAAATAGGTTCTTTTTGCTGAACCCGGAGAGAATTAGAACGATCGTAAAAGTAAGCTGTTTGCTGACCAAAGTCTACAGTGCGTAGCGTCTGAACTTACAAATTTATTGTCCTTGCAAAACAAGCAGGCACAGAAAATTGCAGTGCTTGAAAATGAACGGAAAATTGTAAGGATTGAAGGTATTTACGTAATGAAAGAATTCTCTTTGCATCCATTTTCGGTCACGGTGTCAGCCTCAATGCCGATTTTTGTAAAAAATCTCCACGGGAAATTTAGTTTTCAGGTACAGTTAGAGGGTTCAAATTCCAAATGGACTTAATTGGAGAACCGACTTCTGGTGTAATTCGTACGCGGGATGAATAAATACGTCCAAGGGATTTGAAATCTACATGGATAATTAGTAGCGTTTGGTTCATTTTTATGAATTAACTGTTTGTATAGTATATATTCAAGTAAATATCTTGTTTTAAAAGCAGAACTCGAAGCACAAAGCGATTAAATTCACTAATTAATTTTTAATTTTTTAATTTTTTCTAGGCAACTTAACAAGGTACCTTAACTAATTCGATATATTAGGTAATAATACATCGATTCTACAGGAATTATATCCAGATTATTTTGCCTCTACATAATATGAGAGCACATGGATAAATTAAGCTGTATATCTGATTGTAGTTTCGAATTCTAAATGAAACAAATTAACTTTGTAGCATAAGGTCTTGATTTATTGCATCTATTAAATTTTAATACGAATTGATTTAACGATTTTCATAGCTTCTAAAATGAGTGACAGAACTTCTAATCAGCAGGTCGAAGTTTCGGTATGATTTGAATTATTTTAATTACATTATAGTTTAATTATTAAACAATAATATCTTTGTCATGTAACATATGACAAAAATATTATTGTTTAATTTAAAAAAATCATTGCTCTCCAGAATTAATGTGTGTGTAAAAGCTACACGCTACCGACTTATACTCTTATTTTATTTATAGAATTAAATATAAATGAACATTAATTTTATTGTCTTAAATACATTTAATATTATTCCTAAAATATACGTACCCGCATGTGGTTTACCCAAATTTGTGATATGTTCAAGAAAAATTTATGTATTTTTCAATGCGGTGTGACGATAGTTTCAATATACAGGAAGGACTAAAAGTAAATAAAGTTATTTAAAAATCGATAGAATATTATTACATTGTAATCATACTTTTCTTAAAATTAAATTTATAGGAAAGTTCTTAAAAATATATTAATTATTTCAAGGGCCACTCAATAAAAGTTTCGAAATTATTTTCGTCTTCTTAAGTAGTGAATGATCGGATTTAATTTTCAATTTAAGAATTATATACAATTTAGAAAATAAAAATAAAAACCTATACTTTCAAGCTACTAATTTTGGAATTTATCCATAAACATAAATTTCTATCCTCAAGAATTGAAAAAAGTTGTAAATGTTTTTTGATAGACCTATATATGTGTAACAAGGTAAAAATAACTGAAGAAATTATTTATTTTTGATGATAAGGTGATTTGAAATTTCTGTGGATTTTTAGTTATGTTTAATCCATTTTATCTACATATTCAAGTAAATGTCTGGCCTTATAAGAAGAACTTGAATCAAAAAGCTTTCAAATTTACTTAATTTTTTCATTTTCTTTAGAAAATTTAACGAAGTAACTTAATTAATTCGATTATTAGACAATACGAAACCGATTGAATACGAATTATGTCCAGATTATTTTGCCTTTACGTAGTATGAGAGCACATGGCTTTATTAAGTTGTATGTCTGATTGTACTTTTGAATTCTAAATGAAACAAACTCATTTCGTACCATAAGGTCTTGAATATGGACCTATTAAATTTTTGTATGAATTTATTTAAAGACTTTCGTGAAGGATGAATAAATAAATTTTGAGTTAATCGTTCGGGAACCCTACTTAACACTGGTACCCAATTAAAAAGTATCCAAAACATAGGAAGACAAAGTTACAAAAGAATTAAAGGGTATCGAATTCATAGAAAAATTGGCAAGTTATACTATTTATTTTTGACAGGCATACCTTGGTTAAAACTTTAGAATGGCATAGATAAAGAGTGTGTGCCGAACCTGTGTGCGTAAATATATGATTATTTATTAATTTTAAAACATTTTTTTTTTGATAAACATATATATAGATTAAAATTCCATTTACACTTCTGCTATGATAGTTGAATCTTAAAGATTATTTTAGTAGTAAAAAATAACGTAGTTTATAAAAAAAATTTCTAAAGGAATATTTAAAAACTTCAATACCATCCACAATTCACTGGGATTCATTTATTCTTTTGAATTCGTTTTTTTGACCGAGATCTTTATTTTTTTTGTAAAGGACACAAACTCGATATGTGAGAGGCTTAGTTTAAGCTTACTTTGTATACTGTGGGCGGTGGATTGTTTATTTATGAATTTTGTTTCTAAACGTATTAGCGTCAGGAACACATCTACGCTATAGTTATGAAGCTTATTTGCCGTAGACAGACAAAAAGCGTACTTGCTGTAGATACATTACAAATTTAACCGAAACACCTTCCCTTTACCTCAAAATACCAAAGTGAAATATGAAATAGAAATTTTAATATATATAACAATGCCACGCGTTATCGTTGTACGTACGAGATTTCGAAAGTTAATTTTGCGGTAATTACGTAATATCTTATTCCAGTCCAAATATTTTTAATTAAATTGTGGCATTATATCCAAAAGTGGAAAAATGTTTTCCATAAAATTTAGTTGTGTATTTGAATATCGTTTCATGTACATTTTTTTAATTATAGATTTACAGTCAATATGGATTACTTACTTATGACGAACTAACAAGCGATTGACAAGTGATGTAAAAGTGATAAAATCAACGCAAAGAAACTAGAAGGCTTGCGTAACTGTTTGATACATAGGCAAAAACACAATGTTAAGAAAATAAATAAAACTAAAGAAATGAAAGTACTAAAACAAAAATACGTAAAATAAAAACCTAAGTCATTAGGCACATATATCAGTTTGTCATATGTGGTTTTTTGCACAATATGTATAATGACAAATTGATTAATTACAGAAACTGCTGGAATGATTGTCAAAACAACGTGGTATTTCTTTGAAGTAGTAATTATGTTTTGTTGATAAGCATTTAGTTGCTACGTATAAAAACGCAACGTCTGTCAGTTTACTTGTAAATCAACATTTTCAGGATGGACTTTGATTAATGGATGGTTTATAGCAAAATATTTATTATATTTAACATTAAGATAAGTTTCCAAATTCTTGAAATTGGTAACAGTTTTTTCTTTCATTGCTTAGTACACGATATTTCTACGTAACATGCGATATTTCTATAATACTTTTAATATGTTTCGAAAATACATGTTTACAAAAATATAAACTGGAGAAAAATCTAACTTTGTCTTTTTGAAAATACGCCTGGATGATATTTTGAGTATTTTTTCAAAGTAACTACACTTATGACCACAGTATTCTTGTTACGGTCAAATTGTTTTGACGATCCGATGTTATAACGCGAAAAATTGACATTTTAGAGTCTCGTATAAATAAAGGAAATCCGTACTATGTCATTTACATACACGCACGCACAAACATATACATATTATCGATATATATATGTGTATATATATATATATATATATATATATATATATATATATATATATATATTGGTGTGTGTGGCTGTACGTGTGTTTACTTACATACATATGTTTAATTATCAATAAATCTCTATATTTGTGGCGAATTTCGAGTGTGCATATTGTAAAAAAACATAAATTACCATACAATATTAATTACTCCGAAAAACATAAAATATATTATTAAAAATCTATTACATATCCAATATTGAAAATGGCTTTACCAATATCGGTTTGAGATCATAGTTGTCATATTGAAGGTTTTCCTTAAATTTATTGCCAATGATATCAAATTAATGAAGACACGCCCGAGTTAAAGGGAAACTGTAGGTTAATTAGTATCAGTGCACAGAAATGACAAAATATAAAGATACAATTCGTACACTTAATCCCGAAAAATTCACTTAGATAAATGTTTTTTTAAAAATTATTCATATTATTAAAACATGAATAATTACATTTAATATTTATTGTAATTAACCTACAAAAAATGTAAAAACAGTACAAATTAACATAAAAAGTGTAAAATGTAATGTTATTTACTATTTTCAGTAAAGTCACATTGTTATTAAACTTTCGAACACAATTGCCAAATGTAATTACTCGACTACAGCAAAGGAAGGTTTATGAATTTCACAGGCTATGTATGTATGTGCGTTAGTTTGTTTCCTCTTAAAGACTAAACTACTAAAGTTATCTCAACAAATGAGGTGTCCTTAGATTCGTTTTGATCCAGAAAATACCTTAGGATAAATAGTATTATAAATTTTACGGACTATGGATATGTATACGAAAGTAAGTTTATTCCGTTGTACAAAGTTAACTACTAAAGTGATTTCAACAAACGAGATGTCCTTAGATTCATTTTGAGCCTGAGAGTGGCCCAGGATATACAAAGTCGAGAATTTGATAGTCTATGTATATATGTAAGTACATATGTGAATAAGTTTATTCCCTTGTACAGACTAAACTAATAAAGTGATTTCAATAAATGAGGTGTCTTTTGATCCAGAGAATTTTCCAGAGTATATATAGTAAGAAATTTACAGGCTAGGTATGCATGTACATATTTATGCGGGTAAGTTTGTTCCCGTGTACATACTAAGTAACTAAAGTGATTTCAGCAAATGAGGAATTGTTTATCTTTACCTTAGGTTCATCTTTATCTAAAAAGTGTTCTAAGGTATATAACGTTATGTATTTCACAAGCTATGTATAAATGTATTTCGTGCTTTTCAGTAATTGTTTTCCGTAGTTGGTTTTTGTTTTTCTTTATTTGGCTGTTGAAGCTATGTACAAATTTTTCATAAATCTTTTCTTGCCTAAAATGTGCGTACTTTTTCCTTTCAGTATTCGATTTATTATTGGCATAGTAAATTATTATCCGCAATAAATTGTTTAATATAGGCTCTTTTCTAATCTAAAGACTAATCTACTATAAATATGAAACATAATTTTGACATGTTATAAACTTGTAGTAAATGAAAATTTCTTCAAATCTCTTTGTATTTAATTTCGTTATTCTACTAGATATAACGTTCTGTGTTAAATTTTTATTTGACTTGGAGCTACTTATTTTAAATTATATGTATTTTAATTTTTAAATTTGTACATTTTACATAAATTCGACGTTGCCAATTGTTATTATTTCAATAAATTTAAATAATTTTTTTTAATTACATTGTACATTTTTGTCATAATTTTTAATCATAACCTTCATAACGCATATATTAGGAAGTATATTATAAACAATTCAAACTATACTTAGATTTATGAAGAATTAGAAAAAATTTTGTTCAAAAACTTTTGAGGATTTTTAAAAGTTTCATAAATTGTAAATGTAACGGCGCTTTTTATATTATGTAATGTAAAAGTTGTAGTGACTTTTATCATGACAGTAGTCATCGAGTACACCGTCAACCATTTGGCTCCAGAACACCAAAAACGATTTGGCTCCAGAACTGAGAAGACGAACAGTTGGAGCCAACAGATGTTTTCATGGACTAATAAGATTCCTGAAATCCAATAATATCAGAAGAGATACTATAAAGCAAGAGTTATATAAAAGCTTAATCAGATCAGTAATTACATATTCATCTGAAACGTGGTCATTGTCCGAAATTGGGAAAAAAATCTCACAATTTTCGAACGAAAAATCCTCAGATCCATCTTTGGTGGGTTCTTTGATAAAGAAAAAGAAAAGCTTATGCCGAATTTTATCGCTTATTTAAAGAACGAGATATAAACAAATTTATAAAAATTCAGCGTGTGAAGTGGGCCAGCCATGCAATTAGAATGAAGGAAGATAGAATGACAAAACATTTTTTTTGGCCAAACCAACTGGCTCGAGGAAGAGGAAGGCCCAAATTAAGATGAGCGGACAGCGTGCAGTGTTTTTGATGCTTTCAACATAACAAACTAGAAAACGATGGCACCCAGAAAGAGGACTTGGAATAGTCTGCTTGAGAAAGCAGTCTGCTTGAGAGTCCACTAAGGACTGTCGATTTGCTGATGATGATGAAGAGTCATCGAGAAACTCAAATTTTATATTATGATATTAATTAAACGTTTGATACATGGAAAAATATTTATTAAATTACAGAGCAGGTATTGTACGATAGACGGTTTTAGCGATGTGGCAAAATATCCAGACTTATTTGAATTTATTTAAGAAAAAAATTCAGTTATTTATTAAACAAATTGTTTTCACCAAGAATTCCACGCAGGATTTGAGCTTTCAATACACGCGAGCTTTAGAAATATGTTGACAAGTTGTGATAGTTTTTGTCATTAAGTAAATAACACTGAATTTCCCCCTACAGAATTATGCTTTCACTCGAGATCAAAGATCCATATGTCAAATCAAATTATTATCTATATTTATACTAATTCTTTAAGATATTTTGAATTGTTAGGTGGGATTAGGTAACAAATATCTGAATATTCAAACTTTCCTATTCCAATACCATTGGAAGAATTTTTGGTAAATATTTCAAAACTGAATATTTTTTTACGTAACTGAATGAAATAAAAATAGATGAGTAAAAGAAAAAAAAAATTTCCGTTAACTTTATTTAAATATATGTAATTTAAAAAATTCTGATTTAAAGTATTAACGAAGTTTATTCCGAAATATATTATAAACTAATAAAACTGATAAAGGCAAAAGGGTATTGAAAATATAGGTTAAGACATATATGATATATTTTTGTATGTATATTAATAGGTTAATTAGAATCATTAAAATAGTAAAAATGGAGCAATATAAAATTTTCGTTTCATTTTAAATCGTGTACCTTTTAAAATATTAACAATTAAATCTCAATACCATATTATAAACTTGCCCGTAGCTCAATCCCTTATGTATATATCATTTATCTCATAAATAACTAAATCCCTAGTGACACTTTTTAATATTCGTTTAGTCTGACAGATATATTTATAAATATGAAAACCGGTCAACAATGGTCTCGGCAAACAATTTTAAGCAAATATGAAACGCGTGTTAAGTCATATTAAGTCAGTAAAAAATAGCGTACTGGATTTTCCGACAACAATTCTCAGTTATTTTTCAAGGTTTGAAGCTTTTCAAGTATTTTGATTTTCTCACATGTTATATTTTCAATATATTAAACTATGTTTAATATATGTTTAATAAAAAAAAATTATGCCCGATGAAAAACTGTTACATTCTCAATAAATATACGCTAAACTTTATCGTGTTTTCGTCATTTCTTATCTAACATATTTCAACACATTTTCTTATTAGAAATTTCATGTCCCACGAAGCGTACATCATCTAAAATTATCTCTTCTCCAGATAACGTCTAAAAGCGGGGGTGTTTTAATAAAACTGTACTTACGTCCATAATAATTAAACAATCCGTATAAAATATGTATAGAAAAAGGAGATAACACTGTGAAAATGAGATTATACTATTACTGAGTCGTGTTTAAATAAAAACATTAATTAAATTATAAATATACTATATATATAAATATATTGACACTTAAAAAGGAAACGAAATAAGTTGCTATTTAAGTTTAAATACTTTTGTATTTCTTTAGCATAAAATTATTTTCAGATTATTTATGCTTTACTCTAACAAGGCTCAATAAATATATATTTTAACTAATAACGATATTAGCTGCTATTTTTCTGAGGAAAAAGAGTTTTTAAAATATCAAAACAATTTTCCAAATCCATGTCAATATAAAACAATTTAAAATCACTACGAAATAAAATTCTGGAAAAGAACTCAAATTAAGAAAAACGTCCAACGTTTTTTTAATTCCAATGGCTAAGTAATAAAGTAATAATAAATATTTTGTGTCAATTCTAAATAACACCGTATATCCAAAAACGTTACCATACGCCCCCCCCCCTTTACCGACGTTATGCTTCGACTTAATGAGTGACGATAATTGAAACACAGAATTCTGGTTTTGCTAACTTTAATAAGGAGTGGCGCAATCTGCAAATATGCCTTGCCTGCTCTTTATTAACACACTGGCCGACGAATGAATATGTTCCTAGTTTCGTTACGTTTCTTTTTCTTAGTTGTTTCTCTTTTAGTTTTCTTTTTCTCTGCCTACCGCATAATCTCTCCAGTGGTTTAGAAAAGGATTTTTCCTTGAAAGGAGAAAATTACTTTTTCTTGCGCACTCATTTTATTCATTTATAGTTAGAAAAAAAATTCTAACTTTGAAAATTAAAATACTGTGTATGTGTTTTAATTTTCAAAGTATAGAAGATAAAAAAACATTAATGTTTTCAACATTTTTTTATTACGTAAAAATTTTACCAATTCGAACCATATTATAAATAATACGAGTTACTAGTTAAAAATATAAATATTTTTAGAAGAATTTCGTCATTCCATCATGATTGCCCCTTTTTATTTCAATCCTACTATTGTGTGTTTATTAAAATAATTTATTTTTTTAACTATTCATCTTAACTTAAAGTTTAAAGCGTTAATATTTGACATTAAATCATATCCGTTTATAATATATTTCTATCGGTTTTTGCAGTGAAGGGTTTCTTTTTATACATAACTTATTTCTTAATAAGATAAATTATGACGGTCCTACATATAGAGTGACTAAATTGCTCATCGTTATTCTGGAAAATCCTCATGCGATGCAGACTGTAATAGTACTTACTCTTTACAGTCACTCCGATATAATTAAACATTTTAGTAGCTTTAGTTTTATTACATTTATGTCCACATTCTCCATTTTTTCATTACTAGAATAAAAAAAAAAGGAATACTTCAAATTAAATTAAAATATTTTGAAAACATAGTCCTATTTAGTAATTTCATTGAGCACATTGAGTGTCTATATTCAATAGGAAAATTTTGTTGGTTGGTAATAGCAGCGTGCGAAATATTACAATAAATTAAATATTTTCAGGGTTTCTTAAAGAATAAACGGAATGAAGCCACGTAAATATCGGTATTTTTGACATATGTTTAATTAATTAAATATTCCTTAGTATTAAAATTCAAATTCATAAATTGAAAATTAAAAAAAAAAATTCATAAATTGAAAATATGGAAAATTGTGAATTTTGTTCGTTTTTCTTCATAGCAAATAGTAAATTTTTATGAGATCTGGTTAGCTAATTATGACAAAAATTTATAGTATATTTGCTTATATATATGCATTTTCTGCACTTAGTTTTAGAAAGAAATAATCAATTTAATTTTAAATATAAGACAAATCACTTATATTTCAAACTAAATTTATGAATTCATTAAAATAGTTTTACGTACACAGACACACACACACAAACACATACACGCACACGCACACACGCACACGCATACGCACACAAGCACACACACACTAACGCACATATATAAGAGGAATTACAAGATACATTAACTACCACAAACAAGCTTGGATCTGTACGCTAATCTCTTTAGGCTAAATGAGAAGGAAAAATATCATGACTTAAGTTTTGAAAACTGATCTCAATACTTATCCCGCATACCTAATAACTTTCCACATACATATTTAGACATACATATATATATATATATATATATATATATATATATATATATATATATATATATATATATATGTATATATATATATATATATGTTCTGCGATTATTTATTAATAGAAATAATTCTTTCGTTCATATTCACTTGAATGACTCAATATATGAATATATTTAAAATTTGAAAATTCATAAGTGTTTATTCATTTTAATACAAACTTTACATATTATTTATAAAAACCTACCTAGATGCAATATTGAAGAAAATATTGTAGTTATTGGTTCAGATATTCTCGAGATTCATATAGCATACACATATGTATTACTATAACTACATAATAGTTCCAAAGTATACAGTTATTTTATTGTTACACTCACTCTGAATGTAGTTAATTATAAAAAGATATAAGATAAGTTCTTCCATCATACAGAATATATAAATGTCGTATTTTCCTTGTTCGGCAAATAACGTGATAATTAATATTAGTTAATTATATCAATCAATCAAGTCTTTTATTTAAACCGTAATTATTTAAGAGGTTTATTTCAAATGTGAAATTTTAAATTAATTAATATATATATTATATTACTGCTTTCACACATTTCTAATATTTTTGCTCACAGCGTCTTTTTGTTTCATCTTACAAAATTCTCGTCTTACTGTTTTATGTTATACTATATATATTCTATTAAAGAAAAAATGTATATCAATTAAAGGCGTTAATATTTTCCTTTAATAATCGATATTTGATATTAACCATTTCCTGATCGAATTGCTTTTTTCTGTAACGATACCTAAACTGATAAGATATTGTGGCAATGGTGGTCCAAAACATACTTTATAATTGCATGAATGTCCTGTTTAGTTAAGATTTTGATTGTGTTTTATTTTTTCGCATTTTATTTCTCTTTTACATTAGTAAGAACAATAAATATGTTATGATATTTCTTTATTCTGATTTTATTTTTCAGTCTTTTACACCCTACTATTTCTTAATTCTATATTTACAATCAAATTGGTATTCTGCAACTTCTTTTATTCCATGGTATTACTACGCTTCACTAAACAATTTCTTAGATTTTCCATGATACATAACCTGCCATCTTCATTTATGTTTGATGACTCGTCACGCTTAACATAAACATCACCAATTATTCAGTAGGTGAAGCTAACATACTCGACAATTAATTCATATTGACTCTTTTTAATTCGCATTAACATTAGTCAATAATGATGCTTAAAGACTGTGACAAGTTTATAATTAACTAAATACTGTGTAAGCTAAATCAATATTATCACTGGCCGAGTTTACCGCAATCAAACAATCTCTTCATGAATAAATTTAATAAACTCACAACGTCGCATAGATATCCATCGCAACTACGTAAATAAATACATCGTCCCATATCTAATTTCCACATGTCAGTGGAGACAACCTAAATATTTTGAAATATTCTCATTATGACGCCCGACAGCCGGGCGGGCGAACCGCCGAATGTAAAATAAATGTAAATATGAGGCGCCTTTATGAAAATATTTATTTATTCGGAATGAAAAGGTCGTTTCGTGAATCTGTCCCTTGGGCCGCGCCTGGCCCCGAATTAAATTTGGCCACGTCGATACCTAGTAGCGGCTGTCGGAGCTTGTGGTAAAGAGAAAACGCGCATTATTCCGAAAAAAAAGTATTTCTGTATAATCGAATTTCGTATTGTATAATCGAAAACGAATCTGTCTATCTACCTGTCAGACCTTTGAACGACACACCTGGCGAGACTGTGAATTGGATGTTGGGACTTTTTAGGCATACTACGGTTGTTTTATGTAGTTAGGAAATTTAAGATATTTTTCTTACGAAAAACGAATTACATATGATTTGGCTTTGCAAGTCCTCTTTTTCGTGACCTGAAGTGCCACGAACGATAAACCAATTATATATGATTTGGCTTTGCAAGTCCTCTTTTTCGTGACGTGTAGGTGAGTTTTTTTAAGTGGGCAAAAATCGGACGTCTCTCTTACTATAATTCTATAGCCTGGCGATCTTGAACAGATCATATTTTTAAAAATAATCACCTAACCCTAACGAAATAATTTTGAGAAATAAATTATATGACCTTTTCCATGTATAATTTACTTTACCATAATTTGCGAAAATTATTTTGTGTTATTTTATCAAGTTTCAAAAGCCTAAAGTAAAAGATCAAAAGTGTTTCTGTTTATTAAAAATAGTTTGTTTATGACATCGTTTGGAAGCCTTAAAATATTATCAGTATCTGTAAAGATAAATGAAAATTTAGTTATTTGAATGGACAAGCTGAAATATTTTATTTTTTCAAAAGAAAGTAGAACTTTTTATAAGTCATGTTTTTTGGATGCAATATTTAATTTTCTTCGAACCACGACGCACTGATGACTTCAGTGCTCCCAGTCATCTGGAATTTAAATGACATGCAACCATTAGATCTAAGAAAGGGAACTTACGAGTTTCTTTGCATCGCACTGTCAAGATAACTTAAACTGGTATATGCTTGCAGTGAAGCTAGAAATTGAGAAAAAATGTACCAAAATCTAATAGGCAAATTGTGATGAAATAATTCTAAAATTGTAACGATGTATTTTGTGGTTTGGAAATAACAAAAAATTATTTCTTAACATTCGAATGCATTTGTTCGAATATATATATATATATATATATATATATATACAAATATATATATACATATATATATATATATATATATACATACATATATATATATATATATATATATATACATACATATATATATATATATATATATATATATATATATATATATATATTTATGTAAGTATATTCAGGATATTTAATTACCCTGAAATAGGAAATTTTCTAGGAACGTGAATCTTTTCTCTCAAATCCTCCAAGGTAACAATATGTTTCTACTCTAAGGTAAAAGTGGAACAAAGATTCCTTACACAAAGTTTCTCTAAAAATTTAAGAGTATTCTATTAGACTATTTCTTTTACAAGTCTTAACGTTCGAGTAATAGTTTCAAAACATACTTTTAAATCATCGCTGTATTTTTCCGGAAAACTTCAACTAAATTTCTTCTAACGATATTTTTTCATAATCTTGAACTTAGCTTCTTCACAATCGCTACTTTTCTGTGAAAATTTTCAAATTATTCTTAGTTTATGTTTAATATTGAATATAATGTTTTGGAAAACTTTGGTTAAGTATCCCACTTGGTATGAGATAATAAAAAAATTGCGTACTTCATTTTCCTCGTTAACTTTCTATATAAGTATATTTGAGTGCCACCTGTTTTAAAGATATGCAGGTTTATGTGCTATTGTCATTTAATTTCATAGCGTTGCTTATATTAATGTGTAAATATATGTATATATATATATATATATATATATATATATACATATATATATATATATATATATATGTATATATATATATATATATATATATATATATATACATATATATATATATATATATATATATATGTATATATATATATATATATATATATATATATATATATATATATATATATATATATATATGCACACTCAATCACACATTTCACTTTTGAGTTTCGAGTCTTACTCACAGATACTTGTAAATTTAAATTACAATTTTAATTAACCTTCACACCTTTGTTTCCCAGAGGCGTATTAATGGAAATGTATATTTATACGGAACGAGAAGCTATGTGTAAGTCTCTTGGGTCGAATTTATCGAGGAATTAAATATCTGGCCAACCTTTTCAAACTTCACTTTCAGTTGATATTTCTTTACTTCCCCGAAACATTATCAGTCTATTGATTAAAATTAAGTATTTGAAATTATTAGTTTGTGAATTCGAAGAAAATTTAACCCCAATTTCCAAGCAAGTGTTTTATTAAATAACTTCAAATAAAAAGGGACTTATGGTTTAAATATTGTCTCCGTTGCTTATTCAAATTCAACTTAAAATAAGTAGTGGAATTTTAAATATTAAAAGTTCGTGGAATTTCAATAAATATAATTTGATATTTTGTCGAGCGAACACTTGAAAGCGTGTTTGATAAATCGAAATGAATTTCGTATACTTTCAATGAAGTTTCAATAAGCCATTATGATCAATTCCTCCAAAGTTATTGTAGCGGCAGACTCCAGTAGTTGAAATGAGCTATAATGTAATTTGGAGTAGTTGAATGGTAATGTTTTTTTGATTAACAGTATCTTGTTTTTTTTTAATAGGTATTATTGAATTAGGGATTCCAAAATAACCTACAATTAATATCATAATGAAATATTACATTTTGTCCCTTTCTGTCGCCATTTATTTTTTTCACCATTATGTTGAGTTACATGTTTAGTTTCACTCTGCTATGATAACGGAAAGATATAGTGAAAATTAAAAAAAAAGATTTTTTCAATCTCATATATTAATATTGCTTTCCTGTTTCCACAGCAAAGCAGTATTAATATATGATATTGAAATATTATATTGAATATTATATTGAAACATTAGGCATTACTTTCTTTGGTCTTCGATCGTAAGGATTTAAGACAAGACATAAATTATTTTTGCAAAGAACTGATTTATGATGTATAACTTTTAGAATATTTCTCTTGTAGGATATTTTTCTAAAATTTTTATTCTGCGTTTCAGCTCCCTTTGTTTCAGGCTAAACATCTTAAATCGTAAATATTACTTAGAAAAATAAACTACATAAAGTATCGATTCCATCTAAATCTTTTGAGATATATTAATGGGATATCACACCTATTCGTGTGAAAGTAGCAATTGTTGTATAAGGAACACTTCATTACTCACTTGAAGAAACACTTTAAGGAGTACCGACAAACTTTATCAGTTTCAGTCAAAAAAAATTAGGGAAACAACTTAAAACGCTCGTTGTTTTTTAAAATACTACTTTATTAGCTATTCTCTAGTAAAACTGACACAGGTTTTCCTTTTTTTTATAATATTTCTGAATCTTCTTTTCCTCGTTAAGGCGGAATTACACTTGGTTAAAATAATTATTAGGTTTCCGTAGCTGAAATGCAAAAAATAGGATCTTTACAATATTACTCACGTATCTTTCTATCTGTATGTTACAGTCGCTTTCTTAAAAACCACTTTACATGGATACTTGAAATTTGGCGTAGTAATAAAATATATTAACCCAAATATATCTCAATAACTCAAAAATATTTCATTTGAATTTTGTAACGAGAGAAAGCGGACAAATGAAATACGCTGATAATGTTTCTTTTTAATTCTATATATAGCGTGAGCTATCGTTGAAAGGGCTAGGTATAACGACAAAAATTAGTTTTTTCAAAATTTTTGGTTCAATAATTCTGAAAATGTTCAGGTATTCTTGTTTAGAGATATAATATAAAAAATAAAAAAATGTATTTATTCCCAAAACTATTAAACCTAAAATTACAAATATTGGGTTTATAAAGCCAGTGCAAATGGTATAAGAAAACAGTAAGGATGATTTTAAATATTATATTTTTTTAAGAATACATCATATTTTACGCCTATGAGATAAATACTTGGCAATACGTTCACGTCATTAGAAATTCATATTTGTAAATACTTAAACAGAAATACTATGTATGCTTAAATATTTATAAGAGTCTAAATGTGAAGGGTACTCTCGTTGTGGGAATTCTTCCTATACTTATATAATTTTAAATATTATATTTTTTTAAGAATACATCATATTTTACGCCTATGAGATAAATACTTGGCAATACGTTCACGTCATTAGAAATTCAGATTTGTAAATACTTAAACAGAAATACTATGTAAGCTTAAATATTTATAGGAGTCTAATATGAAGGGTTTATTTCAACAATCATTCTCTTTACGGCAGAATTTCATGATAAAGTGATCTTTGTCTTTGTGTTATTCTTGTCATTTCTTGAAGAGTATAATAATATTACAATAAAAAATACCATCAAACCTGCGTATTAAAAATATATACAAAATCTTTAATTAAAGAGTGTATTACAGCATTCTTATTAAAAATTGATATGTTTCTAATACTGATTTCAGGGGAAGATGGTTTGTTAAATGTAGGAGAATATAGGAAAAAAATAAAATATACGTTTTTGATTTACCAAGACATTGAAAAAAAATTAAAATTGAACACTCATCGCTAATACTAAAATTGACATTTATAGTTTTGTTCCCATTAAAATTGAGGCTGTTGATTGTTTACGTTAAAAAATAAGGAAAAAATTGTGTCATATTTTATTTAAATAAACTTTGGAATTTATCTTCAAAAATCTAATTTACATTTGTAGTAAAATAGATTCTGGAAAGATATAAAGTTATTCTATAATGTAATAAGAAAGGACTGTGTATGTTTCTCTTAGGAACGCAAAACTCGCCACAGATGGTAGGAAATTTTGCATTTTTTTTACAGTTATATTTAGTATTTCTATTTCCTTTTAACCGACTAAAAGTAAAACCTTGGGCCAGTTGTATATTAGAAGAGGGTTAAGAGCTCTTTACTTTTTGTTACTTTAACGTTTTCGAGGTTGATTCGACGGCAGATGCCGCTCTCTTAAACGTAGTTACTTTAATGTAACAGCCAAGCTTTATGTAAATTTCCTATGTTGAACATTTAATGCGTCTTCGCCGTTATATGTGGCCACTGACCACTGAAATTAGAGTTTGTATACAGTTTTAATTTTTGTACAAGATATCCACCATGGACTTACTCATTTTCTTATTATTATAGTAAAAAATTCGTATAGTTCTTGTAAATTTAATCTATTATCCTGTATTTCAAAAATACGTTTAATTCTTGTAATTTTTCACTAAATAGATGAACATCCTTATTACCAAAAAGTATATGTACAGATATACGTAAAACTTTCCAAAATATTTCAAAGAACTATAAAGATATCCTTTTCTATAAGATTTCGAAACGATGTTTGGTTCAATTCTAGTTTTGAGTGAAAATTAGATTTGTGCGAGATATTGTTTTTGTCTCTAAACATCTAGTCTAAGACACTCTCACTTAGAATCATAAACCAATTGATACCTCATATGCTAGATTCGGTTCATCAGTTTTTGGGCTACGATCGAATATCTTCCTTTGCCACACTGCAGTCAGTTAAAAATTACATTCCACCTCTTTTTGTCGCTTTAGAAAAAAAATATAAATATTTTAAATATTTATATTTTTTTTCTAAAGCGACAAAAAGAGGTGGAATGTAATTTTTAACTGACTGCAGTGTGGCAAAGGAAGATATTCGATCGTAGCCCAAAAACTGATGAACCGAATCTAGCATATGAGGTATCAATTGGTTTATGATTCTAAGTGAGAGTGTCTTAGACTAGATGTTTAGAGACAAAAACATTTTGGCGGATTTGCAGTAAAAACAGAATTGAACCAAACATCGTTTCCGAATATCTTATTGAAAAGGATACCTTTCCATAGTTCTTTAAAAATAATTGGAAAGTTTTACGTATATCTGTACATATACTTATTTGGTAACTTAAATTATAATAGTTAGTAAAAATTTTATATTATGTTCATAATAATTACTTCATTCTTACATAAGAGTAGCTATAATAAGAAGGGCTTTATTAAGGTGGAAGAAATTTTTATATTTATTGTGTGTTTGTAATCCTATTTTCTTATAATTTAAATACATGTAGATGGACAAATATAATGCTAATATAGTGCTAATTTTCACCGCAAGAAAATCCGATAAAACCAAAACCGAAGTCCACGCGAACGAAGTCGCGGGCACCAGTTAGTATTAAATATATTTGGTGTTAATTTAGTAGAAATGTATTATCACTTAATTTTTATTCACAACTAAACGAAACTACGTTTACATACTATTGTAACAACTTTATTTAAAATTTTAACCACGACCTAGTATTGTTGTACGACGACATCTTCAGGTGTTAATTTGAAGATATTGTCCCATATGTAATTCCCATGATTAAATTACACCCATTTCACGTTCATTTTATTGCTGACCTATGTAAGGTTTGTTGTTATTTTTTCGGCATGTCATATAAGGTTTCACTGGAACCCACATTGTTGGCATATTTATTTTACAAGGAACGTATTATTTTTAGCGTGTGTAAATTTTTGTCTAGTATTATAGAGTTCTATTTGTTTTATTTTGACACCAATTTTTATGTTACTATATATTTATTATATATTTATTTATGTTAGTATATAATAAAATAAATCCCAAATGTTAATTAAATACTCCAGATGTAAAGATGTAAAGTAATTTCAGAAAAAATATGGCCACATATATGAAATGCATTAGATTTAAAAAATATTTGAAAATATTTGTCAAAATTCATTCAACAGAAAACTCAAGGCAATTTTGAGTAATTAGTTAAATATAACCCTCCAATTCAACACTAAGACCTTTCTATTGATTTGCACTTTCGACTATTTTTACTAAAAATAATACCAATAGCTACGTCTTAAAGGTCCACTGGTAATCTATATTATGATTTCAAATAAAGTTCGATAATTAAATGTAGAATTTTTTTTATAACGCTGAATTTAGGTCAAATAATTGAATGATGTTTTCACACCTGCTACGCACATTCAAACCATGGACGGTATTGGATGTAAAACGGGCCACAAAAAATGACTTATTAGCAATTCAAGGAAATATTTTTGCAAAATACGAATGCAAGTCCTCTGACGATATTTCACTAATAAAGAAGTAATATAAAATATGTTATATTTCCCGTAAATTTTTTCAAATTTAGGAGAGGCTTGTCTGTGCATAAAATGTATTTTTTGGAAAAATAGTGTAATATATTTTTAAGCTTCCTTCAATACAAAATTAAGTCTGTGTCAACATTTATTGAATAAGTAATGAACCAAAATCCATAATATCAATTCGTTTGGGATTTTCATATGGAAATAGTGCAAATCTGTGACTACGGACTAAAACTTACTGTTCATTTTACTCGAGTACACAAATGCGAAAGTGGGTTTATTTGTCTATATGTTACGCTTTGACAGATAAACTATTAAAGTGGTTTTAATACTTACTAAAGTGGTTTTAATAACTTATACAAAAAAATACTTTTCAACTAATACAAGGAAATAGAGTATGTATTTTCATACATATAATACGGCAAAACTCCTTTAAGGACATATAATTTTTTTATTCGGTACCCACTTCGTTACAGATATCAAATCAAAAATATTGGACAGTAGAATAAAAAATACCTGATTATAGAAAACAATAAAACTTACTACTTTATGTAGTATAACTACAAGGTTTCAAATTACTATCAATTGCTATATTCTGTTCAGTTTTAAAAGAGCCAAACAAACGAATTTTACAGTTGAAATACGGTTGACACATTTGATAAGCTGACGACTGTTTATAAAAGTCATTGCATTATATTTAGCGTATTATTAAATCATGTACATAATAAAAATATTATCTATTACACCATTATTTCACTAACATGAATTGTCAAATTTGCGTGGTAAAAATGGACAGCACCCCATTTTTATGGCGAATTTACCAAGAGTTTAAAACTTTTCGTGCAAATAATAATAATTAATTTTATAAAGAAATAAAATGAAATAGCTTTAATGTGTCAGCTTACGCTGCTATATTTCTAGATTTTATTATATTACGAACAAATATACTTATGTCATATTTCGCGAATGGATTATAAAAACATTGTGTTCTTTTAAAATCAGTATTGGTACTATATTATCCAGTTTAACCTACATATCGTATGTCTACTTCAGGATAGTGCTTTCATTACAGGTGAGCTTTTACTTTTATTTCAATGAATATTATAAGTTATTTTTAGACATATTCTTAACTTTAGACATATTTATTTCAAAAACATTAGGAAAACCTTTAAAGCCAATATTCGGTATATTTATACGGGCTTCGCATCATATATGTATATATATATATATATATATATATATATATATATATATATATATGTACATATATATATATATATATATATATATACATATGTGTGTGTGTGTGTGTGTGAGGTTATGTGCGTGTGCATGTACCTGTGTATGTGTGCTTTTGTGTGTGTATAATTACGTGTAGCATAGTGGTTAAGACTCTAGCGCCCATTCAAGAGGTTAAGGGTTCGATTCCTCGCCAGGTGTTTCAATATTCGTAAATTATTTATAGCTAATGAAAAAACTTTGGAACAAACTTGATATTGACAAAGGATGTAATAGACAGGTTTATAATGAACATTGGAGAATCGGCATCGAGCTCTGTACTTCACATACGTAAATTTCTCAATGAAATGGGTGTGATAATCAAGTGCAAAGTACAGGTTCACTGTAATTTATCTGTTCAGTTTTTGAGTGTATTTTATGTATGAAATATTATTATATTTCATGTTTTATCCATATGGTATTAAGGTATTATATATATATATATATATATATATATATATACCATGGTATTATATACACCATGGTATATACTTGGTATATACATGGTATTATGGTAGAATATACATGGTATTTTACGTTTTTAAAAAAATTATTTTAATTATTACTCAAAAATTTAGTATTGGTGATTATTGGGTAATAATTAAATTTTTGGAATAACCAACATTTCATTAAATTAGTATTCCAATCGAATTTTTTTGTTATTATTTATAGACAAGTTTTTTCTATATAACAGTTATGTTTATAAATTCTTCCAAACACTATTTGAATTTGTCTTACCTGTATATATATATATATATATATATATATATATATATATATATATATATATATATATATATATATATATATATATATATGGTCGTATGTAGTGTAAATGCGCTTATTAAAAAATATATTTGACCAATCTAAAGTAGCACTTAAATTCATATAAAATTAATAAACTGAATGTAAGATAGATGTTAATACCTGAACTGTCAAATCGATTTCTTTAGGACGATTCTCTTTTCAAATTGAATCGAGAATAATTCCGTTCTTACCACAATATTTACAACTTATACCCCCTTCACAACACTCACAGTCACAAAAATAAACAAATAAGGTTGTATGAACACACACGTTTCCATAATTTGCTGACAGCACGGTACGGGAACAGGTTCACACTCATGGAATTGTGTACACGTAGACGCAAATTGTAGTCAGAAAGGAATACACGCCACCGCTGGCATTACAGACCGTAGACGGATGCCACGCTCAATAAAAATTCCCGCTACGAATTCAATTATTAATCTAATTCTTAGCAATGAATCGTCACAATAAATGACTTACTAGAATGATTTGAGTATTAACTGAGTTAAAATAGTAACATAGAGTACTAGCATTATCTCTATAAGTGGTCATAAAGTTTTGTCTCGAAGATTATTTGTTCTCTAGTCACTAGTCATTGTGAGAGCAATTTGTTGTTTGACGGTTGCTTACATAAATTTGTTTGGTATAGTGATGAGAAGTGAATAAAATTTGTATTTGTGGAGTGGTAATGTTTTCTTGAATATATAACGGCGAAAAAAACCACAAAAGAAAAATAAGTGGTAACATAAAATACATCTTTTTGAAATATTATTTAAATAGAATACATTGTATTTAAAATCGGACACCGTCTCTCTGCTTATATATTTAAGATTAAACTTCTAAATATTTTTACCAACTATTAGTTATTACTTGCAGAATTTTTAAAAATGTTAAAAAGAATTGTTAAAAATTTGTAGAATGAAACAAGAAGACACATTATGCAGTATTTTTAAATTACTACGCAGTATTTTTAATATGTTTAAAAATAAAATATGGCGAAAAAACCTCAACTTCATTCCAAAAGCCTTGTCTATTGATCTATCGAGTGCACTTTATCCAATTTACTCCATGACATGCTCTAAAGACTCTGTTTTTTCTTGTTTTCGAGAGGAGGGGAGGTGCTTTAATTCTTTTTAAATATCTCAGGTAATATTAGTTAAAATCATCATCAAAAGAATCTACTTATAAAATTGTATACATAGAGGTCTAACTACGAAAACTCGCAAATTATGTCAATCTTGAAATGAAAATAAATTATCATTTACCCAATTGATATATTTGTTTAGAAAAATGACAATGTTTGTTTTATTTTTAAATAAGCCTAGTTGGCCCTATGGAAATCTCCCATTTGCCATACCTGTTTGATTTGCTTATAATTATTTAGATATAAAATATATGAGTTATAAATGTTATTACCGCTATTTTAATAAACGTGTGCTTACATACTCATACATATTATATAAGCGAAGTAAAATAGATTAAATATAAAAATTATTAAAGAAATTTTAATAAACTTGGCGACATGTCCGTATATATATCTTAACATGTCATTATCAATGTGTTAAGAAGACAACTGTTCTTTATCGTAAATAACGGAAACTGGGAAATTTGTCAGCTTCAAAGATCCTATTTAGTATAAAAATAGAAACAAACTATGCATAGTTATGGAAGCTTATTACAAAATTGTATTTGTATTAAAATGAGAAATGAAAGCTAGGAAAATTTACATATAGTCAACACAGAGTAGCGAGCCATATCTGCGCACAAAATGAGTTTGTAACGTGGTATAACGTCTTCGTAAGTGCTTTTCGTAAATCTCAAAATAGTATAATATGTAAATTAAATATAGAATAAATAGCCGATTTGGAGGACAGCGTGGTAAAGATTGTCTTTAAAAAGCTCCTTCTTTCAGTGCTCCAAATCTTCGTGGTGAGTCATCTTGACACACTTTCACTTTTTTTCTGGTAATCCCAAAAGAAAAAGTCGCACATTGTTAGATCCGGCGTATGGGGAGTTCATGTGATATCTCGATTTTGAGAGAACACATAATTTGAGAATAAAACATTCATGTTGGCCGTTGGGGATTGAAGCCAAAAAAATATCATTTCAAATGTAGTGTGGGGTGTTGTTAAAAGGCTGTTTATGAGGATAACAGAATTATTTCTTTCATAGCTTTAGGTTTCATATCTTCAAAAATAAACTGAAAAAATTTCAAAAATACAAATAATATAATTAGATACAGCGGTTTCGACATACCTCTCCCATATTTCTGAGACTACTGACCCAAAAATTATGAAAATATAGAGTTTAGGAAAGCCTACATAAAGTTATAAGAAAACTATGGCGATGGTTTAAGATATCAATTTTTTTTAAATATGCACTTCGTTTTTAAGCCAGTAAAAGATATAACATGCAGTATAATTATGTTGCGAAAAACTAATTTTTGCAGTTTAGTAAAATATTACGGACGCTTCAAAGTTTAAAAATGCTTAAATATATAAGGAAACTTTGTAGTGCGAGCTCTACGCGGCTTTGATAGCTTTCTTTTCAAGATGTAACCCAACCAACTCTTCAAAAGATCCTGAAGTTTTTCTTAGTTGGAAGAGTGTTCTTCTAATAATACAGAATATAATTTTTCATTTTAAAGGTTTCAAAAATCATTGCTTTATGAGAATACTAGGACAAATGATCTATTTTCACATATAAGTAGTTTGGTTACTATTAATATACCATGACATTTAATGCTTGCTTTTGCTACCCAGAAATTTTAAGACTAGTTATGCGGTTTGCACTATCGGATATATTCCACATTGACCCCAATTCATATGACAATATTTTAAGACAATTAATACCCTTTGACAATTTAAAGAAAAGAGAAAGTTTTCCGAAACAAATCAATTAATCAGTGTTGAAATGAAAATATCTATATTAATTATAGAAAATTTCTAGACGTAGCTTAGAAATATTTTATACACTATATAAATCGATATTAAAATCAATACCATAGGCAATAATACTTAAACCAGTCGAACCGCCCATATAATTTTATGTATCTATATCACTCATATAAATATCTTTACTGTCTCCAATTGCTTGTATTGTATTTTTGTGTCCGTTTGGAGTGCAGTAAACTTAAAAAAATTGTTTAAAAAATTAGTAATTTTATACAAAATACAGCAAAATTTATTTGGCTTCGAAACGTACAATTTTTTCTTATGATTGGCATCACATCATCCGTATTAAATTGTTATAAGTTTTTCGATTTTTTATGCTTAATTTATTGTTGCAAAGATTAAATTCTGTAAACTTCCTCAAGTAAAATTCAAACCAGTTAAACTCTCCTTAAAAATACACGCCTATATAATAAAGTCTTTCGTCTAATGACATTTCTTTCATAAAAATAAATGAATACATTCAATTTGATACGTACAACTGCTTTCCTGTACCAAAACGAAACCCGTTGTCATATCTAAAGAGGTAGGCAATATTTTCGTCGACGATTCGATACAAACGCCATATAAAGACTAACCGTGGTCATAAAATGTTATCTGCGTCCGTAACTCCGTTTCAAGTGCGCAATCTACCTGGCACTTGAAATAAACTCGTGATATTATAGCGTCGTCGTAGATAAACACTCAATATTTGTACTGACGGGAGATAACATTCGCTTTACTGGCTTGACTTTCGTGAAGTTGGGATTTGATGGTAAGTTTTGGGGAAAGTTTTGCAAATATTATAAGCTTCATACCATTTTTTCTCTTGAAATATATTTGCATAAAAGCTGAACTTCAGATTTTCAATATATTTTATCTTATAGTGTTGGTAAAATATAATTTAAATCACATTATCCTAAGACAGATGATATGTTATAATTATGTTATTCTTCATCATTTGTTTACGTTTTAACCTTTAAGTGAATAACTACTGAATAGCAAGATTAGACAATGGAACCTTTTCGAATTAGATATTCATATTATTCAAAAATATAAACTTCTGGATAGCGTAATCTAAAATTTCCCTTAATTTAATATATCACTAAATGTTTTATCAAGAAAATGAGAGAAAAAGCATTCTGATTTTGATTGATTTTATTGCGAAATCTGATTTGTGGATTTTTAGCAAAAAAACCACAAAGAAATTAAAACATATCTTTAGAATAAATTGAGAATGTTATTTTATTTGTTTTTGAAAAAATCAATACTTTATTTAGTTCTCATACCACAAAATTTGAGAATCAAAAATATCAAAAATAGTTCAGAATATTTCGAACAAAAGGAAAAAATTTCAAATACCTTTTAGATTATCCTATTATTTTAGGATCCCGCCAATCGGAACGCATGTCATACATGCAATATACACGCCAACACATACAGGCATGTACATCGATTCGTTTTATATAATATACCTTTCAAAAAAGGTACTTTTGCACAAGAAATATTTTTGCTCAAGGATTACTTCTTCAGTGAAATTCGACTAGATATGAAATAAAATTCCCAGCGTTTAAAATTTTAAATTTCATTACTGGTTTCTGATTTTCACCAAACCCTTTTAACAATCCCACGTGAGAAGAAAATGTAAAACCTAAAGAGTTTGAAAAATCGTAAAACTAAGAAAATGTTCAATTCAAATTTGAATTCATAACACTTCGAAGTATAAAATTATCCTAACATGAATAAATAACATCGTAAAGCGAACGTGTTGGGAATAACTTAACTTGCAAAACTATTAAAATTGTAGAAACTTAAACTAACTTGTAACGCCAACAGCTAAGAAAGACATATTAAGTTTTAAAGGGCGAATATTTACAAGAGACCTCTTGAATACCAATGTGGGACTTTTACGTTGTTGCAGATATAATTTTCATTCTACATATATATGGTAATCTTCGAACATGAAAGAATACCATTTTCTCACGATTTTAACGTCGCTTATTGTAGTTAAGGTTACTTCGATAGTAAATTGGATTTCCATCATACTAATAATATAGTGTTTTCCAAAAAATCTAATGTTTATAAATATGCATTTATGAACCTATGGCCACTATACTTAAAACATTTCTATCTTTTGTGATTTGTATCTCCATTTTAAGACAAAGTAGTGAGCAATTTGTTTTCCCAAATTGTTCAGAAAATTTAGATTGGTTTTCAGAAATATTGGCAAAATTTATATCAGATTTTATAATATAATCTTTTTATTATCAGTACTTCAGTCGTATTTATTTCTATATTATTGTTAATTTATTTGGAATCCTATAATACTAATACATATATAGAAAGAACAACTACAACTATATACTTTTAAATTTGGTAATTATTCACATGAAATATATATTTTCTGCTATATTTTTATAGGTGAAAAATATTTTCTTTGCTTAAAGTAGCCTCAATAAGCGATTCCGGTTATATCATACTTTTCAAAATCTTCATCGTAGTCCTTTAGCGATAAAAAGAATATCATAAAGAATGTTATTCTTAATAGTTTACCACCGGATAACACTCAATGAATACTCCAAAAATGTTGCGAGATTCGTGTAT
This sequence comes from Druceiella hillmani, assembly GCA_039881145.1. NCBI lineage: Eukaryota > Metazoa > Arthropoda > Insecta > Lepidoptera > Hepialidae > Druceiella > Druceiella hillmani. The sequence goes on along the minus strand of JAYKKI010000010.1, from coordinate 7,403,993 downwards.
TTTCATTGGTAATATCAACTTAAATTACGCGAAGTAGACAAAATGTTAAAATTTCTAAATTACAACAAATGCATGGGTATTATTTTACACATATTGTACGTACCTAAAAAAATAATTAAAATATTTAGTTTATATTTTTAATTTTAATAGATAAGAATGATACAACAAAATATTGAGATAGTAATTTATTTTTATCAACGAAATTCATACTCAACAAATCGCTTGATGTCAATGCATTTAACAACGCAATATTAAGCTAAAATTTGAATAGCTGGTAAATAGAAGCGATGTTCGAAAACAAAATACAGCAAATGCAAAACATAACACTAGTGAACTGTAAACCATTCCATACTCTGCGGTCTAGATTTTAAATCCGTGAATCGACCAGCAAAACATGTCGAAATATTTCAGTAGTTCCAATACAGAGACAAACAAATTTTATGAAGCTGTGGCTTATAATCGGATATTGGACGTGTATACGATATATTATAAAGTGTGGAAGAGAAATACGATATCAATATGGAAATCAATAAGTTGTTACGTTAATAATTTAGCGCTTTGACAAAATACTGCTGCTGCTGCATCTTTTTTTCACATGCACAGAAATGTTTATCCAAATATGTCCTAATTTTTATCGAAATATCCTTATCATACCCTCAAACATGTGTTTTAGAAATATTTACGTCACTAGTTTTTAACCGCAACATGGTATTATGAGTGCGTGTACTGCCGCTTGGCTGTATTGGCGTAACATGGTAATTTAAGCCTTCCGTTCCTCTATTTCCTTAAGTAATAATAATTTTACTTATCATTAAAACACTTATTATAAATAATGTATTAATGATATGTCGTATACGTGAACCTCTTCTATTGCTTTGGCAACACATTCAGGTTTCCGTTTCTTGGCATATTTCTTAGGGTTTTATGTTCACTACACTACTTCCATAAATTTTCTTTCGGCACCGTGGTGTATTGCTTATTCAGTAATTAATTCGGATTCAATGACAGTGTTACGTAATATTACGAACGCTATATAAAATGAAACCGGTGATATTTCTGTTCTAACTAGTAATCCACCGTACCAGTTTACAAAGTGTTTTATACTTTATGTGTCATAATAAAAGCTATATTCGCTTATTTGAGTTAAATCGTTAACAATCACTTGTTATCGAAGTGTTGGTGGAGATAAAATTTTAATTATACATTTTTTTGCCTTGACAGCCTCTGAATATTTCATATCGCTTATATAGTCGAATGTGTCACGTTCGAGTAGTGTGGTGACAAGGAAGCATAGTGCATTAAAATAAATCTAAAAAGATTGGTATAATGTGAAAATGCTTGCCCTCTTATTATGAAATTGACGCGTTCAAGCTTTTCTGAAATTGAATGGGTAACGAATCATCTTGTAGCCAAAATTAATTTTTCGTTTGTTTGTTCTATTGATGTATAAAAGCGTAATGGTTATTTGATCATTATTTTGTAATTCGATAAGATTATGGCACTAGAAAAATAGTAGAAGATTAATGAATAGACTTTTAACCCATATAACTGCTAATTTGTTTCAATTCCTTGTATTTCTTTTAAATATTGTTATTGTATGATTTAAAATATTTGAAGAATCGATTATTACACAAACGTAATTTTTTCACAATAGAACCTTAAATACATTATAATATTGAAGGTAAAATGTAATATTTTCTTTAGTTTTGATGACGTCACTCTAATTACATTTCAGTATTAAAGAACGCCTTAACAATTCATCTAGTAACAGCATTTTCGTTTATTATTATTTTTAGCCATATTTATTTATAATTCACCAACATAAATACTTTCTTTATTTCAATATCAAACTCAAAAATACTAAACTTTTCTCCAAAATTGGTTTTACATTTCTTTATATTTTTACACTGAGCCTTCGAAAAATTTCTTCTGTTACTTTTATATAAATATATATTTCAATAGGAAAAATAAGTACTGCGTATTTTATACATAAAAGAAATTATTCCTATAGAGCGAGAAACTCTTAAAAAAAAATTCGTTTTTTTTTTCAAGATTGTTTGCAAAATTAATCTTTGAAGTTTTATATGCTATATCGCCCCTCTTTAACTTTCCAACTGTGGGGGAGTGAAAAATCTAAAAATGAAAGGTTAAATTGGATGTACAATTAAAATAACTACAAAATTAACTCGCGTCAATAATTTCAAAGATACACGTAACGATGGAGCCCTCTTTCATGCATGTTTGGCGATACGATATACTGGGTTGATTTCATTCTCTGATAAATTTTTAGTTCTTTATAATATCTCCATAAAATAAAGTGCACCTTATAACAAGGTATAATTATATGCATTTGCTCATTTCTCCGTTTCATTTCAAAGCTTACTTCTGACAAAGGATCTGAAGTCAGTTTGAAACTATGAAAATAAATTAACTTTTATAAATATCCATTACGTTCTATCGACATCGACATATGGGATATTTAAAAACGAACGTGTATAGATATTCATTACGTTCTATCGATATTTAGATATTAGATATTATGACGGGTATTTCTAAATAAAGGTTTACTTGAACATAAATGTTTACGACGCGTGTTTGAAAGTCGATTTTATACATATCCATTACATTCTCTCGATATCGACGAAATGGATATTGTGACGCATGTTCACAAATGAATGCATTTTTTGGAAATGAATATGTATGACTCGTGTTTGATAATGAAAGTGTACATATATCCATCAAGTTTTACAGATATCGATATGTAAAATATTACGATGTTTTTTTACAAACGAATGGCTGTTGGAAAGTATATGTCTATAAATATTCATTACATGTTATCGATATCGACATATGGCATATTATGTTTCGTATTTGTAAATAAATACGAGTTTCGAAATGAACGTCTTTAGAAATACATTACATTCTGTCGATATCATCATTTCAAATAATGTGAAGTGTGTTTGCAAATAAATATACATTTGAAAACGATAATCTATAAGACGCCCATTTTAAAATTATTATGTAGATATACATAACATTATATCGATGTCGACATATAAGGTATTATGTTGCGTATATTCGAAAGAATGCGAATATATTTTCGTCAAATTCTCTATATACACACATGAAATATTACGACGCGTGTTTGCAAATAAATGTGTTTAAAAATAAAAGTTTGTGTGCAAATAAATAAAGAGTATAAAAATAATTACTTGGTAATATTGAAATATAGCGTACACGCTATAAAAGTTATGACGTCTGTATTAGTGTAAGAGCAAAAACATACTGATAAATTTATTTTTGTAAGTTGTCAATATACTAATAATGACAAATTGATGGATGATTTGTCAAAATATATACCATCATTTACACTATATCATGAATAAGTAAATACTGAAACATACTTAAGTACTGACGTAAATATATTACGTGAGCTTTCCTTTTTGCCATTTGTGTAGCCCTCTAAAAATAATGCATAATTTTATTATTCCAGAATTCATATAGGATTTAAATAAGTACAAATACGATATAATGTATACAGTAACAAAATAGGCCATCAATAAAGAGACGAAACGTAATGTCGTCAGCATGACAAATTTCATTATTATTTTTTTCATTCAACTTTTACCTTTGCGAATACATCATTTAGGGTATCAGACATTGCGTAATAAAATTGATCATATATCATTTATTCAAACTTTCCAATGATCGGAATACGAAATTTTACGATGTAATAAAAATTCGTATATAGCGTCAAGTTGCTATAAAATTCGAAACCCACACTTTTCAAATAAAATCTCTCTTTTTTTTCTAAATGTAATATTAACTACTTTGTTTACCTCGCTAATGTAACTTTGTTTGATTTATATTTTTTTGGTATTTAATCGACAATTAAATTAGATTTGCTTAAAAAATGTCACTAGATATATTCGATTAACGTTAAGCATCATGTAATCTCACGAAATAGGTTTTCATTGTCATGCTTAATTGCAATTTCTCTTTTTTTGTTTTTTTTCTAACTATAGAGAAAAAAAACAAAAAAATGATGCGAATAGCACATGAGAGTAAATCAAGCATCTAAACTACATATGTATACAGATGATCTAAGGTCTTGTAATGTGAACTCCGGTATAATTAATTACTACTTTGAATATCGTAAGGTTTAAACTATACTCTCATGGAAAAATCAACTATGATTTTGAGATTAATAAAAAAAAATAAAGAGTTAAAAGTATCATTAATATTAATTAATTAACACAAAACTTTACAAAAAATTGTATTATGTATTGACAGGGCAATAGTTAGTAGCATTTTTCACATTATTTTCCTTCTTGAAAAGATTTATATATAAAATATTGTGAGCTAAAGGTATTATTTTTTCTTTGTTGCCTTTAAAACAATCTGCATAAACAAAGATTAAATATTTAGAAATATTTTCATATATTATTCCGTTTTATTACAAATCACATGACATAAAAACAATTCATTCATCGAACTATTTAATTTACAATAATTTACCTAATTCAGAAAAAGGTATTTTAATATTTTATATATTTATATTTACTGTAATTTGTTATATCTAATGGAATCGAAACTTCGTAGCATTTAATGCGTTGGAAATAATATTTATGGATTAATATTTCTGACTCGGAATTACTTGATAATTAACCTAATCGTAATTATTTGAAGCACGCTAGTTATGGATATGTGTTTTAATGCAATTTGCGGTTTAAGGTATGAAGTCGGTTGATGATAATTCAAAATAATGAAAATTGCTTTAAGATCTACTCTCGTGTAAAACTCTCATGTTAACTTTGATTTTGCGGTTAATTTCAGGGGTAAATTTAAAAAATTAAAAGAAAATTATTTGAAGGTTGTAGTGTAGGTTATCAAACACTTATTAAAGCAAGATATCAGCATTATATATGATGTATATTTCTATGGTTTTTTTAACGATTTTTCCCGAAAAACGTCGTTATTACCAAAAGTATCGCCTAGGAAAATTAAAAAAAAATGATGGACGTTCGAAGTTAGGTATAAATTGAACGAAAGTTGAACAATTTGAATGCAAAATTATTTTACAAACAATTTATTTTTTATCTCAAATCTGCGCATATGCAATGTGATACGGCATTGGTGCAGTTGGTAGCAGGCAGAATCGGTTCTTTTCGACTATATAATCGTAGTGCGGTTCTTTTAATATTTATGTAGGGGGCTTATGGCCCGAAACATTATTGGCTGATAAATTACATGGGGCACTTTTCCTATTCCATCGATTCTAATGTTTCCTTAAATAATTTTAATGTTTTTAGAACGAAATGTGGTGAGGCGGAAATTATTCCGGCAATTGAATGCAAAATTTGTTCAATCACTGAAAGAAAATATAAAAATTAAAATAAAAAAAAATTTAAAAAAAGTTATGGAAATCGTTGACACTTCCCTTTAAATATATGTTTCAGATAGTTATTACAGCATAACTACGTTGATAATTTTGCTACAAATTACTAATTTTATCCAATCGATATTAACATTTAGTAGTAAAAAAACTTGGGTAAAAATGCAAACTAAACAAGTTTCCACTTTACAATGTTTCAAACTCATTTTTTTGTAAAAACCTGTTTTAAAACTTCTTGATATTATTTCAATTCTTATGATATTAATGATATTATGATATTATTTCACGTCTCATCAAGGAAAAATAAAAAAAAATTATTAAAAAAAACTAGTTCCATTCATTCAATTTCAATAAATTTATTTGATTTCGTGACAAAAATGTAATCTATAAAGACACCAATTTTCAAATTATTTTTATGGAATAAATGTTACTGGCGAAAATAAAACGGAAGCACTTGCTTCAAAAAGTATTCGGAATAAAGAAAAAAATAGAAACACGTCTTATCGCCAGCACTATTTTGAAATAGTTTACTCTTCGAGTCCAAAGTGGTATAAAGTACATAGATTAAAAATCTCTTTTTTTATTCAGTTATATACATTTGACTAATAACCTATTTGCATTTTAGAAATTGTATTATATAAAATTTCCTTTACATATCCTCTTACAAAATTCAAAGTTAAGAAAAACTACATTGCATGGTCCATTTTACACCAATTCCATATTAAAAACTATACATCAAAACATACTGTATCACAGTTCCCGCTCGAAGACCACTAACATAAACCTACCGTAATACATACACACAAACACAACAGAGTTCAATATAATTTATAGGGCAATGTAGCGCTTTCTGGGCGCAACATAATGAGTATAGGGCCCGGCGGTACCTAAACGGTCTTGACAGCACTATATTACTTACAAGGGATGCTAAACCCTCTTTAACTGACAGAATAATGAGCCATAAAACCCTTTCGTTAGGTTAGGACGGAATCGTTTGGCGCACTCGCTCGCAACTCGTTCTTAACGCGAATTTTTATACAGCTGTATATTACAGTAGCGAGCTTTTTTGGTCGAGCTTTGGCGGAGCTTTGGAGCAGGGGGAAATTGTTTCGAATTGGTCAGGAATTTGTTTCGGTTTTACAAATTGATGGCGTAGCTCGATTTGCGCTCTGTGGATGTGTGTGGCCGTAGAAATGTGTATAGGTATATCTTTTTTGTTAACATTGATGTGGTGCTAAATTTAGATAAAGATTTAGATATTTTCAGTTATTGGCAATCATTATTTTTTTTAAGGATTCAAGACAGAATCCGTCTGGCTTTGCATCCTTCTATACATCACCTTTGCAGTTTTTACTGTTTTAGACTTATATGAATGCAATTTTGCGAATATGCATATACTTTACATGGAGACCAATTAACCTCTAGTAAAATATGTAAAGATAAAATTTGCTTATACATGTTTTTGAGCTGGATATCGTCGGATAAATCTTTTTAAAACAAAATTGATATTTCTCTTACCGTTTTTGAAGTGAAAAATTCTTTTGGCTCACCTAGCCAACAATTTTTTGACAGGAATAGATTTACGATTTCGAGAATGAGAGGGTTCATCTTTGGGTATACCTGGCGCTAGACCTGGCGTGATCGAACAAGAGGAGCCGAGTTAGCAAGTATATTTTTATTTCGCACTTGGCCTATTGAATCATTGGTACAATGGTAAAGCATTGTAATGCGTATGGAACGTGATTGAATTCAGATTCTCGATGCTTTTGTTTTACTACTGTTATTTTTTATAAAAATAATATTTGAAAGTATAATTCAAATAAAACTCCCTTCCTCCCGCACTCGGGGTACAATCAATACATGAAGTCCGCCTTTATAATGAAATGGTATGTTTTATTTTTCGACAAGTATATTTATTTGTTATATGGTGTTTCTTACATGTAAGTGCATAACTTTTACAAATCAATAGAATGTATTTGTATGAATTTATAAATCATATATATAATGATATTATTAATTTACCTAATATTTTTTTTACGTAAAAAAAATTCCTATATACATGATTATTTAAATTGCCATAATTTTGAGTTCTACTGTGTGGTGTTAAGAATATCCAATTTTTTTTAATATTTATAACTTTTTTGTAAAATGAATATTTAACTACAGGAAACATGCGATGTGTCTCTCCTCCTTAAATTCTATAACCATAGCTTTGAACAATTTTAAACTATACTAGGTAATACTATTTGAAAAGGCCTTTCAAACGAGTTATAAACAACTACGGAAACCTGCCTTGTACGTGTTCCACCACTACCGATTTATTTAAATTAAATGCCTACTTTATGCCGATATCAAGGAAATCTTAGGAAGTAAATTCTAGGAATTATCATTAAATATCATTCATAAATCATTTTTACTTCACCACTGTACTCAATTTATTGGAGTTGGCTGTAAGATATTGCTCTTGTAATGTAAGTTAAGATTGTGAAGTTGAAGCTTGCAATACGGATGACAAATAAATAAATAAATTTTGAATTACATGTATGTCCGATTTTATATGGTACTTTTACTCTTATTTCATTGTAAAGAATAGTTATGTCATTATATATACGTGTCTATTACTTAGCGATTTAATGATATAAAAGGGCAGAGAGGTTAAAAACTTTTAAAAAAATCATATTTTTAAATAATAAGGTAGATTTTCTAATAATAACATCTTCTCCAAAATAGGCAGGTAAAAATACAGTAGTATTATATAATAATACAATATATGTGTGAATATATATACATATATATATATATATATATATACATATATATATATATATATATATATATATATATATATAATCAGTTCATCAAGCAATATGAGTAGGTGTAACGCAAAATAAATCAGGCCAAGCAGCATTATGAATAAATATAATGTAGGATAAATCAATTTCAAGCAGCACTATGAATAAATATAACCGAGGTGATAAAAGAAAAAGTGATGATGTCACCCAATGCTACACCGTCTTTAGGACCCAAACTTAGTTGGAAGCATCTGTAATGACATTTGAAGGTTATAATTTGTATCCTTTACGTTAAATTTACGTTTTATTAACATGCATATGTTAATATATATATATATATATATATATATATATATATATATATATATATATATATATATATATATATACATATATTTGGTTCGGAATAAACGAGTTTCGATCCAAAGGAAGATGAAGTCATTTTCTTTTGAGGTAGATATTGCGTCAATGTAATTACTTTGAAGCTTTCGAAATTTATTATTTCATAATGATATTCATAGCATATGTATTTTGTTCTCGCTTATATTTTACATGAGTCACTTTTATATAATGCAAGATTTTTTTTATTATGGAACATCACCGATACGAGGTGTACCAGTAATGTTTTATGTGCAATCAAAAATAAAACCGTTTTTCTTATTTTATTGTATATATCAACCAGTGCTGTCACTAAAGTATAAGAGATTTTTATTTAAATGTGATGCCATTATTATTTGACAATAAATTTACTATCTTAGAAAAATGAAATTGCTAAAGATTCTGTTAGTGTTGAAATTTATTAAATATATGGAAAAATCTTTTAAAATTGCAAAATATGGATGGAAGTATGAAGTATAACTGAATTCCAATGTAAATTATACGCGAATGTGTAATAAAATGTTATATATCTTATTAATATTAACTTATATTATATACTTACAAATAAAATTCTTTCATAACTGAACCATTTCCTTTAAGTTACAATTTCAACTTTAGCGTGTACACTCATTCATGTTCAAACTTTTCTTGCCACAAAAACACCTCACATGTTATACTACCGATTCCGATCACGCTCAACCCCAAAACAACTTTATCTGACAATAATTAGGTAAATAAAATCCAATTCGATATATCTGCCTTCCGCCCATACTTTTCGCAACCGTTGTCCATTCAAGCCGATGAACTAAGCCCCAATAACATTACGATAATTTCATTATCTAAAGCACTGAAGGCCCTTAACAGTACATTGCGTCCCTTGAGGTAATTTAAGGCTTCATTGTTGCTTTATATGTGCTTTCCGCATCGTGAGAGTGCCCACTCAGGCAATGTCATACCGTAGCTTTCGGTCGGAGAGCTTTTTGCTTAGATTTCGTCACCTACCATCGTGGGTTAATAGATTTACTTTCAGAAATATTATTAAGTCCAACCTTCGTGTTTCGGTTTGAAAAACTGTATATATTGAGGCTTAATGCATTTTATTTAATTTGTTTGGGTAAACTTGATGCTGGAGATGTCTTTTCACTACTTATTTTTGTTGATAATTGAATCAGAATCCACGTTTCGTGAATAACCTGTCTTTATTAGTTTCACGTAGTCGAAAAGTAGCAGATTGATTCGGCTTTTTATGTAGTATTTACACTATTGTAAATAAGTTACGAATAAAACATTATTTATAAAATACCGATGGGCAATATTTATGTTTTGCACGATAATGTATACTACTATGTACTCACATATTGTACACTTCAAAGTACTTACATCCCCCAATTATTTTTCTCCCATAAACTATAATACTTATTTTGAAACCCCAAACTGTAGAATAGTTATATTGTATGGAAAGAGAAATATTTTCTAGTACCTAATCGATTATACTATATTGCATATTAAATAAACATAATTGGATATCACAAAATTATCTTAATTAGTGTTGTTTTATTATGTTGCTTTACTTAGTGAGAAAAAATGTTTGATATATAATCGATTTCATCAATTTTGATATAGTTTCAAGACTTTTACGAGAAGTTTTGAAACTGATATTTTAATCATTTTAACGGACATTTTTAGAAGTGTCATAAAGTCTCTGTATCTAAAAGGTAAATTCGAAACCCTTATAGTAAAACTTCGGTGTATATAATGGCTCTTTTCCACAGTGGTAATTTTTATCGGCTTAAAATTTAGCAGTCCCAGAAAATAGTGCAGTTCGGTAATTTTGAAAATATTCTTATATTTATGTCGTCGCTGTGGTGTGTTGGGATGTTCACAAGGCATACGGCCTTTAACAACGCGGCACACCGCGGGGACTCGGGTTCGATTGCCAGCCGTTCGTCGAGTGGGGCCGGACTGGTATTATGGCAGTAAGAGATTGCTCTCGCAGCAATAAGTCCGCCAAATGTATCAATTAGATACATTAAAGTAAATAAATAAATAAAATGGGGTCCGAAACAGAGATTGTAATTTAAAAGTAATTACTGCTTGATAGCATGCAAAACATAAATTGGCAAATATAAATATAGGTTTCTTATACATTCATTAACCTGCTATATATATTCGTATTGCATTCAGGATATTTCAGGACGTCTTCCTTTTCTGAACTTTATATGATGATATTTTTTTGCACTCTCTGATGCGGACTCTTGCATAAATTTAAATTTATCACAGATCTGTTAATGACCCATCATTATGTTATAGCAGGTTCGTTTAAAGAAACTATTAAACCAGTTATTTTGATCATTGAGCAAAAATATTGCGAGGATTGCTTGTTGTAGTGGCACATTATTTTTCCATGCTCAACTAGAGTTCTTAAAAAGATCTTTGATGCGTACTTTTCCATCAATAATTTGGTTATTTCAATTATAGAATTGTGCAAATATTATTATAGAAATTTTATGGAAATTAAACACAATTATTTAAATATTCGATTTAATGAAAGAAAAATAGCCAGAATTCAGGAATTGTAATTGTACCGACATGATTACAAATTATAAATGTAAGTTTCTATATAATTATTTAATCTGTTAAATTTTTCATTAATTATGTACATTTAATTTCCTTTTTTTAGCATTTTCGTCTTATTACGTATAACTGAAGTGTTGACTTCTACCAAAGTCACATCGTTGCTGATGTATTGTTTTTCCTACTTCAGCGAAATGTGATGTCATTATATTTTGTGGCATAATGAAAAATAAATTTATTAATTAATAAAATATTAGTAGTAATTCGATAATTTTATTGACTGAAATTTTGATTTTTTTTCCAATATATAGTATATTACAATGGTATAACACCTTAAAATATTAAGATGCATTAATAAAAAACAGATCTGAACGATCATTGCAAATGATAAAAAATAATTAAATTTTTTAATAAATGTAATTTTCCTCTCATTCACTTTTACTCATTTCATGTTAGTAACACCATCCTATTGCTTTGTATATTTTCATAATTTACTTTGAACTAGGAACGAAAAAATATTCATGTAGTGCTTTGGGTAGGGCAAAATAAGTACTCGAATATTTTTTATTCCCATAGCGGGACGTCGTTTGAAAGGCCAATTATAAGAATCTCAAAAATATTGTATACATATATATATATATATATATATATATATATATATATATATATATACAATCAAAACTTGAAAATTTGAAAATGGTGCACATTTTTTGATGTACCATCAACTCTTTCAAAATATTCATACAATTAAAAAGGAGGCGAAAAAATGTCATATATATATTACATTTTTTATATATTACATTTTGTATTACATTTATATGTATTACATTTTGGTATATTTGTAATATTTTTTATGACATTTTTTCGCCTCGTTTTTAATTGTATGAATATTTTGAAAGAGTTGATGGTACATCAAAAAATGTGCACCATTTTCAAATTTTCAAGTTTTGGTTCGCATGGTTTTAAAAATACCGACTTTGAAAATAGAAAAATATAAATGTAAACATGGTGCATATTTACAAAATTATAACATCTATATTCATTTATGCAGTTCTTCTACAAAGTTTTCCTGGGCTATTCAAAACATTTTTCATAGCTATAAAATTATACAATTTTGGAAATAAAGGTGAGAACGTTTATCGTGTATTGTTCTTTATATTTATGAAGATATAATAAAAAAATTCTGAAAAAAATTTTTAAGACCCTTATAACTAGAGCTTTCCAAACATATTCCACATTATATATCGTAATAAAAAAAAATTGTCACGTAATAAATATTCCTCCTCTAAAATGTTTAAATAAACATTTTCATCTACTATTTTATTATATTACTGTTTCAAATTTGACCTTTCTAAGTCAAACGGTTTCTGAAAAAAGCTGCTGTAACCGACGGATGAACAGAAACATGAGTGATTTTATTCCGGTTCCATTTTTACCTTTATGGTACTGATGCTTAAGATACCAAATCGCTATTGGAACATGATGTACGTGTATATATTGAAAATTTTTTAATACAACTAAATAAATTCAGAATCAGTATTTATAATACACTAAAATATTAAACTTAATAAATTGATTGAATATGTTCTATTAGGTATTTCATAAATAAGCAATATTAAGCATGAATATTTGTTATTAAAACAATGAATAAAAAAAGATTTTCAGATTTAACCAACTAATAAAATACGAAATGTTACTTTGGTCGTGTACAGTAATTAATAGTAAATATTTAATATAAATAAAACCAAATACGGGATGACAAAAGTTTTAGATGGTATTTTTATTAGAATTGAAAAAATGTTGTGATGAATTTGCATTTTTTTAAGCTTAACCCAAATTGATCTGAACTTTTTGGGAACATTCCGTATTTAGTTTTATATTTGGTAAAAATTCCCAGGTAAATCCGATAATTAAATCATATTTATGTGACATGTTTACTTTTGAACTTTGCGCATTAGAGTTTACTATTATAAAATTTACCGCAGTTTATTAATTTATTTAAATTATTTTGCGTCGTCTACAATTTATCATAATTTGTAAATTTTTCATCTAACAGTTTGTACGTTGTTTCAAGTTATTTTATATATTCTGCAAATAAATAAAATGTTTTTGAATTATATGGCATTTACTAAATTAACTCGTTAAAACAAAAACAAAATTTAAATTTACTCCCCGAAATGCGGAGTTTTTATGTTTCCTCGCAGATCTTAATAATATATCACCAATTACCTTTCAATTTATTTATTAAAGTGAAATACAGGTTTCATTTCATCTACGGCATATTACCAATTGTATGATTTTCATGTTAATAATTTCCAAGCAAAAATATAAACAACTTGCCATACAAGAAAAGAAAAGAAGTTTCTAAATACTCATTTTCTTGATATGTAGTCTTATTTGGAATTACGTATATGGATCATAACGAGATTAGGCCTACTATCGATAGAGCGAGCGACTTTTTATAAAAAGGATGAAGGCAACATTAATTTAGAAAGCAAGCCAAGCGATTTTTTTTCAAAGAAAGTTCTTTCCGAAGTGTATTTTCGTAATTCATGTGAAAGTATTTACATATCCATGTCCTTCATAATTCAATATTTTTTTACCACATTTTCCTGAATTCGCAAATGCTGATCCGTATATAACTATAATACAGTGGCTTGTAAATATTTAAATCCTACATTTTCTGTCCACAACGGTATATAATATTCTATATTTCATTTTATTACAAAACCCAGAATACTTAAGACAAGCATTTTTTGTATCAGAAGTACATAGGGTTAATATCGACTACGTAAGACAAATAAGTGGTAACCATAATAATAATCGTCGGATGATTCCGATTTTCCATTTAAAATAACAAATGAACAAAATTGGAAAGCCGATTTTCTCAGTTTAAATACCATTTGAACCTTTATCTCTCTTGAAGTTATTTTACTAAATAGATCAAAATATTATAAATGACATATTTCACCTAAAATATGAATGTCAATTTTGTCTGTGACATTGCTTTCTTTACATTAAATTCTCGTCAACTTTGTGATTTATGCTTTTCAAAATTAAAGTATATATTTTTACACAAACACACACGCGCACATTTTAAACAACCACATTTTAAAGCCATTCTGAAAAAATGGGTTCTTACCAATTCCATTTTAAGGTTCTGTACCTTAAAAGGAAAAAAAAGGGAAGTCTCATGAGATCATGGCTTGAAGTGGAAACTTGAAATTTAGCAGTCATAAAACAAATTAACCCGCATATACCACAATAGCTAAAAGTCATGAATATTCATTTCTAAATTTTAGGGATGGAAAACTAAAGTGGATTTCTAAAATATTTTTTTTATTATTTAGATACTATATCTTCAGAGATGTACTGCGAAATACGCAAAAAATATGCCCACACCCTTATTTTGTTCGAAACCACTCTAAAATTATAAACATATGATTTTTTTTAAAAACCCACATAAAGGTTGAAGAAAATCTGTGGTGATGATTCTAGATGTCCATAGAAAGGATATTTAAAAATTTATCCTAAAAATATGCAAAAATATACGAAACTACTCTATCTAAAATTATAAAAATATGGTTTTTTTAAAAGCCCACATAACGGTTGGTCAAAAACTATGTTTAAAAATATATTCCAAAAATATGCATGAACACCAAAAGGGCATTGATAAAGTTTGACTGTAAAATAACAGGAGAAATATCACCGACATATAAATACATATATACAATGCCGACAAAATATACAAAACCCTCTTAATGAAAATTTTATTCGTGCTCAATAGTTTTTTTTTTATATTTAGTATACACACTAAATCCGTTTTAACACAAATTCACTAGCTATTGTAGATTTAATGAGATATCCAGGCTTTATAATGAGCAATTATAAAAAACCACAAATCAATCATATTTATTCGATTTCCATGCTTATTAACGCTTCGTTTTCCACTGTACTCTTGATTTATTCTTAGGTATTATATTTTAAAATATTATTTACGTAATAATTTCGAAAAAAATATTGTGGTTTCAAAAACAATAAACTATTTTTTGAGTTTTTGTTATAAGCATGCTTATCATATATTTGGTAACATTTACTATATAAGTAACGTATTTAGTATATACCTTATAATTGTATTACTTTAAATTAAACATTCAAAATGTAACGTTTCATTTATCACCGAAAGTTTATTGCTATATTTGTTGATTTCCTAAGTTTCTTATTTTATTTCAGTCTCATTAGTGAATTAAGATCTTTATCTACTCCTAATTTGGTATTTTTATTAAAATATAGTTGAGTAGACGGGTGTAAAATTATAAAATTTTATTAAAAAGTAAGGGAGTTCAGAGTTTCTAAATTTAAAGGTGGCAATAGAATGGGGATATATCCTTATCTCATTCTTTCTAATAGAACTCAATGAGCTTTATTTAAAACTACACGATGTTTCAGTACAACTCCATCAATTTTTAAAATGTTTGCAACCTGCATTTTGAAAACTCCTTATTAGATTTTATCATGAAAGTAATTATTTATGAGATAAGAAAAATATTGGGTATTCCGTTATTATCTCAAATATAGCAAGTTTTAAAAAGTCTAGTATATGACAAAATTATGAAATTATTCGTCCAGTCTTCTTATTTTTCCTTACTTTATTAGAAATATTTTCATTAACTATCAGGAATGAAAATGAACGGAGATGCTATTGTGAATGAGAACTTCCAAGTATTATCAGTTCTTTTTTAAATCAACTTCCTTTTTGATTGTGTAATATTATTGCGTCTAGCTTAGTAAGACCGTATTCAAAGCTAAGTAAAAATATTTTTAAATGGAACTTCTTTCAAATCCTGGACTGCACTTTATGTCTGTTCTATAAGCTTTTATAAATGAATTGGTCTCTGTGTATTTTAATAAATTAGGTGTCTCGTATTTACATAATAGAATAAAAAAATTAGATCATAAATGAGGTGGTGAATTATTACGTACCTTAAAGTTCATGGAAATAGTTTGTTACATCTTAATATAATATGGTATTCATAATACTATATTATAATATAAAAATTAATAAAAGCATTACTAATTTTTAAATTATAATATAGTATTATTAATACCGTATTATATTAAGATGTAACAAACTATTTCCATTTAACTTTAAAGTATATAATAATTCACCGCCTCATTTTTACTCTTATTTTTTTATTCCATTTCGTAAATAAGACACCTCTACTTTATTATCCTTAATATTCCCTACATCTTTTATAACATATAAAGACAGAATACACTTCAAATTAGGTGTGTAATCTACTGCAATTCGCAACGCAAAAGCAGCATTTAATTGGAAAATTAATTATGCAAAGGTAGAAACAAAGCTTCGTTAAATCTAAATTAATACAGATACGCTTTAATCAAAGGACCATCTTTTTCAATTAAGAAAGACTTTGTTAGTCTGATGCAAGTTGGTTTAGAAATGCAATGATTTAACAACTAGCATAAATATTTTAAAAGTACATATGATGAAAGGTAATAGTAAAATAACGAATGCCCCAATCTAAATATTTTCTTTAATTTATATCAATAATTTATATCTTGCAGTATTTTATATTATAAAGTTATTATATATATAAGAGTATATATTGTAATATTTTTATATATAAGAGTTATCTCTTCACACCGCTTTCTTAAAATGAAGATAAGTTGATTTCATCATGTATTATTTTTAATTTCTTGTGCTTTTTAAATTAATTATAATTATTGTTTAATATAATAAAATTTTTGAAAAATTTCTTAAAGATAAATATTATTACCATAATTTTAACGCCAAAAGCTCTAGAAAACCTTAACAATTCTGTAAGACGCTTGGGAAAATTTAAGGTTTTATTACTGCTTAAAATATATAATTACTATCCCATAAGTATCTTTGAGCCGTCCCATAGCACGTGACTGAAAAGCTTTTTGGAAGGTTTTGTTACACACTAACTTAGCTTAATCGATTCGCTTTGTGAACCTTTATTATACCAATGTGAATTCAATGTAATAACCTAACCTAAATAATGTTACGATAATTTCATTATCAAAAGCTCTGGAAAATACTAACAATACTCTAGGCTGCTCGGAACAATTTAAATCTTCATTATTGCTTAATACGTATTATTCCCGCTCCATAGTGTCTTTGGGTCATGCGGTAGTATTCGACCGAAAAGCTTTTTGGAAGCTTTTGTCACACACTAACTCGGCTTAATCGATTCGCTTTGTGAACCTTTATTAAATCCATCTCTCTTGTTGTTGTGCGACAACATTGAGTATGTCTTGTGAGATTCGGTTCTTATCACGCATTATTTATTTCTCTCCTTCAAATAGAGTGCTTTCGGAAAGTTACTTTGTTGTAGTATTTTGTGTTGATAATTTGATCAATCGTGATTTAGCACAAATATATTTTTATTAAGTTCCAGCGTTTGTATGTGGCTTTAACAACTTTTTTTGTAAGTTATAAGAATTAATTAAAAATAATTTAAATGCTGCATCATAACTTTGTACGTGAGTAATTAAATTTAATTTAATAAAATGAAAGCGTACCATTATTTTAATACAATTCGGTAATTGTTAATCTCAATGAGTTTAATTCTTCGTATATGGGCCGATAATTCATGTTGTTTACTGTATTACTGATTAAAATTTCGAAAAGTGCCAAGATGTGAAGAACATTCCTTTTATTAAATACCGTTTATATGTTTACTGCTTTGATTTCTGCTTCATACTTTGTCTTGTCCGATTCAATCAATACAAATCATATAAAATTATATTGTTTTAAAATTAATTCATCATGAGTTATTAAATTTTATAAGTGAAACATTTCAAATATTTTGTCTTAAGCCAAGCATAAATTTAATGTTGTTTAGAAAGATATGAATAATATATATATATATATATATATATATATATATATATATATGTAAAGTCGATCAATTTATCTGCTTATTTTTAATTGTAACTTCATGTATTTAGTATAAATACATGAAGTCACAATTAAAAATAAGCTAATGAAAGAGAGAGTAAAAATTAGAGACAGAGAATTAAAAATATTGAAATGAGCATCGAAATCTTTCATCCAGATATACTTGACTCATTTTATTGTTTCCGCCTTCTTAACTTAATATATCTTAAAGTATTTTATGAAATTTATTAAAACTAACCGAATATCCTTTTTCCTTTCTGTGTCCAAATATTTTGGAATGAATTTTATTATTTTTGCATACAATTATAGTATTGAATATATTTGGCGTTAATTTTGTAGAAATGAAACTACGTGATGTAGTATTATTTCTACCATCTTTAATTTCTTTACCACGACCTAGGTTTCGTTGTATTACAACATCTTCAGGTGGGATATTAGCAAACATATCTTATTTCGTTGTATTACAGCATCTTCAGGTAGGATATTAGCAAAGATTACTATCTTTGCTAATATCCCACCTGAAGATGTTGTAATACAACGAAACCTAGATCGTGGTAAAGAAATTAAAGATAGTAGAAATAATACTACATCACGTAGTTTCATTTAATTGTGTACAATTATAGTTATAATTTTTATTATTCATTTGTTCTTTTATTAGCAAAATAAAAATATTTTACGTTAAATTTATGCAGAATACTTTAATTTTTACGATACTGCAATATACGAAAGTAAACATGATTTTGAAACGACTCTTGTATATAATAAAGTCATCGTATGATATAATTAATACTGAAATATTTCGCTGTCACCTAAATAGGTTTACTTTAAATATTTATAAATAGAATGATATTTATTTATATAATATTTTGCTTACAGACATTAAAATGGAATAAAAAAAGTGTTTACTAACATTTCATTACGCTTGTAATTTTTGACATGTTTTGCAACGACTACATTAAGTAAATGATTTATAATGATCTACAATAATAAAATTTAAGTGTGCAATATTTTAAACAAATTTCACAAAAAACATATGCCAAGTAATTTATGAAATATTTCCACGGATAATCTATTCATACATAGGCAATAATGTGTTATAATATTATACCATGTTACCATTTAAGTGTAAAAAATTTTAAAGATATTTCACAAAAACGTACGCCAAGAAATTTTTTAAATATTTCCATGAATAATTTTTTTGTACATAGACCGTAAGTTATGGTAATGTTACAACATGATACAATTTAAGTGTATAATACTTCGAAGTAATTTTATGAAAATATAGGCCTAATAATTTATGAAATATTTCCATGGATAATCTTTTGTCCATAGGCAGTAAAATATTGTAATATTATACTATGATAAAATTTAAGTTTGTAGTACTTTGAAGTAATTTCAAGAAAATATAGGCCTGGTAATTTATGAAATATTTCCATGTATAATCATTTTGTCCATAGGCAGTAAGGTATTGTAATATTATACAATGATAAAATTGAAGTGTATGAAATTTTGAAGCAATTTCACGAAAATACTGGCCCAGTAGTTTATAAAATATTTCCATGGATAATCTATTCGTACGTAGGCGGTAAGGTATTTTCACCTTATGTACGTATATAAAATAATTTTCATGCTTTCATATTGTCACTGGGGTTAGTACGGCTGAGAATTAACTATGGTTGAAACTATTGAACATAAAGAGTATTCACTATGGCAAAACAAGTATGGTGTTAACATATGTGGTCTATGAACGTATTTAATGTTTTATTTGCTATACATTAAATAATTTTACGGTATGCCGTACGATTTTGATAAGTAATATAATCTTTCCCATTGGTTTATATTAGTTTTTGCATTTCAATAATATGTAGAAACTTTGGTTATCCTGTTGTAAAAATTATGTAAATTTTCTGACAAAATCATACGAATATATTTGCATGAGACGAGATTTATTTATTATTTGTTTGATACATTATTCAACATGTACTCATATCATTAACTAACATAAAACTGTTTTATATATCATGATATATACTTGAAACGTAGACAAAATAATATCCATGTATTGGGTAATAAATAGTAAACGCTAAATTAGATATTTAATTATTTTATGAACTATTTCTAAATTTTATTATATAATAAATTTTAATATATACGATGATATATAAAAATCGTTTTGAAATTTTAAATTTAGTATAGTACGATACTTTTTAAGTTGAATCTATATCATCAAATTTATATTATATATAATACAGATCACATCTAAGCCCATATTTTTATATACGTTTCTTATCGGGAAAGTGTTAATAAAATATTATCTGATAGTTTTCAAACCCATTTACCGGAATACATTAATATAATGTACATTTAACTAGCGTTATTATAACTCCATAATCAGAAGCAATAATAACCCTTCAGAGAATCTTGGGTCTCTTACGAGAATTTAAGTTTATCTTACTATTTAATAAACATTTTATCAACCTTTAAGTAACATTGGGTTATTTCGTAGCATTAAACATTTATAAGTTTCTTAAAACTGTATTACTTGTCAAATAAATTTTAGAGTTTTATTTCGTGATTTACTTAAGAATGTTGTGCTCTATTAATACAATTTTTATGTACGTACATAATAAAATTTTATAAACTTATGAAGTTAAGATTTTGCTTTAACTGGAAAATTCGGCGTTAAGAAAAATATTTTTGAAAACAAGTTAATAAGTAACTTTCTCTGCATATTCTATCATTTACTGAGAAACTTGTTAAATTATGTAAAAACAGAAGAATATTCTTGAAACTGTTAATTAAAATGATGTCCAGCGGAAAGCAAAATAATCCTGCAGAAACTCATCAGCAATTGTAATAATAACATACCTTAGATTATCTGAAGTCAATATTACTGAAAGATTCTGAAGGAAATAAAGTTCATTTTGTGCAAAAGTGTAATTAAATATTAGTGTAAAATATATTATATAATTTTGCAATTACAAACAGGTTAACACTTAATCCAATAAATAATAGTTACTATATTAATATAACAGCGAATATACAAATTCTGGGAACAAAGTCAAATTATTGAAAAAGTTTTTTTATTTCACCCATTTATTGCTTTATGTAATGCAATAAATTTAACAATAATTAAATATATTCATCAACCGCGAATTAGGTCATAAAAAAAGAACAAGGAGTAGCTAGAAAAATCAAGATGATGCTTAAAAAACGGAGACCCAGAAAAATTGCCGAGCACTAAAAGAGAGAGTTTCTGACAAAATTACTTATAAATATTATACTATTTGTCAAATTCTTGTAAAAATCAGTGAGTTTCTATTATACTATTAGCCAAACTATAGAAAAGGAAGCACCAAAATCGGTCATGAGTTGCGATTTGTAGCGTGTCATCATTATATATATACATTCGAATATACGTACATACGTAAAGACCATCGGACTGAGATAGATGTAATTTTTGAAAGCAAAATTAAGCCCGCAATAAATGTTTTAGAAAATTAAAAGAAAATACCATTTTTCGAAAGCTAGTATTTAAAAGTTGATTACTTGTAAAATTACGAAAGTTTTGTTTTTTTATCATCAAGACTCGAGGCTGTCACTTCGGTCGATAATGAAAGTTACCCCTGCGGGTGTGCAATCAAATATATTTTCAACTTTATATAGTAGAATAATCTTTTCATATTTGCGGTGAGTAAGTATCATTATTATTATTATTAAAACAGATATATAAATATTGTCAATCGTAATTCAATGTGATTAATTTTTCAAAATTGACACACCGCATTTATCATATTCATTAAAAGTAGGTTTAAAAATAGCATTTCGTTCACTACATATTGTCACTTTCCTAATAATTATTGTTAGTAAATAGTTAATGACGTCTATGATTATTGATCCTAAGTTATCTTTGATAAGAAATTTGTTTTTAAAAACATTTAATCTAAGACTAATTCTGTCTAATTAATTTAAATAAACTTGTTTATCAATTGAAACTTATTAGAATTATGAAACCACATTTCTTTTGTTTCTTCAACGTTTTAAACACCATTTAAATCTTGTCCGCCAAAGTTTTACAAAGATAAATCGGTCTTTACAAAGACGGTACCAATCTTGTCAATTATCCGCTATGAAAAATGATATCCATTCTGTGCCCCATTATTTATTTACATATGTTTTAATTTTATATATTTGTTACTTGAACATACTAAAATTATTAATACTTATTTTGTACTCAATCGTCATCTTCGGAGTGGGTACCACGACAAAATATAAAAGAATTGAATGACCTTGTGATTTTTTTGCAATACAAATTTACAATGAGCATTTTAATTATAAGGAATATTATTCAATTAGGAAACCTCAAGAGAAATTCGAAGAATTTTGTTACTTTTGAGTTACAATTTTTTTCGTTATTGCCATAAAACAAATAAAGAATTAAAGTTTTTAATTAAAGTTTCCCTTTTTGCTAATAATGACAATAGGTAATAAAATCCATGAGAAACGGTCAGGACAAAATTTTAATGAAAAAAAGGGATTAATGTTTTCCAATGTATTTTGTGCATCACCATTCATTATAACGTATATTAAGATGTGAGTGAGCATATAGAGTCCTTCCGCGAAGAAAACAAAGGAACTTTTGTTGAATGGATCACCTTAGTCTACCGGTCACAGTTCTTCTTTACAAACCGTTTTTCATTAAGACTGCAAATTGGATAGTGTAATAAATTATGTACATACTCGTGTATGTACCTCAAGAGAAACCTAAAAAAATTTAAAACCTTAACTTCTAATGTATTCACATAATGAAATATATTCACGGAGGACGTATATGCAATATAAAACTTGACAATTGTTTGAGTTGATCGCCGGTGCTGGCACCGACTTTCATAAAAAAATTATGAACATCGGTCCACTAAGTAAGGAATAATGGCTGAAAATACATAAAAGTTTCCGAAGAATTGAGAATCTCCTCCTTTTTTGGAGTCGATTAAAAATTAAATAATTTATCGTGTTATATTTCCCAGGAAAATTAAAGTATTTCTATTTGTTTTATCCGATCTATAATCCAACTATGAAATGTAAATTTTATCATCTATTCATTCTAATTTAGCACCGTCGATTTATTTCTAATATATCCATGTTCTTTATTCGATTTTAATTTTCCACTCATATCAGAAAAATGTACTATATCTTAGAGGGAATGATTACAGAAATTTTGCTTAGAAAGTTATGTATATATATTGTCGTCGACATTACCAGCTTAACTTTCCGCAAAAGCTTAACAATTTTATCCCACATCTAGAATTCGTAATAGGACGATAATTATTTTTGATTTTTTCATAAGTGACAATTATATAATTAAAAAGCTTCACAATCTTTACCTACATCCTACTTAGATGATGATTTGGTACTTGATTTAGTAATGATTTAGTACGTGTCGCAACTCACAAACGCTGACTTATACTAAATGCTGAGTTATCCTTCTTAACGCAAAACCATTTTAGATCCCACCCAAAAACATTTCCAAGTATTTATACGCTAAGGGTCACTTACATCACCGGATATATGCGTCCAACCTTCCATAAAAGCTCAAAAAAGCTCCGTCCTGCGAGTAACAGCTTCGAAAGCTCCAATCGTTATTCCCGACCCGTCTGTCACATGTGCTTTATCGTTTAAATCGTCATATTCCATCGATGGAGCGCTCGCTGCTGTCGTCCATCTCATTATCATTTATTAGGCGCCGCGTGTGCCAGGGCATGCGCGCCCTTGGCTCGCTCACCCGCGAAGCTTTAGGGCGTAACGACAAGCCATTCTCTCTATAGTCTACCCGTGGGTATTTTGTCAGTTTATGCGAACGTTTTTGTATAATTTTGGGCGTGTAGGTTAAGTGGCGCTTGAATTTGTTCATACATATATTTTGCGTAGGATGGAAAATGGTGCAATTTTTTTAATGCATTGAATTTTCCTAATTTTATTTTTAATTATTAGCTTTTTTACAAAAACTCAACTAAGTTTGATATCGATATCACAAATTTACTCTAGATTTTTACATACCACTTGCAGTTTGAAATAGTCGTTTTAGTTTTACTGACTTCATAAAATCGAACGTACTTATTCCATCGGTATCCTACGCTTTTATCACCATTAAAAATAATAGGGAAAAGTGCCGTGTGGTTTTTTACATACTTAGACATTATAAACCAAATATAAAAACATTTATAAGAATATTTATTATGGAAAAATCTAAAAACTTACAAATTGCCACTTTAAATTTTATGTTTATGGACTTGTCTTATTTCTTTGGAAATTAAATTTATAGCAAATTGATAAATAATAAATAACTCAACATCTCTCATATGCAAAAATGTAACTCAGTATATTTTAGGTAAAACATTATTTCCTAATTGACGTTTCAGACACTTACCTAAAAAAATAGTGAAAAAACTTTGGACGTAATTCATTTAGCTTGATTTTTTTACTTAATATCGCGGAGTAGAAATGAAAAACGAGTTATGTTTGCACCATGTTTTTTTAACAATTAAAACCGTGTTAGTTCCTAATGAAACCAAAAATGTGGTTTCCAATATTTAACATATGTATTTACTACAAAGTTTTGAAATCCTTATTAATACAAATTGGTTTTTAAATTACACATCTTGATAACTTTGATATTCGCATTGTGAGTAATTAAATTCCAATTTTTATAATTGTTTAGATACAGGTTGAAAGTCCTCAATTTGGTAATAGGTTTTTTTATTTCTTATAATAAATGTAAAATATATGTTAAAGGTCAAGTACTAATTCCAATAAATTTTTAATTGAATAGGATTTTTTTCAATATTTTTAAATTTTCTGAAAATAAATCATTGTCGAAAAATTAACTTTTTGGTTACAATTGTTTAATTTATCACTATATTATGAAGTGTTTTTTCATTCCTTTTTGTATATTAATTTTCAACTTTTAAGAAAACTTCATAACATACGAGGATTAACGGGAGACAATATTGTTTAAAACTGAAATGGCACTGCCAAAACTTCAAATGATGTCACCTTTGCTTTAGAGGTAAAACAGGTAATTAAAAACAAAATTTAGAATAAATTTACGTGAATTTAAAAAATTATTTGGATTGTAATTTAACCTGGTCTTAAAATTAATTATGTAAAGGAATAAACATACGTCCAATATTTATTTAAGATCCTAATTATGGGTTAAAGCTTTGGTTACAAATATTATAAAGAAATCTCAAATGACGTTTACATTTTCTATATGAGTTTCAATTCTTTCCAAATTTACCCATTGCTTCATAAAACTATTGACTAGAGATGGTGCTAAATTACGATATTTATTATCAACTTTAACATTCAGTCTTAAAGTTCGGGCCTTATTTTAACCATATTATTTTTATCTTTGCACCTGAAGAAGTTAACATTTACAGCCTTTGTCACATAAAACTGTTGGGATAGAAGTTGAGGTATAATTTAGTAAACAAGTTTCGAAAGTTCCAAATGATTTGTGACAAAGATAGGTGACTTTATATTGCGTAAGTTTATGGATTGTTTACGATGTAACATTTAAACTTTGTTTACGCTTGTAACTTTAAATGTCATATATATATGTATATATATATATATATATATATATATATATATATATATATGTATATATATATATATATATATATATACACATACGCAACACAGGGAAATATTCCCAGCAACTTTTCTTATTTTTGCAAAATAATAAATTTTTCATTGTAATTGTAATTTCTTCCAGTTAAATACAAATGGCTCTCATGGAGGACTGCGACTCTTGGATATGGCTGCTAGTGGCGGATAGGTTTAAACCTAGAGCGTGGTATATAAAGTAGCCACAAAATATTATTTTTTGGAAAAAATAATATATGAACTCTGTTCATTGCCTTTAGTCGAAGACTTTGTAGTTAATATTTTATTTGTTGACAATTTTAATTAAATATTATTATTATTTTTATATACTAACCTCAACTTTTTCCTCATTTACACTTCTAATTTTCCTCTAGGTTGAAAACATGTACAGAAATATTGATAAACATCTTATGAAATTTTCATCGTATTACCGTTTGAAGCCTGTGTTTAGATATGAGTTTATTAAAGAAAAATAATTGGTTTTCTTTATATATATATATATATATGTATGTATATATATATATATATATATATATATATATGTATATATGTAAATATGTAATTTAAACTTGGATTTTAATGAGTAATTGAAAAGTGTTGGGAAACATGTCTTAAAATAATATCGTTGTTAACCTGATTTCAACCGTCTTTTTGACTTTTAAAATTATCACTTATGAGAACAAATAGTAGTCAATCTTTAAAATTTCTCGAGTATTTTATCTTTTTCAAGAAATAAATATACTTAAGTCGTCGTATTTTAAATAGTTTCCGAACGCAATTTTTCCACAATAACTTTATTTTAAAAATTATTTGAATAAAATGTATAGTATAGTAATGGAATTCGGTTTGAAAATTATTAAAAAAATGGGAACAAACCCAGAAACATATAGGTACTAAATGAAACGGTGAAAACGAAGTCAAACTTCTGTTTCCTAATTGAAGGATAGCTGGTAAAAGAATTATTTTACATAAATCGCGAATATGTTTTATTTTTTCAGTAATGTAATATCCTTATTTATAGTAGCTAAATTATAATAATATGATTTATAAATCATATGTACATTACTAAGAAATATCAAAAAGTTAAAAAACTTGTTTGGTATGAGTAGAAATCGCACTATGAAAATTCGTTACACATACAGGCATAAATGTCTTTTAAATATGTATAGTACTTGTGTAAAACTATTTACAAATATCAATATTATTTTCAACATTTAAATAACATATATTTCACGGCCGTAAAAAATCATGAGAATGTCAAAATTATCGCTAAATAATTTATAATTGTCGCTGTACTTTTACAATAAATTTTAGCTATATTTTTGGAAACGCTGTATGTTTAATAAATTTGAAATCAGAATTTTCCAAGATAGGAAGAGTGGTGGCATGTGTTTTTACACACTTTTCTGACAATATTTCCCAACACATTAATATATTCTCAATGACGAATAGAAACCGTACTACGAGTGTTCCCTTCATATTAATGCACTTATAATTTTGTTTATAGATACACAATATTTGTATTAAAATACTTAGAATCAGTAATTTTTCACACCTTAAATTCGTTGCCTGCTATCTATTTTACAGGCGTTTTACAGTTGTTACAAAAATTAGAAGATTTAGGATAGTCGCCGAAGTATTGCTATAATCTGCCAGTCACATATTACCAACACTAAAACAAATGATAAAATTTATATATTCCTATATTATGGGTTATTGGAATTCGGACGGCTAGATTGTAGTAACAATCCGGATTTGTGAAACTGACTCGTGATATTACACATAAAAAACCATTTTGTATGCATCGAAATAGTTTTTTAGTTATGTTATCTCCAGTATATCAAATTGTTGTTCAAGAAATATAATCAATAGAAATTGTTGACAAAAGTTAACTGAAAGAGTTTCAGTTGAAATGTTTTATCCGGGTTTAATGCACAATTTTTTTTTTATTTCTATAAAATTCAGCGAATAACTAGAGATCGTGTGATATCGCACTTAACTTTGAGGCAAAGTTAAAAATGAAAAATTGTAAATGAAAAAAAATGTTTATTTTAAAAGACTTGCCGAGCATTTGAATGGTGCACTTGAATGGGTTTAATTAAAATGCCTTTCACTTTAAATCTCAGAAGAATACACAGAAATAAATATAAAATTTTAGAATACGGTGTAATAAATCTAATATTTTATAATAATATTAATTAATAATTTTAAATTTGGTATACATAAGAGTAAAACTCAAGAAATTATAACGTTGTGACAGATGAACACACGGACGTGTTCGATGAATATATGTATAGGAAAGGCAGACTTGGGTAACCCTAAAATAGGAATTCATAACTTCCTCATTCTAATATCTTGTAATATTAATAAACCTATACCAACAATTTTTTTTACTATTCTGTTAAAGAGCGCCCCTAAAGTTTGTTTTGTCTCAAAAATGGGTAAATAATTCGAATTTAAAATTTATTAGACATTTGGAAGATACCAAAATTGTATATTAACATTTATTTCTGTTCTTATTTCGTTTCTTTCCACTCATTATTGCTATGTTTTTAAAATTAAAACTATATAACTGGTCTAAAATCCTTAAGATGATAACAACATTTAACTAATATATTTGAGTAAATTATTATATAACTTTAGGAGACGAACATGTCAGTGTAAGAAAAAATTAAATATCCGAGTATTTATCTATGGTAAGTCTTTAAATATCAACTTAGCGATAATCGATAGAAGGGATTTATTATTCATGAAATGCATGAATTCATTCATGAAATTTTATTGAATAATAACAAAGTTCAATAATCTTGAAATTAAGTTGAACGACACAAGATCTAAAATGTTATCTTAAATACACAGGCCACTTTTAATATATTTTTAATATAAACCGCTATCAACGCACGAAAAAAATTATATTACACTAGCCGCGACAGGGTTAAAGGAAATTAGAATACCGGCACATCGCAAAATCTAAATGGAATAATATAATATAAAAGTAACCCCAAATAAAGAATACAATATACAAATGTTGAAGCTATTTCTTAACCTAAGTACTAGTTACATTCATCTGAGGGTACAATACCCTTTCCAGCATTTAAATTGTTACACAACGCATAGACGCGTCTTTATAGCTCATATGTGGATCAATAACAGTAATTTACCGGCGCCATTTGGCCGATATAAATTGTTACAGTGGCACAAATAAAGAAGGCACAGTTGTTACAGCGGCAAGTATCGTTATCTACACGGGAGCCGATTGGAGGGATAGAGCTCGTTTACAAACGTCGCACTATTAAAATAATGCTAAACTATTTATTTTATTACCGCGTTGAACAAAGTTAGCGCGGAAAAGCGCGGGTAGACGCAGCTCGGGTACAATGATGAAATATCTCGATTTTGCAAAGGAATTTTTTGTTATTTTGTAAAGAGTAATTATTAGTCATTTGTTTGATGAAAACGAGAACTGTGATCTTGGATAGAATTTATTTTGGAATGGATACGAATCATGAATGTAACATAATTTATGTATTATTTGACTTAAAGATTTTAGTATAAGTACCACTAACCCGATCGGGAGAGTGATATTTATAATAAAATCTTTACATAAATATAAGTATAACTAACTTTTTTTAATATAACTACAACTAACCCTGATAGGGTTAGTGGTAGTTGTATTAAAATCTTTATGTCAAATAATTACAACAATCAAAGCTTTTATGGCAGCCTATTGGATGTAGAAAATTTAAGTTTGAATTACAAGTTAAAATTGTGTAACCATTAAAAATATTCAGGATTTGAATCAGTTTCGTATAATATATGAAACATATACGTAAGAAGATTTGACTACCTTTCAAACTCACTAAGTACTTTTGTTGCAAAAACTCTAATGAAATTACTTTTTAACGGTAAATTTAATACATTTAATTAAAATTTAAGAATCAATATATGAATACAATGTAGTAAATTTAGGTTTAAAATAAATTCTTGAAACTTTATTTCGAAAATGACTCCATACCACATTCATAAAACTTAAAACTCACAGACGACTAATAAGTATAACTTTAAGACTTAATTACTTTAGCACAGGTAGTGAAGTAAAAACTTTTTGTAAACAAATTTATATAGAAGGTTGCTATGGAATTCCAAACGACACGAAATTATAATTTTTTGCTTCCACGTTACGCAAATTTCACAATTTATACTGGATAAGTAATATAATTCATGCATTTATTTCTGTCTGCCTCGATTTAAAAAACGTGTAAAATCACTTTAAGTTCCATCAAATAATCAGTGAATAAAAAAAAAAGACAGAGAAACCCAGGATTCGATTTCTTTTTACGGATCTAACCGTGAAACTTAACTTTGTCTATACAATTGACAAATAAGGTTCAGAATATATATTTATATAAAATGATGCTAATTTAATTATTACCCATTTTCTGTAAAAATAATAGGTGTAACCATTTACAATATTTTTATACCTGTTGTATAATTTATTACAGTATACTTTGCCTTTACTTTGTTGTGTTAGACACAATATTCAATTTAATTTAAAAAAAAAACGAAAACCTTATAAATCACTGGTGTACCGGTCAGTTTGCTGTACGCAGAGCAGAAACTTGAAGTTTAGCATAGTAATAAATCTTATCAATTTACGAGTACCTATTATGCAATAGTTAAATATTTATAAATATTTATGTAAGAATTGTAGCGGGGGTAAATGAAAAAGTATACTAAAAAAAATAAGAAAATGAAACGTGCCCTCCCCCTTTTATGACTTTCAAAACTAATCATACAATGAAAGAAAACTGTAGCGATTATCTTAGATAGTACATTTTTTTAGATATGCACTATATTATTGCGCCTTTATGTACTAAGTAATATATTTAAGGTATGAAATATTACACCCCTGAATAATTTAATAGAAATACAAAGCACACCTAAAAGCCATCGTAGTGTGAATTTCACTTTAACTTGAAAAGTTTTACTTCAAGAATTCGTCTCTAAAAATAGTTTCTACTCTAATATAGATTTCAATAAAAATAACAAAGATTATATATAATAGTCTTTGTGAGTAATATTAAACATACACATTACAAAAATAGAAAAATATGAAGACAATTGTAATGTTCAATTTCTAAGTTCCACACTGTTCCACTGACTGTTTATTTTTATCATATCAATTTCAAGATATTACCTATTATATGTGCAATCTACCGTACCTTAAGAAGATCTACTGGAATAATTTAAAAATGTTGATTAAATCAATTAGTTAAAGCAATTCAAAAATGCGGAATATCATAACTATAAATGAAAATACTTATGACAAAATCCATTTCACTTGGCAAAAATAACAATTCAATCTTTTTCTTTAACTATAGTAGCATTTCTTTTTCTAACCAAAAACGTCTTTAGGCCTTTATATTAAATGTATTTATTATCCTTAACATTACTATACATTATGTAATGAATAAAATAATAATTTATCAGTGGTATATAGCCCGTTTACTATTGCGATAGAGCTTATAATGAAAAAATAAATGTAAGCCCCATAAAATATTTTCAATAAAATGTTTTAGTCTATTTATATATATATTATATTGTTAAAATATTATTCAACTACCGCATTATCTTTCCGTTGGATTATTTCATTAATTTCGTTAATGTATCTTTCTACTCCACGAATATTATATTTTCTTTTCTACAAAATTCAGATGACTTGTTACTAGCTCATTACTCAGCAATATTTTGTTTAAGGTTAGTCAAAACATAATATACAAAAGACGCGTGTAGGAAATTGGGTTTATATAGATTTACATAAATCCAATTTTCCTTGGTAGAAATTTAATGAGCGTCAATTAGAGTAAATCTTTTTATTTTTGTCAGAGCGAAATTTAGAGGCAAAGCTTTGAATAAAATATTTCTTCAATTTATAAATACGAATGGAAACTGTAAATAGATTTTGACAGAAAAGTACAAAATAAAAAATAATATTTGTTAATGCAAAAAACATACCGAACAAGGATTTCAAAAGAAAAATTCTTCAGAAAGGTTCCTATGGTTTACAATTTTATTTCATTTTAATAACAATTTTACCAAATTCAAAGAAGATTTCCACAAAATTTCCTATGGTTGACACTTAAACTTTCAGATTTTCATATAGATTCTAACTTAATTATAAAGAATTTATTAACGACAGTTATTATAAAAGTATAGTTTCTTTACATAATTTGCTTACATTAATTAGCTTTGGAATGTTAAAGATTTTCAATTTGGCTATATATTCAATATGTTAAAATACATATATTTCGATAACTATTGAACCAATTTTTTTTTAATTTTGATAATAATCATGGCTGAT
The DNA here is from genome assembly GCA_039881145.1 of Druceiella hillmani. Classification (NCBI taxonomy): domain Eukaryota; kingdom Metazoa; phylum Arthropoda; class Insecta; order Lepidoptera; family Hepialidae; genus Druceiella; species Druceiella hillmani. The sequence goes on along the minus strand of JAYKKI010000010.1, from coordinate 7,371,876 downwards.
TTTGCTATGTGTTTGCAGAGAGGAAATCATTCATATGGATTAGTTTGGATAATACTAGGGTCTTCCTATTGACGAGATTATAAATAGGACCTAATAATTGAAGAAGTTCAAAAAACGTTCCTTTGGCATACTTACATGGGGCGGTATAGGTACTTCTCTTCTTATTTTTTTCCTGATGTTTCTCTGAATTTGCTAGGTTACCATTATTTGTAGGATAAAAGAGAAATTTCATTTATAAAATATCTTTTCCAGATATTAAATGGAAACATTTTGTACCCAATTTAGTTTAAAAACTTTTTCTTCTTTTAACCTAATCTAACCGCTTCCTGTGTTTGTGTAGTTAAGTTAACAAAGGTTTAATGATAAATATTAAATCATGCCATAACATTTGTTTTGCTAGCGTTCACATTTTATTATTTTTTTTACAAAAATGAGAAAATGACATTTGTTTTGCTAGCGTTCACATTTTATTATTTTTTTTACAAAAATGAGAAAATGACATTATGCCTCATGGCTATCTACTATGACTGCGTTTTACAACTTCTTTTAGCAGATTTTAATAAATAAAAACTATATTTTTACGAAAATATTAAACTGGCTTTGAATATTTTTTTGGAGGATTATTTCATTTCCTCATGTTCAAAGATGAAAAGCAATGGTGACTGCGTTCTACATTATACGGAAATTTATGGAAATCGAAAAAATATTTCATTAAAACTTACAAATTAACTTTATCTTGATTATATAACTTTTTACTAAGATACAAAATTTTGTAAGTTTATTTATAAAACAGAATTTTATATATTGATTTAATTGTTCTCATATCTAAAAAAGATTTTATTTACTGATACATATATATATATATATATATATATATATTTGTATATATTGTTGGGCGAGTTTTTTAGAAATTCACCCTGTTCTTTAATTACGCAATTTTCTAAATAAAATCTTTAACCTATATTTATAATTTACGAATATACCGCTGTCTAAAAAAAATTATCACGCCACTGATATCGACAATTTTTTTTAGGTTTTATCCACGTCTCACGTGAACGTTAAGTTATACCTTCTCACTATCACACCAGAGATCCCTCCCAAGTGTCCACTTAAACCCGAGAAGTTTCTTTTACGACAAGTTATTAACAATTCCACGCACGTACATACTTAAACAAGATACCCCACTTCGACGCTATATTAAATTAACTAAAGTTAAAGTTGGTCTTAAATTTTGAAAAGGCCGTAGGGTCATTAGGCAATAGCGAGGTAAGTTTATGACTTTGGTTCGAGGCGCAGAGAGACGAGGTGAGAGAGAATTACCAGCCGTCGGAAACAAAGACGATTGTGCAACGTATGTAGGTCAGTTGTGTCAGGAATTTGTAGGGCTGAAACTGGGGAAAGTATTACGGGGCAATCTTACTTCCAGTGGGGCGTTAATCGCTTAACGCTTGTAAAAAAGTGCTTGACAAGACATTTTAGTAAATTAAGTTGTATAAAAAACGTGGGAAAGATGATTTTAATGAAACTTATAAACAAAAATGTTAATTAATGGAGTGCAAAGAACATCTTAGAGTTTTCTTACATTTTTTATACATCTACTTTATGTTGCACAGTTCAGTATATATCATTATGGTGTCAGGTTTCAATATTGCTTCGTTTTATTTTACACAATTATAGTTTGGTTTTGAATATATTTGGCGTTAATTTTGTAGAAATTCATTATTCACAATTAAATGAAACTACGTGATGTAGTATTATTTCTATTTTTTTAAAGTTCTTTTCTTTATTTAAATTGTAATACAACAAAATCTAGGTCGTGGCAAAGAACTTAAAGAAAGTAGAAATAATACTACATCACGTAGTTTCATTTAATTGTGAATAGTTTGGTTTAATAAATAACATTCCGATCGACGACAAGGCTAATGTTTGAATTGTTTCTGTTACTGTGGGTTTGCATGCATTCGATTCATTTTGTAATTAATTCTTTTAACTTATTTTGTGCGTTTATACAAAATAAGTTAAATTACTTCCATTATCTGTAAATTCTCTCTTATTACGGATTACAACAAATGGGTTATTAAGATCATTCGCTGAAATTAAATGAATATTATGTAAAAAACGTGAAAATAAATTACAATTCTATATTATGAATAATTTTCTTATAGAAAATGTTCTATAAGAAAATTATCCTAATAATAACTTTCCGTAAAATAATGAGTGCTTAATTTTACGTTTAAACTACCTTAACTTTTACGCGATCTGTTGTTGACGCTATTGGGTTGGCAAACAAATCCTAAGATTTCGTCCACTTGGGTTGCTATTGAAGTAATTGTAGTTAAAGTAGTTGTAGCATTGCCATGTGTTTCCCGCTAGTCACGGATTTTTTAATTTACTTGCAAATCAAAAGAGAAGAATGGTGATCAAACCTAGAAATATATTAAACACAGGGTTATGAATGTAACAGAAAATGGATCACAATGTCTTTTCGTTCATTCAAAATCGCATGTCAAGAACATGTATTTTAGTGTAGTGGTATCACTTAAATAATATCAGTTCCTGTATTTATTTAGAAAAAGTTAGAAATTTTTAAAAAAGGGGCCGTATAAAAATAATTGAAAAGATGATAGAGGAAAGGGTAATTCGTTGTAACATATGTCGTGTCAGTAAAAATGGTTGAATTTCCACATACTTTTGACAAAATTATTGATGAAAGTTTTAAGCTGACTACTATTTTAACTTGTTATCTAAAACATGGATCTAGATCTAAAAATTGTTATATAACACTATTGCTTAAATTGTAAATTTTGTTAAGTTTGTGCAAATATTAATGCATGCTTTAATTATAGAAATTCAAAAATGTGGTATAACATGGTAATTTCTTTCTTCCCGTTTGTTTCATAATTACCGAAGATATCGAGTGATTGTAAATTTTTCCCCATAAAATTAAATACACTAAATTTATGCCTATGTTTCATATACTAAAAGCACATTTTTGTGGAATAACTATCTATTGGAACAGCTCCATCATAAATGTCGATAATGTCATCTGAAACTCATTGACGTAAAAAAGTTTATTGTCAAATGATTACTTGTTAGTTGAATTTGTTTAGATTCTTTTAAGATGTAAAATTAAGAGATAAACCTTTACGTTTACAGAAGTTTTATTTTAAAGAGCCTGTGATTATTAACCAAAATTTTATGGAAAAATGTCCTCATACGTTCAATAGCTAGTCATTATATATCATGTATAATGAAAATTTATGATAGAACACCTTGATATTTAAACTTCTGTTTGTCTATCTGCTGGTTTAATCATGTACCGTGCAAAAACTAGGAAACTAATTTTTATGGGATTTTACTATTATTCATCCTAAAATTTGGTAATTTATGTGAAAAATTCATAATTTATACAATTAACGCTTATCCGTGTGTTCCGTCTATGCTTTTAAAAAATACTTATTAGATTTAAATGATTGTTTCAATATTCTATTATTTAAAATAGGATAAAGAAATTGGAAAAAAGGTATATTGCATTCAAAGTAAAAAAAATAAAAACATCGTTATCCAGTAACCGATCATGAAATGATTAAACATTGACTGCAAGTCTCACTGTGCAAGCAAAATCGTAGACAACAACTAAATACTGCAAAATGTCATGCTACTTTATTACGTAGACATTATATTAAAATCTCATAATGTACATATATATATATATATATATATATATATATATATATATATATATATATATATATATATTTATATATATATATATATATGTATATAAATTAATAAACGGGAGCAAATTAACGCAAGAGTGTTAAAATAATTAAAGTTATGCTAACTTTAATCCACTTATGAGTAAAAAAAAATCTAATGTATCATAAATATAAAAATATTATTTAAAATTTTTTTGCTTTTCCTATATTTGTCATATTCAGTATGAAACCGTAATAATAAAGAAAAACCCATTTACAGGGAAAATGTTTCTTTTTCATTTGTTGAATATATTTATTATTTTTTATGTACTTTTAAGGAAAATACATCATTAGACCATGTACGTATATTTACTGTCCATGCCACAACAATAAAATACCTCGCTAAGCGGTTAATTTTGCCTAAATTAAATTGAAATAAACATGGTATTAACTTATTTGGACTAGTTACGCAATGTCTTACCAATTTACCATGATAATTCATAGAAACTGTACGAGCTAATTCAACATTTTTTCACTATTTCTTATATTATTTTGAAGAAAGCTCTCCCTACAAACATTGTGAATTCACAACTTCTTTTCTTAATATAGGGAAAAATAGCGTGTATTAATTGTGAACTTTAAGCTAAAACGTTTCAGCGAAATGTAATTTATATTAGGAACAATTGCATGGTGAGGCAATACATAAGGAAACGAAGATTTCAAAACTTTCTGTTGAAGGAGTATATTAAAAAATATTTATAGTTTCCTTTAATTGTAATATTATAATATAACAATATAGCATGAAATATATATGTTATAAATTTAAAACTGTTATTGGCAATTTTTATGTATTCAAATAACTAATTGAAAAAATAACGAAGATCATTTTAAAAATATTTTTAAGCTATGAAAGCATTTTTCCAATAATGATTAATTTAAAAATACAATCACATATGGCTTTATATTTTCTAATTTAAATTAAACCTCGAACGACTTTCGTGAATTGAGTCGGGTAAAAATTTAGACGCTTTATTTATTGACTTAATTCAAGGAAAATGTGATCCAAAATATTTCACGCAATTTATCGTTTAAATTTTCTCTGAATGAAACTTAATCACGAGCTACTATTTCCTTAGAACTCAAATTTAATTTCAGTAAGTGTGGGAGTAAACACTTTGCTTTGCGTGGAGAAAGCTTAAATAAAGTGCGTCCTTGGAAACAATAATGACCGTCAATTCTTTTGAAATGAAGAGAGATTAAAATGATCTGAGTTAGCAAAAAAGAAAAGTAAGTGAATTTTGTAAGTTATATTAATTACAACAAATCCGAACATAAATATCTTCAGTCTGCTCTCACCGGAAATTTTCTTGCCATTAATTTTCAATTTACGACCTTTGTTTGTGTTTTGCTAAAAATATATTAATTTTCCACTTTATGTACACAATTTCATTTATTATTATATTTGTTTTCATATTGCGGAGACGGTAATATAAAATTAGCTTTCGTTAAATGAAAAAATACTTATGGTTAGGTAATTTTTTATATCTGTATTTATATGTATGTGTGTATGTATGCATGCGTGCGTGCGTTCGTATGTGCGTGCGTGCATGAGAGTGTGTGTGTGTGTAAGTGCGTGTGTACGTGCGTCTGCGTGTGTGTGTGGGTGCGTGCGCGTGTGCTATTGTGTGTGTGTGACTGCGTGTGTGCGTGCTTGTGCGTGTGTGTGAATGGGTGCGTGCGTGTGTGTGTGTGTATGTGTGTAAATTTAGGAGAACATGACAAAGTAATAAAACTAGAAATTATTGTTTTTTAAACATTTGTCCACTTTTCATAAATCCATTTAGCTGATCGCGTAGCACGTTAGAGCAGCCAACAATATTTAGATGATGACTTCTTTTGGATTGTTGCATTACATACGCATGTCTTATTGCAATAGACCAAATATAAAAAAAAGGCATGGGTATTGGATATTTAAATACAAAATGTAATTCATTCAAGCACGCTTTTATAATTATAATAATAAATAGTGTTAGATGCCACGGGCGCAGCTAGTATAGAAACATAAATAGTGCATTAAATTAGGAATATTTAATAAAAACAACATATCTATAGTCATCTACATGAGGAAAATAAAACTACTTTCTATTTATTTAAAATAAATACCACTACCTATTGAAGAGTAAGAGAACTTTGTCAGAATATATTGGATTAATGATGATAGCCTTGAAAAAAAATCAAATGTCGTGTGAGTATATAAGTGAAAATATGTTAACTAAATAAGTAGTTTTAAGTAGTAACATTGGAATTTTTATGTTATAAATTATAAGTGACGTAGTTAAACGAGATTCAATTTTTTAGTCCTTCAATGGAGTAAGAGAATGAATATGAAAAAATAAGGTTTGACAATTTTTCGTAGGTTTTAATTTTTTTTTTCTCAAATCGTGTGAAATATAACGAATTTTCCCTTAAATATAGACAGGATAAAAGCTATAATAATATTAGTATTTTCAATAATTTAGAAGAACAGAAAACAGACAGTCGGGAATTAGAAAAAGCTGTTGTTTTAGTTTTTCATGATTTATTTCTGTCTTAAAAAGGGTAATAGACAAAATCTCAAACATACCTATATTTAACCTTATAAATGTAATACATTTTACATCAAAGATTTGTCAATTTTCATGAAAAAAAATATCATAAGTATTTTAAGGGTCTCTATAGGTAAAATATATACCACATATTTTTTATTGGAACTGGTATTTAAGGGATGTAAAAAGATTTTTAAAAGCAGGTAAAAATAAAGGACTAACGGGTACGCTTGGCCCAGAAATATCACAGATATTCATGTTGCGGCGGCACAACCGCAAATCGGAGTAAAGTAAAATAACTTGTCTAGTAGCCTACTCAAAGGTTTAATGAATGATTTTATTGTATTACAAAATAATTAATTCCGCGTTGGCCCTTTAACTAATTGAATAACCAGCATATTACTTCAGACATATCCGAAGTTCGACAATTTCAATAAGTTCGACAATTTCAATTTCAATTTCAAACTGTGATATATTTATTGTTCCATACTTTGGGATTATTGTAAGGAATGTGTCTATAGTTTTAAAAACATTGATATATCGTTTTAAAAAGTGTTTACATCTAAATTTATTGCAATTTTTCAGTTTTTGGTACGAGGATATTTTTTTATGTGGGCTTTGTCCGAGGGCCAAACTACAGATGCCTGGTATAGTTTTATACAGAGTATATGTTCATATGGATAACTGTACGTAGCATTTTCACTATGCGATAACCAAAACAAACTATTTACATTTCTAAAAAACGCTTATATAGAAATGGTGGAGGAAACCAATTTAATATTCTTTTATTTTTACTTTGTTTTAGTTATTGTTTGAAAAATATAGCGAAAAAGATTCCAAAAATATGTTTTAATTTTAAACACATCCCAAGAAGTATATTAAAATCCCCACGGTTTTCAAAATGATTAAACTCGGAATATGAATACGATGTACATAAACTTTATGTAAATCTGTAGTAATGATTTCCGATTTTAAAATTTTTATGCTTGTGATAAATACATTAGAAAATATATTTATTTGGCAAAAAATCAAGCAAATATTTAAAATTTTTGACATAAATATAATGAATCCATTAATGTATAAAATTTTATATGAGCCTGCACATGGGCGGAATCATCGTAGGACGCATTCTACTCATGTTTAGGTGGTTTTTTTTATAAAATTATGAGCCAAATTAAAATATCACTTCAATCGCCAACCTTTCATAAATCCAATGTAGCAAGTTAAGAGTACATACATATAATTCATGTTCTCGATGAGTATCTACCAATATAAATTCATTTATTAAAAAAATATTAAAATCTGAGTCAGAACAGGACACATAAGCAGTCAACCTTACTGTAACAATAAAACTGATAAAAAATTTCTATCTATTTCAAAACGTAAGGTATTAAATCGGTGTACGGGTACGTCAAAATGTTTCAATTAACACTCAGCTATGTGAATTATTGCGATAAGTCAAAAATTTTCGGTTCTTTTTGCATTCAACTCATAAAAAAAATAAATAGAAAAGTGAGGGTGATAGTCGTGTTTTTCATTATCTTTTAGTTATAAAATATTCGTAGCAAAAAATAAAAGTTCCGAGAATTTCTAAGAGCGTATTGAATTAAAATGTCACAATATTCCCAGAGGTAAATAAATGTTTCTAATATATTACAATTTATTCTGATTTGTCTTCTTCTATTTCAAAATATATAATGTGAAGATAAATTGCTAGATGAAGACGGATTAGTCCTTATTTTATGTGCTGGAAGGTAAACATTCAGCATTGCGGAGCTGAGAATTCCAACAACTGACTAGAATTACAAAACATTATTTTGCCTGCTATCAATATTTCGACTTTAATCTGATGCTAGCAGATACTTTCTGACTTATATATTTTTCCCTAATCTCAGAAACCTGATGGATCAAAAATGCCTACATACTTTCTTTTACACGTATACTTAATTTTGTTTTCCGTCCTTTATGGAGAGAACATGGATTAGTAAATACGTTAGCATCAGCGTAAATAAGCCAATCGTATTTGGCAGTGGAAACAGTAATGAACTCGATTTAGATGCTACGTAAATACGTTGAAAATAATTTTTTTAAAAGTTTTAAATATTTAAAAATATTAGCTTATTCGTTGGAATTAACCAAGTTAAGAATCGATATGTATCTTTAGACGTTTATAACAACCAATTTCTTGCACACGCGCTGGTTGTCTATCAAACAAGTCCATGAATCTTATTATTTATTTTTAATTGAAAGGCATTATTACTTACATCAATCAACGGTGTAAATGTTCCTTTTAATATTCCTTTTTAATGTATCTGTTTTAATGAAATCAATGAATTTAAGGAATAATTTATTTCGTTCCATATAAAATTACTTTTTTAGATAATTATATTTTCTGGCTGTCGTAATTTTTTTTAAAAATAAATATAGATATTTAAATGATGTCTCTATAAGACTCAGCTTAGAAGACTCATTTTTTTTCTTTGCTTAAAATGAAAATAAACATAGTTGTGACTATCAGATATAATTTTTTCTTCATATTTCGTAAACTCCCTCATAAAGGATACGAGTAATTTGGAAAATATTTGTCATAAATAGAATTTTCTAAGTAATTCATAAACTAATGTTGGCCAAGCTTTTTGTAATGGGATAAATTTTCCAACGCGATCATGAAGAATTACATTTCTATTTTCGATGTTCCTGATTAATCAATGTCCAAAAGAAGTTAATTATAAATATTAAAGTTATTCCGCTGCTTTTTTATATAATTTTTATACTATAAAAATTTCAAATAAAATACTGCTAACACTCTGTAATAAGAAAATAATTGTGTCATTAATAAATAGAGATTGCTTTAGTTTTACACGATTTAAAATAATGAGGATACTCATAAATGTTGGATATGAAACTTTTGTGAGTTCTTAATCTTCTTATAATATTGAATACATTTGGTGTTAATTTTGTAGAAATTCATTATTCATAATTAAATGAAACTAGGTGATATAGTATTATTACTACTTTCTTTAAGTTCTTTACCACGACCTAGGTTTCGTTGTATTATAACATATTCTGGTGAGTCATTAGCAATAATAGTCCACCTGAAGATGTAATACAAGGAAACCAAGGTCGTGGTAAAGAACTTAAAGTAGAAATAATACTACATCACGTAGTTTCATCTTCTTATAATTTTAATCATTTCGGAGTGAAATTATTTAAACACATTTTTAAAGCAGAGAAGCTTTTGAAAAGATTTCGAAAAGATATTTGAAATCAGTAAACTATTCACAGCACACAAATTTGGGCAAAGCGTCCATCGGTTGGGATGATTCATTTTGTACATTGCTGACGCTCGGTTCTACAAATAATGAATCGTAATAATTAAATAAATAAATGTTTTAATTTTTGTCACATAATTTTGAAACTTGTATTAAAGATAATAAGCCACTTTTGTATCGGCATATGGTACGAATACAAGGATGATTGTCTTAAATGGATGGCACATGTATAATATTATAAAATTCAGCCTTTCAGATTTAGGGTAAGCTAAATATGAGGGACGTGATACACTGCGTACACGATAAGCTATGCGATAAGCTGATTTAATTATAAGGTGGGAAATTTGAAAAATATTAATCCCACACTAAGTATAAATTCAAAACAAAAATCTAGTATTTTATACATGAACTATATATTTAAGTCTCTTAGACTTAAAAAAATAGTAAGTTAGTATCTTTTTATTGTCATAGGTGAAGTAATTTTTTACGGTGACCAAATTACTTACTCCTGAGGTTTTACAATTTTATAGTTAAATATTTAATAGGGTTTACTGTCAAATATATAATACAGTAACGCTTTTACAGGTAAATATTGTTTGAATCGCTTAACTATGTTTGTTGATGATTTACGTATTTAATGATTTTTTTTGTATATGTAGAAATTATTATGAAAAAACTTAAAAAGATGCAGACATGGCAATTTTGTTATTTCTCATGTTTTTATTTATTACAATTTTGAATCACAAGATTTAGAAAAATAAAGAAAAATTAATTTGTTACAATTAGACATCACCATTAATTTTACTGAATTTTACTATTAGCATACGCATAATGAATTGCAAATGTGATTAATTTTTTTTCTAATATATTTATATTGGCCACGTCTTGGTGTCTTAGCTCTCTCAACTATCCGGACGATGATATGACCATTACACGCCACTTTTTAGGGTTCGTATTTAAAACAAAATTAAGTATAAGATCATTCACGTGTCTGTCTGTCGCCTTGTCTCAAAAATTGTGGCTTGATGTGGAAACTTAAAATTTGGTAAGGTCCCGATTATAAGAACCCGTATATATCTTAATAATAAATACCCACAAATATTTATATAAACATTTTAGAGACACAGATGTTTGTTCGTCTTGAAGGGCACCATTTAATATACCTAATAAGAACCTGAAACATATACAAATATATATATATATATATATATATATATATATAAATATATATATATATATATATATATATAAATATATATATATATATATATATCTATATATATATATATACATAATAATTTTTAATTTTATAATATATCTTCAGGTACACACTGAAAAATATGCAAGAAATATGCCACCATCCCTTACCCTTAAATCTGAAATTACTGAACTTAAAATTATTCAAAAATTTAGGTTTCTAGAAGCCTACGCAAAAGAGATGCAAAAATTATAGGAAAACTATAGAGTTTGACCTAAATTTTAACATTTTTATATTGCATACCATATTTTTACGACTGTGAAAAATATAATTACGTTGGGAAAATATATAGTAGATAAATACTCATGTTGTAACAAATTAATGTTTGTAAATAATTTATAAGAAATGCGTACGGAAACCTCATGGTAAAAGTTCCACTCGTGTTTCATAGATTTTTCCTAATTTAATTAGTGTTTGCTAGTTTATCCATTAACACAATGTAAATAATATACAATCAACGATCCGATTAGGTCAACAACCCAAACGTGGATTTACATAAACATACTAACGAAACAAATAAACGTGTGATTGTTTTTATATACTATAGTATGTATATAAATATAAGATGTTGTGTTTATAAAAGAAGCTGTGTTTTATAAAGGTCTTGCTGTTCGCGTGAAGTAAGTTCAATCTTCTTTAACCTTTTCTTTCAGTTGTAGGTTAGAATTAAAAAAGGTCACTAGTAAATAGCTACTCAACCGTAAATAATAATGCAGAAAAATTAACTATCTTTTTTAGTTCTCCGTTTTCATTCTAATATGAGGCTTCTCACAAAGACGTGGGAAATATAATAGCATGTCTGTTATGGAGGTAGGCGTTTTCTTGCAGAACCTCATCAAACGTATATTCAAACTTCTGTGGGGTATTTAGTCTATACAAAATTATCCTTTTGCGACAATGCAGGTGCTACACAGTCCTAATATGTGCGGTCAAAAATATATAATCTGAAAATAAAGCATTATGACGACTTTAAAAGTCGTCATAATGCTTTATTTTCAAACGATTGTAACTACATTAAAACGATTGTAAATATTAAAACAAATTCTTACATACATAATTTATTATGTTATACAAAATATAACAAGAAAACAATAAATTTGAAGCAAGTGTAAAAAATGGTGCATTTCAATGTCTACGTGAAATAATATTAGGTTTAATCAATTGAAAGATTTGGCCTTTAATAAAACGATTGAAAGATTTTCTACAATACTAAGAAACTTAATATCCGACTACTCAAAAAATCCTTTTTCTTTTGAGAAAGCTTCCACAGGCTGGTAACGAAGGGGCCTGACTATAACATGAGTTTTTCCTTAAATCGCTATCGGTAAGTTCCCGAGCCATTCTTTGAGCTTGGTCTCGTCTAAATGCATTTATTAGTTTTGGCCGCCTATTCAGATAATTCTCCCAAAGACACTAATGCTTGCTTTACAATTTATGAGTCATGTATTAATACTTTGTGAATGGCAGCTACGAGATTATGCATTTTATATTCTTGTACCAAAAGTCGCACCGTTTCTGAACCGAATTTACTCGACAACTCAACACTGACATTGTATCCCAATGATAAAACTTGCAAAATTGTAGAATAACAGTCAATTAATTTCTGTTTAAGCCTGTGATTTTGGCGAAAATACCTGAATTCAAAATTAATTTTCTCGCGGTACTTCCGTCGTTCGATATCCCGCTTCCGTCACTTTGGGGTTTATTAATTATAATTAAGCCTAATCGAAATCCTAAACTGATTTTGAGCGTACAATGTCTCATTAGCTAATATTTTTTTAATTTCGTATAACCTAACCTGCAAATTTTTAAAACATATTCTGAAAGAAATATGAAAAAAAAATTCTCAAAGAAATGAATCCACAAATATAGAGGTGACAAATCGAATTTAAAAAGATTTTCATCGATTTCTTTGCAACCTCCCAATGTCATTCATTTCTTTGAGTGTTCTTTACAAATACAACGCCTAGTGAAAGACGTTCCACTTAACACTACAAATTTTACCATCGACCATAGTCATTTGCAAAGAAAAAAAAAGATGTTAAAAACGTGTTCGTCCAAGGTTAATGTTGTTAGATACAAAGAAGCAATATTTTCTTTAAAATAAGATTCATTATTCTTGTAAACAGTAAAATTTTCCTTCACAAATTGGAAACGAATATGTTTAAAATATCTCGCAGAAAAGGGGGGGGGGGATTTTTCTACTGAATTTTGGTATTACTGTCTGATTTTGTTAGTAACTTCAAAGTAACGTAAGAAGTTCCAAATAAACTACTATCATCACCTAAACTAAAATTCGCGAAAGAGTAATTTACTCATTATGACCCGTACTACCGTCAAAGCCCTATTTTCCAAATTATTTTATACTACCTAGCTCTACTGGATTAATACTTAAAACAAATTTCTCGAATTTAGGATCCGCGAGGCTTTGTGATTTAATAAATTTTACCACTGTACCTCGGCTTTTGATTCCACCACTACCATATGGCTAGAATGCCACTTTTCCTTAGCTGTCAAAACACTATGATAGGATGATAAACTTTCACTAGAAATTTACTATTAACAAAGTTCATTATCAACAAAAATTGATGTTTGGTAAGCCTAGCCTCACCAAAAAATGATGAAATTTTATCCGCACTAATATTTTTTGATGTTAACCATCCAAACTAATGAATAAAACAACTATTGAATCTTGAGATGATTCTGTGAACTGCTTATATTTTGATCTTTTGCTAAAGTTACTAAAATTCTTCCTTTGTCGACCGCAACAAGAGAAATATGTGCTTGATTGAGCTAAAGCATTTTCAGATTTACATTGCTTATCAATTGTTACTAATTCAGTACAAACAAAATAACTAAACTAATCATCATACTTTTGAAATATTTTTAATGTATTACAATACACAAAATTATAGTATTTGTCGACACTTTTACACAAATTAAGCACACGTTTATCCAAAGAACTAATGTTTATATTCTTTACATTATCAAGGTTTTCTAAAAACCTTTCGTATTTTTCTTCAATATAGCATTTTGCTAAATCCTCTGACTTAAAAGAATACATTCTACTAAAGAAAATGCTGATTAGTGGCCAAAGAAACAAGAATATTCTTATTTTGATTCATGGTGCTATAGATATTGAAATTAAATTTTGACTTATAATTTTGACTTATATATTATAGAAGAACAAATTTATTTTCAATCTAACAAACAGTTCCTGGAATTTCTGTAGACAGCAAAATTTTAATTTTTAATTATTCATTTGTGCGAAAGTGTAAATTTACATGTGGGTGGATACCAAGAGGAAAATTGCTTTATATATAATATGGAAATATAATAAATAATATCATGTGAAGGAATACTTTTAGTAGTAGTATAGAGTAGAGCGATGAATGAATTTAGGTATTCATAATCAGAATGAAAATATAAGTATATATATATATATATATATATATATATATATATATATATATATATATGCTTATTTATTTATGGTAATAAATATAATGTTTTTCTTTACATTTATTTCATTGTGGCTAATAAATCTTGAATATGTAAAATCTTTGCAGAACGATTTTTAACTCCACATCATATTGCAATGTTAATATTCAGAGTATTAAAAAAAAAATAAATATATAATTGTAAACAAAAGGTAAATTCGTATTAAATCCCAAAAGACCGTGATAACATATAATTTTTCACAATCCTTGAAATTGTATCGCTAAAACTATGCGGTTTTATTTAAAATTATCTTATTTTTATTCGATATGTATTATTGTTATTGAAATTAATCTTAAATACATAGAATCTTGAATATGTACAATTTTGGCGACGACTACTTTTTAACGCAATTTTATATTACACAGTAATTTATATCTAGTCACAGAAATAGTTTAAAGTGGCTTGTAATTTAGAAAAACATGTATGAAATTTCAAACACGTCGCTCGTTTTACTACCGGTTTGGACAAAAACAACAACGGCACACGGGCGCTGGTTGCGGTGTGCGGTTGCAAATGGTGTTTAAATTTTGTTTATATTAAAACGCTATTTAATTTGTCTAATTGTTTTTATTGCTGGTCTTATTGTTTGTTTCACTATTATGTAGTATATATAATCATTAGTACAGACTGTATTTTTATTAAATATCGAATGGTCAAATCCACGTTACATTTGTTTCCATTTTCAATATATTAGCAATAAATATTAATGTCAGATATATTCTTATGATTAATGTTAGTTATATATTACATATTACTGACAAGTAGTTATTCATTATTATTCAATAACAATAGTTAGAAATATATATATTTTAAAATTTACATACATTGGAAAATTTACATTTAAAGTCATATCACTTTGATTAACGGAAGTAATATTTAACAAAGGAAATAAGTTCCACCCTTTATTATTTATCAATAAATTATAGCTAAACTGCTCAAAATATAAACCTCATGATTGAGTACTTAATTAGACACTCCAAATTTACGACAAAAGGAGTCAAAATTTCAACCACAATGCAAATAGATAAAAATTTGCTATTTATTAACTAATCTTTGTTAAGCCTAATTATATTTTGATTACGGACTCATCTTTTGACCAAATCTGATAGAATATTATTTGGATAAATTAAAAGGAAACTAAAATTGGTGAATGTTTTCTTTTATGACGAAAGATACGGCGTTCTCAACGTAGAATTACGCCTAGTGATCGACATTATATTTACTGTCTCATAAATTTATTGGAGAGTTCATATTATGAAATTCGTACATGTGACAAAAAATTCAAATATTTGCTTTGATTAATCCATCAGGACTAGGTATTTTGAATACTTTGCTTATAATTTTTTGTTGCCTTTCCTTACAACAAAAAGTTCTATGTCTTACTAAACTAAACATTCTTAGGGTTGGCTGTAAACAATTGATTTTATGGTTATTGCAATATTTAAAAAAAATTAATAAATGAATAGACGTATTTGACACAAACAATTACTTTCTTTTTGTATTTGATACAATTACCACTAAAAAAAATTGGTCAATAATTCATCACTGAACTGAAATAATTCTATTATTAAACGAGAGTTTTGAAAACATACCCTTAAATTTGGAATAAACCTACTATAGCAATGATTAGAAAATTAAAATTATCAACACAATGAATTGTGTAGTTTCAATATGACGTGTACTTAGTGACAAATTTCGGTATAAAAATGCTTTTCAATTAAATACCTGTGTCAATACAATACATTTGTTAGGTTAGCGGTTAATTTACTTGGAAGGTAAATAATTGTAACCAACCCAGCTACATACTTATAAAAATTAAATAAATAACTGTAATTAAAAAAAATCACAGAGTTCATTTCTTTTGAATTTAAAATTGATGTGAAGTCGAATTGACACAAGATGAAATCTTATTGATGTATGTAGTTAATGTCGCAATTATATCTGTTCCTTAGAAATAACTCTGCAAAAATTGAAAATTTCACATACTATTTTAGTAACTAGATTACAATAAAAAGAAATATCGCAACTTTATTCCGAACTTGAAAGATTTATAGTTTCTCTTTTCATCTAAACGAATTAACAGGAAAATCGGAATCGAAAGTCGTTAGCATTTTCATAAATTGTAATGAGCAAATTGCGTGTTCTCAAGGCCCATTGGGGATAACTCATAAGTTATTACGTACTTTCGTACCGCTCGGGAGGGTTTCCTATTTTTGACCTTCCACTGCCGTATTTCCTGTGTAACGTACATAGGATTAAATTGAACGTGGATTACGTAAAATCATTTTTCTAGAGACTAAAAAGTTACCATTTTTAAATTCTGAATCTCCGGGTACCATCCTTATACTAGAACTACGCTCTGAAGCGAAAATTGATCTATTTATGTTTTGTTTTTATATACAGGTTTTCCCTTTATAAATCTACTAATGAGCAATATTCACTTAACGAGTTGTTGCATATTTGTGTTTGTAGATTACACATGAAATTCATAAAAATTCGACGGTCGCAGAAAATAATATGGAAGTAGTTTCTATTTTATAACTTATTAAGGTGACATATAAGTTTTATTTTAACTAGTGATTTTAAAATTTACAGTGATTAAAATAAAGCACTTTAAATATTAAACGGTTAATTTGGAAAACCCAATACTCCAAGAGAAATATATTTGGTTTTAAAAAGATTTTAATTTTCGTTTCTATATTTAAAGCCCACCAGTTCATTTCAGTTCCTATAAAATACAAGCCCGTTGAGTTCTTGAAAAGAAAATGATGGAACTCTCTTGTGGGATTACCGTATGAGTTGTGTAAACGATAAACGAAATCGATAGTCTTGTTTCTATCCAGTTCCTGCTACGGGACTGGATATTTGAATATCAGGACCTATTTATCGAACGTTTATTATCAGAATTTCAAATAATATCGATACGTAAAAAAGAAAATTTAGTTTCACAAGATTCCAATAAGTTTAAATATAACAGAACTGCTTACAATTGTTGGGTAAATAAGCTAGCAAAAATTGTTCTTATAGGAAAATAAAGGTCACGTTGAGAAGGTTACATTCTATCATTATCTTTATTTATTCGCTACGCGTACGCGTTTAAGACAATGCTTCGACGCGATATACATTGGATGTTGCATCGTCGCGAATATCATTATCTGTCAATGTGGTAATTTAAATTATTTATACCAAAAATGCTGCAACGAGTGCGTGACTCCACTTGATGGGAAGCCCAAAATAATTCAATACTTAACCCGTTTTAACAAAATACGCAGTATTCTTATTTTATTCTCAAGGATACAACAAGAAATTGCTATTTTTAGGTAAGTCTGTTTTTGAGTAACAAATTGATTTTATTGAATTAATACTGTGCTTAATATCTATTGTTATATTTTTAGCGTTCAGTCTTTAAAAGTTGATTTTCATATAAAGCGTCCGGTATAAAGTTTTATGGGGAGTAAAATCAGAAGCTAAGAGCGTATGCAGTTCAGAGGGTTAAAAAAGTGTAACCATTAAATTCTAATTGTACGAAGTTCAGACCGTTAGCAAAGTATAACCGTTAGGTGGCTTTTCCACGGAACAATTCTGTATCTTTAGAATGGCATTTTCACATTTACAATTTGGCATTTTCCTATGGCGTAATCGCAATGACGAAGTATGACACTCATAGTTTACTCGTTTGTTGATATCAAGATGTAATCAATAATTGTCATAATATGTGAATATTTAGTGTTTTTGTCTTACAAAACTAAAATTATCTTATAATTTTAACTTTTTAGTCTGACGTTAATTAATGTTTTTAATTTTTTTGTGTGAATTTGATCTTGTTCATTTTACATAAAAATAATTATATTGTCGGCATTTTTTTAAAATAATTTTTCATTTACATCATGTATCATTCATTTTTTGATATTTATATTTATATAGAGTGTTATCTGTTTTATACATTCCAAGACAATCGTACTTAAGGAGTAAATACCAGTCACACGTCGGAACTGACACGTAAAATTTTTATATCCTATTCCCATAATTAACCTCGTATTTGGAAACGAGACCTTCGAGATTTAGAATACATTAATCATAGAACTTTCTAATACCCCATGGAATTATGCAATATTGCGGGCCTAACATTTTTTTATTTTCCTTAGCTTTATATATCTAGTTATCAACTTTTAAATTTCTTCGTTCCACTATTTTATTTTACCAATATATCAATAGTTTCTTATCTTAATCTAATAATTAATAAATACCTAAATCTTTTAGACCAATATTTCAATAGTTTCTTGGCATCTTACTTACATTTCATCATTTACACATGCTATAAACATTGAATTTTTCAAAATAATTTATTTTTAGGTCAGTTCTCTTACAGTGTTTTTCGCATACTAAATACGGTAATAAAAATAGAAAATCTTACAAAACAATCATTAAAACCATCAAATAGTATACAAATACAACATTATAATTGCTAAATTCTACCTTTTACACTCTTCGTAAAATAAGCAGTAAAGCTCTTTACAATAAGTTTATCGTGAAAATAAGCTTCCAAATTATGTGAATATATCTACTATTATCAAATATTTGTGTTCAAAAGTGCCGATTAATATAAATTCTAATTATGAACACGGACAACACGCTTCCTATGTCGCTGGAGGAAAAAGGAACGTGAAAGTTTCAGTTTTGGCCATAATTGAAAAAGTTATATCCGGCCAGTCCTTCATAATTAAAATTAGTACCTACTCTGAGTATGTGCTCCGTTGTTTGAATTGTTTCGGTCGTAATTCAAAATATTTCAAAAATTAAACTTACTTTTGCATGGAAAGGTTTAATTTAATAAAATGTTTGCTTTGCCTTTTCCCCAGGCGCAGTTAACAGCCTCAAATCCCTACGCATCAAAGTACCAACAGCAGTCCTAATTGGGGGCACAGCTGAACTGGTTTGCACCTATGACTTGGAAGGTGCACAACTCTATTCAATACGATGGTACCGAGGCGTGGAGGAGTTTTATCGTTTTGTACCCAAGGAGTCACCCGCGACTAAAGTGTTCCCAGTCGCTTCCATCAAAGTTGATGTAAGTATTTTATCAGGTAAACCGCTAAAATAATGGAAATTTTTTTAACAGGAAAGTAATATAAAATGTTCTAACATCTCTGGTAAAGAGTATTAAAGGGCATTATTATAAATTTTATCTTCATTTAGTAGCTATATTTTGGCCTAGAAAATATAAAGGAAACATGAAATTCTAAATATCCAAGAAGGAATTGATCCCTCCCATAACGCTCATGTATAGTCACTCTAGATGACATCTCTCCTATAACTTCAATCCAGGAGAATTTAAATCTTAAATCACTTCTGCATTATATTATATAAAATTGAAAAGCCTTATTAAAAGAAATCCCAGTTAATTTCACGTAATATTGTAGATTTGAGTAGAGTATTATTCTGTTGAGAAGAAGTGATCAATTGAGATATATTCTGTTGAACTTTCATTTGAAATATTAATGAAATGAGATGAAGAGTTTAATAGATAATGACATGATGCATTCCACGGTATAAATTGACAAATAATAAAATATAAATTGAACACACTTATTTTATTACGTACTGAATTTAATGATTTTAATAATAAATCCCACAATTAAGATTTCTTATTTTCATTAAAATCCCTTATTGAGATAATATGATGTGCTATGTACGTCATTACTAAAAAAATGGGTAAAGTTGTTTGCAAAAATCATGAATTAGTTAAGAACTAAGAAAGAAGGAAAAGCCACGTTTAAAATAGTCTTCCTTGCTGCTTGAACGCCAGTCGATTCTATTTAAATTTTGTTTTTATGCGTTTTCAATTTAATTTTGTTTTTATGCGTTTCAAATCTATTACAATAGCAAAAATGTATAATTCAGTATGTTTTCAATTTGCACAAGAAAATGATTGTCTAAAATGAATCTTTAGTAATCATAAGCTATAGTTGCTAGTATAATTTAAAATATCGTTACCTAATAACGCACACAACTTACCTAACTTTAGCAAATTGATTTACAAAATAGTATAATGGTAAATTATATTACAGTTACCGATAAACATCTTGTATTAAAGGGAAAATATGACTCATTTAAATTAAAGTATCGAAATCGTCATAGAATCAGTGTTACATTTAAAATAAACCGCAACGCGAAGAACCACTTACGAAAAGAAATTTCTATCGGGAAAATTACTCATAAAATCAATATAAAAGCATACAATTTTTGAAAGCGTAAGAACCTGACCACAATACCCGAGTTGTACTTTTGATAATTTATTTTGGATTAGGCGGATCTTAAAACTACCAAGGATATAATTGTTTCCCGCACTATAAAAAAGGGTTTTTGCAATGTGATATAGTACCTCAAACCACTTTTTCGACGATACAAGTAATACTCAACGTATACGTAGGGAAATAAATATGAAATTTCGTTTACCGGAAATATCAAGTTAAATGTAGGCTAAACTCTAACTTCATAGTTATAATAATATCATATTATATATTAGGTTATACTAACTCTATTGAATACATTACGTTTAATTTCAAACTACAGAAGGGTAAATTTGAAATTTAACTTAGTCGAAGCTATTCAACCTACAATTCTAGACACTACAGTTTGTTCATTGTGCGGCAGTCGAATTCTGCGACGTTATAACATTCATATTTAAATTATTCAGAAACTACTTGAATGCAGCCTTCAGATACAAGTCTATTGAAACAAAAGTTATGTTAGCCTTCACTTTCAAGCGGCGTACTTGTCGCTGGCGCTGACACAATTTCGTCCGTTATAATTTTGTGACTTTATATCTGTTTTTGATATACCGTTTCTAAATGAAATTTTCTCTATTTCTTTTACTTAGTAAACTGTTTTCCCGTGTAACACATTAGTTCAGATCAAATTCAATATAAACTTCAATAAAAAATTTAAATGTACTGTTAGATGTTGTTATACGCCTATGTTAATTATTAACACGAATATTCTATCGTACGCTAATTTATTGATCAGAAGCATCACAAAAATATGTGGAATCCTGTTTTTATACTTGATTATTTAAATTATAACAGCGCATATTTTAATATTTTATATTGAGCTGATATATATTATGACCTTTTTATATTAAGCTAATATATATTTTGACATTTTTTTTTAATTTAGCTAGTAGGTAAGATTCATCATCGATATGTTTCATTATTTTTGCATATTGTTTTCTATAAGGGTACATTGTTATATTGTTTTCTATAAAATAAAAAAATGTATGTTTTATAAATGGTACATATGAATTTCAAACTCATATTTGAATTTTTGTTTAAAATACTTCTTTGTTATTTTGAGCCATACTTCTTGACAGTTTCGAAAGATTACGTGATGGCATGTTTTTGTCACGTACTTTTTAAATTTTTTTTCTCTAAATACTCCTACTGATATCTGTTTAAGATTAATAAACTCTAGTGAACGCTCTTTTGTTTACATAACGTGTTTTACATAGTGATAATTAATTTTGTTAAAATTAACAACAAATTTCTTGACTGATAATGAGTCTTTATTATTGCAGTTATCATAAATAAATAAATAGCTCATGTTTTGAAATTAGTATATCCCTTTATTATTGCTTAAACCTTTTAAACCCTAATAAATGTTTTGCATATTTCTTCCCGAAATAAAGGATGGCTCCTTCTAAATTGACAAGTCGTTTTTAAAAGAACTCTAACGAATTCTGTTATATTCATTGGAAAATATCTATTTCTTTCAAACGAGTGGCTAGAAATAAAATGTTTCTTCTTTTTAAGGTCAAAACATATTTTTTTAAATAAAATATATGTAACGATAATGGAATTAATTGACTTTCAATTGTAATAATGAATAAATGAAATATTGACTTCGTAATTAAAAAGTAATAAATTATAAGTGAGACTGCCTATTTCATTGCAAAAGTAGTTTGTTCGTTGTTATTGGACAAAATAATTTAATATTACCTTTTTTACTCTTGAATTACTACGAGACTGACGAGAAATACCTGATCTAATTTTTTTATGATTAAGCAATATAAAAAGAAAACGAATATTTGTGAGGATTACTCTATTTTAGGCATGTAACTTATGTGGTTACTTATAATGTAAAAACAATTGAGCAGATGTTATATGGATCTGGAACCCAGACACAAAACCAGAGTAAAATTATAAAATAAAAACAGCATACATTCTAATGTCCGTTAAATCAGTGTGAGTTTAAAACACCGACAATGTTTAACGACGGTTTCATTAATCCAGTAACGGAGTTTAAATGACGGTTTAAGTTCGTCAAAAGATTTAGCTCTAAATTATTTTACTGGCTGGACCCTTTTATTAAAACTCCTGCTGTTTAGGTTATTATTATTCTACCAAACTGATATTCAGCAATCATAAAATGTTCGGCATTTTATATAAAATTCTTCGCATTATTATTAAATTATGTAGTTAACAGAGTCACGTAATTTGGCAATAGGTTTACATTATTAGGTAAAAAAAATAAAAAAAATAAAACGCTAGTAATGATTTTGATGACAGTTAAAAATTACAAATATTTACACTCGTAGAATATTTACATATTATAATAATCTGCGAAAGAACAATTTTATAAACATAACATGAACAATGTTAAAAATAAAATTTAAACCACACATGTCATTTAAAAACTTATAGCATCTAACACAATATAAAGCTAGTACTAATTTTTATTCGAAAAAATCGCTTCTCAAACTAAAAATAAATATACTGACTTAAAATGGAACCTGAAGTTTTTTTCTTATGTAATATGGCTCTCACGAATAAATACATCTTTTGAGAGGTATACAGACCAAATTTTGTAAACTTAATCCCATTTTCTACCACAAACTCTTTCAG
The DNA here is from genome assembly GCA_039881145.1 of Druceiella hillmani. NCBI lineage: Eukaryota > Metazoa > Arthropoda > Insecta > Lepidoptera > Hepialidae > Druceiella > Druceiella hillmani. Next base: position 7,348,662 of record JAYKKI010000010.1, on the reverse strand, counting down.
CCGAATATATTAGAAACTCCTCTTCACGTGATCTTGCTTTTGCAAATAGCACTACACGAACCATAAAATTCAATGTCTCACTGGGAGATTCTTGGGAATACCCTCGACTCGGTTCACAAATTCTATTTGTCGTAGATTAACTTGGATGTGTGTCTGCGCATATAATGAAATCCTTTAGATTAGAAATAGATACGTTTACTGAGTTTGAATATTTAGACTAATTTAATGAAAGAAGCGACTTGTACGAAGTTGGCGAACTATGATATTTGAAAATTGTACTCATAAATCACGTGGATGAAGGTTATAAATTTATTTAGCCCTATTCTAAAATATTACTTTGATATTACAAAACTTTTGTCCATTCGATTATGGACCGATTAAAGGGAGTAATCTTTTAATTTATAAGATATATACTAACAGGGTAAGGTTAATGTAATATTATATAAAATATTTAAATCATTTTTGGATAATATATTTCAATGAAATTTCAAAATTACCTAACATTTTGCTGTTGCATTAAATATAAGTTTTATGTAAATAAATTTTTGTAAATACAGAGGTGGGTTTCTCTGCAAAAAATACACAACAGACCGAAAAAAGGTGATTTTGAAATTTAAAAGGCTGTAACTTTTAAAGCTATATCTTGAAACGTATTACTGTTATTTATTGATATCAAACCATCCTCTTTAAGATTAACAAGTTTATAACAACTCATTTTTCTTAAATAACTTTTAAGAAAAATAGGTAATGTTAACTTACACATAAATATACGCGCTACAACTTTAGTACTAAGAAAACGAAAAGTAATGTTTATCTATTTCATAAGCTTATCGATATCTATGATCAAACACTTTTTCTTCACGTTAAAACTCAGGCTGATAAAATTGCGGTAACGTATAGATCAAGTAAAATTCGTATGTTTTTTTTACCGTAGGAATTAAATAAACTGGGAAAGAATTTTTGGCTGAGAACATGTAAGAAAATAAATATGTCAACGCATTTTGCTAGACGAGAGGATGGACTTATATATACTGACATTGATCAATTTTATCGTATCGTGTTTAATACTAAATTAGTCTTGCTTTTGGTGTCCATATAAACCAATTCTAAACAAACTTTAAATTTTACACTAATATAAATTTTACCTATTTGACGATTAAACCGTTTACTGAACCACTTAATGAAAGTTTATCCAATAGTGGAAAGTTCTGTGAAATCAAGGCGATATCTCAGAACACGGCTAAATAAATTTACAACTTTCATCAACGGGATACATGTGTACAATTTTCAAATATCATAGTCCGCTAACATCGTACAAGTCGCTTCTTCCATTAACATAGTCTAGTAAACGTAGGTACCTATTTCTAATCTAAAGAGCATTATTATATATCCAGATACATATATCTGAAGCACTCTCTGCGACAAATGGAATTTGTGAACTGAGTCGAAGGGATTCGTTGGCATCTCCTAGTGAGAAGTTAAATTTTATGGTTCGTGTAGCGCTATTTGCCTACATGAGATCACGTGAAGAGGATTTTCTAATATACTAGGATAAAAGAATTTATAGCAGGTAGTTGAATGAAATTTTATGAAATGTTGTCTATTTACTTTTCGAAAGTGTTTTTATTGTTTACAGTCAAACCGCAGATAAATGCTGTTTATTTTATATTTTATGCCAGTATATTTATGTTATTATTTTATAAAATATAAAGTAAGTTAAATTATATTTGGATGCCCTATACCGGAGTAGCAATCAAGAATTGTCATTGTAATTACCATTTAATTCAATGTAAAATATCATCAAAAACAAATTTTATCCAAGTCGTAGGAATATTTCTCATAATATTCTTATAAATCTGAAAGAACCAATATAAAAAACAGATTGTATATTTTAAAATTTTTCACATATATTTTTCATAGTTTCCCTTGCATATCTAACTGGGAATATCATTTTCATCATTTTTTAATATTTTTCCCATGATAAAGATTGAATTTGCTTCTAGGGCGACACAATAATACAGTGCATTTTGGACATACCTGATATTATGGCAATACCACGTGACAAAGCATAATAATTTGTAACCCTTTTGATAGTTTTATATAACTTAAAGGTATCATTTAGAGCCGTAATCTAAAGTTAATTTTAGAAAAGTTACACAATGTAAAGGCGACATTTATACAGATCCTACATGGATCAGCTAACTTAGCACTTGATAACTTAGCACTTGGGTATATCCGAAATCAGTTTATTGCTAAAAGTTTATCATAATTCATTCAAAGTTATGGCATTTAACATTAGTAAATAAAAAATACTTTAAATTCTAACTTGACTGATATTAAGTTGCTTAATGTGATACGGAAATTCCTGAACTCAATATTCTACTTTCAGGCTAAAATTAATTATTCCAAAACGATATAAAAAATGATATAATAGACTGAGGTAACAAAACATGTTTTAAATTAAAGCAAAAAAAACATAATTTAATCTTTGTTTAAACTCTCTGATTATCTTATACGGTATTAGAAAAATTTGTTTCTTATATATGCAGCGGAGGAGATTCATACAATTTTTTTCTTCAGTACGGATAACTTTCACATAAGATTTGTAATATATTGAGTACAAACAAAAAATAACTTGATTATGATTCATTCGCTAGATATATAAATTCCATGCTTTAAATAATTTAAAAAAAAAATAAGGCACCACCGAGGTGTTTCGGGTTATTCGAGAGACTTAGGGCCTTTGGCGGTGCGATTCCCGTTTTATTCTTGGCGGCACACCGAGCAGGGCTGAACTGTTGTTCGTAATCGCTTAGTTAAAATGCCGCACACACTGGATGGCAGCGGCACCTTTAGTGCGAGAAGCTACCCACTGCGATCACCAGCCCTTCGCCCAACGTGATGTTTCAAGGCATTACCTCTTATTATAGACAGATTTAAAATGCCAATGTCCAGCAGTAGATTGAGACAAGCTATTAATTTATTTTGAACGTAATAATAAGTTAAGTAGTTCATTGACATTGAGTTAAGTATTGTTGGCAAGATACATTTATAAATATGTTATATATTTAATTTAAATAGTTTTGTAAAAACGTCTAGATTTGCAGAAGTTTTGAATGGATTTTCATGTACCAAAAAAAAAATTACAAATATTTCATATTTTATCCCTTAAACAAATTGAGTATTAAATTTTCACCAAATAGCAAAAATCTTGGTTTTCAAACAATATTAAATTTTCAGCTCAATGAATATGGACAACCTAATGTAATCTATGTGACTCGAAATTGAACTGAAATTTATTCGACTCTACAGAATGGGATTTCCTTAAGCATAATAGCCATTCGGTTTCTAACATTTTAAATTTTTATCTAATATTAAATTAAATAAGTTTTATGTGTTCGTGTAATAATAGACACCACCTTAATGAAGCGGCAGATCAAAACTTTATTTGACATTACTGTTTTTCCCAAAAATGAGTCCCATAAATTGATGAAATTAAGGTGCAATTTAGTTACTAGTTTTAATTTGTATTTTTAATTATATTTTCCTTTCTGGCCTTAATACAAACAATTTAAGTTGTTTTAAGTAATCAAGAAATAAATACACTTCAAAGTGTTACAACATTGTGTTATTGCAGATTTTATTTAAATTTCCTATATGTCATTTATTCAAGAAAAGTTTCGTAATTGTATGTTTTGAAAAAATCGTCGGGAAGTTTCTATTATTATTCTTATAGAAGCATAATTAGATAAAAAAACCTTTAACTTTCGTCCTTTTCTAATTTATGATTTACTTGTGATTGGACATGTAATGTCAGTAACAAATTTTCTTTCTTGTAACATTAAAAATTTACAACACTGGAAATATTTCTCGCCTTAATGAGCCGCATATCAACCAATTATAGCTATATAATTAGCCACGTCGCAGATAATTAAAATTGATTACATTGCTGTTCCACCACACAGTATCCATATGTATTTATGTGTACATAACATCACACTATCTAAACAGCTCGTAGAACGACCTCGACTTCCCGAAACACACTTTACTCGCTTTTTCATTGATATGTGCAAGTACGTCCTTAAACACGTTCGCCCTTTATTAAAACTCCAGGCAATACCCTCTTCCAGTAAACTGAATCTAATTACGTTTTGAGGGTTATATTGGAGTAAAACTATTGTTTTTATCCATTTTCCTTAATGTTTTGTCTTTAAAAATAGCATGTATAATTCGTGGATATTAGAAATCGTTAAATGGATAATTTGTTAATGTTTTAAAATTTTTTTTTAGTTCACTCTTCTATGAAAATTGTAGTTTATTTCTCTCAGTGATCGAAAAAATTGTTAAGGAACTTACAAAATCTTATAAAGATTTGTACTTGTAGTGAATTAAATACATATGCAAGGATTGGTCGCTATGAAAACCGAAGATTCATATATTTGGTATTTGATAATAAAAACAAGATAAAAATATATGTTGTAAAATCACTAAAATAAAAATGATTTAAAGAAAAACAGATAATTGATAATTGATAATAACAAATGACTATGTTTTACGCTAATTGTTTAAATATTTTTTAATTCAAAATTTCTTTAGTCGAAGATACCATGGTTTGATATATATATATATATATATATATATATATATATATATATATATATATATATATATATATATATATATATATATATATGTATGTATATATATATATATATATATACATATATATACATTTATGTATCACTAAATTTTAGACTTAAATGTTTTATTTTTATAGCAATGCTTTCTGTCGGGATCTCTGTTTGTGTAGTTTCTTAATCTTTCTTAAATAAATTTCATCTTGGAACCCATATATACATAAAGTGGGTTGAATTTTTTTTGTTGCCGAAAAATATGTTATATCGCTGAAAAGAGCTCTTCAGGGAAGGTGCATATTATATTTATTAAGTTTTACTAGAAACAGCGATTTGATGAACAATTAAAGTTATCTTTTTTTGTATCTATTTTGAATATATTTGGCGTTAATTTTGTAGAAATTCATTATTCAGAATTAAATGAAACTAAGTGATTTAGTATTATTTCTACTTTCTTTAAGTTCTTTACCATAACCTAGGTTTACTTATATTACAACATCTTCAGGTGAACTATTAGCAAAGATCTTTGCTAATAGTCTACCTAAAGATGTAATACAACGAAACCTAGGTAGTAGTAAAGAACTTAAACAAAGTAGCAATAATAACATATCACGTAGTGTCATTTAATTGTGTATATCTATTTTGTTACCAGATTTATCCAAAACCATATTACACAGGAAGCCATAAATAGGTTCTAAGGTTTCCCATCTTTTGCATTTTAACAACAAAGAAATGATAAAAAGCTTTAATATAAAATGATAAAAAAAAACAAAAAATATTTATGAATTTCTTGATATTGCTGTGCGGTAAAATATACCCAGGGGTATTTTACATGGTAGAAAATAATATCAGTGTTAAATTCTTAAATCAGTGTTAAATCCAAATATCAAATATGTCACTTCTAACTTTATACAAATAGGCACCTAAGTATGCATGGAACCGTTGCCTACTTTTATTTAACAGGTGTATTGTTTTTTGAAACTCTTCAAATTTTTTTAAATTAGGTAGGAAGTGGATTTATCTAAATATTTATAAATTTTCATCAAAATTTTCCCATATTTTACATGTACATAAAAAACAACAATAACATTGCAAGTTAATCTCGTTAAAGTAATATTTTTTAAGTTACATACCCGCAAGTTTTAATCCCCTATTTTAATCGCTACATTAAACATTACACATATTTAATACAAAAATTATGTTTTACCGAAAATAGGTATCTCGCCTATTGTTCATATTTCTAAGCATGAACAGAGAAAGAATGTTTATTTATATTACTTTTTTATTACTTTCAGAATTATTTTGCGAGAAATGGTGTGATGAAATAGCCAAGTATATGAATTAATTGTGCTGCTTTTGTAGTTATGGAGACAAAATCTTTATAATTATGGAGATTACACCAAATCATTTTTAGATCTAAAAACTTGAAATTATAAATTCTATCATCTCGTAATATACCACAAATGACGAACTGTTACATTGTGTTCAGACACCGATAATATTCACCTTAATCTAAGGTTTCATGTAAAGTAGAATGTACGTGTAAATATAAGCATAAAAACCTAATTCTTCAATGTTATTCAATGGAACAACTTCAAAATATAACAATATGTACCTTGTACAAATACCAATAAACTCTTTTGCTCAATCTATCAAGGCATTTTATTACGGGCATATGTAAATTAGGTCACGTCATTGTACTCTTACACGTGGCGAGTATTTCCGTCCTAGTGAACCTGGAAACTCTTTGCAAGATCTTACGTCGGCGAATAACGGAATATATACAGCACAATGTTATATTATAGACAAAGTTTCCTCCAAATTGCTCCCACTTCGTTTTTTTTAATTCTGTGTGTCGCAACGGATAATTGAAGCGTACACATTGATATAACTCTTAAACTGCATATCGAGCTATTTGCTATTTTTAACAATTCTAGCTCTGCTAAAGTTACGTGTGCACTAAGTTTATTGTATTAATATCTTTATTTCACCATAAGCTAAAATTCCCATCAAAATAAACATCCCTGTCAATTCCATCTGTTATCTTACCTTAACTTATATTCCAAAATAAAAAAAAGGTTAAACTTTGATTGATGTTTTTCCACATTTTCTTATGTAGTAGTTTCTATTTGAATAATTGCGCGTTCTAATTTCAACTTTAGTTTCGTACGCAGATAATATTTCATGTGGGTCCTCCGCTAGAGTTTTCCTTTTAACTTAAAAAGAAGCATAATTATAGTTCAAGTACGTATAGTTCTCTATCTAAAGTATATACTATATCTAAATATTTTATATACTATATATACTACATTTCTAGTATATACTATACCTAAATCTTTTGTTCAAACTTTTTATTTAATATATTTAATTTAAATTAAGAGTCTTTACTTATTTATGTGTTCTTGCAGACTTCCAGCAAGTTTAGTCAAACGTATCTGGACCACAAGTTTAGTCAAACGTGTTTCCAAATAATCCCTCGTTATAAAGCAAAAGATGAAACAAATATTCCACCGGAATTCTGCAATGTCATCTATAAGTCTTATAATTTTCGCTGCATCCAGTACGTGTGATATTTCTCATAGTATCTTTTAGAACGTTTAGTTGTTTCACAACGTTTAAATTGTTAACAGTTGAAGCATTTTGTACTAAGGTAGGGGACTATAGACGACAATTAATTCTATTGGCTAGCGAATAAAGTTCATACGGCATTTAAGAAGTTTTAATATCGTATATCCAAAGAAAATTTATGTACTTTGGAAGCTAATTTCATTGCAATTTGAAAAAGACTTTTTTTTTTAACTGACGATGTTGAAAAGAATGTTTTGAATTGAAATGAGTTTAATTTTTCTTACAAGGCTACTCTATTTTTAAATTTAGCAATTTGATACTAATATTCTCAATTTCTTTCATTTCACATATGTGTGGCAAATATGTATGTCTACTCATTAAAGCGGGTTGTGTCATGTTATAAATTTCTTTTGGTTTAAAAAGTTATTATTGCAATAATTTAAATATTACAATTTTTATATCCGATAACTAAGATTCAAACTGATTGAAATTCTTTGTTTCTTTTTGTAAATAACACCTCGGTTATATTTATCATAAACTCTTATTAGTTTTCATTCATCAGTTAAATACACCAAAAGTCACTCTTTCATAAATCATTAATCAGCTCTTCACATTGTATGTGGTTTTTATCCATAATTCTGGTACGTTTTTACTGTCGTTATATTTTCTTGTATTTTAAATTACTTAATATATTTTGCGAACAGGCGAGGATGTCATTTCTTACGAAAAAATGATAAATTTTGTTATCCTGTCTATAATAAAATAATATTATTACTTTTCTGACTGAATATTAAAATAAAGCTCAGAGGAGCTTATTATTTTCTTTTTATCGTGCAAGGAGTTTTGATGTTCTGATTTCGTACAGATTATTGAACGAAATATTGTAATTCCTTTTATTATAGTTTAGATAGTGGTTCAGATAACATCCGTTAAAAAATTAGTTTAAAAGAAGAACTTCCTAAAATATTCATTCGATAAATTATATATCTAAATATGAAATCTTCCAACACTATATACAATACGTGTATATAACTTTACTAATTTGATTATAATTACATCTGGGTTCTATAAAGCAGAAAGCTGAAAATGCTTTAAATTGCATGTTTTATCTTAAATTATAATTTATATATTTTTTCACTTTTGATTCACTGTTTATGAAAATCAGGACTTATGAAATTTAAAAGCATTTCATCGGAATCTGTTTATTAAATACTTGCTTTCTCCATCTCAATCATACACTCAAACATATTTCACACGTAAAAAATAACTACTATGAAAAAATATCGTCAGTATTATAAACAGTCTGAAAGGATTCTTAATATTCGTTCTGAGTAAATGGAGAAATGGTTCAACATGACTACGCAGAGAGAGACGACCTGGATATAAAAGAAAATACACTTTTCTAACGAGCAGGTAAAGGGAAATTTAAAAGCACATATATATCACTTGTGTTGCATTTTCGTTCCCATAAAGGCTACGAATATTTTAACCAAGAACACCGGAAGCCTCTTCACATAATCTTACGTTAACAAGTAATGGAATATAAGGGGCACAATTTTACATCTTCCAGAAATGTTCCAGCATATCATATAACCTTCTCATTACATTAAATATTTGTGATACAGATCTGAGATCAGGCAAAATATTTTCGTAATCTATTCTAAGACATTTTTCTACAATAGTCACAAGAAGTATTTTCTGCGATTCAAAACATCCTAGGAAAAAAAACTTTTGTTTTCCAAATGTATTTTTTAGTTTTGGTTCTATATTATACATACCTACAAATTTGAAATGTGTAGCTTTTCCGTTAAAGAGGTGGAAGCTTCCAAAACACCGACAATCGGAAAACTTAGTAACCTCAATGGACGTCTATTGGTATATTTATCTACTCTTTATATATTTATCCATAACAGATTAAACAAAAATATATAGTTTTAAATACCTTAATTTCTTTTGTCACAAACGTAACAATGCAAACGTCACAAAAATTACATGTATGGAAGCATACAATATAATATACATTTTTAAACCATGTACTACAACTGTTATGTATCATTAGATGATATAGAATCGCTTAAACATTTATCTATATATTTCTTTAAAGGATATGTCAAAAAGTAAAATATGGTCGGTAAAGAATATAATGTAATATGATGGTTATTGACAAACAATCTTTGTGTCTGTTTGATAATGTATGATATAAAAACAACTGAATTAAACTATTAGTAAATAACTTGGAGTTACCGTTGCTGTATTTATCAATTTATCAAAGGCTATAAAAATGATTCACTTTGAAATGGTGTTTGTCAAGATTTCGTGTTTAATTGATTGCGTTCAATGTTTTGATTACACGGCTACTTGTGAAAAGAGTTTCATTATTATCCTTTTTTTTGAAATCAATATGAATTGTTCAATATGAAATATATTTTGGTATGAAATATGACTGATAAATTAATATAACTATGAAAAATCTTCATATGTAAGTTTTTGTTACACATTTTCCTTTGAAATTTGAACATGTTCTGTTTTAAAATGTTTGCACGCAGTTTCATTGCAAATTATAAAATTTTCCACATATTTTATAAGTAGATGTATTTTGTCTTATTGGAAGAGGAGTTATTTTCTATTTCATTGGTTATTAAGATCGTTTCGTGAAGTTATACTGTATTAAAGATACTATAAAATTTTGTAACAAAATAGAAAAATATTTCTACAGTATGTGAGTGCCTTAGAAAAATATAATCTGTAATATGACCTGTAACGTAATATTGATATATAGCAAGGAATAGAGTATTACTCCCTCACAGACCTATAAGTACATTAGTTTGATTTATCAAAAGTACTAATCTTGTATTTATACTACTAACGTTACATTTATACGCTCCTTCTTAAATACTGTGAGCGCTATAATCCGAGTATTTCTGAAGTTTCACATCTTGTGATGTTGGTAAATAGTGAAACATGAGCGATACAATTTTATCTCATGTATCCCTTCCTGTTCCGTCTGCCAGTTACATTTTCTTCAGCAGGTATTTTAGATATATCTATGTGTGCGAGTCTAGTGAAATTTCTTACTGCGCTCCTTAAATTTAATATAGAGTTGTTGGCTTATAATAAATTAAGTACCCCACTCGACTTAACAAATTTGTGAGTGTAAATTACCTTATATTTTTACAAATTATTTTGAAATGGCATAAGTCCTGGCTTGTCCATAATTTAAAATATATTTATCTTTTTGTTTCGTTATGTAGCTACGCCAAAAGCGTCAAGAGGGTAATGCATCAAGTATGTTGTGAAATATACTATAAGTAAATGTGGAGTTATATAAAACATTTGTGTAGAGTTAGTAATGTATGGACATAGTTTAAAATTACAGCTTATAAATTCTTGCGTTTATGTTTATATGATAACACACTAGATGAAAATACACATACGAAAATACACTAGATTTTTAATAAAAAAAAATACCAAATGTTAAGATAAGTTAGGGCATTTTAGTCAACATTACGATCGTATAACTCACATAAAATGTCGTACTGTACCAAACGTCAAAGTAAGCTCTGGCAAATTGCATTCAAAATAACATTTACTTCTAAGTACCTAACTGCCCGATTGAAATTTATACTTATTTGCTCAAAAAGTTTTACATTTCCCTAACAACAAGCGTGCGAAGCCGCTGACAAAAGCGAATTATTAATAAAAACCAGAATCTTCGGACTTCCCGTAAATGAAATTATAAAAATAGATCTTGTAATAATAATAATTTAGCTTCATTAACAATATGGGTTTTTAAATCGTAAATAAATTGAAAATACCATTATTATTCAAGTAATAAGTGAAATTAAATTTTCTCTTATCATTAAAAGCCCAAATAGGAAAAATATTGTTTTGTTAACTCCTATTTTACATGAGATTTTAAATGGATTTTTAGTTTGTGTTTAATATAAATTTAAAGTATGTAGTTCGTTTAAGATCTAAAAGCTTCTAGGAGACGGACAGCTAGTGACAGTAGGATCACTAGCTGTCTGCCTGCTAAAATATTCTATTCGAACCCTTTGCCTACAGAGCCCTAAAAATATAAGGGTATAAAATGGAAAGATTTTCGATACGAACCTAGACCATTTGTTTATTTGTTATCTTTTTTGTGTGCATGTTAAATAAATAAAAACAACCAATATATATTGAAAATATGTTGATTTTCAGAAAATGACCTCAACCAAAATAATATTTACATGAACTCAATCAAAATACCTGTTATTTAAATGCTTTTTAGCTGATTAATATTAAATATATGCATATGACTCGTTTGCTTGTATATTTTTAATATGATATTCCTGAACTAGAATACTAATGTTTATTTTTCTTTTTGACATGTAATTCTAACGTGATTAATCGGTTTGCTTCCATTCGCAGGATATCAATAGCCATATATAATGCCTTCCAAGGTGATCTAGTGCAGTAGTAAGACTATTTACATTAATAATATTATCACAACTCTTTCAAATAATAAAATGGCAATATACAAAAAAAATCGTGCTAATAAACTAAGAGTAAAGTTAGTTTGTATCTACCCAACAATTTAACGCGTAGTAAATAAAATAAATAGGTATGAAGAAAAATATATTTTCGCATTGATACCAAATATAGTTGCGATAACTGATCAACTTAATGACCCATGAAAAAGAGCCTTCGAACCAAATTGAAATATGAATCTCGAAACTAAATTTAGGCTTAGAAAGCAAGTTTATGAATATAAGAAACATTTTGTTTAATCAGATTTCTTGGCATTGAGTTGATTTTTTGTGATAGGAAAATATAATGGTTTACTTTTGTTTGGACTTTTTTTAAATTTCCATAAGTACAGCTTTATATTCTGTTAGTATTGACATAAAATTGTCTTAAGCGAGATATCTAAAAACAACTATACAAGTGAAAATAAAAAAAATACATTTGCTAGAAATCAATCAAATATAAGATTTAAAATATAGGTTAGAGCCACTGAAAATTGATAGTCAATTTTCATTTACTGTTTTGTTTTTGGTCCGATTTTGTCGAATTCCAAATTAAGGTTGACGTTTACGTTTTAATCTGCGTAGAACTTTTAACTTCAACAAATTAACCGATTTCGATTGTTTTAACGTTGCGATAAACGAAATATCTCATATAAAGAATCAAAAGAGAGTGAAAACGGCGCATTTAAATAAATAGATTATTATAATGATAAATAATGGAATATTTTCTCTCTATTATAAAATACAAGGGAATATGTCAAAAGTAACATTAGTAATTTAGATATCGTTTTAATTTTCTACAAAACGTGCACGCAATCTGATAAAACGTGTAGTGTGGGGATATATCAATGGAATCGCTACTGAACAAATATACCGATAGCTACCAAGAAAAATATTGAAACTCATCTTTTGGGAAACTTTCCGAAAGCGTAATGAAATTCCAAAATATCGCACAAAAATAGTGAACTTTCTCATTACTTCCATTTTTTTATCATCAAAAGGACTTACTGACATAACGTTCATGTAGCTACTTAGAAAACAAAATTAGCCACATTTTAATGATCCAAGAACAAGATCCCAAAATCACTAAAAAAAGTTATTGTAACGTCTGCATCTGTTTCTTATTCTGATTTACTATTTTGTGTGCTTCCGATGCTAGTATTATTGTTGATTTTGCTTGTGGTTGATAAAAGATAACGCACGGTTTAGAATTTGGTCAAGTTATGAACATGAATTACTGATATATATTAGATTATTTACATAAAAACAAAATATATCAATTGTGGCTCAGAGGCAGCTTAGGTCTATAGTAGTTTACACACGTAGTTTTACTAATCATAATCTCAAAATCAAACACGTGTATAAACTACTACGTTTACACACGTAGTAGTTTATACACGTGTTTGATTTTGAGATTATGATTAGTGGAAATATATTATTTTGAGAAACATTGAAGTATTATAGTAAACACTTAAATTTATTTTTAATGTTTTGTTTCTAAACTCCAATGAAAAAATGATAAATTTTTAAAAATTTTAAGGTTAGAAAGAATCTTTCTTAATAGCCCACCTGAAGATGTTGTAAACCTAGGTCGTGGTAAAGAACTTAAAGAAAGTAGAAATAATACTACATCACGTAGTTTCATTTAAATATGAATATATTTAGTTTTATAATCTTATCATGTCTATAATATAATGGATTACAAAATGAATTCCAGACAATATAAGAAGGACTGCATTACATTATAATAAAAAAGTGACAAATTTTAACAATAAAAATATCTTTGATTACCATAAGTTAAAAATTCTCTGCTGTATTTAAAACCCGTAATTTTGATTAGTTATCTATATTCTCTTCTTTCTCTCCTTCAAAGAGGATATAATATTTTCCTTTTTTATATTTTCGGATTTTGCTAGAAATGTCATGTTACAAAATTGCAATTGGAAAGAAATAATTAAATATTTTTTTTGAAAATCGAAACAAAATATAGTGTGATACCTAATAAAAAATGTAAACACACACACACACACGTACGTACGCACGCATGGATACTTGCACATGTATATGTACAAGCACACCCGCACGCTCACACACAGACACCCAGATATATATATATATATATATATATATATATATATATATATTTAAATACATACATATGTAAATAAATGATTTTATTTACACGCGTTGTTCTGAGTGGTCGTATTTTGGTAACTGGCGTGCTGAAAAGTGAAGTCTTTTCTGCACTCTTTTCTATCAATTTTTAATTCTATTCTTTTCTATCAGATTTAGTCAGAGTCCACTTCTGAATTAATTAATAATATTAGTTGGTTGCGATTGATTGATAGAGATTAGTCTTGTAGCCTAATCTCTTTCAATCAATTACAAACAATTACAATTATTTACGTCAAAAGATCATAATTAATTTTAATCTGTGTTCAAGTCTAAATTTTGAAACATTTTACTCTTTTAGGTATCTTCATCAGACGAGCACCGCGTGATACTGACAGGAGTAGAGAAGGGCCTAACTGGCGAGTACCAGTGTGAGGTCTCAGCCGATGCACCTTTGTTCCACACTGGAATCAAAGCTGCAGAAATGGTAGTTGTGGGTAAGTGGTTTTTAATTAATCATACTTTTTGGTATTATATTTTTTCTTATCACACAACTAGTGTTTTGGAATATTTATTACAAAACAAGTACATGTTTAATATTATTAAAAGTGTACGTGGCAAATGATTTTCAAGTACAGTTTTAATAGTATTCAAAGTCCGTTAATGTAACGTAACACATAAAAATTTAATACTTTTTACGTCCTCCTGAGAAGTAATATATAAAGAAAATTTTCACGATTATTTGCATAAGGAATTTTACGTATATCTTCATTGCAGAGACATTTCATGAAAGTTTAAAAAAAATTGCGTAAATGAAAAAAAATACAAATTCTCTGGAAGAGAGCGAGAATAATCTCAGGGTAGTTATAATTTTTCTTAACTTATTTTGATATCATATTCTTTGTTTTTCCAATTTTATTATCCGTGAATAATACAGGCAAACAAGAATGGCCAGCCTATGTAGAAGTTTTAGCCCAAAGCGGACACAAAATAAATAGTCATCAATCATTAAATATAATGCCCTGAATTCAAAATATGGTAATATGTTTCATAAATAAATTTACTATAATTATAAATAAATGAATTGATTCCGTCAGTAATTAATCTAAAAAGTTAGCGTCAATAAACAGTCGCCAAAAACAAAATACTCAAAGGTAACTAAAAGGAAGTTAAGCAAATTTAAGACACGCAACCGCCCAAATTTGTGATGAATGTTGATAAGAATTGAAATGGGGTTTTAAATTTAATTGACGATAAAAATATTCCTTTCTTCACTTAACAGAAATGCCGGCGTATGGGCCCAATATTTCAGTGGATCGCTTCCTTTACTCTGGAGGTGATCACATTCACGCCAACTGTTCGTCAGCACCGTCCATGCCAGCTGCTAACATTACTTGGTTCGTTAACGAGCAGCAGGTACGAAATATAATACAAAATTATATATATATATATATATATATATATATATATATATATATATATATAATATACTATAATATATTATAATAAAAAAATAAATGAGAATAATATTGCAGTTCTGAAATTAATAATTGCATTACAAAATAAAATGTGATGTTAATAAAATCGTTCCTTAGAGAGACACTATTTTTTAAAATTTGTATTAGAAATAATAGAACTGATACTGGTACATATTGCAGTATCCTATTTATCTGGTCTTATAAGCGATGTTGGTTATATTGTTATATGAAAAATCGGAAATAGTATAGTAGGTATAATGTGACATTTTATTGATACCTAAATTTTCCAATTCGCTTAAAAATTATATAATGTGTCATAAGAAAGTTTTGCAACGAAATATTTCATGTTTTACTATGTTCACTCGAAAAAAAATAGTAGTATGGTGCGCTCTTAAGAATTATCGGTACTGTATTATTCTTTTAAATCTAAGAAAGAATAATTCATTCCCTGATACTGCTTATACTAATACGAGACTAATTTCATTAATCTTAGTACATTATTAAGTTTGAAAATAGCTAATTGAATTTAGTTTTTGCTTTTTGTTCATTATTTTTTAATTTTAATTTATTTATTGCTCATAAATCCAAATTAAGATAAACGAGACTGATTTATGTTATTGTTAGTATATTTATAAACTTAGAATAAATTGTCTGTTTATAATTGACTCCGATCGTTTGTTTTTCCGATTGAATGTTTTTCAACCAGTGAAAGTGCTATTAAAAATTCTGTAAATTTTTTTTCCTTTCACTAAAAATGATCAATTACTATAAATTGCTATCTTAAGGGACATAACCGATACTAATTATAGAACTTATAATGGAAATTCAACCAGTAGCGTATTATCAAGGATTAAGCTGACTGGCACTTTTTGAAAGTTCTGCCCATTATGATAACCGAAAGTTGCTTAAAACATTTTTAAGCAATCGATTTTCTTTTAAACTTTGTTTATCTATAATTCAATATACACAAATACAACATGAGAATTTTAATTGTTTCTTCAAAGCAAAGTGATAATGTTTCATATTTTATAATTTAGAATTAATAAGACTTTAAAATATGATGCTTATGGGCAATTATTTAAACAATTTCGATAATCGAAACTAAAATTTTCCAAAATCTGGTTTCAATGGGCCTAAATTAATCAATAATTTACAATATTATTCCTTCTTGGGCAAAAAGTAATAATTTTAAATGTGCAAATTGAATTTGGTTTGATGGTCTTTTCATTATTGGACAATGTTTTTTCACTAGAGATTACGTTTATTGTTGTTACACGTTAATCTTCTTTTAACCCTAAATTAACGGTCAACAATATTTTCTGAATACGAATTAATGGAATGTAGAAGTCTTATGTTCCCGCTTGGTTTACTTATCTTACATGATATTGATTATATATATTTGGCGTCATTTTTATACAAGTTTATTGTTCACAATTATATGAAACTACGTGATGCAATATTATTTCTACTCCCTTTAAGTTCTTTACTACGACCTAGGTTTCGTTGTGTTACGACATCTACAAAACCCAGGTCGTGGTAACGAACTTAACGAAAGGAGAAATAATACTACTACACTTAGTTTCATTTATTTGTGCATCTCTTACATAAATTGTAACTTTTTTCCGGTCAATTGAAAACTCCAGGCGTTCGATCGTAATTTTTTTTTATTAGCTTTTATTTAACCCCTATAAGTATTAACGTTGTTAGCATCAAATTATTAAGGCATTCGTAGAAAATGTCTTGATAAAATCATTTATATACAATATAAAATTGGGAAACAAATGTCAGTAAAATGCCAGTAACTGAAGTAATTCTTGTTAAGTTCTAGTTCACTTGCGTGCGCAATTCAAAACGCACGCAAGTGTTGCAGTTTTGAAGTAAGCAGGTTGGACAATTCCTACCACCTGGAATACGGTGATTGCTCTACCTGAATTATTTCCCAGCCATTTTTCACATTCGTTGGAAAAATGTGTTTTCATCACTGAGTGAAATTCACGTTCCAGTAGCTGCATATTATAATTTGATTGCCGTAGCAACCTCTGCGCAATAATGTTGTTATCTCAATAAAAATTTATGGCTCTGATTGTGAAAGGTGACACGTGATAGTTCAAAACTAGAAGGATCGAATCTTCTTTGGTCGGTCAAGTGTAATCCTTAAAATGTATGACCTAACCTAAAAAGAGATATGAATTTATGAAAATGGCGACAGATACCATTCCTATTGAATCAGGAGGTGCACTGTGTAAAAGCTCAGCTTTCATTATTTTTCTTGCGAATATAGAGGCCGGCGGTGTATAAATGCCTGTTGTACTCATAGCATTGACTGCAGTGACATTAACACCCTGCTTGGCACTTGATTTTGTTAACTAATCATTTACCTTTTGTAGTAATTTAGAAGTTTTGTTGGACGCAATAGTAATTCCTCTTTCAACCGTATTGAAAATTCTGTGAGGCGAGACTTTATATTCGTCTTGCAAAGCTGTTAAATTGATGTAAACATGTTCAACTTGTAGTCGGTTAAACCCTGTAGCTCCTACAATGCTAATGGACGTTTGATGTCTCAATGAAATATCTGGATGTTGGCTTAAGAATACTCGTAACCAGTTTTTACCTAATTTTGTTTGATATTAAATCTGTTTTAACTAAAATTTTCTGTGGCGAATTCAAAGGTGTCATACCCCTTCAAATTCATAGATATCAAACCAATATACGTTTCTTTAAGAAATTTTAGGAATCGACAGAAATATTCTTCTATTTATTATGAAAAGGTGATAAAATCCAAGAATTTTCGCTACTTTTCTATTTATTTTCATATTTCTATGAGCTTCCTTAAAACGTCAGATGGACAATTCTGTCGACAAGAAGTTCTTTTTCCTCTGGACGTACTAGAAATAAACAATAAATCATATTTACGTGGAAAAAATACAGCTATCAGGTTAAGGGAAACCAACGCGGTTGAAGATGCACGTTTATTTACTATTCCCAATTTTCTTTGATAGTGGGTAGCGGCATTAACAAGCATCAAAACCCAATTGAAGTTAGCTGATAATGTCACACGGTACTCGCGTGAAATTCGAAGCGCACGTTTATCACCTGGGCACTCTTGCATCACCTTACACTATAGCATATTCAGATAAAAATCATATCGATTTACGTGTAGATAAAAAGATACTTTCTTATGCATTACATATAACTACATTTCCAGTTGGATTTTAGTTTATTTTGGACTAATAAACTAAAAATGTAGAGCAAAAATTCCTCCCAATTTTCAATACATATATAAACTCTTTAAATAATGTAACGATCCTAGTCAAACATCATATGCAATTTAAGTTGTAACAAAATGATTAAATTGCTCCCGCATTGGAAACATTCAAAATGATAATTAAATTAACTTGACGGAAAATTTAAGAGAACTATAAACTAATAGGTTCAGTTCTTTTACAAAATGTAAGAAAATTAGGTTTTAACTCGTTTTGATTTATTATTTAAATATCTAATATGACGCAAAACTCGACTGGGCTATATAATCAGCACAACACGATTGATCTATTAAGTAAGGCTATTTCAATACTTAAAGATTCAATTTCGGGACGACCAGTAGATAAGAATAGATATTCATAAATATTTATAACCAGTAATTTTAATTTTTATGATGGCAACCCGTATGACAGCTTATGAAGGCATTTACCAGTTTTGTGTCAAGGTTGTGGATTATACGCTTAATTTTGCATTTATCATTATTTATTAAATTCAAACTACGATTCTATTGCTATAAGTAAGCACATTTCCACTTGATTTCCAAATTTCAATAGATTTTTCAATATATGCTCTTGTTTTAACAATAGGTCCCAGGCTTTACAGCCAATCGTATAGTTGATTACAGCAATGGTCAGTCCTCGTCGATAGCGACGCTTGAGTTGGAAGCATCAGTCCTATCTCCGGTACCGGCTCTAGCTATTAGATGTGAAGCGTCGCTGTTCGACGTGTGGCGGGCTTCCAGCGACACGGTGCGCCTCAGGGAAAAAAGTGCAAACCCTGCTTCGGCGTTGGGAAGAAGTTTAGCAGGTAATTTTTTTCTTAAATAACCTTAAGTAACTTAAGATTTACATTATTTGAATACATATCGATGCGACGCCTTGCCAAGTTACTCTAAGGATAAATTTGGCAAGATATGACATAAAAGTTGATCGATTCTCCGGTAATATTTAAATATGTGTAATATACGTCAACGGTATACCAAAGTTCAGAGTGACAGTTGATTTATTGTGCTGAGTTGATTTATATTTTTCGTTTTTTTTGAGCAAAACTATCATAAACATGTACATACTTGACAATTAAAATGCTTCAATTGTATTTATCTATTGTGTCCGCTATAACGTAGAATATATACATTCTAAATGAGTAAATCAGAAATGAGATCAATGAATTATTATAAAAACTGTTACTGAATTAATCGAAGAAGGAGTTTTTACAGAAATAGTCATTAAAATTTTCACATATTCTGAGTGTACCGAAAACACGTTTGTTAAGTACAATTATGTTAACAAAGAAGACTTGTAGCTTTTGGTTTGAAAACCTCATCGTACGTTATTGTTAATAAATGATTAATTAATTCGAGCTATGGCGTATACTCCGGATAGTAATCATTGATAACATATTTATGGGAGAGCTCATGTCAGAAGCCGATAAAAGGAATATGAGCAGATATGGAATATTGTGTGTATTGTTATGACCGAAATATTAAAATTCATATCAAACATTAACGCACCACTAAGTTTGTGTACCATATAAAATTTTATCCTGTATATTATTTCTCCTAAGTAATACAACAACTCCACGGAGAGTAGTGCAATCTTTGATTTAATATATTAACGAGTAGCAGAAGTTGCAAAAGAATATTTATTTCGATAATAAATAACAAAAGACTTAGGGCAAACTAGTATGTTAAAATTTGTTTGCCTCTTATTACTTAAAAAATCCAAGGAAAATCGTAAATAATTGGGATTAAAAATATTTGTACAGGTGTATTATGAAAAATCAAATAAAGTTACTTTAGCAGTATATTATTAAGGTAATTTTACGACTAAAAAGATACGAGACATTACTCATCGCAACATGAAAAATAAATTTTCAATCAAAGTATTGTGTCTGAATTAATCATTATTCAATACAAATGAATCCATTTGATGATACAATTATGATGTGACAATATCATAATTATATCTCGTCATAAATCTCGAGTCAAAGCTAATCAAACTTTTTAAGTTTAAGTGCAGGTCGCTGCAAAATTAATACTTTTAGGTCAAAAAAATTTCCTTTAGACTGTTTTGAAACCTTGATTAAGGATGATTCAAAAAGTTTCAACCAAAATATTTCTATTAATTAAAGCATTGTAGTTAAAGTCATTGTAATTAAAGCAAAACTACAATATTATATCTTTCTTTAAAGTAATTTTATATCTTCAGAGAGATGTTTAATATTTGGGCTATAGGCTAATTGTAGAGGAGTTAAGTTTTATTATATATATTTGTGTTATGTAAAAGTTTATTTCTTAAAATTTCTTTGAAAGATTTCATAAAAATATCGACACATTCTTGGCCACTACATTAGCTCTTGGAAAAGAAATAAATAGAAAACCTAAACCTCTTTCTCAGAGAAATATTTTTTAATATCTTGTGAATAATAATAATATCGTGTGTTTTTAATATCTTTGAATTTGATTTTTTTGATAGTGAAATTAACTTCACGCGAATACAAAAGAAATATTCTTCTTAAACTTTTGTAACACAACAATGAGTATCATTTTTATTTTTTTGCGATCCAAAAAGCTTAAAAATATAAAAGAAATTGGAAAATTTTCAAAAATGAACCATCAAAAACTTTGTTTCATTTTGTCAGCTAAAATTCACTACTAAATTCATTATTATAACACTATTCATTGGTGTGGTATTGATTTCTATGAACTTGTAGATTATTCAAGCGTAAGGTAACAGTAACAAACTGTAACTGGGTGTCACTAATAATTTTACCGGGTTGGAAAGTTATAAAAATATTGCTATAGCTTTGTCTTTAAAAATCACTTTTGACTTAATTTCTAATGCAAATAATATTATTTTTATGATCTTTTATGGACAGGTGCAGCTGCGGATGAGAGGACCTCATTACTGACAGTGATTTTATTGTCTCTCCTAGTGAAGATGGCACATCGAGAAATGGATTCAATTACGGCCAGATAGTTAACTTTAATTAACTTAGTTATGTTTAAATAATGTTATAGTTAATGACTTTGTGATAAATGTTAAGTAGGTCTTTGATACTTTTACTGAGATGGTAAATAAATTATTAAAAATTAGTTATTACTACAGGTTTTATGGGAAGTAAATATATTCGAGCAAAATATTATATTGAAATCTTTAATTTTCTGTGGTTCTTTTTGATGAAAAACTGGAAAATAATTGGAAATAAAATAGTTTACTTTATTTACATGTATACCATATGCCCCAGTGTAGAATTTAAGATAATTCCATTTTATTTATTATTTTCAATAATTTTATCCGTACACATAGTAAACTTGTTAGTGAAAGTATGTTTGAAAACATAATATAATGCTTGGTATACTCGTTGAAGGTGGTTGCATTATTTCTTTTAAGGTTTTTTAAGCGTATCTTTCTATTCGTTGTCGGTCTTTTATTTATTATTAGCTTTTTTTTGGTAAACTTACTATTAAAAATTTTTTTTCTGTATTTCTTTCTATTTTTCATCAATATTTCTCTAATATGTTTCGAACTAGCGAAGTATGTTCTCATTTTTTGATAAAATTTTTTGATGAAACTGATTTTAATTCCTACATACCATTATCTTCTTTGGAATAATTTGTTTCTTTTCGTATTCATAGTTACAACAAAAAAATGGAATTTGTTTTAATGTTTTATAGCATTTTAGCAGCTTAAACGTCATTTAAAAAACATGCCGAAACTCAGCTTCGTTTAAATTGGTTTAAAAATATACATGAATGTGTTTTAATTTGACTTCTTTGGTATATAGCTCTTGAAATAGAATTTAACTATTTTAATATAAAATTTATGATTTGAAAGTTAATTATTGCATTTAAATTAATACTTCAAGAATGACTTGTTCCTTTCTGCTACTCTTTAAATCGGGTAACATTACATAAAATGGTTCATATTGAAAAAGATTAAGTTCGTAATGAAAATTGGAATTATCAGGGAAAACATAATAGAAGATAAGTTCATGATGAAACCGATAGTGCATTTATATTAAAAAAGTGTCCAGCAAGGATATGTATGAGTGGGTATGAGTATTGGGTGAGCTTGGTATGAGTATTACATCGATAGTGATAATCGACAGATGAGGAAATTTGTAACGAAATCATAATACTAACTGAATTAGAGGATTCTTTTTTTCTGAATGTCATTTAGGGCAAAACACCAGCGAAGCATCACGCCATATATATACAACAGTTAGCGAAGGTGTGTCCTCTTACGACATAGCCAATTACTTGTTTCCTAGATTTAAAGAAGACAATTTTGACCTGTCCAATTAAAATCATCCAAAGCAAACTCCTACAATTTATTTAGAAAATTTAAAAGCCCTGTTGAAACAAATCACAGATTAAGGTCGCTTTGTTTGCCAGAGTTATTTTATTGAGTAATGCAATGAAATAACAATTTCATGCTTTGAGAAAGAAGTGAAAATATTCAGTTTGGCTACCGCATGAGATAACACCCTTTCTACTTCTGAGGAGAGCCAGTGTGTGTATTGAGCTACTGAGTTCCCATCGTACCAACGAAAGGTAAAGTATCTGATTACAGGAGATGAAAAGTGGGTGGGCTTATGTTAATTGTTATCTCAAACGTTAGTGGCTAGAAACTTTAAAAAGTTTACCTAGACCAAAATATTATATCGGACAAAATATAATTTTGAGTGCATGGTGCTTTATAAATGGAGTCATTCATTGAGAAACATTTCAAGCTAATAGTACAATTATAGCTGACAACAACTGAGCAGAGTCACCGCTAAACTTCCTTCAAAGCAAAGTTTTTTTTTTACATCACGATGCTCAACCTCACATAGCAAATATAAAGCGTTAATAACTACTTTAACTTGGATGGATTATGCTACTTAACCCACCGTACTCTCCAGATCATTCGCCCTTTAATTAACATCTATTTCATTGTCTCTCTAATAATTTACGTAACAAAAATTTAAAGACGTAATCACATCAAAATCAAATTATACCGGTTTTTGGACAATGCCTCAAAGGTTTATATAAGGACGGAACTTTAGCTCTGCCTACGCGTTGGCGACAAGTGTTAGATATCGACGGTGCCTATATAACTAACGATTGATTTTATTGACCACATATAAAAAGTTGAAAGAGTTATGTTCAGAAATGGTGGGTTTATAAGTACCTAATATTAATGAAGTGCAACGGGTACGAAAGTTATTTAATCATTCTTCTAAAGAAAAACAAATGCCATTTTTCTCTTTAGCTTCGTTCAAACTTTGTAAGAATTAAGGAGTTGTTTATGTATTCCAAAATTTAGAAATTCATCTTTTTAGTTTTACCCATAAATATTTATGCACAAATATTTCCGCATATCAGAGCTTGTTGTTAAACATAACATTATATCCAAAAGAAAAGTTTTTTTCCGCATTTGGATTTTATTGCATTCTCGACACAATCAATCCATCTTGTGCAAGGACTTCCTCTTTTTTTGGTATCCTCCACATTGGAAAGGTTCTGACCGGGTTCTTGTCGTCAAATCTAAAAATGTGCCCAAGCTACCTTCTACAAAATTATTTAATGACTCGGACAATATTTGGTTATTTAAATTTTACATAAATTTCATAATTAAACAAAATTCTCTATTCGTTATTTCTTTTGACAGGGCCAAATATTTTACAACGTATTTTTCTTTAAAAAATAAGAAGTATATTTTCATCTGCTTTTGTTAAAGGCCCACATTCACTGCCATACAGTATGCTTGGTCTAATAATAGTAATATATATATATATATATATATATATATATATGTATATATACATATATATATATATATATATATATATATATATATATATATATTAATTTTTGTTTCCGATTTAAAAGTTTAGACTTTAGAAAATTCCTTTGGTTGTAGTAACACCAAATAGTCATATACAATCTGTTGTCAATTTCAGGCTTGTTATGGTTTCTATTAGTAATGACAGTACCAAGATATGTAATACGGCCAACACATTTGATGACATAAAAATATATCTACAATTGTAGAGAAGTGTAAGATCTACATGTTATCACCTTGACTTTTGTCTTTCCCTCATTTATAGTTAATCCCATATCCTGGACTGCAGCCTATAGCGAAATAAAGCATCCACGACCGGCTGTTTGCTTCTGCCGATAATGTCAATGTCATCGGCATAAGCCAAAATCTGTAAGAACCTCTGGAAAATTGTGCCTCTTGATATAATTCCAACATCTCTAATTGCTTTTCTGAGAGCAATGTTAAAAAACAGGTATGCAAGAACATCGCCCTGTCATAAGCCTATTTTAGTGTAAAACGTTTCTGAGTCCCAACATAACTTTAACTCTACATTTAACTCTTTTTAGAGTCATTCTAGAGAGGTCAACAAGCTTTTTTGGAAATCCAAATGATGGTGATGATGATGGAATCATTGCCTCAAAAAGCTTTTCGTGAAAAATGCTGTCATAAGCAGCTTTAAAGTCAATGAAAATATGAAACGTGTCAATATTGTATTCTATGGCTTTTCTAATATCATCTTATAGTTTTTTCAATACAATTGTGGACCTTCTTGTGGTTACATTGATAGTTTACAATAATATTAGACGTAAACGTCAGTAATCTTGTATATAAAATATGGGAAAATATTTTAAATGCATTAACTTCTACGAACTGCATATTACTTTGATCCAATACATTTTTATTTGACAGTTTTTCCGTACACACTGTGTACAATTATCTCATCGTTTTACTTTAGTCATTGACTCAATAATTTTATTTATAATTAAGTTTTCGCACGACTCATCTATTTTCTTGATTGTCACGAATTGTAATGTCGAAATTTTTATTTTATAATTTGTATCTCATTTTTAGTTGAATTTGTTGTATAATCCTTGCGACAGAAAATGTATTTTGAACCTATTTTTTTCTTATACCTATTCATGCTTTCTTGTTTTAAAGAATGAAAGGAATAATTCTGAATACAAAAAAACCGTTTCATGTTACAAAAAATATGCAAAGCATTTTTTCCTTTCCTTCAAAACATTCAGTTTTAACCTTGTTTGGTGATATATTTCAGTTAGATTCGCATCGCAGATGTCGCAATTATAAAAATTTATATTTTTCGCTTGTGTACGATATCTTCAAGTGTCTCTGTTTAATTAAATAAAGAACTAATAAATAACTGTGAATTTCAATTACTCATAAATTGAAACTAATTATTGTTTCGTCCTATTTATACTAATATTTTCAATTTAAAGTTAGTTACATATTTTATATAGGGCTCTTAAATTTCTTTTCTCCTATGTGAGTTTAATGATATTATAAAATAAAACCTATGTTATTGACTTGAAAATTTTTATGGAAAAGATTTTCTGTATTTGTTAATATACTCGGTTGCAAAATTTTTGTTAAATTTCTGGGTTAAGTTATTTCGTGCAAATAAAGAAGTTATGATAATAGGTGATGTAAGACCTAATATTTCTTAAACGTATGACTGATGTTTGAAGGGGCATATCCTCAAAAAATACGTACGATCTTACTGGATATAGAAAATACGTATGTCACTTTTCTAAAAATTAAAGTTTTGCAAAGAGTTAAATTTTAAATTCTTTTATGAACGAAGATACGTTAAGAATGATGGGGTGAGGATGATTACGAGTCATTTACTTGTACTCAAACATGATATAAGTACTATAAATATTAATAGGTTTACATACAAAGTTATTTGAATTGTGCATCCCTTAACCTAACGAAATATTTCCTTTTTTAAATCATGATCGTCAGTAAGATTTCAAAATCGTTTTTGTTCTTAGTATGTTTGTATACAATAGAAGCGTATAAATGTAAAAATTTTAAATTAAATGAGGTAAGAAAACAACAAATAACAAATTCCAGGTCACTGAAGAGTAATAAATTGATGGCGATTTTTAATTATATCTGCGTTACGATGTCACGTTAGGTTGATTAATTATGCTTTTTATAAAATAAATTTTAAGTATAACGTTTATACATAAGATTGATATATTTTTAAAGAGCTTATTTATTATGCAATGTAAAAATACTGCAAAAATTATAGTAAATTCAGAAAATTTAATTTATATTGTATTGTTCGAATTAGAGACAAGGCGTTCTGCAAGCTCGTTGGAATAAGAATACCTGTGTGAAACTGGTTAGTATTCAATGAATTGTATGCACAAAAATAAAATTCATTCTATTCGTGCAAAATTGCGTTATTTTATATTAATATTGGCTTTAGTTATAACATTGGGTTCAAACTTGACAAAATATTGAAATCCATAATAATGAAAAATTTACTGTCGCTTTTGATTAAAAATAAATTAATTGGTTAAAACAATTATTGTCCTGAACGTCTAAATTTTTTACAGAATACATGGACATTATTTTAATGAATATATTAGAAGCACTTTATAAAATGTATAGCATATTATCTTCAAAATTATCTTTGTTTTAGAAAAAAAATGGCTACAACATAAATTATGTGATTTACGTGTGTGCACAATTATAACGACACAAACAAAAATTTGTTAAAATATTTTTCTTATAATTGTTACTCCATTTTTACATATTTGATAAATAAGTCTTTTACCATAACAACATTATCTTAATTACTTTCCAATGTCATACGTTCTATTTTTACACCAATTTGGCGAAAGGTGTTAAGTTCAGTTTCAAAAACTTTTCAAAAATTAATTCTGTTTGTTAATTGAAGGATTCTTGATATGCAAGAATGGTAATTTTATTATTTTTTAACGTATTTTGAGAAAACAAATAATGAATATAAAAATACTTACCAAGTTAAAATGTCAATACCGATAGGTTAGTCGAATATAAAACTGTTTAGTAATGTTTTGTCCAAATAATATTTGTAAATATATTTATTATGTTTAAAATTAATATAAGCTATAATATGTATCTGTGCAATAAAATAACGAATTTATAATTAAAGTATTTAGGTTAACATAATTTATTTGTAATTTGGAGTTGTGTAAATATATTCACAAAAAATATTTCAAACACATATACATTTGAGGGTTTCAGCGTAAGTTGTCCAAAATACGTAGAGTGAGAGCAAAACTTTAGAAAATTATATCAACTTCAGATGATGTTTCTATGTCATCACCGATCCGAGTACTAAATAAGCTTAATGAAATCATACGTAATCAAATGACTGTTTGCTCATTTCGCAATAATAGTATTTCCAAATGAAACTTATGTATCAAACATGATTATTCAAATTACATTTTATAGTTAAAATAAACTGTTTTATCAGTAAACTTCTTAATTAATTGTTTTCTTCCTAATCAAGACATTTCTTTTCTATGATGGAAATATTTGAATAAACTTTGTTTTAAACGAAATGAAGATTTGATTTATATATAAATTCATAAACCTTAAAATAACTCAATGAATCAAAGATGTTTAGTTTTGAAATCTTATTTCACAGAAAAAACATTTATAAAATTTTTTATGTTTTATATAGTTCAAAACACTCCCGTATCCTAATAGAATAAACACATTATAATCGACAAAATTTAAACACAAAAAAGTTAATTAATAAAACGCAGTTCAGTTTATAGCCCAGTCCTAAAATTGACGCGCAACTTGACGCGCGTAGAAGCGAGGAAACGGCGGTATTATTTTTTTATTCAACTAAACCCGCATCCTAGTCTTTATGACTTTAACTTTAAATTGAAGTCGTTTTACTCAAATCAGACCTTAAAATATTGACGGTAAATAATACAAAGGGTTATAAAAGGATTATTTAATTTTAGGATAACTATCGAGTTTATATGTTTGTATTATTTCTTAAGTTAACAATCCAGGTTAAAAATGAATTGAAACATAAACTAGAATGTTAATGTTTAACCATATATATATATATATATATATATATATATATATATATATATATATATATATATATATATATATATATATATATATATATATCTGTATATATATATATATATATATATATATATATATATACATATATAATTACAAAATGAAGAGATTAAATTATGAATTGTTTATATGAAATATAATTTCAGAAATCTAATGTGGCTTAAACCTTTTTTTAAGTTTAAGTTAAAGGGAGCCCAGTTCGTGTTTTATAATTATACGAAATCTGTAATGTAATAATTTACTTCCCAGTTACATCAAATATAGTTTAAAAGTTATTGTTTTGTAACATTTTATTAGATTACTTAAGACGAACAATACGAAGACTTATTACTTCTGAAATTCTCTGAAAAAAGCTCTGAATACTGAATATAAAAATATGTATTGAAATACATTTTTAACTATTTAAAAATGTATCTCGTGAACAAAGAAAACAAAACTGGCCTAATGCGAATTCTAATTTTGCATACAAAATTCTCTATTTTTTTTTGTATTGTAAAAAGCGTTCTGCTTGTCCGAAATACGCGAGATAAAAACCACCTGTTGATTTGTTCATTGGTCTTTTTCAATTTTCTTCAATTTAAAATGAAACTCAAAACAGTATTGCTAGACACGACAAGTGAACAAGAAAGTTAGTTAAACTGCGAAATAATTTAACATTGGTATTTTCATTGGTAGTTAAATTATTTTCAGTGTGATTACCGTATTTTATTATGAGAGTCAGCAAATAAAAATATTCTGGAAACTTTATAAACAAATTTCATTATAACCTGCATAAACCTGTATACCAGTCGAATCAAGAATCTTTGTTAAAAATGTTGGTTTCATTGGGCACAATGTTAATGTGCGTAAATGAATAATGGATTTTTATTAATTCCATGACTTCGATATATCTTCGTTAATTTTATTGTACCATTGTAGTTTAATTTGTTAGTTAACACTAATTAGTTAATACTGGTGTTTCTCAATTTCACTTACTTGAAATATAGACATGTACTATATTATCTACTTTATATCACTTTTCAAAGTACCGACTATTGGATATGGTCCAATAACCCACCTCATTGTACATTACTGTGCTACTCTTTTATTATAGACTATTTACTGCTGAGTACCAGTATAACTAATTTAATACTTGGTTCAAGTATTGATATGATTTAATAATAGCTTCAATTTTACTATAAATTGTATTGTTCATTATCTGATGACAAATTTAATTTTGTTTTTTGTACTTAATAATTAATAAAGTATATGAAATCAATTGACAAGTAGGCAAATATTTAAATCATCTCAACTCGACTGACCATTTTCAATATGTTTTGCTTTGTATATTAAGATGAAAAAAGTAATATATGTTCGGATGTAATTATTAGACACCTATTAAGTAACAATTTTTTGAATCGTTATTTCGTTATAAAACTCCAAGGACTATATATTTGTACTTAATTTTCCTATAATTAGACATATAATGATTAATTATATAATAACCCCAACATTCGTTTTGTAAATATTATTGTATAATATATTTGTCCATGATTACTTAATCGTATATAGTAAATAAGAGAAATAAAATAAACTGTTTTATTTACCTACAATCCATTACATTCCTAAAGAGAATATTTGTAAATAAATCTGTGTGACTCTACAGGTATTTTAAATCAAGTCCTTGTATTGGTGTTGATAATATAATATCGATTTCTTTGGTGTATATGACTAAAACAAAAAGTTGCGTAAACAAACATTACTCAGATTATATACGTTATATAATTCACGTGAGAAGAATTGAAGTAAATAAGAAGAAATCTTTGAAGTAATTTGTGAACATCATTTTTACCAAAAATGTACGAACAACTATGATTCCTTCTTAAATACTCATTCATACACACAAACACACACAATTAAAATAAAAATTTCTGTAGTTATTACATTGTTGTTATGTAATAACTACATTATTTTTGTAGTATTTTAAATTCATACTGCTTAAAAATACTATTTATGAATAATAATTGATATTAATCTTGAGTTTCTCTAAGTGTTTGGCCTAGTACATAATTTTTGAAAATAAAAGTAGTAATCATTTTTTACATTTCTTAAGGGGTATTAACATTATATATATATATATATATATATATATATATATATATATATATATATATATATAAATATATATATATATATATATGTATATATATATATATATATATATATATATATATGTATATATGTATATATATATATATATATATATATATTTATATGATAAATTTTAAAAGTGGTATGAAGTTGTAACCTATATCTCATAAAATATCTATATCACTGAGTCGCTGGGAAATGAAAACGAGACGTCACTCTTTTAACAAGTAACCCCGACCTCAATAACGTTAAAAATAATTATCTAACTTAGCGTATTAAGATATACGAAATAAATATATAAGATTGACAAATAATGAAGGCCCCAGAGTGGTTTTTGGAATATTCAAACTTCTCAATCATTTCTGGTAGTATACATATAATAATCTATGCATTATTCGGCCTCCTATTTTGTTAGAAAATCCGTTATGACGAGATTAAAGAGCAATGGAAATTGGAAAATTTTAATAAGAGAACATCGAGTGCTCTTGCTTCATGTTTGGAGAAAAATACGAGCGTGGAAACTCGTAATGTAAGCAAAAAGATGGACAAAGGTATATAATAATACGGTATCAAGCATTGCTCCAAAATTTAGAGAAGGAACTTTTGTTTTCTCCTATAAATAAATTAAAGAAATTAAAAGCCTTTTAATAATAAATTCCAGGTTATTTTCATATATTGAGGATGCTATCGTGTACTTATACTGGAAGAAGAAAACAACTTTATACTTTAAGAAAAAATGAAAATTATTTTCTTTAGTTATCCAATGAGCTAAGACCGGTGAGCTGATTTGATCGGTCCAGTAGTAGCCAACCTAATATTTAATACTAGGCAAATGCAGTTACTCGTTACATACGTCCACACACATATATATATATATATTGATATATATATATATATATATATATATATATATATATATATATATATATATATGTAAATATATAGATATAGATATATATATATATATATATATATATATATATATATATATATATATATATATATACATATATTCAATATTTTCCAAAATCCCGCGACATCAAAACGCAAATCGCCTTCAAATAATGTCACGCCATTCAAGTTAAAAATGTATCTGAACATAACTAAAGCCTATCAAAGTGTACATAATTTTAAATTTTTGTGTTTTTTCCATTTTTTTTAATTGTTATGGAAATACGCTTTCTTATAGGGGTTTAAAAAACCTGCTTTATATTAACACGGATATAGATACGCGTATTTTCGTGCATGGAGATGGAAAAAATTACCGGTGACTTGGATCATTTTTTGTTGTGTTATGGCGTGTTTACTGATTACGCTTTGAGACATGTCAGCCAAAAACTCCTTTAATAAAATATTTTGAACGATCTATGGTTTTTGAGATTTTAAAATTATATTTCTATCTTTGTTGAACTTCATTCTTGTTGAATCTAGCTTTGTTGACTTCATTCTCAGGTAACATTTAGAAATTTGAGTAATAACAGATACGTTTAGAAAAATGCTTGAAACTTACTTTGTACTGTGGTCAGTCTTGGATATTTCCCTTATCCTGTTGGGATATTGTCCTTGGATATATTTCACTCACGTTTTTAGTTTCTGTGTCATTTGAAATGACTGAATTAGATTTTTCCGTAATAAGTTATTTAAACAAATTTAGAACAAAATTTGTATATCAAAATTATTTAATTCTAATACTTTTTCGTTTATTACTTTTTGCATTAATTAACACTCACTTCCATACACAGTGGTTGTCAATGTAACACCTGTATGTAAATCTGTTCTAGGTTTTTTATTTGCTCCTTTCTTTTCATGCTTTAAAAAAACAATACTTATTCTGTCAAAACACTATAACTCTCTCGGCGTCTTCATCTTCTTTCCATGTCAACTTCCCAAGTAAATAAAATTGTACCTTCGCTCCACTGCTGTTATTGAACTCCGATCAATTTCTTTATGACATTATTCAGGTACTTTTTTATAAGTTTGCCGATATATTGGCTAAAATAATAGTCGCAATTACAAATACAACTTGAGAGGAATAGTAATAATAAGTTAACCTTAAAAATTGTTGAACCTATTAGATATATTTTGTAATGGTAAAGTTATGCGCTTTCCATGTTTAAAGAGTCAAAAGATGAAAATAAGTCTTAAGCAATATAATTTTAAATAATAAAATTAAGTACAGTATAGTGTTTTATTGTCACATAATAGAGTACGTACTTGAAAGACGAATATATGTTACAGGTATACAGATCCATTATACTACATTGCACCTCCATTGGAAATAATAACGAATAATTAATAATTATAATATGTTTATTTGACAAATACCTATTTTAAAATATACGATCCCCGAATTTAATAATGTATAAATGAAAAGCTAGCCAACCCGATTAGTACTTGAACTATATATTTCCGTTCATCGAGTTCATGCACTTATAAACTTTTTATTTTACATAATATTTCCGTTAAACTATTCAAAATAATTAATTTTTTTTAACGTAAGAACGTTTGCTTAGAGGTCATAAAAAGACGATGATGCTTTACAGGCGCTTCACAACTTTTCACTGCTTATTACTTAGTCAACACCGGAATATTGCCCACTATTGGAGAAAAGTTAACTTTCCCAGCTGTTGAAGACGTTTCAAAAACTATTCTACATAAACCTACATCTGAAATCATTAAACGAATTGCTTTAAGCCACAAGAGAATTAAAAAACAAAGTAATGAAACAGTAATGCTGAAACGAGATTATATTGAAACATTATTTACTTATTTCGAAACAATCCACTTCACTGTACAGCTGGATGAGTCAACTTTACCTGGTAATTTTGGTTAAACTGGCTTTTGCTTACTTTATTATTCATTAAATAATCCAGGAAGGATTACTTTCACAAGAATTTTGACAACCGACACAAAACACAAATAAATTATTAACATTTTAAATGATTACTTCATTGAAAAAACAATCCCTTTATCAAATATGACCTCAGTAGCAACAGATGGAGCACCTGCGCTGTTTATGCGCTATTTTGGATTTTTAAAGCCATTTAAAACAAAGTGTACCGGGATTGTTAGAAACACTTTGCGTCATATATTGCAACGTATTTTATGCTATATCTTTCACAGGTGTAAAAATATGATACATATTTTATAAATTTCAAAATCTAGAACAATCGTTCTAATTTTCCTCTAACCTTCTAATTAGATTTTACTAATTCTGTCTCTTTTTTCAAGATTTTTGGCTTTTCAATATATTTATATACCTGCTCTTTAATTGTCATACAAATATTTGAAAAAGTTAGAAGGTATTGACCTCGGAAAAGCGAATAATAACTGAGTTATAGATAAATTATTATGTCAACTTTTAAATTTCTATGCCTCACGGCTTCCGAGATAATCGGTTTCGAAAATATAAAAATGTAAATGCAACGTCTATTGTATCTCTTTCACGCATGAAAACGGGAAAATATTTAGAAAATTATGACATCTAGAATCATCGCAGTACTTTTCCTAGAATCTTCGCGTTGGCTTCTAAAAATCTATATTCATTTTATAATTTTAGGAGAAGCGGTTCCGATAATGACGAGTGGGGGCTTATTTCTCAGTATAACTCTGCATAATTCCAGAAATTATAAAAAAAAAAAATTTTCATACCTTTGTAAACTAGTCCTTTCAAACCATACCCCGCGCTATATATGGAAACAAATTATTTTACAAGCACCTAATTTGCCTTCCTTGAAAATTCTAGCTACTGCAATGTATGTGGATTAATATGTTATAATACTGTGGGAAATTTTAAGTTTCCACATCAAGGGGTTTCTGAGAGTATTGCTATAACTGACATACGGAGAGACTAGGAGTGATCTTTTAAGGGGTTATAGGTGTTATACTGTGAGTAACTTATAAGTGTTCCATTTCTCCTTTTAAGATTTCAAATTAAAAAAAAATAATTTAACATAGAAGAATAAACTTGTAATTATATTTAATAGTTTAGGAATATTTAATAGTTTAGTCTAAAGCTGCTGAAGTTTTCATTTTAAATATAGCTTTATTTCATTACTTGGTGCTTCCATGTTTTTATATTCAATGAAGGCCTGAAATTTTTTAAATTATATTTTTTTATTTTTCAATATTCTCCTATTAATTTTTTCCTTTTTTTAATTTTCACGATTTTCTCGATAAAAATAATATTTAAGCCTTGCTTTATCATAAATAGAAATTTTATAAAACAAAATTAGGAAGAACAAGGAATTGGCAGCGCAATTAATATTTCTTTCCACGACGTTATTCTTGTACCGCTCACTATTCAAAGTTGAAGGAGGTATTCGGGACGTCGCATCGTATATTGCTTTGATAACGCTGCTCAGCACCGGATGTATGGGTACTGCACGATATTTCACCCTTTTATTAGCTTTGAAATAAAAAAAACTCTTGAAAGAAAATAGTTTATATAATATTTTGTTCTTAGACCTTTAACCAATCTAATGACATACTGTATAGGTTTTGTATAAATTCTTTATACCCATTTTTCTATTTTTTTTTTATATTCTCTTGTATATTTTGGTTATATTTCCACGGTAATTCATCAAAATATAATAAGATTATATGAGATATTGCAACACAGTATACTCGTACATTCGGCAGTAATTTGCCCCTAATAACTTAAACATTCAAAATCATAATTTATATTTTTTGAAAATTTCTTTTCAAGAGAATAATTAATAGCTTTATTGTCTTAACGAATCATTTCCGGTACAAAACCAATCACCATATTTACATATTTAAAAAATGGTTAGTAAGCAATACTCACATACTAGTAAAAATACTAATTTATTATATCATAGTTGGATAAAATACGTTATTACCTGAATTTTTGTACATAAGGCATAACCAGCCATATTAATTCCTCATTAATAGAATTAAATTACTATAAAGATCGTAAAATACGACCATATTTCTTATGTTGCTTAATGCCCACGCTAGTTTTATTCTTTTCTAGTCATGTTTTATTTCGCGTAATTGAACTGAACGACAGACTGATAGTTTTTGTCTTCTCCCGAAATTAATAGGCGGTATTTAGTGTTGTGGAAAAAAAACTGGTTGTCATTACTGTAACGAAGAATACATCAGTAAATAAACTTTCGTGTACACGTCTTTTACTACTGTTCGATTTTATTAGGAGTTTATTTTTATCTGTTACATTAAAAGTAAGTTGAAACAATATTTACAATATTCAGAAATCGCTATACTCTAATTTACATTTTTTTATTTTCGTAGTTTGAACACTGACGTAAACATTCCCATCACCAGCCTATCAGCTTACTTGTGACTACCACGCGGAGTGCGATAATAACGACATGAGTTTCATTGTAAATAATTTAATGTTGGGATAGCTTTTTCAGAAATACGTATGTACCAGTAAATCCATATTTCTGACAAAGCTACCTCACTACACCACGTCACCCTTATTGCTAAAAATGTTAGGGTGCTTTCTATAAACCGTTTATGATATGTATACCAAATATGTATACGAAACAATTTATGCAAATATATGTCGTATGTGTACTGAAATTTATCTGTCCTTTCTTTTTACAATTATTTAGGTTATTTTTTTTGCTATCTTAAGACAAATTCTTCAAATTCTGCAGAATTTAAAATAAATGTAAACCATATTACGACTTTAAATTGATTACGTTTTTGTCACTTAAAATATTGTTCACTAAGTATTCTTTTTTTAAAATAAATTTACTCCAAATTAAAACTTTGGTGAAAACTGACATATTTTAAATATGCACACGGAAATAGACATGTCATACAAAATACATATTTAAAGCAGTAACATTTGTAATATTTTTATGACTGTACGGACCTAAAATATGCATGAGTAATACGTGCACGCCTTTCTTCTTCGAAGCAGACACACGCCGCCATTGTTCCACAGAGCGTGCGACATTCTTTTTCGCAATTTGCATTTTAGTTCCATTTCAGTAATCTTTGAGGAGTTAAAGCGATTGCACATGATGTTGTATAAATATGGAGTTTCACTCCGCTGCCAGTTGAAGCCTAATATTTTTGTATTTATCGCTAAATTTATCTCGAAAAACTTGTATAAAGCGCAACGTAAGTTTTTTTGCAGAAAATTATATAAATTGATTTAGACTTAACATTTCCAAACATATATCTTTCGCTTATTTGGTGCAATCAGGCAAAAGTGTGAGAAAACTTCAAAAATCTATTTTATTTTTTTCAAAATGGCAGATTTAAATTGAAAAGCAATAAGGTCAATTGCCTTATCGTTTGAAAGGTTTTCGTTTACATATTCCAAAACTATTCTGTTGAACATTCGTTAAAAATTTTAAAAAGGTCTTATTCCTTATCTCCGATTTTCCTTCTTATTTTTTTTTTCCCAGTAAATGGTAAGGTCATGTTTATATACAGTTCATAAAAAAAGAAGAAAGCGCATATACTCACGCTTATATGCACCCACGCGCATATACTAATACATACACACATGCACGCAAGCATGGACGTACGCAAGTACGGACGCACTCACACACTGTTTTAATTTCGAGTTTGTATGCTCTATTAGTGCTTTAGAAGTTTTTTCTATCATAATTTTGTAATTGCATTTTGGCTGAATAACATTAAATAACCTTATATTATTCATAATCTTAAATTTTATCCTACTTTCTTGTTAATATACCTTTATCCTGTAATCAGGATGGGATTATTGTAATCATATAATTAAGGACAAAATGTGTGAATAGCAGCTACATCGACAGAATATTGATTCACAAAAATGCAATGATCAATGACGTCAGTAATTGGAAATTTTGATTACGCATGAATTTGCATATGCTGAGAGTAGGTTAAATAAAAATATTGAATACGTTTAATAATCGCCTCATTTCTTTTTAATAAGGGCGTCAACAAATCTTAGGTGAGAATTGATTCTCAGTTACAGCCAATAAAATAAGAGAAAATACTTTCGCCTTTTATTATACCGAATCCGAAATCTTAGGACGGAATTCTATGGTCGTAGCGATATAACGTGTTTGTCTATTCTGTGTTCGTCATATTTATTTACTTGTAAATAAAGAGAAGATAATGATGATCAAACCTAAGAATATATTAATTACAGTGTTATGAATGTAAAAGAAAATGAAATTAATATAACGTCAATTCGTGCATTCAAAATCGCACATCAAGAACTCATTAGTGTGTCTTAGCGCCGTTGTGTCCCTTACTTAATATTAGTGTCTGTATTTATTTCGAACAAGTTACAATTTTTGAGAAAATAGGTGGTTTGACAAAAATTATAAAATAGTAGTTAAAAGAAATGGGAATTTGCTGCAAAATATACTCGTAACCGTGAAAATTATTGAACTTCCATACACTTTTGACAAAATTACTGCTGAATTTTAGAAGCTATTATCTTACTTAGTTATCTAAAAGGTGCATTTAGTTTCACCAATAACTATTTAAAAATATCGTTTAATTTGCAACTTTTGTCAAGTTTGTCCAAATACTTATGTATGCTTTAATTATAAAAGTTCAAAAATATTGTATAATTTTGTAATTCCTTTCTTTATATTCGTTTCATAATTACCCAAGATAACGAGTGATTGTAAATTTTTCCCTTTCAAATAAATTGCACTGCAAATTTATGCCTATGTTTTGTGTACAAAAAGCACTTTCGTTTTTCCGTGCAATAATTATCTCTTTCCAGATCCATCCTAAATTTTGGTTATATCAAGTAAATTCATTTACAGAAAAAAGTTCATTGTTAAACGATTACCTATTATTTGAATTTGTTCAGATTCTTTTACGATGATAAATTATGAATTAAACCTTTGTGTTTAGAAAAGTGTAAATTTAAAGAACCGGTATTCACATAGAATGTAGTTTTAATAATAATCTCCCAAAAGACTCACAGAGAAGTGAAAAGTTTTGCATATGATTAAAACAAAATCTAAGAACATTGCTTCTTAATTTATTGAGCTCTTGCACTTCTTTTATGCTGGCATAATATTTTTCTGGCCTTTTTTTGTACCTCCAACTCTGCTTTTGCAATCATAACAGCAGTGAGATAGTTTCACAGGAAAACTTGAAATGTATTCTTTGATTTCTAGAACAAGATTAGGTTCCAGTTATTGTTCTCTGATTTCCTTGTTTTCCTCTGTGATCAGAGGGAATGGCTCCTGTTAAACATGAATGTTGCAGTCGAAATAAGGCAGAATTGTTTACAGAGTGAATATTCATCAATGCTTTTTTACAGGCCTGAACTTTGGAATCTGTTACTTTAACATGAAACTTGTAGGAAGCTTGTTTAGATTTGGGGGGCGGGGGAGGTCGTTAATCCATGGCTGTTTTTTATGATTAGTATAATTTGGATACATATGTCAAATTTAACGAATTTTTTTATTACATTCAACACAAAATTTCTTTAACTAATTTATTTAATACAACTTTAATTCATTTTTCGTTCGTCACGAAAAGTTTCTA
Source organism: Druceiella hillmani (assembly GCA_039881145.1). Classification (NCBI taxonomy): domain Eukaryota; kingdom Metazoa; phylum Arthropoda; class Insecta; order Lepidoptera; family Hepialidae; genus Druceiella; species Druceiella hillmani. Next base: position 7,309,534 of record JAYKKI010000010.1, on the reverse strand, counting down.
TATATTTTTGTAGATTTTTAAACATTTTCCTTTGGGATGTACTGTCAGATGTTAATAAATAAATCGAGACCATACTTTAAACAAAAAAGGACAAAATCAAATATGCGCCTGCACATATCTTGGCTTGAATTGTTTTCGGCAGCCATTGTGATTGGTCGTGTGTCAAAACTGTATTTAATAGAGGAGAAAATACTTTATAGCAGCCAATACCGCTTTATGATAATTACAAAAATTAAAAAATAAACAAGGTATGGAATTCCGTGCTCAATTTAAACAATTTAAATTTATCGTAATTACTTAAAAACGATTTCGTGTTTATACTGTGTATAAATAGCATCGGTGCAAAGTTGTCTCGAGTAAAACCGATTACCTTAGAGGCTATAGATCTAAATTCGTATACTAAATGTTTCATTATTTTTTTAAAAAGGAAGGAAATATTGCATTAACTTTTCAGGACAAATTTCTTAAATCTATTTACGTATATTTGTTTTTAAAAATATTACCTTTAAAGGAAAAATTATATACCAAATTTTTTAACATGTAATGCTTGTCCTTGAATACAAGTTTTTATATGAAATATTGCTAATAATGTAATTTTTTCGTATTTTCATAATTTGTCTTATTTAATATTATTTTCATTTTAAATCTATTGATTTAAAATGAAAATTATTTTTACGATGGTAAATTATGAATTAAACCTTAGTTAAAAATGAATGCTCAGTTACAGCTTTCAGTTTAGTTCTACAGTTTTGAATAATCAATTAGGTTCCAAGATTCCTTTAGTATCTAACTGATTATACAAAATCAGATAAGTTATTTTTTAAGAAATTTCTCAAATAGCAAGCGCCTGGCATTAATATCAAGTATTGAAATAATAATTGTCTTGCAAAAATTATACATAATAATGTAGTCCAAATATTAATGCAGTAAATATGAAAACACGAGTAGTACCGTGGCATAAGTTCAAATGTCAGGCAGGTCAGAAATTATTGTTGAGGGGCGTAAACAAATTGAAGAGGATCTAACTCTTCTAACAAGTTTTGTAAAAAAAAATTAATTCTTTTGTATATATTTTACAACCTTCCAACAAAAGAAGAAGACAAAGATAAACTGTACGTCAATCATAAGAAAGGTTGGAAGAAGTCTTTGCCGACTGGCAAACGGATCCACTGGACATAAACAGGAAATATTAAATTAATAAGATAGGATTATTTTATGTTATATTTTCTTTGATTTTAAGTTTGGTTATATAAAGAACTGTATAACAGATCCGAATAAAAGGGCTATATTGTTATTATTATTATATATATTTTACATGGTTTTGTTCATATATTTCCAAAATCATGAATAAATTAAAATAATGTAATGTAAGTAACATTACAGTGGTTCCCTTATGGAAAAGAAAAATTTACGATTTACGATGTAAATATATTATCAAAGAGCAAAATAAAACTTAATTTTTCCTTTACCAGCTTATGAGTTGTATTTGAGTACAGAACCTCACTTTGAATTGTGTATAATAACACTATCAAAAGTGACTTTCATGACAAATTTATTCTGCAATAATTTGTAATTAAAAATGTTTCAGTTATACACTCTCATGAACATTCGGCCAAATTTGATCACAGATTAACCGATAAACTCCACTCTGATCGCAAAAATATGCAAACCACAAAGCGGCAAATATTTAGAATTTTATACTATTTGAGATGCTGTATGCTTTTAAAATTATTGTTACACTAAAATTCGAAAATATTTGTTTATATTTTCATAATTTGTTAAACAAATTTTGTATTTGTCAGTCTCGAATTACGTGTAGAATTAACTTTACCTGTAAGTTTATGAAATTCCTTTGAATATTGTTTGCTATATATAAGTAAATATTTCCACATGCGGAGAGTAGTAGTATCGCATCTATATGCTGAATATCGCATATTTTCAGAAGTCTTTACATACATACATATATTTTAGAGAGAATGGTGATGTATATATGTGTGTATATATATATATATATATATATATATATATATATATATGTATATATATATATATATATATATATATATGTATATTTATATATATATATATATATATATATATATATATATATATATAATTTTAATCAGTAAATGCGTAGTGCTACCGCAATTTGTTATCTATACATATAAGAAAACTATAGTTATGACCTATCTGTAGATTAAATTATTATGATAAAAAGAAAAGAACACAAAGATGTTGCTTTCAGAATTTTGGTCTGTTTATGTATTGGTATGTTTTTCTATTTGTCTGTTTGAAAATACGTCATGTAAAACGTATTCATGTGACGTGCTATTTAGTTCTTATTATACCAGAATTAGTTCAATCGATCAGAAAGCATACCATTTAAATATTTTCAAAAATTTATTCACATTTCACTAGTAGAACAAATAAAAAGAAGTCCCTCTAGCCACTCGACGCGTAGTAATTATCCAAATGTATAGTGTACCTCTTTACATCGGTAGATGGCGCTACCTGTAGACGTAGTAGGTGGCGCTATCATATTTTCGACCGCGCGGAAGTGTTTTCTATTTTGAACTTTCAACTGCCGTTTTTCCTATGTAACGTACACAGGATTAAATTGGACGTAGATTACGTGAAATATGTTTACGGATTTGAGAGATGATTATAATTATTTTAAAAATACGAATTAAAGGCTAAAAGCTAAAAATGAACAATCATTTAATTTTTTTTCATTATTTTGCAAGTTTACCTTTTATATATTTTAGTTAATTGTTGTATTAAAGTGTTGTTAAATAATTCATTATTTAGTTATAAAAACAAATTTCCTCTTCACTTGACGGGGAAAATCATTTCAAATCCTCTGTAAGAAGATGAGTTTATGAGACTTATTAATATATTACGTAACCGAAGAAGAGTAAAAATCAAAGTCCAGTAAGGGAAAACATTTAGTTTAAAAATTATATTTCTTTATAATAATATAATATATAATAATATACTATATGAATATATAATAATATACTTTATGAATATATTAATTTAAACCTATGGAGACCGTGCAGAATGCTCACGGTATCAGCTGATGATAAGGTGAGAAATTGGCGGTAACACCGCCATCATTTTCAGTAGTATTTTTCTCAGAAACCAATTGATATAAAAACTTGAATACTAATAATGCAATATACCTATAGATCCCAGTAGTTTATACTCAAAAATTTTCAAAATGAATTCACTCGGAAAAAATTATTATAAATAAAAATTAAATTCCATATACAGTGTGGGATATCGTTTGACAGGACTTACATGGGCCTTAAAAATATTTTTTTATAATTTTGCAAAATACTGCAAAGTATTTGAAAAATATGTTCACTCTCCCTATTTCCGAGACTATTGAACCTAAAATTAAAAGAGTTTTTAGAGGCCTACATAGAAGTTTCAGGTGTTGCAGGAAGATTATAGCAATGTATGCTACGTTAATATATAAATATTTGTAAACAGTTTAACGGAAATATTATATAACCTCAAATTTTTACAAGTGCCTAAATACGTACGAAAATCTGGTAGTTCAATTTCCACTTGTACTTGACAGCTTTTTCATGTAAAGTCCTCATATTGTACCAAACAAAATTATTTATAATGCCTAAATATTGTGTGTTGTGTCATATAAAATCATTTCAATAATTCATAAAAACAAAATTGTGTATATTTATTTTGAATATCGATTCTCATATTCATTCCTAACATGAGGTCTTCACATTCGATGACTGCAATATTTCCTATCGATGAAATACTGCACTGATATTGACTAAGATTTACCCGGAAGTCCTTACCTCTCTCATTTCCAAGCTACGTCTATGTTTCTTACTTACTTTTTATTCCTTGCATCTTACGTTTTATTTAACTAAAGTTTGATGATTTTGTCAATCACTTGTATTTACGTAATATTAAAAATATATGGAAGTATAAATTTAAGATTTGTTTACAATTAAATGAAACTACATGATATAGTATTATTTCTACTTTCTTTCATTTCTTTACCACGACCTAGGTTTTGTTGTATTACAACATTTTCAGGTGGGATATTAGCAAAGATCTTTGCTTAATAGCCCACCTGAAGATGTCGTCATACAACGAAACCTAGGTCGTGGTAAAGAACTTAAAGAAAGTAGAAATAATACTAAATCACGTAGTTTCATTTATTGTGAATAATGAATTTCTACAAAATTAACGCCAAATATATTCAATATTAAGATTTGTTTATAAAATGTTTTCAAAATAAGAAACCAGTAACAATCTGTTTGCATTTTTTCTAGAAGCTATTATTTTCGTAGCAATATTCTACATAGACAGATTGCACGCAAAGTAATACACTAATTAGTCATGTAAGATTCAATTTCGCTTTCAATGATTTTCTTGCGCATATTAGCATGTTTCAACTAATATAGTTCTTAGTACTGGATAGTGGGTCTCACAAGTTTATCTGTCAGATATGTACTTATATTTTAGGGTAAATTAATATAAAATTAGAAGTATACAGTAAACAACTTCCCATACTGGTATTCGCATTTACTACCTTCAATTATTAATATAAATCTAAATTTGTTTTAAATATTTACTTACAGCTTTCTTATATTGTTCAAACATGTAGTTGTTCATACTCATATGAAGAGACTAAAAAGAGACTGTTTTTCAATTCTGAATCTTAAGGTATCAACTTTATACTACAACTATATTCCGAATCACATTAATCCATTTATGTTTTAATTATTTCATGTAAAGCTTTTCCTTCTTTTTTAATCCATTATTGAGCAGTATTCACTTAACAAGTTATTGCATATTTGTGTTTGCAGATTACACATTAATTTTTTGAAAATTAAACGGTCACAGAATATAAAATGAAAGTAGTCTGCTTTATTTCTTACTAAGGTGACCCATAATTTTGTTATTAACAAGTGATTTTAAAATTAACTTCAGTAATAACAATATACAATTATTAAAATAAACTTTAAGCACTAAACAATTAATTTTGAAAACCCAATACGAGAAGAGAAATATATCTGGTTTTTAAAGGGTTTAAATTTTCGATTCTAAATTTAAAATCCACTAGCACGTTTCAATTGCCGTTGTCGCTGTGGGTACATATGAAACATGAGCTTGTTGAGTTTCTGAAAATAAATTGATGAAACTCTCTTGAGAGATTGCATATAAGTTGTGTAATAAAAATTACAATCACGAAATCGATACTCTCATTTCTATGCAGCTCCGAATATAAAATATATTGGATATTGATGAATAAATATTGATGGATAATGATGTTTGGATATTGATGAATAAAAAAGAAAGGTTAGTTTGACAAGATTCTAATAGGTTTATATGTAATTTAACTGTTTACAATTGTTGGGTAAATAATTGTCCTTCCAGAAAAATACAGGTCACGTTGAGAAGGTTACATTCCATCATTATTTTTAGTTATTCGTGACGCGTACGCGTTGTAAGACAATGCTTCGGCGCGACATGAATCGGTTAATTTTCTTTATATGCCAACCTATCCTTTTAGATAACCTTATCGTGCAAACACTTACAGTTCAGTGAGTTCAGAGAGTTACTCGTAACTACATCTTAAGAAAAGAAAGTTGGAGGTCATATATATATATATATATATATATATATATATATATATAAATATACATATATATGTATATATATATATATATATATATATATATATATATATATATATAAATATACATATATATGTATATATATATATATATATATATATATATATATATATATATATATATATATATATATATTTATATACATATATTCAAAAGAATTTTAAATTCCTTATGAAATAACAACTAGAAAATAACTTGAAAGTGTCGTTTTCACATTAATTTTCGTACTCGATTTATTGACTGACGATTTAAACATTTTTTATTTCAACTTACCTTTATGATAAACGTGTCAGTAATATATTAACAAATGTTCTGTTTTTAGAAAATAAATTCATAAAAATAATAAGATATTTCCATTAGTAAGAAACAATCACGTAAGAATCAAAAGTACCTACTATGAAGAGTTGAGGTACTGTACGAGGTTCTCGTATGTACGTAGACAGATATAAATATTTATAGATACATAGTATTTCTAGCACGCTATAAATCTTAATATTTATTACCATATAAACATATTTTTTAAGTACTGATAAATATGTTGAATATTAAAAAAGACTTCGAGATTTAGAATCAGTAAAAATTTCCCGTAAATTAGGTAAGTTCTATTAAGTAACTAGCTAACACTATTTCTTTCAAAATTTCGACTTGGTACTTTTGAAAATGAAAAGGGAACGTGTTGTTGGTAAGCAATATTAGTAGTAAGTTTGGAAGATATTGGTAAAATAGCACGAACTTTGGAAGATATTGTATTAAACCACATATATATCAAAAGCTAACGCTACCCAATATTCAGATGAAAATTTTAAGGGAACTAAATTAAATTCTTGATATTTTGTATGGTGTATAGTTTGGAATTGCTGCTTATAACGATATGGAAATACTTTTCTTTGTATTGTAATGTGTACCTTCAGACATATATTGAAAAATATTGAAAAAAATATACACTCCCATTATTTATTTCAAAAATTAATTATCCTTAAATTATAAAAGAAATCATAGTTTTTAGATGCATACGCAAAGATTTAAAGAAAACTATTGCGATTACTCTACATATTATAATTTTCCAAATATGCGCTATATTTTACGTCTGTTAGAGTTATGGAAGGCAAATAAATATATTAATATTTGTGAATAATTCATTAAAATTACTATGTATTTTAAAAGTTTATGAGCATCTAAATATTTTGACCATCAAATTTTTAGTTCTATTCCTGCTTTATAACTTCACTTAATATGAATGAAAAATAAAAATTATGTTAATATAAACAAAAGATTAAAATATTTTTGATTCTCCGGGATTAAAGGAATATATCATCATAATAATACATGAAGCGTGTGTAAACATGTTTTGAAACGGTCTAAGTTTGATTTGTATATCTTGGCAGGTTTCTTTAGCCAGTTATTCTGTTAATTTCTGCAGTTCTAATTCTCTTTTCCAATTTGCACCATGTGTCCAAAATAGGCATACTGACATACTAATTTACGCGTCAAGTTTAGCTTATCTTAATGGTTGGATATATCTTTCCATAAAGTTATATTACCAATGTTTTTATTTTAAAAACATTTAGAACCATGTAGAATAATTTGCCTCGTCTCCAAACGCAGAGTTCAGAGCTCAGAGCAGAAATCGTTATCAAGCCTGCCTCAAACATATTAAAGATGAATCTATTAATAATCGTCAACAGTTAAATTTCTGACGTAAGAATTACAAATTTTGCTTATTTTTTTCTAAGTAAACAATAAATTCTAAATTTACAAAAAATTCCCCAAAAAATGTTATCACTCCTTCCTTCAAATGTAATAAATAATATTTTCTATTGGGATATATACAAGTTAATACGCTTTATTACGATAATATTTCTAGGTAAAAGAATTTCTATGAAAACGGTTTTGGGAAATGAATGGAGGGACTCACATGAGTAATTGTACAATGAAAAAAGGGATTACAGTTAGAACTATTTCTGCAAATTATAATACAAAAATATATGTTAGTCTATATTTTGTTGGATCCAAAAAGCCATAAATTTAAAAAAAAAATTTTTATGTAAGTCGCAAGTAATTTCTATCACCAAAAATGGTCGTAAATATGTTCCATATCTGTGGCCGATTATCGGCCACAAATGGGAAAATTATTATATATAGTTAGATGCAATTTACATGCCTCTGAATAATTATATTTCATGAATATCTTTAATGAAAGTAACACAATTTTTATTAATGCCGTTCTAACTATGTAATGAAATGTTATTCCACACAATTAAGTATAACTAATTTCGAACCAGTTGTTTTCTCAAATTTACAAGATAAAATGTTGAAAAGTAAATAGAAATAAATATAGATATATAACTTTATCCTGTAATCAGGATGTATCACGTAATGTCCAAAACACGTTTTCATTGTTATTGCAGTCACATATTAAAGAAAAAATGTGTGGAGTAGGAGCTAAATCGACAGAATATTCATTTACAAAAATGCAATGATCGAAGACGATAGTAATCGGAATTTTTATTACGCATATATTTGCACATGCCGATAGTAGACAAAATAAAAATCTTGAATATGTTTAATAATCGCCACATTTCTTTTTAATAACAGCGTCAACAAACCTTACATAAGAATTAGTGCTCAGTTATATACACAACAAATAATCACAAGAAACACTTTTGCACTGTTATAATACCCAATCCGAAGTCTTCGAAGGAATCTTATTGCCGTGGCAATATGATGTTTGTTTATTCTCTGCTCATCATTGCTTTTTCATTTATCTGTAAACAAAAAGAAAAAAAAGTGGTAATCAAACCTAAAAATATATTAAATATAGTGTAATCAATGTAAATTAAATGAACTATAATAAAAATGGAATTACTATCAATTCGTTCATCCAAAATCACATATCAGGAAAACAATAGTGTGTCTTAGCGCAGTTGAATGAATACCTTATATTATATTAGTTCCTATATTTATTTAGAACAAGGTAGAGTTAAGAAAAAAGGTGGTATAACAATAATTGATAAGTTCGTAGTTAAAGGAAGTAGAAATTCGCTTTGAAATATATTTGTAACAGTAAATTGTAAAACTTCCATACATATTTGACAAAATTGTTGCTGAAAATTAAAAGTTAGCTACTATCTCAGTTAGTTATCTAAAACATACATTTACGTTCACAAAAAATTATTTAACATTATTGCTTAATATGCAAGTGGTGTCAAGTTCGGACAAATATTTAGGTATCCTTTAATTAGGGAATTCAAAAAATATTGCATAATTCTGGAATTAATTCCTTTCTTTCTGATTGTTTCATAATTACTTAAGGTATCGAGTGATTGGAAATTTTTTCCTTTAAAATAAACGACACTTTGAATTTATGCCTATGTTTTGTATATTAAAACACTTAGGTTTTTCTGTGCAATAATTATCTCTTTCCAAGCTCCATCCTAAGTTTTGATAATACCAACTTAAACTAAATTACATAAAAACTTTACAGTTAAATCATCACCTGTTATTTTAAAATAAATTATGAATTAAACCTTTGTGTTTCCAGAAGTGTAACTTTAATGAACCGGTGTTTATTGATAAAAATTTTGTGGAAAAATTTCTTCATACGTTTAATAGATAATAATTATTATAACTTGTGCATATTTTTTAACTTTAAGGAAAAAATGTTTATGATAGAACACATTGATGTTTGAACTATTGTCTCTCTATCGGCTGGCTTAATTTTGCACCGCATAAAAACTAGAATACGAATCTTCCTGAAATTTTACTATTATATATATTGAACTTTGGTAAATTATATTAGGAATTAATCGTTTCTAAAATATTGCCTTATACCTGTATTCTGTTTATATTTTAACTTATTAGAATTTACTTACTAGATTTAAATGATTTTTTCAATGTTCTGTCGTACAAAATTTGATAAAGATATTGGAAGAATGATTATAATGCATACAAAAATGAAAAATTAGGTAAAATAATGTCGTCTAACCGTCGATCATAAAATGCTTAAATATTGACCGTAATTCTTAATTTCCAAGCAAAATCGTAGATAAAAATTAATTACTGTATAAAGCCCAGTAAAAATTCATACCTATTTATTAAATAGATGTTATATTAGTTTAGAATCTCAGAAAATGTCTGCGGTATATATTATTGAGCTACAATATGAACAAACTAGGTATTTGAACAATAATATTTCGAAATATGAAAATTTTATCACTTTTATTAACGGAAGAAAATTAAGTCCAGTAGAAATAGTTTAAGTTAACTTGCTTCGACTGATGACCAAAAGATAAAGCTAAATTATCATGATAATTAAAATTTAAATTAACATTTCTTTTTTTCTATATCTGTCACATTAACATGAACTCATAAAAATAAAAAAGGCACATTTGCGGGGAAAATTGTGCATTTTCGATCTTGTAAAAATCATAAATATTTTTTACATATTTTCAAGAAAAATTAATTGTATACTTATATATGCTTACTGGCTATGCCATGACATTATATTACTTCGTTAAGTGGTTATGTTTGCGTAAACGAAAGTCAAATAAATATGAGATTAATTTACATCGACTACTAATTCTACCAGCTAATTCAGTTTTTCTTCACTCTTTCCTATAATACTTTAAAGAAAGTACTTTTTACAAGAATAGTGAACTCACAACTTATTTTTCTAATATATGGTAACAACAGCGTGTAACCGTTGTATACTTAAAAAAAAATTTCAGTGAAATATATTCATATTTGTAACAATTGCATGATAAGAGAATAAATTAACAAATAAAGATTTCAAAAATTTGTTTTGAAAGGGTACATTAATAAATATTTATGGTTACCTTTACTTGCAACCTAATAATATAACAATATTACACGGCAACTTATATATTTAAACCTTTTATGTGTAATTTTTATATGGTCAAATAACTAACCAAACAAATAACGAAGATAATTTAAAATAATTTTTTTTTTACTTTTCAATACTGATATACTTGACTGTCAAGATATTATTCTAATAATTACTAAATTTAAAAATACGCTCATATTTACCTTTCTACACTCATACGTACCTTTGTAGTCATTCATTTAAATTAAACCACATATGACTTTGGTAATCTGAGTCGGTCAAAATTTAGACGTTTTATTTATTGACTAAGTTCAAAGAAAATGTGATCCTAAATATTTTTCTTAATTCATCGTTCAAATTTTCTCTGAACGATATTTAATCTTAAGCTACCAGTTCCTTGGAACTCAAATTTAATTTGAGTAAGTGCGGGCGTAAACAATTTGCTTTAAGAGGAGAACGCTTAAATAAAGTGCGTCCTTGGAAATAATAATGACCGTCAATTCTTTTGAAAACGAGAGAGATTAAAACGATCTGAGTCAACCAAAAAAGGAGAAAAGTAAGTTAATTTTTTAATTTATATTAATTAAAACAAACCGGAATATAAATATCTTTAGCCTATTCTGCTGCTCTCACCGGGAATTTTCTTGGCAAGAATTTTTAATTTACATCTATTGCGGAGACAGTAATATAGAACTTACTTTTTTTAGACAAAAATATATTTGAACCGATTAATCAAGAAGAGGAACAAGTCATGGGAGCGTAAGTTTTTAGAAGATTTAAAAAATCGTGTAAATGCTTAAGATAAATAGCAGTTACTTTCGTTTTTTTCACATATGTTATTTTAGGATATAGTACGTAATTTGCCATATTTTTTATCGTCGCATAGAAAACGATCCAAAAGTCGTTGACATGTTTTCGTTTTTAACTCAAATGGAAAAAGTAACAAAACATGAAGAAAAGCACACTGATAACCGGTAATATATATATATATATATATATATATATATATATATATATATATATTATCTTTCCAAGTCAAAGGATTTTTTTAATAATTTGTAAACCTGTGTTGAATATTTTGACATTAAGCTTCTGTTATTTTGAGGTCGACTTTCACATCTTACTTCACAATTCTCTATGGTGTTTGATTCTTGTGGTGATTTAATTTTATTAAAATGTCTGAAAGCAAAAGTAATATTATTAGAAGAGATTCAGAAAAAAAAGAAATTTAGCGCAAAAGATCAAACGCAGTCGTATAAAAGGCTTACCGCATGATAAATACAAAGGGCTCTTAATTCTCGGTAAATCATCCGGTGAGTCTTTCTTCGTGCATTTAAATGTTTCGAAAATATTAATGGATGCAGGCTTTTGCTGGTTTACATGCTATCACCAGTAAAAACAAGCAGGATATATTTTTATATGACCTCATCGACATTTTACTAATCGCACAAAAGCGACCACGTATTAATGATCTCACCAAAAAAAATCTAATTAAACTTCCTATAAGTTTCATGTTAAAGTTGCAAATGCCAATGTTTGGGTCTGTAAAAAGGCTTTCCTGAGTATTTACTCTATAAACAATCCTGCCTTATTTCTACAGCAGCGTTTATGTCTAAAAAGAACCATTCCCGCTGATCACAGAGAAAAAGAAGTTAAGCAGAAAACTAGTGGAGGGGGAGGGGGAGGGATCTTTCTCTATTTCACTCATAGCCAGTTAAGTTTCGTATATCTAAGACACAGTGTAAACCTATTTTCTGTATCAAACTATAGGAGCTAGAGAGAGCAGTGCGCATGCACATTTTCTTTCTCTTTTCCTCTCATAGGCACTGCATGAAATATACATACATGCGAGTTTGCTAGCGTTACGCGAATGGTGATTTTTGAAGTGAAAACTTCTTTAGCATCGTTGTGATTTGAAAGACAATGAAACGAAAAAGCGACAGTAAAAAGAGACAGACACATAAATTAATAATATTTAACGTGGGAGAAAATTATATAGCGACAGTAAAAAGAGACAGACACATAAATTCAAAAGATTTATCGTGGGAGAAATGAGATAGGAAGTATATTACAGTGTTTCTTATGTTCGTAGTTCTCTTTGTGCTCTACTTCGTACCCCCTCCACTCGTGTTTACCAAGGCATAGCGAGAGTTTGCTTGGGTCTCAGCGTTGTACGTGTGTTAATACGTGTTTATGCGCGCATGAGTAGTACAAAGCTTGAGAAAAGGCATCACACAACAGTGGTGTTTTGTATACGTGTACGTATTATATGTTTGTAGAGTTTTTTTATAATTTTTATAATAAAAATTAAATAAAAGATTAATTTAATTTAATTATAAAATTACATGAAATTTATCAATTTTATTTACACATAAAATTAAAAATTGATATTAAAGTTAAAAACTAAATTTAAAATTTTTGAAGGTTTCACTTCTAACACGTGTGAATTGCACACATGATTTTTTTTCTTGACGTTTGCTACGTCGATGCGTTTATTTTTAATAAAAATTTTATGAGACAAATCACACTCTATTTCAGTGTAGTTTCTTGTATTCAGTTTAATACTTTTTTAAACGTAATACTTCCAGCCTAAACAAACTTTGCTTACAACTGTCGGTAAATAATTTGATAGGTCAATTGAAGATGCGCCTGAAATTCGCTGATTACACTTTCTTTAACACTGAACTTCCTACGCTCTAAACTTCTGATTTTATTTTTCATAAAACTTAATACTGGGCGCTATATATGAAAATCGAGTCTTAAGGAGTAAAGTCCAAAAAATATCATAAATATTTTGAGAGTTTCTCTAGTTAAAAAATAGCCCTAATAATTTTTATTGGAGCAGAAATTTAAGAGATAATAAAAGATTATTAAAAGCTAGTAAAAAGAGAGGCTGGCGGGTACAGTTGGTGCAGGAATATCGAATATATTCATATCGCGGCGGTACATTCTATTTCTCATTAATCCTATTCTTTTTTCATCTATTTTTGTGGGCTAGCCCCCACAAAACACAAAATAATAAAGTTTACAAAATAATAATATTTGTTTCTAACAAACTTTGTTAATAGTAAACTTCTAGTAAAAGTTTAACATCTTATCAGAGTGTTTTGAAAGCTAGAAAAAAGTGATATCCTATCAACATGGTAGAGTTGGAATAAAAAGCTGAGATCGAGTTGCAAAATGTATTAGATCACACAGCTTCGTGGATCATGTAGTCAGAGAAATTGTTTTAAATAGTATTCCAGTAGAGTTAGGTAATATAACGTTAATTGAAAAAATAAGGCTTTGACGGTAGTACGCGTCATAGCGAGTATTAACAGTTTCTCGCAAATTTTAGTTTAGATTATGATATTATTTTATTCGTAATTTCTTACGTTACGTTGAAATTCGTAACAAATTCAGAGAGCAAAAAAAAATTTAGTAAAAAAATCACCCAACCCCCTCTCCTTCTCTAGACCTATTCTTTCCAATTTGTGATGGAATATTCTACTGTATTTAAGAATAATCTTATTTTAAAGAAAATATAGCTTCCTTGAATCTGACAACATTCACATTAGACGAACGCATTTTCAGCATCCAGAATTCTTTGCAACTTTGACTATGGTCGATGATAAAATTTGTACTGGGTTAAGTGGAAAGTCACTTACTAGGCATTGTATTTGTGATGAATATCCAAATAAATTAATGATATAAATTATTTGGATATTCATCACAAATACAATGGATATTTGGATATTCATCACAAATACCTGCGAAGAAATCGATCAAAATCGATTTGCATTCGGTTTGTCACCTCTACATTCGTGGATTCGTTTCTTTGAGAAGGTTTTCGTCTTTCTTTTAGAATAGATTTAAAATACTGGAAGATAGGTTAGACGACGATAATAAGATATTGTACGCACAAAATCAATTTAGGATTTGGTTAGACTTAATTATAAATACACCAACAAAGTGGCTAAAACAGCATATCTAACGACGGAAGTTCCGCGAGAAAATTTATTTTGAATTCAGATGTTTCGGTTAAAACCACAGACCTAAACAGATATTTCATCATTTGTCATTATTCTACAATTATGCAAGCTTTACCTTTGTGGTACAATATCAATGTTGAGTCATGTAGTAAATTAAATTTGGAAGCGACGCGACTTTTTGGAGCAAGAATATAAATTGCATAATCTCCCAATATCCATTCACAAAGTACTAATACATGGCTCATAAATAGTAAAGCATGCATTAGTGTCCATCAGGGAATTATCTGAAGAGGCTACCGAAGCCAATAACAAAAAAATTTACGTGACCAGGCTCGAAAAGTGGCATCATTTTACAGTCAGACCCCTTTATTTCCAGCATACGGAAGCTTCCCCGAAGGAAAAAGGGTTTTCTGAATAGTTGGGTATTAAGTTTTTTGGTAATTAAGAAAATCTTGTAATCGTTTTTGTAAGAATATCTGGGTGTGTTTATATTTTTTTGCTTCAATAAATCGAAGTTTTTTCTTTATTTTGATGTCGTTTGTTATTAGTTATTTATCTTCCTTTTAATGTAATCTTTTTTGAGAGTAGTAGGAATTACTGTCAGTTTATTTAAGGCCAAATATTTCAATTGATTGTGCTTAAAATTAATTAACATGTACATTGAAATGCATCATTTCTTACATTTACTTCAATTTAGTTCTTTTCTTGTCGTATTCTTAAAAACATAATGCTTATTTCTGAAGTATCCATCGTGTATTATCGCACAAGGAATAATTTTGTAAAGACGGGAGACTCCATTGAACTATGCATATACGCTTGATGAGGCTCTTCGAGAAAACGCCTACCTCTACAGCAGAAATCTTATTATGTTTCCCATATCTTTGTAAGGGAATGAAGGCTCGTATTAGAATGACAACCGCGAACTAAAGAAGACTGTTAATTCTATACATTATTATTTATACATTTTACACATTATTATTAATATGTTGGGCAGCTATTCACTGGCTTTCAACCTTATTTAATCTTAACCTAAATTGTAGGTTTACTCGAAGGGCCTCTTCAAATGTGTATGGAAATTTCAATGGAGTCTCTCGTTTTAAAAAAAATATTCCTTTTGCAACAAAGGTGACAAACCGAATTCAAAACGATTTTCATCGATTTTTTGCAAGCACCAACCTATGTCATTCATTTCTTTGGGAGTTCTTTACAATAACGATGCCTAGCAAAAGACGTTCCACTACAAATTTTACCATGGACCATAGTTTGCAAAGAATACTGGATGTTGAAAACGCGTTTGTCTAATGTGAATGTTGTCGGACACAAAGAAATTATCAATTCTGTAAAATAAGATTCCTCATTCTTAAATGCAGTAGAATTTTCCTTCTCAAATTGGAAACGAATAGTTTTACAGTATCTCGTAGAAAGAGGGCGGAAGGGAATTTTTCTAATAAATGTTGGTTTTGTTCTCTGAATTTGTTACTAACTTCAATGTAACGTAAGAAGGTAATATGATAAACTTTTACTAAAAGTTTACTCTTAACAAAGTTTATTTTCGACAAATATTGATATTTCATAAACCTAGCCTCCACAAAAAGTAATGAAACTTTGTCCGAACTAAGATTTATTGATGTTGATCATCCAAACTATCGAGTAATTTAACTACTGAATCGTAAACCTGAGATAATTCTGTGAACCGTTTACGTTTTAATCTTTTGCTAATATTACTAAAATATGTTTTGATCGACCGCAATCAGAGGAATACATGCTAAGTTGAGCTAATGATTTTCGGATTTACATTGTTTATCAGTTCCTAATTCAATACAATCAAAAGCACTAAACCAAACATTTTCGATCTATTACCATTCACAAGTTATATAGTATTTGTCGTCACTTTTATACAAATTAAGCAGACGTTTATATAAAGGAATAATGTTTATATTCTCTACATTATCAAGGTTTTCTAAAAAACGTTCGCGTTTTTCTTTAAAATATAATTTTGCTAAATCCGATAACTCAAAGTAATACGTCTTACTAAAGGAGCACTTTAGTAAAATACTTGAGAAAGAAAATATACAGTTTAATTAACATCATAAGAATCTCGAAGTTGTTAAAAAAATCATATCCTACGAGTTAACATAAAGAGCCATAGTACCCACATGCTATGTCAGGCTATATTGGTTGATGTATTTTTACATTAAGGTACACGTATATCGATAGGGAAAAAAATATATTTCAATAGATGCCCTCAGTGCTAAAAAATTTAGAACCAAATAGAATAAAAATTACGCATTTTTAACCTTTTGAATTTTGAATTTTGCAAAACATGTCACACACAAATGAACAAATACTGAGAAATGTTATTGCAAAAATGAGTTACTGAAAATCGCGATATTACCAATATTACAAAAGAAGTACAATTAAAATATTTTGAATTTTTCAAAACATATCTTGACCGCTAATTTCCATGTCACACACAAATGAACAAATACTGAGAAATGTTATTCCAAAAATGAGTCACTGATAAACGCCTGGTAAGGGGTTGTGGTAAACAACGCATAACGCCGCAATTCAGAGGTCAAAATGCATGTAAAAAAAAAATATCAGCGATGATATTTATATGTTTTCGGGTAGTTTGTTTATTGTAATAGGTAGTGAGGTAGTTAGAAGTGACAATTTGGGATTTTGATTTTTCGATTCATGACCTTTGAATGGAACCAACGAACACTGATAACAACGTCATGGTCCTAAGCAAGACATGTTAAATTTATTTACATATTGATTTTACTGTAGTCCAAGGTTAGCGTATTTGTAATTATAATATTTTGAAGCGATAGTGTTTGTTTTAAGAATTTTCTTCGTACGAATGTAAATTATTTATATAAATTATTATTGCAGAATTGGCATAAAATTAAAATGGGTTTGTAACCTATCTTCGAAACTTTATATTTGTTCTGTTTGCCAAAATTTTAAATTGCTTGCATTGAGTTATCTTATTTTTATTCGATATGTGCTCTTGTCAAAGATATATTATTGCTATTAGCAAAGATCTAATCTTTGCTAATAGACAACCTGAAGATGTTGTAATACAACCAAACCTAGGTCGTGGTAGAGAAATTAAAGAAAGTAGAAATAATACTACATCACGGTTTCATTTAATTGTCAATAATGAATTTCTACAAAATTAACGTCAAATATATTCAAAACTTGCTTATTTACTTGTGTTTTAAGATTACAAAACCAAGATATATAGTAATTTTTAAACGTGTTGATTTAGACACACTGAAATATGTGGCTTTGAACGTTCGACATTAATTAAATCCTCATATACAATATGGTGTTCTTCAACCATAAACCAAATTTAAAATAAACGAATTCAGTAGTTTACTCACAGAATTAGTTTAAAGTGGTTTGTAATTTCAAACACCGCGCACCGGCGCACCGTCGCTGTCGCCGCCGTCGCTTAGCATAAACATTACGAATTGTGTTTACATTTTGTTTATATTAAAATACTATTTTTTTTTAAATTTTTTCTATTGCTGGTTGTATTGTTTATTTCACTCTTTTAGAGTATTTATGATAACTATTTTACGCAAAGTAATACACTAATTAGTCACGTAAGATTCAGTTTCGTGTTCAATGACTTCTTTTCCCATCTCAGCATGCCTCAGCTTATATACTTCTTTGTACTGGATAGTGTACCTCACAAGTTTATCTATCAGATATGAGCTTACCTCTTAGGGGTATGTATAGGTTAATTAAGACAAAATTAGAAGAATACAGTAAACAACTTCTCATATTAGTACTTGCATTAACTTTATTGTACCATCAATTTTTACCACCATCCTTTATTTTTTTTTAAAAGATTTACTTACAGTTTTTTTTTAAATTGTTTAAACATACAATTTATTCGTGTTCAGATAAAGAAACTAAAAAAAGATCGTTTTTAAATTCTGAATCTCCAGGTACCAACTTCATACTAGAATTAGATTCTGAAGCGTATTAATCCATTTATGTTTTAATTGTTTAATCTAAAGGTTTTTCTTTTTTTTTAATTTATAAATAAGCAGTATTCAGATAAAAAATAAATGGATATTCATATACATTTTATGAAAATTTGACGGTCACAAAATATAAAATTGAAGTGGTCTACTTTATTTCTTAATAAGGTGACGCATTAAATTTTATATTCACTAGTGATTTTATAATTAACTTCAGTAATAACAAAGTACAGTTGTTAAAATAACGAACCTTAAACAAAATTTTGTTTTGTGGTAATTAATTTTGTGGTAATTAATTTTGAAAACCCAATATGACAAAACAAATATGCCTCGTTTTAAAAAGGTTTTAATTTTCGATTCTATAATAAATATCCACCAGTACATTTAAGTTGCTATTGCCGCTGTGGGTTCATATAAAACATAAACCCGTTGAGATCCTAAAAAAAATCAATTGAACTCTCTTGAGGGATTGCCATATCAGTTGTGTAATAAAAATTACAATCACGAAATTGATACCCTTATTTCTATCCAGCTCCTATTATAGGATTGGATAAATGAATATTAGGACCTATTTATTTATTATCAGGATTTCAAATAATATCGATACATAAAAAAGAAAACTTAGTTTCAAAAGAGTCCAATAATTTCAATTGTAATTGAACTGTTTACAATTATTGAGTATATACAATAGCAAAAACTTTCCTTACAACAAAATAAATGTCACGTTGAGAAGGTTACATTCGATCATTATATATAGTTATTCGCTACGCGTACGCAGTTAAGACAATGGTTCGACGCGACATGCATTGAATAATTTTCTTTATGTCCCAACCTATCCTTTTAGATAAACTTATCGTGCAAACACTTACAGTTAAGTGAGCTCGGAGAGTTACTCGTAACTACATCTTAACAAAAGTAAGTCGGAGGTCCCCTCCGTTCTCTTGGAGAGTACGAAAGAGACATACAAAATATAATCGCCATTAATTAGACAGGTGGTATTTATTAGATATACATGTTATCTATCTATATATATATATATATATATATATATATATATATATATATATATATATATATATATATATATATATATATAGATAATAGTGGCGGTCGTGAGTGAAATATTATAAGATTCTTATGACATAATTACTTAAATTTATCGTTTTTGTATTAATTATCCTACTCGATTTATTGACTGATGAATTAAACATTTTTTATTTCAGCTTAACTTTATGATATATGTGTCAGTTATTTATTAACAGATGGTCTGTTTTTAGAAAATAAATTCATAAAAATAACAAGGTATATCCTTTAATAAGAAATAACCATATAAGAATGAAAAATAGGTACTTTTGTTTCTGTAAGAATGTTAGGAAAGAGTAAAGCTCCCGTAAGAGGTTCTCATAAATACGTCAACAGATATAAATATTTATAGATACATTGCATTTCTACCACACTATTAATCTTAGTATTAATCACCATATAAATATATTTTTAAGTACTGATAAATATGTTGAATTTTAAAATAGACTGAGATTTTGAACTAAAATACAAATTTTCCGGTAAATTAGGTAAATTCTTCTAACTAAAATAGGAAACATTATTTTTTTTAAATTTCGGTTTGTTAAGTTGGAAAATGGAGAAGGAAAGTGTTTTTTGTATTCAATTTTGGCAATGGGTTTAGAAGATATTGCTAATAATAGCAAATAATTTAAAAGATATTGTGTTAAACCTCACATATATCAATAGCTAACACTCACAAATATTCAGATGGCAATTTTAAGGGAGCCAAATTAAGTTCTCAACATTTTCTACGGTATATCGTTTGAAATTGCTGCTTTTAAGGATATGGTAATATTTTTCTTCGTAATGTTAGGTAATGCATCTTCAGAGATATACTGAAAAATATTGAAAATAATATATACTCCCACTATTTATTTCCAAAATTACATATATTTTTATAATTCAAGGTAAATTATAAAAGAAATCATAGTTTTTAGAAGTACACGCAAAGATTAAAATATAACTATTGAGATGACTCTAGATGTTATAATTCTTCAAATGTGCACCATATTTTAGGACTGGGAAAGGTATAGCAGGCAAATGGAAACATTAATATTACGAACAATAATTCATTAAAGTTACTGTGAACTTTAAAAGTTTATAAGTACCTAAATATATACGGGATCATCATATTGTTAATTTTATTTACGCTCTATAACTTTACTTAATATTAGTGAAAATAAAAATTAAGTTAATTATAAGTTAAAGATGAAAATATCATTTGAGGAATATATCTTCATAATAAGACATGAAGCGTGGGTAAAGATGTTTCAAACGGTCTAAGTTTGATTTATACAAAATTGCCAATTTGACCATGATTCTTTAGTCAGTTCTATTAATTTCTACCGTATGATTCTCTTTTTCAAGATACTTATGTGTCTGAAATAGATGTACTTTCATACTTATTTACCAGTTTAGTTTAGTTCCTAAGACAAATGAGTATGAAAAATGAATGGACGGACTCACATGAGCAATTTAAAAAGTTTGCGTAATTTCCTTCGATTTAAGGAAACAAAATATAGTTTATCATTGAGACTCTATTGTTATTATTTTTTTACATCAGATGTAATTTTGCATTTAGATAACTTTATATTTCTCTATGGTGAATGCTTTAAATAAAAGAATCTCGGTTTCTTATCAAAATTCAATTTTTCGTGCCTAAAGTAGCACTGCGTGTTCAAAATAATGCTAAACTTTATTACCTTCATTAATCCAGCAAATAGGAGAGATGCTTTGCACCACTTATTTTATTATAATATATTTCTTGCCACTATATTGTTTCCTCGATTTTCATATTCAAAATAATGCTAAACTTTATTAACTTCATTAATCCAGCAAATAGGAGAGAATCTTTGCACCACTTATTCTATTATAATATATTTCTTGCCACTATATTGTTTCCTCGATTTTCATATTCAAAATAATGCTAAACTTTATTAACTTCATTAATCCAGCAAATAGGAGAGAATCTTTGCACCACTTATTCTATTATAATATATTTCTTGCCACTATATTGTTTCCTCGATTTTCATATTCAAAATAATGCTAAACTTTATTAACTTCATTAATCCAGCAAATAGGAGAGAATCTCTACACCACTTATTCTATTATAATATATTTCTTGCCACTATATTGTTTCCTCGATTTTCATATTCAAAATAATGCTAAACTTTGTTAACTTCATTAATCCAGCAAATAGGAGAGAATCTTTACACCACTTATTCTATTATAATATATTTCTTGCCACTATATTGTTTCCTCGATTTTCATATTCAAAATAATGCTAAACTTTATTAACTTCATTAATCCAGCAAATAGGAGAGAATCTTTACACCACTTATTCTATTATAATATATTTCTTGCCACTATATTGTTTCCTCGATTTTCATATTCAAAATAATGCTAAACTTTATTAACTTCATTAATCCAGCAAATAGGAGAGAATCTTTACACCACTTATTCTATTATAATATATTTCTTGCCACTATATTGTTTCCTCGCGTTTCATATTCAAAATAATGCTAAACTTTATTAACTTCATTAATCCAGCAAATAGGAGAGAATCTTTACACCACTTATTCTATTATAATATATTTCTTGCCACTATATTGTTTCCTCGATTTTCATATTCAAAATAATGCTAAACTTTATTAACTTCATTAATCCAGCAAATAGGAGAGAATCTTTACACCACTTATTCTATTATAATATATTTCTTGCCACTATATTGTTTCCTCGATTTTCATATTCAAAATAATGCTAAAATTTATTAACTTCATTAATCCAGCAAATAGGAGAGAATCTTTACACCACTTATTCTATTATAATATATTTCTTGCCACTATATTGTTTCCTCGATTTTCATATTCAAAATAATGCTAAACTTTATTAACTTCATTAATCCAGCAAATAGGAGAGAATCTTTACACCACTTATTCTATTATAATATATTTCTTGCCACTATATTGTTTCCTCGATTTTCATATTCAAAATAATGCTAAACTTTATTAACTTCATTAATCCAGTAAATAGGAGAGAATCTTTACACCACTTATTCTATTATAATATATTTCTTGCCACTATATTGTTTCCTCGCGTTTCATATTCAAAATAATGCTAAACTTTATTAACTTCATTAATCCAGTAAATAGGAGAGAATCTTTACACCACTTATTCTATTATAATATATTTCTTGCCACTATATTGTTTCCTCGATTTTCATATTCAAAATAATGCTAAACTTTATTAACTTCATTAATCCAGTAAATAGGAGAGAATCTTTACACCACTTATTCTATTATAATATATATCTTGCCACTATATTGTTTCCTCGCGTTTCATATTCAAAATAATGCTAAACTTTATTAACTTCATTAATCCAGCAAATAGGAGAGAATCTTTACACCACTTATTCTATTATAATATATTTCTTGCCACTATATTGTTTCCTCGATTTTCATATTCAAAATAATGCTAAACTTTATTAACTTCATTAATCCAGCAAATAGGAGAGAATATTTACACCACTTATTCTATTATAATATATTTCTTGCCACTATATTGTTTCCTCGATTTTCATATTCAAAATAATGCTAAACTTTATTAACTTCATTAATCCAGCAAATAGGAGAGAATCTTTGCACCACTTATTCTATTATAATATATTTCTTGCCACTATATTGTTTCCTCGATTTTCATATTCAAAATAATGCTAAACTTTATTAACTTCATTAATCCAGCAAATAGGAGAGAATCTTTACACCACTTATTCTATTATAATATATTTCTTGCCACTATATTGTTTCCTCGATTTTCTTATTGAAAATAATGCTAAACTTTATTAACTTCATTAATCCAGCAAATAGGAGAGAATCTTTACACCACTTATTCTATTATAATATATTTCTTGCCACTATATTGTTTCCTCGATTTTCATATTCAAAATAATGCTAAACTTTATTAACTTCATTAATCCAGCAAATAGGAGAGAATCTTTACACCCCTTATTCTATTATAATATATTTCTTGCCACTATATTGTTTCCTCGATTTTCATATTCAAAATAATGCTGAACTTTATTAACTTCATTAATCCAGCAAATAGGAGAGAATCTTTACACCACTTATTCTATTATAATATATTTCTTGCCACTATATTGTTTCCTCGATTTTCATATTCAAAATAATGCTAAACTTTATTAACTTCATTAATCCAGCAAATAGGAGAGAATCTTTACACCACTTATTCTATTATAATATATTTCTTGCCACTATATTGTTTCCTCGCGTTTCATATTCAAAATAATGCTAAACTTTATTAACTTCATTAATCCAGCAAATAGGAGAGAATCTTTACACCACTTATTCTATTATAATATATTTCTTGCCACTATATTGTTTCCTCGATTTTCATATTCAAAATAATGCTAAACTTTATTAACTTCATTAATCCAGCAAATAGGAGAGAATCTTTACACCACTTATTCTATTATAATATATTTCTTGCCACTATATTGTTTCCTCGATTTTCATATTCAAAATAATGCTAAAATTTATTAACTTCATTAATCCAGCAAATAGGAGAGAATCTTTACACCACTTATTCTATTATAATATATTTCTTGCCACTATATTGTTTCCTCGATTTTCATATTCAAAATAATGCTAAACTTTATTAACTTCATTAATCCAGCAAATAGGAGAGAATCTTTACACCACTTATTCTATTATAATATATTTCTTGCCACTATATTGTTTCCTCGATTTTCATATTCAAAATAATGCTAAACTTTATTAACTTCATTAATCCAGTAAATAGGAGAGAATCTTTACACCACTTATTCTATTATAATATATTTCTTGCCACTATATTGTTTCCTCGCGTTTCATATTCAAAATAATGCTAAACTTTATTAACTTCATTAATCCAGTAAATAGGAGAGAATCTTTACACCACTTATTCTATTATAATATATTTCTTGCCACTATATTGTTTCCTCGATTTTCATATTCAAAATAATGCTAAACTTTATTAACTTCATTAATCCAGTAAATAGGAGAGAATCTTTACACCACTTATTCTATTATAATATATATCTTGCCACTATATTGTTTCCTCGCGTTTCATATTCAAAATAATGCTAAACTTTATTAACTTCATTAATCCAGCAAATAGGAGAGAATCTTTACACCACTTATTCTATTATAATATATTTCTTGCCACTATATTGTTTCCTCGATTTTCATATTCAAAATAATGCTAAACTTTATTAACTTCATTAATCCAGCAAATAGGAGAGAATATTTACACCACTTATTCTATTATAATATATTTCTTGCCACTATATTGTTTCCTCGATTTTCATATTCAAAATAATGCTAAACTTTATTAACTTCATTAATCCAGCAAATAGGAGAGAATCTTTGCACCACTTATTCTATTATAATATATTTCTTGCCACTATATTGTTTCCTCGATTTTCTTATTGAAAATAATGCTAAACTTTATTAACTTCATTAATCCAGCAAATAGGAGAGAATCTTTACACCACTTATTCTATTATAATATATTTCTTGCCACTATATTGTTTCCTCGATTTTCATATTCAAAATAATGCTAAACTTTATTAACTTCATTAATCCAGCAAATAGGAGAGAATCTTTACACCCCTTATTCTATTATAATATATTTCTTGCCACTATATTGTTTCCTCGATTTTCATATTCAAAATAATGCTGAACTTTATTAACTTCATTAATCCAGCAAATAGGAGAGAATCTTTACACCACTTATTCTATTATAATATATTTCTTGCCACTATATTGTTTCCTCGATTTTCATATTCAAAATAATGCTAAACTTTATTACCTTCATTAATCCAGCAAATAGGAGAGAATCTTTGCACCACTTATTCTATTATAATATATTTCTTGCCACTATATTGTTTCCTCGATTTTCATATTCAAAATAATGCTAAACTTTATTAACTTCATTAATCCAGCAAATAGGAGAGAATCTTTGCACCACTTATTCTATTATAATATATTTCTTGCCACTATATTGTTTCCTCGATTTTCATATTCAAAATAATGCTAAACTTTATTAACTTCATTAATCCAGCAAATAGGAGAGAATCTTTACACCACTTATTCTATTATAATATATTTCTTGCCACTATATTGTTTCCTCGATTTTCATATTCAAAATAATGCTAAACTTTATTAACTTCATTAATCCAGCAAATAGGAGAGAATCTTTACACCACTTATTCTATTATAATATATTTCTTGCCACTATATTGTTTCCTCGATTTTCATATTCAAAATAATGCTAAACTTTATTAACTTCATTAATCCAGCAAATAGGAGAGAATCTTTGCACCACTTATTCTATTATAATATATTTCTTGCCACTATATTGTTTCCTCGATTTACATATTTTGGAACGAATTACCTGAATTTTTGTTATGTGAAATCAGAACTCATTTATTTATTATAGGCTATAGCAGTGAGAAATGTAATACTTAGCACTGAACATACTTTAGTTTTATAATATATACGAATTGCGTGTCGTCTGGTATATTATGGTTTATTTATTATCGTAATTCGTATTATACCTACTGAATTTTTTTTATGTTATCAATGTTCGATGTAATATGTTCGGTGAAAATGTTCCATGATATATTCAAAATAGCATCACATTGCTAATATAGCAATTACTTTCGTTATAAAATTGTCTACTGGTTTATATATTATCTGTCTTATTATTTTCGTAACAGCTATAAATAAAAATACATTCAAAGTTTCTGATGTTAGCAGTGCCTAACTTTTTTGCATGAAATTTAATATTTCGTTAGCGATACGTATAATCTACTTGATTTATATCAAGAATGTATTTAACCTAACCTAGTCTCATATTTAATTTAATTTGTGCTTGGGTGATTTCATTTGGGACCAGATTTGTCTCAATTATATTTTGAGATTTCCATATTTTTCACTGATATATTTTCAAATTAAATTTTTGTTATAATATTACAGTAAAATTGTGAGAAAAAAAAATTAAAACTGTAGAATAGTACACAAATACATTATTATAATTGCTAAATTCTTTTTTTAACACTTTTCATAATTTATACACTAAAGCTCTTTACAATAAGATTATCGTCAAAACAAGCTTCCAAATTATGTGAATATACCTACGATAATCAAATATTTATTTTGAAAAATGCCGTTTAAAATAAATTCTAATTATGTGTACGGACAACACGCTTCCCATTTCACTGGAGGAAAAAGGAACGCGAAAGTTTCAGTTTTGGCCATAATTGAAAAAGTTATATCCGGCCAGTCCTTTATATTTAAAATTAATACCAACTCTCAGTATATGCTCCGTTGTTTGAATTATTTCGGTCGTAATTCAAAATATTTAAAAAATCAGATTTACTTTTGCGTGGAATGATTTAATTTAATGAAATGTTTGTTTTGCCTTTTCCCCAGACGCAGTTAACAGCTTCAAATCCCTACGCACAGCTATACCCACGGCAGTCCTAATTGGGGGCACAGCTGAATTGGTGTGGTTACCAGGTTGGTACCTATGCATTGGAGGGTGCACAACTCTATTCAATACCAGAGTCACCTGCGACTAAAATGATACCAAGTACTTCCACCAAAGTTTGTGTAAGTATTTTATCAGGAAGACCACCAAAAAAATGTAATGCAAAATGTTCTAAAATTTCTGGTAGAAATTATTAAAGGGTATTATGTTCATATTGCTTTTCATTTAGCAACTATTATATATTTTGGCCTAAAAATAAAGAAAATATGGAAATTCCATAAAGAGAACTTTGAACACTCAAAGTCCGAACTTTAAACACACGCCCAGTGGTAGATTTGAACCTACTCTATAAAGAGGTTTGAAAAGTAAGTGTAGTAAGCTCAAAATGAACTGGTGAATTTAAGCTCAATAAATTTCAAACAACGGTGTTTTTATTACTCGAAATTTCTAATATAAATCTCATAAATGTATATCTCATTTATATGTTTTCGAGTGATATTTCGTGAATCAACTTAACCACACAGAAAAATTGTTCTCTTATTAAATACGAGTCGCAGGTTACATTTAGGTTAAGCACCTGGAATATTCGGTGGATCATTATAAGTACATACAGTCATTATAATCATAAAACCATTATAACAGTATACGTAGAAAACTTAAATCGTTTTCTTAGTTTTTTAATTTTAAATTTTGTCTCTGAACAGTATTCCTAACGTAAAGTGTAAACTTTTTTGTTACTACGACATCTAAATTGAGACTAGATTATTATTATTTCATTAATAACTCCAAAATTTACTTAGAGAAATATTGATCGGTGACTTCAATATTTTATTCCTTTATGTTTTTTATTGATTTGCAGACTAAAAAAACTATTTGAAATGTGGGTTAATCATTAGGTTACTTATATTAACATTAACATTATTTTCCACAATGGAAATAAATTGCCTAGTATAATTTCTACCAACGCAAAAATATCGAGCTTTTCTCAAAAAGTATAGAATTTGGAATCACCGCTATTGATTTAGGATAAACTTAAGTAAATTTCTGATTAAAATTTTTTCAAAATGTTAAGTTCAATTTTATTACTCAGAAGAATACATGTCTGAAGAGAATAGTTTTGGAATTGGTATAATTAGTTCTTTCTACTGATATTCCACACTACCTAGAAAAAAAATAAATATTTCCAGCATCTTCTTTAATTTGTTTTCATACTGCCTCAGAAATATCTATAGAATAATTTTTAGGTGTTACCTATAAAAATGTTAATATAGTTTATCATCATACCAGGTTTCCACGTCAACGATTTCTAAAAACAATGTTTATGTGCATTTTGGTATCGTCACTAT
The DNA here is from genome assembly GCA_039881145.1 of Druceiella hillmani. Lineage (NCBI taxonomy): Eukaryota > Metazoa > Arthropoda > Insecta > Lepidoptera > Hepialidae > Druceiella > Druceiella hillmani. The sequence goes on along the minus strand of JAYKKI010000010.1, from coordinate 7,281,085 downwards.
TTCATAAATCATTCTAAATAAAAAAATTATGATTATTACAAGTAACTCATTCAATTAAAGTACCAAATAATACAAGATATAAGAAGAAATTTTTTAGCGTGCTTTATTCACATCCCAAAAATTTATCTATAAAAATTGTTGTGTAGTAATTATTGGAGAAAAATACGGGTTATTATGGTCAATTACAAGCATGTATTGTTAAATAAAAGTATCATACTTGCAAATAAGATAGATATAATCTGATTTTCATAAATAACAATTTGTGAACGTTATTTTGGATGAAAAATGTTGTTATTTAAAATTTTCTCTCTCAGGGTTCCAACCAAGATATTATGGTTACTAGTATGTTTCGTGCAAATGCAACCAAGAGTTCGGTATAAGCCAACGTTTGTCCCATATTGTATTAACTCGTATCATAAAATCATTCCGACATGTATTGCGATGTAGCAAAAATAGTACTGAACGCTTAGTTACACAGGGTAAAATGGAAGGTAACACACAACATTGGAGAGCATTAATGAGATTGATAAATCTGGTTAAACAGCCACAGAAGATCCACTAAAATATTGCTTACGGAGAGGGATGACGACTTATTTTGTGGATTATCGCTCATTTGCTAGATACTTGACATGATGACTATGATCACTTTGCAACAAGAGTTGAATGTCTAAGAAAAAGAAGGGGTTTAATAAAATATTAATTTATGGTTAAATTAAAAACGCTCATTAAATATAAAATAAATTGAACTTGGTGAATAACTAATTAAATCCACTGTTGTAATAGACGATAATGAAAGAAATGATGTCGATTATGGTCATGAAGATGACACAGTCGTTTAAAGAATATGTAAAGGATATATAACCATGCTATCCAACATTTGAGTAACTAGCTATAATCGCGATTTCTTACGCGTGGATATTTGAAAAGTTATTATTCTGTTAACTATAAGTACAAATGTTAAAGTACACGTACACCGACGGTTTAAATTATAAAAGAAATATTTTTTGTTTGTAAGTGCGTTTTGTTTGAATTTAAAATTACTTTACAATCCATCAACCTCATCAGCAGTTCTTACAAGATAAAAATGTGATTTTTATTTTTATCTACTTTTGAAATGTGCAATTTGTAATTTTTTCTCAAATATCTTTATAAATACAGTTTCCATTTAACGTCTATAAATAAATTGGAATGATCACATTTCCGGTTACACAAATATCAAATGATCACATTCCCAGGTACACATCATCAGCCAGGAGACGTCTACTGCTGAACATAGGTTTCCCCACATACTCCCCCAATTATTGATTCCGTGCTATTCACATCCAACGGCTTGCCACAAGATACTCCATTCCATTTTTCCACTTATCTAAGGGCTATCCCATGTTGCCTGCGGCAAATGTTCGCCATTTCAGAATATTCCTCTCCAACAATTTTCGATTCTGCGCGCTATATGACCTGTTCAGTTCCATTTCAACCTTCCAATCTACGAGTTATATCGGTAATCTCAATAAAGCTCAATTCTCTTAGAGATCTTTGCAATAATTAACATATATCATAAAGAAACCCAAAGCATAGCATTTTAACAGCTAATTGAGCGACTTGGAGACTAACCAACTAATAATAAGAGATCAAGTCTAATGTTAAGTATGTTTGTCTTTACAAGTGCGTGACTGTGCGTGAAGTGCGTGACGTGAATGTAGTTACTTCAATTAAAATTACTTAAAATACACTGAGCTATATATTAAATACAAATCTGTGAATATAACAACCCTGTCAATTTTGTGTCTCCATATCAAACATATCTGAAAAAAAATTGTTGTGGATGACGGATAAGTGATAAATTTAGCATTAAAACCATTTTGCTAATTTGTATATTTATAACTATAGAATAAAAATGTCATGCTTTTACAAAAACATAGGAGTTGACTTGAAGCAGTATAAGTTTTTATTTTATCACAATTGTTTCATTCACTCAGAGAACATGCAAATCTAATACTTTCTAAAATTAATTTCCTGGTCATTAGTAAAGCAACAACAAAGAAAAATCAAACAGGTTGACTGTCCATAGTTACACTAATGTATAATATGTCATTATCATCAAGAGAAAACGCTACGTGTGTTTTAAAGCATATAATACAATTTTCCAACCAGACAGACATTGGCGAAATGGGCTTAAGCAGAGGTGAAATATTATGAAACAGGCAATGATGTATTTATCAATGATCTCCGCCCACGATCATGCGTGAATTAAATAAAAACATGTGTGACAGAAAAATCACAACAAAGATGAAATTTGTAATAGATTACACACACTCAACGAAATAAATATAGTTTTGTAGTTAGCATTACAAGGCAGGAAAAGAGAAGAAACCAATGGAGTTAACACTCGACTTTATTGCTCTCATCAGTTAAATTTTTTGTTTTCGAACTGAAGTGCGCCTTAAGGAATTTTTCTTCGATAAATTAATGCATGAGGAACATGAGAATATACCCTATACTATAGGATATACCCATCATTTTATATTATTGTTAAGTCTGTAATTTGGAAACATTACATATCTTGCTGGCAACAATTCCGCCTATATTAAAACTATTTGCTTGAATTAATATTTTATTGCAATATGATGTAGAGTAGCTCATACCACTTTTTCGATGACACAAATCCTTGCGTAATATTTAAAGCATATTTAGGGAAATAAATATGAAATTTAGTTTATCGGAAGTATCAAAGTAAATGTAGGATAAACTCTAACTTTGTAGTTATAATAATATTATATTATATTTTAGATAACATTAACCCTATTGAACACAATACGTTTAATTTCAAACTACATAATGGTAAATTTGAAATTTAACTTAGTCGAAGCTATTCAAACTACGATTCTAGACACTACAGACTTTGTTCATTGTAGGCAGTAGAATTCTGCGACGTTATAACATTCATATTTAAATTATTCAGAAACTATTCTTCGCTTTCAAGCAGCGTACTTGTCGCTGACGCTGACACAATTTCATTCTATATAACATTTTAACTTTATATTTCTTATTGATATAACGTTTCTAAACGCATGTTTTTCTACTTTTTTACTCCGTAAACAATTTTTTTCCGAATATGTTGAATTTCCATTCTTTGCAACTCAGATATCTTTAAATCATGAAATGATTGTTTTTGTCTTGAATGGAAACATTTTTGTTATCTGTTATTGAGAAAGCTCTCGTTATTCACTTGCTATATATTTCTAAGCTTGCATAGTCGTCACATATATGCAGTACTAGTTTCTAGAAGAGAATAAAATAAACTAAAGATTTATAGATTGAAATGTTCAACCACAAGTATTCATTGCACAAGAGTACTTCATTCGATATGATCAGATAGGAAGTGAAAGTTCTCTTGGCGCTTTCTTATGATAGCCTCGTATATATAAATACTACTCACATACCTTCAAATCAATATAAATCTCAATTTGCAATAAAAAATTTAAATGTACTGATAGTGTTTATTGTAGGCGTACGTTAATAATTATCCAAATATTTTATCACACGCCACTTTATTTATCAGAAATATTACAAAAATATGTGGAATCCTATATTTTTAAACTTGATCGTTTCAATTTAAATGGCATGTATTTTAACGTTTTATGTTGAGCTGATATATATTTTGACCTTTCATATTAAGCTAGTATGTCCGATTCATTATCGATATGTTTCACTATTTTTACATATTGTTTTCTTTAGAGTGACGTCAATAAAATAAAAATATCATATATTTTTAAATGTCACATAGGTATTTTAAACTCACATTTGAATTTTTATTTAAAATACTTCTTCGTTATTTTGAGCTATACGTCTTGAGATTTTCGGAAGATTATAGTACGACGTGACGACATGTTTTCTTTACGTACTTTTAAAAGAAAAAAATATTCAAATTCGCCTATATCTATAGTAATTAAGACAAGTGAACTCTAGTGACAGATATTTTGTTTACATAACATATTTTATTTAGTGATAACTAATTTTGTTAAAATCAACAAAAAAATTCTTAAGTTATAAGCTCAAGTTTTGAAATTAGTATATTCATTTATTATTGCTTAACCTTTTTAAATCATAATAAACATTCATGTATATTTCTTCCCGAAATACAGGAAGACTCCTTTTGAATTTACGAGTCTTTAATAGATTTCTAACGAATTCTGTTATATTAATTGCAAAATTATGAAAAATATCTATTTCTTTAAAACAAATGGCTAGAAATAAAGTGTATGTTCTTTTCCTGGTCAAAAATATATTTTTTCAAAAAAAGTATATGTCAAGATTTAATAGACTTTCGATTGTAAAGATTAATAAATGAAATTTTGACTTCGTAATTAAAAAGTAATAAATTATAAGTGAGACGGCATATTGGATTGCAAAAGTAGTATTTTTCATTATTATTGGACAAAACGTCATAATATTAAATTTTTCACATTTATATTACTTTGCTGAGGGGAAATAATGGATATTGAGGTCTAATTTTTATATAATTAAGAAATGTAAAAAGTGAATGATTATTTATAAGGATTACTCTATTTTAGGCATATAATTGAATATATTTGGCATTAATTTTGTATTGATAATATTTGGCGTTAATTTTGTAGACATTCATTAATCACAATTAAATGATATTACAGGATGTAGTATTATTTCTACTTTCTTTAAGTTCTTTACCACGACTTAAGAAAGTAGAACTTAAAGAAAGTAGAAATAATTCTACTTCACGTAGTTTCATTTAATTGTGGTTAATTTTGCAGAAATGCATTATTCACCACGACCTAGGTTTCGTTGCATTACATTTTCAGGTGGTCCCACAGAAAATGTGTTAGAGTTACGGGTCCTTGTTCCGTACCAATTAAAACGCTATTTTTGAATACCTGAAAAGTATCAATGATAGTAGATTTTTTAAGGAGTTAAAAGTAAAATTATCACATCTAATGAGTACATGAAAAATAGTTGAGGATCACCTTTTTACATATACTTGGGTCTGTTAAAAATTCATAAAGCTCTTTATCAGTTATTTAAATCAACGGATAAAATTACTTTTTATTCTAAAATATATATTCATCACGTATGTAGATAATATACTAAATAATGCATTTTACTTATTGCGAGCTATAATATTTTTAAATATTGACTATTATTTTGCTACTGTGAAAGATATTGTAGGCAATATATTTACATTGTGATATATTTATATTGGTAAATATTTTAATAATGCAATATGCCCTTAAATTTTTATGAAGCCTTCAAAATGGCAAAAATATAAGTTCCCTTGTTTTGGGTGCGGAAAAAAAATTGTAAAACCGTAAAAAACCGTGGAAAATTGTAAAACCATACTTACGTATTATTTAAGACATCAAACAATACAGCAGGATCACTTGACAAGATGAGAAAAAGAAAGATTCGCTTCTACTTTACATTAAAGGGAAAGTAAACTTTTGATTTAAAAATAAACTTTTTATGACATACTTCAATCAGGTCAATATAATACAAAATTTTGCTAAATTACTGCATTAATAAAGTCGGCCTGTATGTTAGTAGAGATTTGAGTATTATTCATGTCTGCATATCATCAATGACTTTGACTACACTGCACAATTGTGACCGTTTATAAAACTATCTTGAAAGATAAATTAAAGCTGGTATTTAATTACAAACTTTATACCATATAAATTTAAAAGATTAAAATGACGTAGAAGAGAAGAAGTAAATCACCATTTTTTCTAATTAAAAAAAAATTATTAAACGAAGTAATGAATATCTCATTCTTCTTCTTATCCATTATATTCTTGGCAGAATGGTCGAGATCATGGTACTCGAGGAATTTAATTATGCTGGTTAGTATAATATTGAACAAACGCTGTTTTATACCGATTTTTTAGATTGTAAATGTATTAAACAAACTCAGTCTCTTATATACGTGTATATATATGTATATATATATATATATATATATATATATATATGTATGTATGAGTGCATTGCAAACGGTAACTTCTTGTTAAATGGGGGTGATGACCCACACATTATCATGTAACTGTTGAGAAAAATTGTGAAAAAAAACGTAGCCTATATTTTATGACCGTAAGTGAGACTTTAAACCACCGACAGCGTTTAAACGACGGTTTCGTTAATCCAGTAACGGAGTTTAAATAACGTTTAATTTCGTCTAAAAATTAAACTCTTTATTATTTTATTGACTGGACTTAGTTATTTAACCTTCTCTTCGTATATTTCAGAAACAAGGCTATCAGCTGTTTAGGTTATTATTATTCTACCAAACTGTTATTCAGCAATCATAAAATTTTCGTCATTTTATGTCAAATTCTTCGCATTGTTAATAAGTTGTATAGTTAATAGAGTCACATATTAGTTCAAAGGTTTACAAGATTATTTATACAAAATAGAAAATAAAACGCTAGTAACGATTCTGATGACAATTACTAATTACAATTATGAACATTCGTAGATTATTTTCATATAATAATTGTCTACGAAAGAACTATGTTATAAACCTAACTACAAATAAAATTTGAAATACGCAAGCCATTTAAAAACTTATAGCATCTAACACAATATAAACCTAGTACTAATTTCTATCCGATAAAATTGCTTCTCAAACTAAAAATAAATATGCTGACTTAAAATGGAATATGAAGTTTTTTCTTGTTATACGGCTCTTACGAAAAAAAAAATTTCGGCAGTACATAGGCAAAGTTTTGTAAAACTTAATCCTATTTCCTACCACAAACTCTTTTGGCTGAATATATTAGAAATTACTCTTGACGTGATGTTATGTTAGAAATAGAGCTACACAAGCCTTAAAATTTAAACGGGAGTCCTTGGAATCTCCCTAAATGGGAGATTCCAAAGACTCCCGTTGATTCGGTTCGGAAATTCTTTTTGTAGTGGAGTACTTCGGATATATGTCTGTGCATATAATGAAACCCTTTAGATTATAAATAGGTACGTATACTAAGTGTTTTAATGGAAGAAGGGACTTCTGGGACGTCGGTGAACTACGGTATTTTAAAATTGTACACATGTATCCTATTGATGAAAGTTATAAAATTATTTAGCCCTATTTTAAAATATTACCTCTATGCCACAAAACTTTTGACCATTCGATTCAGAACCGATTAAAGGGTCTAATATTTTAATGCGTAAAGTTTTTACTAGGATAAAATTTAAATTTTTTGAAGAATCGGTTTACGTACACACAGAGTAAAGTTAATTTAATTTTATATGTAATACTTAAATCATTTTAGGCTAATATAATTTAACAAATTTTAAAAACTTCTTTATATTTTGCTATAGAATTAAATGTAAGTTTTATGTAAATAAATTTTGGCAATACGGAGATTGGTTTGTCTGTGAAAAATACACAACAAACCTAAAAAAAAATTGATTCTGAAAGTTGAAAGGTGTAACTTTTAGAGCTTTATCTTGAAAAGTTATTAATGATATTAAACAATGTTCTTTGTAATAAAAAAGTTTATAACAACTCATTTTTATTTAAATCCTTTTTGAGAAAAAATAGGTAATTTTAACTTAGGCAAATATACGCGCTACGATATTAGTATTAATAAAAAGAACAATAAAGTTTAATTATTTCTTGGAGCTAAAAATTATACGCATGAACATTTTTACAAAGTTAATCGACGTAAAAGATCTAACACATTTTCTTCACGTTAAACCTCAGGCTAATAAAATTGAAATCACATATCGATCAAGTAAAAAGGAAATAATTTTTGGCTAAGAACTTGTAAGGAAAGAAATAAGTCAACGTTCCTTATTTTTCTGGACAAGAGGATAGATTTATATATACTGATATTAATCAGTCGGTACGGCAAAGATATCTAAGAACGAAATAACCTATACATTTTTGTATTTAAATTCTCATAACAGAAAAATTATTTATTTTAAATTTTCGTTTCTTTTACAGACTCCCTTAATCTAGGTTACATTTAAAACGTTTATTATCATAAACAGAACTTAAGAAAAAAGACTAGTACAACTGATATTTAATTCTGTGAAAAAATCTGAATATGCAAATCATAATTAGGGGTTTATTTGCAAATTACCTCTTTGCGTCACTTCAGTATGCTGCAAGGCGCCCAGTGTGCAGTGCACTATACGAAGTTGAACTTTTTATCTTAAGAATGGCGTGGGATGCAAGAGAATGTTATTGAATAAAATATTCTCATTTTTTATAGAAGATGGCTTGTTGTGCCGATTTTGAAACAAATATTGTGTATGATTATATAGTTATCCAAGAAAACGATTTACTTATTACGTTCAAAATAAAATTATCTTTGCTCTTGGTGTGGTGGTGGCGGTGTAGTGAAACGAATTCTGAACAAACTTTAAGTTTTACACTAATATAAATATTACTTATTTGACGATTAGACATTTTACTCAATCATGTAATGAAACTTAACCCAATAGTTAAAAGTTTTGCGAAATCGAGGTAATATCTCAGAATATGGCTAAATAAATTTACAACTTTCTTCAACGAGATCCATGTGTACAATTTTCAAATATCATAGTTCGCCAACATCGTACAAGTTGCTTCTTCCATTAATATAAACCAGTGAGCGTAGGTACCTATTTCTAATCTAAAGGGCATCATTATATGCCCAGACACACATCTGAAGCACTCTTTGCGACAAATAGAATTTGTGAACCGAGTCGAGGGGATTCGTTAGAATCTCCCAGTGCGACGTTAAATTATACGGTTCGTGTAGCCCGCATAAGATCACGTGAAGAGGAGTTTCTAATATACCAGGCTGAAAGAGTTTGTGATAGGTAGTTGAATTAAGTTTTATGAAATTTTGCCTGTATACTTTTGAAAAGAATTTTTATTATTTACAGTCAAACCGCAGATAAATACTGTTTATTTTAAATTTTATACCAGTACATTTATTTTATTATTATATAAAATATATTTGTTTGTATTAAATTATATTTCTATGGAGATAAGATTAGCGATCAAGAATTATCGTCATAAATACAATTTAATTCAATACAAAATATCATCAAAAACAAATTTCTTTAGAGTCGTAGGATTATTTCTCATAATGTCCTTATACATTTAACATTCATACAGAAACAATATAAAGTACACATTGTCTGTTTTAAAACTTGCCGTATATATCTTTCATTTTTTCCTTAGGATTTGTTACATAGATATTTAATTATTTTCATAGGGCGACACCATAATACAATGCAGTTAATACATACGCTATATCATGGGAATACCACATGACAATACATAATGATTTGTATGCCTTTCGATAGGTTTATATAACTTGTCGTTATCATTTAGAGCCGTAATCTAAGGTTAATTTTAAAAAAGTTGTACGACGAAGAGTTGACATTTATGCAAATGCATGTAATAATTTAGCGCGTGTGTACATTAAAATCGAGTTCATCGCTAAATTTTGGTTAGACTTCAAAGTTATTACAATTAGCATATTAGTAAATGGAAGAATATTTAACTGCTACCCTTATTGATATTGGGTCGTTTAATGTGATAGGGAAATTTTAAATTTCAGAACTCAATATTTTACTTTTAAACATTAAATTAATTACTCTAAAACACGGAAAAAAGGTATAATGTACTGAGGTAACAAACCAGTTTTCAAATTAAAATACCAAAATATAATTTAATCTTAGTTTAAACTGTCTGCTTATCAAATACGGTATTAGAGAAATTATGCCCAATGGAACGTCTATAGAGACATTAGTTTTTTACGTAGGTTGAAATAGGATTTGTAATGTATTTAATAAAAACCAAGAATCAAACTTATGAATATGGTATATAAATTACATAATTTAAATAAATTCACAAAATAATTAAGGCACCGCCGTGGTGTGTCGGGTTGTTCAAGAGACTTACGTCCTTTGACTGCGTGGCTCACGTTTGATTCTTGGTGGCATACCGAGCGGGGCTGAACTGATATTTGTAATCGCTTAGTTAAAATTCCGCACAAAGTGGTTGACAGCGGTGCCATTAGTGCGAGAAGCTACCCAGTGCGATCACCGCCCCCTTGCCTAACGTGCTGTTTGAAGGCATTACTTCTTATTATAGGCGCATTGGAAAATCCAATGTCAAGCAGTGGACTGAGACAGGTTGTTAATTTAGTTTGAAAGTAATAATGAGTTAATATACTACATATTGATATCAAGTTAAGAACTTATGAACCAAATTTGTATATATTTTTAATACTTTAGCTAAATAATGTATAATATTCGTATTGAAACATCTTAATCAACAATAGAAATATTATAGGCATAATAATTTTTAATAACGATCGCAAAAAACTGTTATTATTGATAAGACACATAGCACATATCATGAAAATAGTTTTGTAAAAATGTCTACACACGCAAAAGTTTTGAACGCATATTCAAGCACCTGAAAAAACCTGACAAATGTCTCATATTATATCCCTAAAATATATAAATCACTTTGAACGGCAGATATTCAGAGTAAGTGAAATTGATTATTAAATTTTCATCAAACAACGATAATCTTGGTTTTCAAACCATATTTCATTTTTAGTCCAATAAATCTAGACACTGTGATGAAATCTTTGTGACTAGTAATTGAACTGAAATTTATTCGAATGTACACAACGGGATTTTCTTAAGTGTAGTTGTTATCCGTTTTCTAATATTTTGAATTTTCATTTAACATTAAATTCAATTAGTTTTATGTTATCGTGCGAAAGGATTTTCTTATAAAATTATACTTTTATTAGAATAGTAATAGAAAAATTTCCCACGATTTTTTCAAAACATACAATTACAAACTTTTCGTGAGTGAGTGATACATATGGATTATAAATAAAATCTCCCAAAATACAATGTAATGATGCTTTAAAGCTTTACTTACTTCTTGATTTTTGAAATACATTTTATTTGTTTGTATTAAGACCAGAAAGGAAAATATAATTAAAAACACAAACTTTGAACTAATTACTAAATTGTACCTTAATTTCATCAATTTACATGGCTCATTTTTGAGAAAAACAATGCCAAAACATTGTTTTGGTCAGCTGCTTCATTATGATGGTATAAATTATGTATATTTATGGTCTCATTCCTTTCTCATTTGTAATTTACTTATGGTTGGACCTCAAATTTCAGTTATAAATTTAATTATTTTTTAAGATTTAAATTTTACAACACTGCAAATACATGTCGCTGAAATGAGCCGCAGATCAAGCAATTGTGATTGTATAATTAGTCACGTCGTAGATAATTAAAACTGATTACATTACTTCCACAACTTAGTATCCGCATGTATTATATCTAAAACGAAAGTGCCTAAGTGAAATACCAAATTTAATAGGAATTCGACTTCCGGAAACACACTTTACTCGCTTTTCCATTGATATGTGCAAGTACGTCCTTAAACACGTTCGCCCTTTATTAGAACTCCAGGCAATACCCTCCTCCAGTAAATTAAATCTACTTATGTTTTGAGGGTTAGATTAGAGTAAAACTATTATCATTATCCATTTTCCTTAATGTCTGTAATGTTGTCACCGAATATTGCTTTGTCTTTCAAAATATAATGAAAATTTTCGCGAATATTATTCACATGTCATCTTTTAATTAAATTTTTTTTATTCAAAATTTCTTTTAAAGTCGCTGTTTCTATGAATATTGTAGTTCTGTCAGTGATCAAAAAATCATTAATAAACTTACGAAACATTATAAAGATTTGTACCTAAAGTGAATTAAATATGTATGCACGAATTGGTTGCGATGACAACCGAACATTCATTTATTTGGTGCCTGTTGTTAAACAAATTTAAATATATATTATTAAAATCACTAAAATAAAAATTATTTAAAGAAGAAATGATAATTGATAACGAGTATTTCAAAATTATGTTTTACGCTAATTGTTTAACTGTTTTTTAATTCAAAATTTCATCAGTAAAAGTTACCGTGGTTTGATATATATATATATATATGTATCACTAAATTTTAGACTTAAATATTCTATTGTTATAGTAACGCTTTCTGTCGTATTATACGTCTGTTTATCAGAAATTTCAAATTTTCAGACAAAATAAGAACTTTACAGTTCTTTACAGAACAGTGTTTTAGTAGTTCCTTGATCTTTATTAAATACATTTCATAAAGGCTCCCGTATATGTAAAGTGGGATGATTTTTTTTTCTCTTCAAAGGAAATGTTATATCGCCGAAAAATCTCTAAAAGTTTCAGAAAAAACAGCGATTAAATCTGGTAAAGTTTCACTAAAAACAACGATTTGATGAACATTTAAATATATCTTTTTATATCCATTTTTTTACCAGGTTTTTTCAAAATCCAAATTACACAGGAGGCAATAAATCAGTTTTAATGTTTCTCATACTCTGCATTTTAACAGCATAAAAAACTAAAAAGCCTAAATGTAAAATGGTAAAAATTTTTTTTTTTAAATCTTGGTATTGTACTCTCGAATATTTTTCTTCAAACTTTGTAAAATGTACGCCTACGTATGTAAGGAACCTTTTCTCACTTTTATATAATAGGCGTATAATTATTTCAAACTCTTGAAATGTATTTTGAAGTTAGGTTGAAACTGGAACTATTTAATTATTTATTTATGTTTATCAAAGTAAACCCCATTAGAAAATAATATATTTAGTGATATGAATTTGATAGATGATGGATTTGATATAAATTAAATATTTTAGTTGTATGGATTTGATAGAGACCTGACAAAAACCAGCAGACCACCTTAATGACAAGCCTCGTTATATCTTGTTCCACAAAAAAATTTAATATTTAATTTCAATAACTTAATATAAATATGCATGAGCCTTGGAACTGCATCATACGATTATACAGATTTCTTATCTAGAAATAATAATATTGAGACTGGAAAATTTGTTTAAAAAGTAAACAAAGATCTAGAACGTCATAACATTTAAGGTAAAGACAATATTCTAATTAACGGAACTACATAACTATAGAGTAACTTCTAAAGCTAAAATCAGTAATAATATCTCGAAAGTGATGGATGAATATCCTTTTTATTGTTTTCCAACTCGAGTAATGTAACAAAACTTAAACTAAAGTTTACAAGATTCTAGTAAAGACGCAGATTGAAATTCCTCTCTTTGATATTGTATTGAAAGCGTAAATAACTAAAACACAAACTACCTTATAGTTGGGTAACTGATTTCGGGTATGGCTTTTTAGACACAATTATAAATATAGTAACAATAGTTTATCGTGTTAAAATTTACTATCGTTAATAAAATATATTAATTTTTTTTTCATTTTATTCAGGTATATAAATATATACATACACACAGTAAGACACATGCATACACACATAAATTTATAATATATGACATGTTTTCTATAATATATGATGTGCTTTACATAAGAAAGGGACATCGAAATTGTAAGTTTAAAGAATTTCTTGTTTTATTTATTATTGCATTATAAACACTTACATTAATATAGTAAGCATCCGTGTTACGATTAAAAAAAATTGGAGCTAGAAAGCAAAGCTACATGTAACTTTTCCTTCAGGGCCTTCACATATAAAATATTATTGAGGACGTATCCAAAAAACAACAAGGAATAAATTTATTGCTTGTTTTTTCTCAATTATCTTATAAATTATTAGGAAAAAAATATACCTTCTAATTGTCTCTCACTACTGGTGGATACACGTTAGATACCGGTAAGCTGCAGCTTACTATACTCGACAACATAGTATAGGACACATGCATTTCACCACAAATGTATAAGCAAATGATTATTTCAGAGTTATTATTAAGAAAAACCAAGTTTAAATGGAATAAAAAACAAAAAAAGGCGGGAAACTTCTTCGTTCAATGTGACAAAAAATTTTACCGCTGTAATATATTTAGTAATTCTGACTCTAACAATAAAGACAAAACTTATTTAGGATATATATAAAATATATACTGTTATATATATATATATATATATATATATATATATATATATATATATATATATATATATAAGTCAATAAAAAATTATTCCCACTCACATGTGTGTGTGTGTTTAATTTAATGTTACAATTATTGAAAGGAGGGTTCCATCATTTGTGTTATCATAAATTTCAAAAAATTTTGTTGAAAGTACCTGAAAACTATCTCGACGTGTTTATTGTTTAGAAAATAAGAACGAAAATTAAATTCACAACAGGAGCAGATTCCTTAAGATTTCTCTGGGGTCGGTCTATAAATTCTACAATGTCTAGTTCTTGAGATCTCTCTTATTTTACACTATATGTTTGCTTCGTTTAAAATGTTCCTGTTTGAGATGTTTTCCACGATATTATACCACTGCAGGAATAATTATTTTTATATATTAAAATAATTTTTTATTTCTCAAATTAATATTGACGATTAAACTGTATAATGGATAATTATAATAAATCTTCAACGGAAAATTCTCAGAATTTCCACGAATAACGAGAAAAAAGAGAGTAATGATTGATGTTGTAATATTTTTCTGCGGTGAATGTAAGTTTTTAGTATTATTTTTAATTTTTTAAAGGAAAGTAAGGCACTGCTTTCACTTGTTTAGACTATATATTATATATATATATATATATATATATATATATATATATATATATATATATATAAGTAATATGAAATTGACATAATTACGTAATTGATAGCATTCAATATTTCTTTTCAACGTTTTTTTTAAATAAAATTTCATATCAATTTCCTTTGAAAAATCTAATGTTAAAAATTGTATGTTCATGAATTTGTCCAACTTTTTACAGGGCATGTTTTTGTATGCCAGTTTTATTATTTTGTTTTCTTGCTTTGTAGTATAACCTTCGCATTTACCAACTTGACCATTCGTAAAAGTTTCAATACTTTAAATATTTTTTGCTTCCTCTATTCAGTTCCATTAAGAAGTATATATTCAAAGATATGCGATGGTGTTTCACTCGATGTTTCACAGCGATATTTTACTCGATAGTAAGAAAAAAATACCTTAATTTCACTAAATACTCATAAATCTAATATATGTGCAATATATGAAGCGACTTCAAATATATAATACGTGCAGATCTCTGCAAGGACAAAACATTGTATATGAGCAAGTCAAGTAATAAGTTAAAACATACAGTATGCTCAGTATGGACTGAAGTGCTCAGTTGCTTAATGCAACAAACTATTTAATGTCGGATTTATATAATTTGTATTACGTTACTTAGCCCCTACTAGTAGTTAGTACTTCCAGACAATAACAATGGAAGCTTCACTCCATGCAATCTTAAGTTGGTAAACACGAACGATAACATTTACGTCGCAAAATCCTCCGTATCCCTTCCGGTTCGGTCTGAAAGTTATATTGACTGCAACGGGTAATTGAGACGTATGTGCGTTTGCACGTATAATGACATCCCTAATTCGTCCATTAGATTGGATAAAAAGATATTCATTACGTTTAAATATTTAAGCTGTAATGAAAAGAAGTTATATAGTTATATATGTTTAATTTGCTATTTTAATTTATTATTAATAGCACTAAATGACCTTTTGATTTTTTTCATAGGAATAAAGTGATCGACAAAAAAATTATTTTAATATAAAAAAGGGTAGGGTGCTTAACATCAGTGTCGTAAATTGCACATACACTCTAGTTTTCTTACAAGATGAATAAAATACACTAACTATATGAGGTTTACCTCTGTTACGCTAAAAGAGAACTGAAGAAATTATCGTATCTCACTAATTTTGGATTTTGCCGGTACGGAATTAAAACAATTTAGACCGCCAATTGAGAGTACTGGCACAACATGATACTTTAAGCAGATTCCCTTTCCACGTCCTCTACCTCAGGCAAATCCACCATTCGCCAGAAGTTTCCACGCGGATGAAATGCATAAGCATAATTTAAATGTACGCAAAGAAAGACTTGGTCACTTCTGAACTATAAATCATAAATATATAGTTTTAAAGAACTTTGAAGCTTGATATATTTATTTGCTAACAGTGAAATTTATTTATATAAGGATTCATAAATTTTTAAAATAAACATCCATGCATTTAATTTTCACCAACAATTAAGTGTTCATTAATTACATTTTATTTGTCATCAAAACGCTGGTCGTGTGTGTTAGAGCGGGCAGAAACGTGGCATCGCCAACTTTTCCTGTAATTTTAATAGAGTGTAATTTTTTTTTTTCACAATTAAAATGACAGCTTTTATGTCATTTAGTGAGGACTCTACTTCCATGAAAAAATAAATTGAAATTTTTTTTGGATTTAAAAATAATAAAAACTATGTCATTATCTGAATGATTTTGGAAAATACAGAAAAAGCAAACAGTGTGTATGAGTGTGGAACATGTGTGGCTTTGTCACCGCTTTATACTCCAGTTTTGTGAATAAATAACATGTTATGTGACTAAACTTATATTCTCCATTGTAATGCAGTACACGCTTGATTAACATGAAAGCGGCTTCAAAATTGAAAAGGTTTACGGGTGAAAGTGATAATAAATTTAATATTAATAAAAGAAGACAAATCGATATATATATATGTATATATATATATATAGATATATATAGATAATTTACCTTTTTTCTAGGTATTAGTTATATGAACATGTAACTATTAAAGGGACATTTATTTAACTAAAAACTGTACAAAATTTGCAAAGGAATTTGATTGTATCGACTTATATATATGGAAAGGTGGTTTTGCAATGTGGCAAAGTTTACAAAATTTTATATTTTATGCATGACTACAAATCAAGAATAAAATTTGTGAATATTGTTCACTCTCTTAACACTAAGAATACTTTTAATACAAGCGAGCCGTATATTACATAATTATAAAACCGTATAGTTAGGCTCACCCCAGATAATTAAAATTAATATTATTCCCTCTCTACCGCATAACATTCGTATCACAAAATTTGCAAAGAAAGCTCGTAGAACGACAGTGACTTTCCGAACACAATTCGATTTTTCATTGGTATGTACAAATACATTGTGAAACCCGTTCACCTTTATTAGAACTCCAGACAATATCCTCTTGCAGTAAACTGAATCCAATTATGTTTTGAGGGTTAGAGTAGAGTATTACTATTATCATTATCCACTTACCTTAGTGAGTTTAATATTATCCTTGAATATTGCTTTGTTTTTCAAAATGTTTTGCTTTATTCGTGGTTACTATACAAGTATTATCATTTGAGTCGCCGATTCCATGAATATTGTAGTTTATTTATCAGAGTGATAAAAAAACACGAATGGAAATACGATATATTCAAAAGATTTATAGGATAAATAAGTTAAATACATGTGCTAGAATCTATTGTAATAATAACTGAACATTCGTAAATTTGGTATTTAACATTAAATAAGGTTTAAAAAATTTTCTCCTAACATGACAAAAATGAAAACGATTTAAAGAAATATAAAGAAAAGAAGGTAAATTTTTCAACACTATGATGTAAGCTAATTGTTTACCCATATTTTAATTAAAAATTCCTTTAATCAAATTTACTATTGCTTGATTTTCACGTAGGTATCACTAAATTGGGTAACAAATTTATTACTGTCTTATAATTTAGTGTAAAACTTATCTCTTGTTAACACCCCTGTCCGGGTTTCTGTCCTAATTTTTAAATATAATAAGATATAAGAAGGTTCTAATATTTAAACAGATTAAGATAAAAACTAATAAGACAAAAATTTTAAATTAACAGGGAGCCTCATGTAGTTTCCTTTTCTCTATTTAAATAATATCTCGAGAACATTCTACATGTAAAGTAGGCTAAATTTGTTTGCCTACATAGGCAGGGTAGAACACAATTTTTTAACATGTTTCAATAAAAAGTATTGATTTGATGGATCTTCAAAATTTTTATTTTCATACGCATTTTCTTACTGGTTCTATCTCAAATATTATATTTCCTAGAAAACTGTATTGCGGTTCTTCCATTTCTCACATTTTGTATTGAAACAATAAATGCTAAAAGAAATAGATAGACAATTGCAGAAGAAACAAATTTTTTTTTAATTTCATGATATAGTTACACCCGTGAAAAATAAACTAGATAACATTTTATATAGTAAAATAATGTTAACATTAGTACATAAATAATTTAGTCGTGATTCTAAGTATTCTAAAATGTTTTATTTCAGACTTGTTTTCTTCAAAAATTTTATTGTTCAGGGACATATTGTTAATGCATTTTGTGGGCTAAGTCGTGTGCGCTTCTACTTGACGAGTAAGTTGTTGTTTTGAGATCAAGTTGTTGTCGAAATATCTTTTAACTATTTCATAATACAATAAAATTATTCATTCATTTATTTTAAGTTGCAAAAGTAAACCCTACACTAACGATTGTTCAAAATTTTACTAGTATCAATTTGGTAATGATGTGATTAATAATCGGTACACCAACATATTGGGAAGTTTCATCTGGTGTGTCTCCATAGACAATTTAGCAGTTTTTATGGTCATAATATAAAGATGGGTTGAAATTGTGTCCGACGCGTTGAAATTATGTGATGCTTATGTATGTAGATTTTTTATTTCCATGTTTAGATTTAGATTACGGATTATTTACGGATTAGACTAACGCATTTAAAAATTAGTTGAAACATTTATAAAGTTATTCAATTTATAGTAAAGATAATATTCTTATCGTCTGAATTATATAATTATAGAATAGCCTCTAGAGTTGCATAGTTATAAGAATGGCGGGCGTAATATGGACGAATATTTGAATTGTGTTTTCCATTGAAAAAAGGAGTAAAAAAAAAGTGGAATTTTTTTTAATAATTTCAACAAAAGACGCAAACTTAAAAAACATTCCTTAAATTGGTAAATTTCTTTCATGTTTGGAAAAATACATATTTTTATACGACATTCCTACTATCACTTTTTTTTTATTCACACAATTTTCGTTTTAACATAATTAAACACTCTTAACATTTTAGTTACTTTCCTTGTGTAAATCTCTACACCCAATTCCATTATACAGTTTTATCCGTATAAACTACACTTTTATTTAAGCACATGTTAAGCAATCAAGATTTGAATGAAAAATAAGATATATTCGTTTTCATTAGCTATTCTGTGAACACGTGTATAACATGTAAAAAAGCACATGTAATAATAAAATATCCCTTCAAGAATACATTATTTATCACTAATAAATTAGATTATAAATTTATAGCCGCAAAAACTAATATACACTATATCTATATTCTAGACCCATTAACTATTTTTTTAATGGAACTTAACATCTGATATCGGGCTTACGCAATTTTTGTTGTTTCTGTGCTTCTGATGGTACGTACTTCCAACCGCGTATGTTAGAAACATTGATCTATGCGATCTTGAGTTCATAAATAGTGGAATACGAACGATACAATTTTATGTCACAAATTTGTTATGAAATGACAAACGATGTTAGTTACGTTTAAGCAATTAAGCTATTGTAATGGAGAGTATCTCATTCTCATTAAAAAATTTATTAAAATTTATAAAAGCCTTTCCAACACCAGGATGAACTTTCTTTAATATAGAATTTCTGTACATACATGTAAAATAAATTGCATTAATTACTTTTATGGGTAAGTAAAATATGACATATATTAATGTTTATAACTGGCGATCTTAGAGTGACTTTAATAGGTAGTGAGATATGTATAATAATGTGATTGCCCTTTATAGTAGTTTTAGATGAACTGAAATTATTAACGTTATTAAGTTAACCCGTCCTAGATAATTTGATATATGTTTACATAATTGATTTTCATCTTGCGAAAACTCTAACTTTCAGTAATCATAAGGGAATTAGTAAAGTGGTCGACCTACATTTCGGTAGCTATATATGATGTTGATAATATTCTCAAAATTTCAGAAATAAGAAACTGTGGAACTGGATAAATTTCTATGATGAAAATTGATAGGAAAGACTTAGGCCTATTTTATTTTGTAGCAGGAGAAAAGGTATAAATTCAATAAGTACAATTTGCAGTGAATGAGAATATTTTTTTATTAAGTTACGTCAAATTTTAAAAATAATCCTTTAAAATTTTTATTAAAACTAATTTCATATGATTTCCATTATCCTTGATTATCAACTCTGTATACGAATATGTGTTTCAATTGCATATATTCATCAACAAGTATAAACAATCGAACCGTCCAATATGACAAGTAATTTATATTGTCTGAACTAGATTTGTCTAGTTTAGGATAAAAGGCAATTGAAGAAGTTAATGAAATTAAAAGTGGCGAAGAAGTGTATCTTCTATTTAAAAGAATTGAGGAACATTTTGAAATGCATAAAAAAATTATATATATATATATATATATATATACATACATGTATATATATATATATATATATATATATAATTTTTAATTAACTAAGTTTATTTTCTTCTATCTAATGAGATACATTTGATATAAGACTCTATTTAAACCTTCTTAAAGTATGAATGAAGATAATGATTTATTTAATTTTATTAAGATGAAAATTCTCCATTCTCAAAGAAATCACATGTTGTCTCTAGATTAATTATATGTATATAATCCAATATTTACACTTGTCTTCTTGACCAGAAACTATCCAGTTTGTAGAAGGATTATACATGTCTTGTCTCTACGAATTTTAAAGTATATAACTACAACGAAAGAAGGAAGTTAAAACAAAATTTTATGTAACTTTGTAGCCGACTGATGGTTATATAAACAGAAGTAAAGTTCGCTGAAACCAATCAGTATATTTTGACCATATCTATGTTACCATAATTGTTACCATAATTTTTTCCTCGTTTCCCTGTAAATTCATTACACTACTAAAATTTTTTTTGCGACTTATATGTTATAAAAAATATATTAACTAACTTACGTGTAGTTAGAATCATATTAACATATCCTTTAATTAACAAAAAACTGATTAATATTAGTAATGTTTGTAAATGACTGAAAAGCTGCGCGATGCCAAAATAATTTATATTGGAACCACAAGGCCAGCGATTGGGTATTTAATAACATACAGAGGAAAGTATTTTTCAATATTTGTTTTTTTTTGTCATAGATACGTCCTAAAAGCCAGTACCCGTATGTGTGATTTAATTTTTTTATTTTGAGGGTGTCAGAACTCAACAGGAAAAACGAGATATTTATCAGACCACTGATATTTGTCTGCCAGTTTTTCACAGTAGTTTTCTCACCAACGGTTTTTTTATAATAACATAGCTACAAACTATGATTATAATAAATATTAAAACATATTTTGTAGCTGACGCACTGAATTATTTAAATAATAACATTTAGAAGAAAAATTGAGCGATCGTTCAAAAATTAATTTTACACCAGAGCAATTATTCTGAATTTCATAGCTTGTTAGAAGTGTACTGTATTCTTACACTTGTGAAAAATATATTACACTTTGTAAATAAGAAATGAAATTATGTATATATATACAATATGTATATATATATAATTATGTATATATTATATATATTTATATATATATATAGTAGAATGTATTTCATTTGTAATTTTCTAACCTTATAGAAGTACAGATCCATTAACCTCTAAGGTATCTAAATGAACGAAAGCAACAAGAAAATAAGTTCTATAATATTTTGTAATAGGAAAATAATATGATGTTAGGTACTCGCACCTCGATATCACAATTAACTTTTAACGATTTTCGTTAAGTTACATTATACAACTGATTAAAAGGTCTAATCTTCGGTAAAGATTATATTAGTGAACTGTTTAAAGTTCGTGAAGAATTGGTTTGCACATTCATATTGAACTAGGTTAATTTATACTAATAAATAATTTTGGGCCAATTTCCATATTTATTACAAATAAAAATCACTTTTTAGTAACAGACACTGAAAATCAATTCAGTGGTAAAGCTTCGATAGATAAGGATAACTTTTGTTTTTACAGACATTTTATTATCAGTCCAATAAATGTGAAAATTATGATAAAATTTATCGGATGAAAAATTCCACTGTAGTTTATTTCGCTAGATGTACCAAAGTTTTCTAAGCCATACTAGCTATTTCTAACATATAATTTTTTTAAATTTTATTATGGAATATTCATGATTTTATATTTTCATATGAAGAATTATTATACATAATTATTATATTCAAGTAATATATGAGAAATTCATTTTAATTCATTTGAATTGTATTACTAAAAATACTTTCAAATGTGAGCTTTAAAAAAATGCACATGAAATATGAATAAATTTCAAAAAATGGTAAATTATGGCTCTCCAGATTACATTTAATTCTTAGACTGTTTGAACCTAGCTTAAACTTTTCGTTATGTAGCGAAAAAATAATAAAGTGGAGACAGAAATATTAAATACAATGGGAAACAGAAACCAAAATCACTAACCAATTCTACCTTAGTTTCATTAATTCACGAGCCTAATTTTATTAAAAGAACAACATGACAGTAATCGTGATTAGTTATTCAATTAAAATATAATTAATTGTTCTATTTAGTTTCTCTTATCTACTATTGTATTATAATCTATAATCTATTTAATTTGTTTCCCAATTTTGGTTATAGATTTTTCTTTTAAAATTTTAAAACATAACACAGGGAATAGTTCTCATTAGATTAAATAAGTAGATAATTAAATTGATAATATTATCTTTTCATCACAAAATATTTATAGCAATTTAACATCACATAATCTAAAACGATAGCTTGTGAAAGAACTTTCACGCCCGAAAAACACTTTACTCGCTTCCTTATTGATATGTACAAGTACGTCCTTAAACACTTTCGCCCATTTTTTAATTTAGCCCAATTATGTTTTAAGGGTTAATAAGGGAATTTATTACAATTACTATTATCTCCTTTGCTTCAAGTTTTTAAAACTATCTGCGAATATGGTTTTGTATTTCAAAATGTTCTGTCTTATCCACATATACAATGTAAATGTTATACATTAATTGAAACAGAAATTAAGGGATTTATGAGATAGTATGAAAAAAATGTAAGTGATGTAAATTAAATAAATATGAGAGAATTGGTTGTTATGAAAACTTAACATTTGTAAATTTGGTACCATATATTGAAGAAGAGTTAAAAATATTTGTTTTAAAATAACAATATTAAAAACTAAAGAAGAAAGGTGAAAAAGAAACCAATTTTCAAAACTATGTCTTAAGGTATTGTATATCCATACTTCTGGTTCAAAACTCCTTTAATAAAAGATCAGAGCAATTGGAATGACTCGAAAAATATTAGTGAATGTCTATTTTCTGGTTATCCAACCCGGACAGTAGGGACAAAAAAATTAAAATGAAGTTAGTGAGGTTTTAGTGAAAGGGTAGATTAAAATTTTTCATTTTACTATCCTGCTAAAGTGAATATAATTAAAATAGATACTATTTTATTTATATTAAAGTAGCCTCGTTAGACCATTTAAATCCATATTTTAGAATTAAAATACATATATTTAAAATTTTTTTTTTAATCTAAAATTAGTTTTATAAAAGGTTTTAGCTGATATTATATACCACACGAATGTATGTGGTACCACAAATATTCATGTCAAAGTTTATGTGTCTCAATAGGTTATGATATATGCTCAACTAATCAAACGGTTCAAATAATCAGAGGCAATGTAAGCTTTTATTACTTTAAAACTTCTGCTCTCACTGCATCCACATCTACAAGTTTAAAGTTACCGTAATGAGACAAATGATCTAAATCAATTTGATGCTATAGTATTCTCAATAATGTCATAAAATGCTAGAATGTAGGTCTTTAGTGCAAAATTATAATTAATAAAATACACCTTCATCGTATCTGCTAGCCACAAAAAAAGAATGATCCAATTTGGCCGACAACAATATGGGACAATAATATAATATGGGATACATGCATGTAAACAAAACTACATAAACAAAATCATAGTAATATCATTAAAAAAACAAAGTTAAATAAAACGAAATAAATCTCTTACATGAAACAGGAAATTATTTTGTTCAACATAATGAGATACATTACTGCGTGTAAATGTTACTTGTATCACATTATTGTATTTCTACACGTTGCAAGTACTTCCATACGAGCACGTCTTTAGTCTTTCTTCTCACGAATTCACATCGGCAAACAAAAGAAATACTAATGATACAATTTTACTTCACTAACGGAGATTCCTCCAAGTCACTCCCTATTATGTCTATGAATTTTATTTCACTAAGCGTGTACTCGAAGCTTAGATCTGCATATGTGATGGCTGTTAATACACCATACAAGCTTGATTTCAGAATGTTTGTTAATTTTCAATTATTTTGACCGTATCATTGCCGAATTGATTAGACTGTGTCTCACAGAATTTGCAGAAAAAATGTTTATAATCTATTACCAATTATATCGTAAATTAATTATAGTAAACATTTCTTTTAATTTTGATGGTTTTGTTCAATTGGAAGTAACATATAATTTAGAGGACTCGCGTTAGCTGGACTGTCTCATATTATGAATTCCTTTTATTGTAGATTAATCATATTTAGTAGTTCTTACTCCAGCTAGAAATATTTATATATTTATGCCACAAAAAAAAATCTATATATATATATATATATATATTACATAATTTGTGTGGTTTATAACTCATCAGAATAAACAACAATAACAACACGATAGCTTTCTTCGACATTTTTGAATTTTTTCTTAAATAGGATGAAGTATCTAAAGAAAGGCTTTTATCGCTTTGGCATTTTCACAGACTGTGAAAATGAAAGAACGTAAAAATAAAACAAGTTGGACAGATTCCTCAAGAATTCTCTGGGGTCGGTCCGTAAATTTTACAATATTTCTCTTGTCTGGTACTTGAGACAAATCTCTTATTGTGAGTTTGCGGAGTTTAAATGATTCTTAGCTGATACATTTTCCACAATGTTAGTGGATTATGGAGGAAGGGTCTTTTTGTTATTTCACAGATTGAAGTTATTACATTACTTAATAAATGTTAATTTAACTTTTAATGAAAATGTACTTAATACATTAACGATAGTCAATATCTGTCACCTAAGTTTTTTTTTAGAATTAAAAGTAACTCGAATTTTAACAAATAATTTTAATGTATAGTCAGTGTAAAAACCATTTTTCAGAATATTAAATTTATTTTATATTATTTTTTATTTTCTTGATCGCAAATTTAGTATATGAAAATTTAGTTATCCCTAAAAGTAAAAATGTTTTACGGCTTTACAGATATTTCCTGAATTTCTACATGCACTTCCATTATTAATTACATGGACATCCTAAGCGGCAGCGAAAAAAAAACTATTTTAATTCCTTTGCTTTTCGAACATTTATGCTGTTTCTATAATGGTATTAAATATTATCCCTTCTGGTTCCGCCTGAAACTTATATTCGTTGCAGCCAGTACTTGAGGCGTATACACGTCTACACAATACACACCACTAGGAAATTAGACACAAAACTGTAGCTAAATCTAAATTTTATAATTTTTCAGATAAGCACTATATTTTTACACTTCTGAAAAAAAATTTGTAATATATTTGCCTACTTTTTTTTAAATTCTAATAATTCTAAATAATTCCATACAATGTTACAGATGCCTAAATATTTACACAACCCGTGTATTTGGAGTTCTTTTCGTACTTGATAGGTTTTTTTCTCTTTGCTATATTTTTCGGTTCGTAAAAAGACAAATTTTTCACAACATATAATCCTAGCAAAATATAGCCAATTATTTGATCGGGTATTGATGAATATATTTCATAAATTTCTTAGGTCAATCCGTTTAGCATAAAACAATATAAGCATATACTCGAAAGTAATGTAAATTATATCAGTAATTTTATTAAATGTGGCCACCGATTAACAGTAAAAATACCATGAATTTATATAATTTCACAAACTTAGCATATTCTGAATAGATGAATTATGATTTGGACAAGAAATTAAAAAAAAAATCTTTTTTATCCCTAATATCATTGCACTCATTAATTAACTTAATGATCCGCGAAAAACCGACTTCGAAAAAAAATTAAATATGAATCTGAAGTTCAATTTTAAGAATAATAAACCAACTATATTTGCTAAGAAAGCAAATATAGTTGGTTTATTATTCTATTATGAATAAAAGAAATATTTTGTTCAATGTGAACATTTAGCTCTGAGTCGATTTTTTTAAGGTAATAAGAGAATGTAGCTGATGGTCTTCATTATATTTTTCCAAACTTACACAAGTATATTTATAGTAAGCGTCACAATATCTAAAGAAAAAAAATACAACATAAAATAAAGAAGGATGTTTGACGAAGACCAAAATTAATATAATGTGCAAAATCATCGATTAATTCAACTAAAGTGTGGTATTAAATTTCGTTTCAGAATTTATCCTTTGACTTAATTGCAACGAAACAAAAATGATGGTAATATTTTTGATTCGTGGTTTATTTTATGACTATTGAATAAATTTTTTAATGAGGTAATATGGTATTCATATTTAACTTGTCAACAACTCTAAATACATAAAATTTAAAAGAATTCAAAATTACGTATTATTGAATTAAAAAGAAAAAAATTGAAGGTTATGGAGCTTCAACCCTTGAATAATTTTTTTAATGATGTAATATGGTATTCATATTTAACTTGTCAACAACTCCAAATATATACAATTAAAAAGAATTCAAAATTACGTATTATTGAATCAAAAAGAAAAAATTGAACCTGCGTAACTCGGTACACGTGACAGAAGTGAAACTTCTTTGGTGATCTGAGCCTCGATCTGTAAGTATAAAGTAAGTGGGAAAACGATAGAGACAGGGAGATAGAGAAAGAGAAAGAGAGAGCGAAAAAGAGATATCCTAAAAGATTTGGAAAACATTTTTATAACCACACATATATTAAATAATTAAATTTAATTTAAAATACAGATGTTGATCAGAAAGTAAATAAGTAATTTAATTAACGAAACGATTGAAGTGGGTTTATTTTTTTTAATGTATATCGTCATTTAAATTAACATCATTCGTTGACAAGACTTTCTAAATCTAATTTTGTAAGCCGATAAAAAAAAGAAAATAACAACGATGTCCGTAGTAAAACATAGCTAAATGAGGCGGCATTGCTCCTACTATATATGTGCGAGTGCATTGTGAATTTATAAACAAATCGAGAAACACATAATAGCTGACGGCATTGATGGGCGCTATTTTCGTTTATTTTTGCGAAACATTTCGATAGTTTACTTTTGACACACAATGTACTATAGAGTTGATAACTTACAGTGAGTGCCATTATTGTTTTCGCAAATGCGTACACTTCTTGTCTTATTTTATCGCGTTCATTTATCTTTCGATTGTTAGCTAAATACATATTCTTCGTCCCTTTTGTGATAGAATTGTTACATTCTGTCATCACAAACGTCACATTAAGGACGTTGCAAACCTTGACACTTTTATTTTTATCGCTCTTAAGTATATTTAATCTTTCATACAATAATTTATAAAGCTTTTCAATATAATTAACTTTACATTATAAAATAATTTTTGTTGATACATAAGCATATGTCATAAGAATAAAAAACAGAAGTACCAAAAACATTGCTAATATATCCGGCTTTTAATTTTATTTTATTTTGTGATAATCCAATTTATTATAAATTTTTACAATAAAGTTGAATAGGAGGAACAATTTCATGGGAAAGACGTATATCTTAAAGAATATGAGTAGCTTTGCTACCATCTATGTAATGAAACACGAACGGTAAAAGATGATTGTATTGAAATTTAATTTCCTTCACGATGTTTATCTAAGAAAATATTATATAAGTACTTTCATCATTTGCTTCTAAGAAATCGCGTTATAACCTAGTCATATATTTGAAATTAATTTGTTACTTTTATGGTAATAATACCATAGAAGATACAAGAAAATATATTTGTTGTCTTTCAACATGGCTGAGTTGGTAATATTGACAGCTATTGTATTTAGGTACCAATACATCATATCTAGACCAGTCAAGCGGAATAAAACAACGATACTTATAAATATATGCATGGAAATACGTATGCGTAAATCAGCTACCTTTTTCATTGAATAAACTTCAAAAAGAAGCAAAATCTACCTCATTCAAGCACCAGTAAACTCCGCTGTTCAATATACTGCCTTAATTTACTGCGTGCATATGTAAATTGTATCACATCGTTGTGCTCTTACAATTTGCAAGTAATTCCGTCAGAGTAATTCTACAGTCTCTCTTCGCATGATCTTACGTAGGCAAATAAAGGAATATACACAATGCAACTTTACGTTAGAGACGGAAATTTCTATGAATTACTTGATTTTCTGTCTACAAACTCTATTTACTGCGGTGGATAATTGAAGCATACACACCGATACACCTTTCAGGCTGTATGTGGGACTATTTGCTATTTGCATTTGTTCAATAAGCTACATCAATGTTTGAAGCAGAGAAAGTTTGAGGAATTGAAATTTTTTATTTACCACACACTTTAAGCGACTAGTTCAAAGTATACCTTCTTGTTCGTTTTGATTGTTCTGGTAAATTAAAAGTAACTTACTAATTTAGATTTGCTTGCATTTTCTCATGTAAAACTTGTTAATAAACTTTGTTGTGTTTAATAATTTTTTTCTTTTAAAGCTTTATCCCAAAACGCAAATATATTTGTACTTAATTTCTCTCATTTACTATTATATTATTATCTATAATGTAATTGCTTTGATTTATAATTTCAGTGAATGATTTATTTTTATAATTTTTAAAATATAGAAAACAGAGAATATTTTTAAATAAATTACCCCAGTATGTAACAATATAATTAGGTACGTTCGATATAGTCAAAACTTATTGTATTATATTTCCATTACTATATCTATTTAATGTCAAACCATCTAGAACGAAAGCTCGTGGAATGACTCCGACCCCGAAACACCCTTCACTAGCTTTTTAATTTATAGGTTTTAAGTACATCCTTAACCACGTTTGCCCTTTATTAGAATTCCCGAAAATACCTCTTTTAATAAAGTGGATCTAACTATGTTCAAGGGTTGGATTAGAGTCTTACAATTATTACTATGTCCTCCCCTTAGTGTCTTTTATAGTATACCCGAATATTGTTTTGTCCTTTAAAGTATTTTGCTTTATTTATGGAAATTAATTTTTATCTCAGTCACAGTGGGGATACATATAAGTAACTGTATCATTTTTATCTAAACATTGAACATGATCCCAATTTTTACCCACAGTACACTCTATCCATTGTTCTCTTGGCAGTACTTTTCCAGATCGTTATTGCTGTCACTCTCGCTTCCTTGTACTAATTTTTGTATAGCTTTTCTTGAGATTTTCCCTTCCCTTTCTCCTTACCATTACCTTTTCTTTTTCACTTCTTTGCAATATTTTCAATCTTTTTGTCTTTTTTTTCCCTGTTCGTCAGCCAACGCATTTTTATGGCATGTCAGGCTTTCTTGTGCATCGTCTTGTAGACGTGTTCAATTTCGGTGGTGCCTTTGGTAAAGATTTTATAATTTCAGAGCTAAATACAGCTGTAGCTTTAGTTTTTGCTGAAGTTAAATAAATTCTTTGTCTTTATTCTTTGTCAAAAAATCAGTTTAATGGACACCACTCTGATTTGTTGTTGAATGCTGAGGTTGCTCATCATTCTGCACTATTAAAGGCTCCGGCTGTACATCATTTTGAAGTAATCTTTTAATGTTGATGGTCTTGATTGGTCATAATATTGTTCTCAAATTGAGCTGCCGGAGACTGGGAAATTTTTCAGTTGACAGAGCTTGAGATAAAGTGGCTTCTGACAATGACTGATCTATCGCGAAAAATGGGGCAAAATCTTCGTCTGTAAAAACATTGGGATTGCAAGAGCATATTTTACCCGTTTTGAATGCGTTCATAATATTTGTAGTAGTTGTTGCCAAAAGCCATGCTGTTTTAAAAATTCCAGGAATTTCGTAGATTTTTTTTTCACCCGGGTTGTTACGAAAAAAATCTACGAAATTCTATTCGTAGAAATTTTCATATTTTGGGCTTTAGTAGAATATATTTCAAAAGGCTCATTGATGCCAAGAAGAATTGGCTTTAGCTTTGCTAAATACATTAGTATCAATGGGTGGTGAGTAGTTGTATATTAATAACAACACAGGTTCTTCTGGGGTGTATTTAGTAAATTTTATAATTATAAATATTTATAATTAAAAATATAAGTGAGAAAATATATAATTACAAATATTTATAATTAAAAATAAAGTATATTAAAATTTTTTAATTAAAAATATAAGTGAGAAATTAAGAACCAGTCATCTGTCCTTAGCTATTCCCAGCTCCAATTTTCTCATAGGGACCATCCCGTAAAAATAAGTCTTCATACATTAAACGTGAAAACACAAACATAACATTGGCGGTATCCTATTTTCCTCCACACTGGCTCCTAGCCCCATAACAACCAAAGTATCGCGCTCAGCTGACACACCGACCTGTTTTGTACCAAATACCGACCTGTTTTGTATCATTTTAGGCCTTCCTTCTTTGGCTTCAACACAGTCGTTACTCCAGTCTCCTCCAGGTCTCAGATTCCTGATAGTGCCAGTTTACCTTTTAGTAATGTTTCACTGAGTTTAGTAGAAAATTCATTCATATTGTGTCTATTAAATACAAATGCACGTCCAGAACTAGTTGCTTTTGGGGTTTTAATCGATAAAGCGGAGTTTCTCTTAATAAATTCAGGGAATAAGTCAACTTCAGTTTCCTGATTCTTATGCCATAAGGGGGATATTCTACGAAGAAAATTTTACTGCATATTTATATGCAAGTTTTCGCATCTCTTCGAGCAGAAAACAAAAGTATATTGAGGAACATTTTAAAGAATTGTTCGCTTACTCTTTTTCCTGTGCCAAGGTAAACACTAACCTGGGTTTATAACCTATGGTTGGAAGCTTACAGGTTTAAAATTTTGTTACCATACTTTCAAATAAATCGATGTTACTTCAAGTGGAATATTTCAAAAATAGTTTTAACAGGGTTTCCTTCCTTCATGACAGCTTTTGCAGCTTAGCCCAAAAATGTTAAGGAGATTTACCCTTCTCGGTCTTTAATTTGTAGTTTCGCCTCCTTAAATAAATATAAGAATGGTCATAAGAATATAGAAGGTAAGATTGAAGGTCAATTAGTGTAATTTGTTCTGGGGAAAAACCAGCCTCAATAATACGTTTTCATACGAAAACTGGCATACTGGTAAAGTAACAGAATTAATTAAAAATACTTTATCTTACTAATTCTACTACAATTTAGGAAAGTTAAGTATGAAATAATCAAAACATTTTTCCAAAACCAAACTTAAAAGAAGTAGACACTAAGAAGTAAAAAATTATTAATTTACAAGAGTTACCAACATGTTCACAATGAATAAACGAGTTATTTATTTTTAAAGTCAGTGCCAGCACTACCGACCAACTTAGACCAATTAATAATTTTATTATATTTAAAACCTGAATTTCTATTGGTCTCTTGGTAAGAAATAGTTTCATAAAAGGTAGGATATATACAACACAAAATTTTGCATTTGTTTATGTTGATTAGCTATTCCCAGCTCTAATTTTAAATTTTTTTATGAAGTTGGGTTTATTAAAAAATATTGTTTTTGTAAATATTCTTTAATTATTAATATTATTAGCAATCACACTTTACTTATTATTATTAAGATTGAATTGTTTGGATTGTTCATCTCCAGAACTCATCATCATATCCTCAATTGGTAAGTGGTGTGGTTATTTTGCAAAGCAACAGCTACCGGCAATAGATATCTAGAAGAGAAATCGGTGAACATATTTCTAAAAATCACTCACCGAACATATAACCTCTTTTCTTCTTTTTTGAAGTCGAATTAAGAACTAGATATAAAATAATACAAAACTAAATCATTTTTGTGAAACACCTGATAGTATTATGAAATGATGATAGTATTATTATATATATGAAAAATATACTAGGTGGTATTTACACGGTAGAAAAAGATATTAGTATGTGTAAATACATAATTTAATACAAATTCGACATACTTTCAAAGGTGTCATTACACATTTTATACATATATCTGTACGTCCAAATGTGTACAGAAATCGCGTCTGCGAGTTTGTACTTTAACAGTTGTGTTATTCTTTTCTATATTGATGTTAACTTTTTATTTCCATAGTTAAGTAATATGTTAAATGTCAGTAAACCAACATTGTGAGAAGTCATCCTTTGCCTTTTTCTACAAAAATTTATCAAATTTCAATGAATGTTTGTAAATATACATTCCCTTTGAAATTGAATCAAACAATTTTATGTCAGTTTCTTACGAAAATCGGATAAAACATGTTACATTAATTTTGCAGTTGATTAAAGCATAAAACAACTATACAATTCCACAGTTATTTGTAGAGTTACAGAAGAGTAAGAATAAAAGAAATAAATCAGGAATATGGGCGAATATCTATATCTTGATTATCCATTCCAGATGGTAGGAATAAAAAATAGAAAGTGAATTAAGTTAGGTTCTAGTAATGGCATACATTAATATTTCTCAATCTACTGTCATAATTAAAGTAGGTGTACTGAATATATTCGGCGTTAATTTTGTAGAAATTCATTATTCATAATTAAATGAAACTACGTGATGTAGTATTATTTCTACTTTCTTTAAGTTCTTTACAACGACCTAGGTTTCGTTGTATTACAACATCTTCAGGTGGGCTATTAGCAAAGATTAACTATTAAGAATATCCAACAGTATTCGTATATTACAAAAACAATGGCGGAAACCGGGCTTGTGTGGGTTCTCCCACGGCTTACGTTAATGAGTTCATTGTAGGGGAGCGGTGTAGGTTTTATATATCGAAATCTAGGTCGTGGTAAAGAGCTTAAAGAAAGTGGAAATATTACTACATTACGTAGTTTTATTTAATTGTGAAAGATGGCATTAATTTACTTGAAATAGTAATTTTACTATCTAATTCATTTTGTATTCACCATTTTTTTTTTACTATTTTGAAGAAATCACTTTTAACTAACATTGTGAATTCACAACTTATTTTCATAATATACTGTAACAATAAGGTGTATTATTTGTGTATTTTAAACAAAAAATTTCAGTGAAATATGATTTATATTAGTAACAATTTCATGATGAGATAATAAACAAGCGAACAAAAATTTGAAAATTTTGTTTTGAGAAGTATATCACTAAATACTTACAGTTACCTTTAATTGCAACATGATAATATAACGATATTACAAGGCAGCTTACAAATTTAAAACTTTTATTGGTAATTTTTATGTGATCATCTGAACAAGTAACGAAGATAATTTTAAAAATAGTTTTTGTTTCCTTTTTCAGTCTTTCACTCTTGACTATTATGATATTTTTTCTATAATGTCTAAATTTAAAAATACTTTAAATTAAAGAACTTAAATAAAGTATAAAAACTAAAGAAATTAAAGAAAGTAGAAATAATACTACATCACGTAGTTTCATTTAATTGTGAAAGTAGATGTAATTAAAAAATTTTTTAGCGTAGATTC
The DNA here is from genome assembly GCA_039881145.1 of Druceiella hillmani. Classification (NCBI taxonomy): domain Eukaryota; kingdom Metazoa; phylum Arthropoda; class Insecta; order Lepidoptera; family Hepialidae; genus Druceiella; species Druceiella hillmani. Next base: position 7,247,419 of record JAYKKI010000010.1, on the reverse strand, counting down.
TTCACTCATTTTGAATTATGGTACTACTGTATTAATACTGAAATATACTAAATTTAATAAAATAAAACTCACATTTTTTTAAATTTTATATTATATTTGTGAAATGTTCAAGTTGGTATTTAAATACATTATAGACACAAATATTCATGTAAAAATATTCGTGTCTCAGTAAAATTCGGGTTACCGTCTACGCTTCGATTAAAGATTCAGATATCAAAACTTCCAATACATGTAAATTTTTGCTTCCACTGTATTCACATCGAAAATTTTAGTAATGGCATGATGATAAGAATGTAATAAATAAATTATTCTCAACAATCCTGTAAATATAATTATCTTATTTCACATTCTTGTAGCACAAATTTTAAATAATAAAGTATCCCTTAAGCGATCTGTCACCAACGAATTAAAAGTGATCCAATTTGGATAACAATAAGGTACACCCTGATATCCTTATTGGAATGTAATATAAAATGCATGCAAGTAACCTAAAATATATAAACCAAAATGTAATTTATTGATATCCTTGGGAAAACAAGGTTTAAATAAATATTTGAATAGGTTCTTTGAACCATGAAACTCTTTTTTCAACGTAACCAGACATTTTAATGCGTGTTTATGTTAGTTATGTCACATCATTGTACTCGCAACGTGTAACGCACTCGGTAACGGTAACGTGTAACGGTCGTCTCTTAACGCAATTTTACATCGGCAAATGAAGGAATATGAGCAGTACAATTTATTTCACTAGTGGAGTTTCCTCCAAATTCCTCCTTTCCCTTATACATATTTTATTGCCCACAGCAAATACTTGAAGCGCACATCTGTATATGTGATGATTTTAAATACATTATTTAAACTTGATCCTAATTTTTGATTATTACATTTGTATATTTCGACTTATTAATACTGTGTCAAAGCTCAATTATTTAGTATGTTTTGCACTGAGTTTGCAAAGCGAATATTTTTAATTTACCCTAGACCAAACCGTAAATTAAATAGGGTAAATCTTCCTTTTACTCTTTGTCGTTTTGATAGATTGGAAGTAAATTATTAATTAAGCTAACTTTGTGTTCACTTTTTGCAAAATTTAACTGAAAATTAGCAACAACAGTTACAACAATAAAAATTTAACTTTCAGTTAAATTTTTTTTGAAAATTTAAGTGAAAGTAAAAATGTTTTTTGGTTTATAAACATTTCCCGAATTTATTCTCGCATTTCGATTGTGAATTACATTTTAGGTATCCCGAGCGACAGTTAATAATAATATCTTTTTCATTTCATTAGCTACTCTGTGTACATATATACCATATCTATAACGGTATAAAATATTATGAAAAACTATCCTTGCAAGGATTTAACATTTAATATGAACAATTCAAATTATAAATCAATAGTCATACAGAATATGGAAATAAAGTAGAGCTCTACTCTCTTACAAGAGAGCTCTACTTTATTTCCGTATTCTGTACGACTATTGATTAAAATTTGATTTTTTCATATTTAATATTGTCTCCTTGCAAGAATATTTGTTCATAATATTTAATACCGTTACAGATTTCCGTCACAGAGGCCAGTAAGCTCGTTTTTTCCATAAGAAAAAATATGTAATGTCAGATTTATAAAATTTATGTTAAATTTCTCTGCTTCTATTGGCAGCAAGTATTTCCAATCGAGTACGCTGGACGCTCCGCTCCATGTAATCTTAAGTTGGTAAATAGCGAAATATTAAATTTTATGTCGCAATTTCATCCTTATTCTTTCCAGTTCCGCCTGAAATTTACATTCTCTGCTGGGTACATTCGAGATCTATACACATCTACACATATAATGATATCCCTTAATGCGCTATTGGAGTGGATAAAATGATGTTCGCAATATTAAATATTTAAGTTGTGCTAAAAATGTTCAATGTTCATCAGAACAAAGGATTCATTACAGATATTTCTATAAACGTTTTTATTTTTAACTTTATATATGAGTATAGTTAAATCACTATTTCCGATTATCCAGTTATCTTACTTGATAAATAATTAAGATAACCGACTCGAGATTTTTTTCTCCTACAAAAAGGTGACACAATAAATTATTGAGAGAAAAATTATTAAAAATATATGGGAATAACCAATTTAAGAATATTAAGTTTAAAAATATTACGACATATACAGAAATATTCTACTGATTCATTCAAAATTATATTGTATCTTCTTATATCCAGTAAAGTCACATGTAGTTGTTTGATTGACAACGTCTTTGTTATAAGTGCTTTCACTATTTGCTTCTGAGGAATGGCATGATTAACTAGTCAGATATATGAAATCAATTTGTTTCTTTTATTATCTTGATAATCATAGAAAGTACAATAAAACGTGACGTTTTAACATCGCCGAATTGATAATGATAATAGATATTGTAATTAGGTGTCTATACAATATATTTTGACCAATCGTACGAAATAAAATAGATATAAATGAAAAAGTATGCATAAAATTATATACGCATAAATCAGTAACGTTATTCGTTGAAGCTACTTCGGAATGAAACAAAATGTACCTCTTACAAATACCAGTTAACTTTAAGGTTCGATATGAAAACATATTTTACTGCGTGCATATGTAAATTGTGACATATCATTGTGTTCTTACAATTTGCGACTAATTTCGTCCGAGTCATTCTAGAGTCTCTTCGCATGATCTTACGTAGGCAAATAAAGGAATATATACAGTACAATTTTACGTTCCAGAACAAAATTACTCTGTGTCGTTCACCACTCCCACTACAAACTTTATTTGCCGTGGCAGATAATTGCAGTATACATGTGAATACACCTTTTAGGTTGAATGTCTAAAAGGCGTGGAATGTCGGGATATTTGATTTTTTCAACTGTTTAAGTTACACCAACAGTTGAGGCGCAGAGAGCTTGTAGAATTAAAATGTCTAATTTACCGCGGATTGCAATACGCGACTAGTTCAGAGTACACCCCTTGTCCATTTTGATTATTGTTTTAAATTTAAAGTATCCTACTCTTCTAGATCAGCTAGTCTTTTTATAATTTTCTGTATAAAATATTGTTTATAATGTAAAATATTTTAATCCTGAACGCAAAAAATATTTATGTCACACAAAAGTTTTAAGTTTGATTTAAAAAAACAGGTCTCTAATTAAATAAATTCAAGTAACTACAACAAAATATCTCTCTCAGTTTCAAACGTTTCGTTTAATAAAATGGAATAACTTATCGGAGCATTTATTTTTTGTATCATATTAAATTTTCATGGTCACACAGATTGTAAAGAATTATATTCGAAAGTGTCCAGGCACGTCTCCAGCATAATCTTTTGTCTAAAATTAACGAAAACAAAAATAAAATTGGCGTTTCAAGCATTTAGTCCTTAAACTTTCTTTAGAGTGTTTGTAGACATCGTGTAATATTTATTGCCGTTAGTTATAGATATGTCTTTTAATTTATGTTTTAAATTTCCCGTCATCACCTATGTTTAGACATACTTGTTGCTTTCAAATTATTTAGAATTTATTTCACTGAATAACTTTACTGATTTGTGCATACATATTTTTATGCATGCATTTCCATGTATCCTTATTTAATTTCGTACCACTGATCAAGAAAAGTTGAATAGGTACCTAAATACAATATCTATCATCATTACTAATCTGGCGTTGTTGAAAGATCACGGAATGATATAGTTTGTAAATTGAAGTATTCAGTAATGTAAATGTTTTAGGTTTAATTTCCATGATTATTAATAAACAAATTAATTTCACATGCACGACTAGTTTATAATGTGATTCCTTAGACGAAAATGGTGAAGGCAAGTCGAATCCAATATTGTTTTCATCTATCACCATTCACGCTTGTATGGTAGCCAGCTATCCATATTCATTGTGACACTCCCATTGAATACGTGTAATTTTTATTGTAAAAATAAATAAAATGAAAATTTGGATATATTCGCAATGTCCCTGTTGCTATTCATACAATGTTTAAATATAATTTTAATTTGTTTTCCTGCTTACAACATGTATCTACGTATCAAGTAAAATTGTGAGTTTTCATTTATCGGTTAATGGGGAGTTTTCATTTATATAATAAGCTAATTTAATTAAACATTTTTAATGCAAATTTATATGAAGATTTTATATTACATATTTACATACACTCACAAATACCCACACAAAAGCAAATACATAAATGTGTATATATACATATACATATATATATATATATATATATATATATATATATATATATATATATATATATATATAAATATATACATATGTATATGTGTACGTATATATATATATATATATATATATATATATATATATATACACTTATATATGTGCATACTTACATTATATAAAATTAAACCTATTTGACCATATTTTTATTAATTTAGTTACTTAATTTATTTTAACTATATTTGAGGTATATCTGTATTATATATTGAATTTAATTACTACGTCTGGATTCAAAACATTTTTTACAACTCTTTAAAATGTTTTGGTCTCTCTCTTTTTGCTGTTTTAGCCCTTACTATATATTTAAAAATTGAGGTTTAATTCAATACAGAAGTTTCACTTCTCTCACATTTACTGAGTCCCACGCGATTAATTTTTTTTGTGCGGAAGAATATACAATTTTCAATTCTTTTTAATTTTATATAATTAGTATTTTGGTAGATTAAATATAAATTCAAGGTTACGACGTTATTAAAAATCGATTCGAAGGTTGAAGCTCTATGAGCTTACAAACGCTCTATGAGCTTACACATTTCCCCAATTTGTTATGTCCACAATTGAGAGGTCATTATCACTTACGTAAAATTAATGGGTTGGTCGTTCCCTTTCGTAATTCCCTCTGGCTTACTAAACATTAATCCCGTCACATCTTCCGTTTAGCAGACTCTAAGCCAGCTTAAAGGAGAGATTGTGAAAATATTATCGATTTTAGTTTTACAATATTTCTTATAAATTTAAATCACATTCTTTTTAGCATGTCGTATTCAACTCAAATCAGTGAGCCATTATCAGTTAGATTTATATTAATGATACCAAATTTTACTTAAACATAAAGTTAAATAAGAAAAAACAATTTTGAGTAATTGCCGTAGCATTTTACTAGAAACTTTATCTAGAAAAGCTTAAAATACTCAATTTAATAAATTTCTTAATTCCGATGAGATACTCTTTTCATTACCAGAGCCTAAATATTTAAACGTAGCGCACATAGTTTTATGCAATCTAACGGGCCCATTGAATGATATCATTACATGTGCAAACGTAGATCTATCATAAAAAACCGCTGCAGTGAATATAAATTTCAGGCGAAACCGGAAGGGATAAGGTGGAATTTGCGACAAAAAAGTTTATCATTTGTATTCCACTATTTACCAACATGAAATTACATGTTGTGACACTTCCAGCATACTCGATTGGAAAGACTCGCTGGAGTACAGTAATAACACACAACTCATTAATCCGACATTAAATATTTAGTTACCATAAACAAATGAGCTTACCGTCCTATTAGAAATTAGAGCTCTACTTTATTTCCGCATTCTGTACGACTATAGACTTATAATTTCATTTATTCATATTAAATATATCCTTGCAGCGATCTTTGTTCACAAGATTTGATACCGTTAGGGATGTTGTACGTGTTCGATAAAAGAAATGCATAGTATCTAACTCACAATAAAAATATGTGTAGCAATGGTTAAAATACCTATAAAAAGGAAAAATATACTTATTTTCAGGAAAAATTAATTTTTCAAATACTGATTTCGCAGATAAGACACTTGTTAAACAGAGGTTCCATAAAAATTAAAGAAACATAAATATATAAGAAATTTATTTTCATATTTGCTGTTACATTAGAATTTATATAATAAAATTCGAGATTTGAAATTTGATAAATGACGTAAGAACTTTATCTATGAAACAACAAAAATAACCTTTCTCAACAATGTTAGTGACATTGTGAAAACAACTGAGATCAATTTAAACTCAATCGATATACACTGTTCAATAAAAGATATATCAAGTAGACACGACAAATTTTGTAATATTTATTAGCCGCTCCAAAGAAATATCGAGGAATTTTTCGATGATATGAATTTTATATTCTTTTATTTTCCAGGGAAAGAACATATGAAGCAAGTGCTCAGGTACTTTTGACTAAAATTACTAGCAGCTTATGATAATACAAAAGTGATAAAAATACCTAATTCTTACTGCTCTATAACTCTCCAGTATATTGTGTAATTGTATTGTTCTGTCGATAAGAATATTATCTTTGCCACAAAAACAAAATTAGGTTTTAGATGATTTACCCAGCTTCCAAGTTTATGATTGTCATCGTATACTTTTATCCGTTGATAAGAAGTCTAAATATAACTTGGAGATAACATTTTAAAGGAAATATTAATTTTTATTAAACTGTTAATTTTTTTTTGTAGGAGAAGACAAAATGAAAGTTTTCAAAATGTGTGTCTACCGATATTTTACCATGTCACTACCTAACAGATATAGGTGAAATTTGCAATAATGGGAGCATGCAGTTCATTTTAACAAATCTATATTAATATCCAAATAATTTTGTTGTAATATTGAGAAGTAATTAAAAATATTATGACGTTAACCTGACGTACAAAATAATTTTCAATATTCTTTAAATGTAGGAACATATGACTGAATGAAGATTTTAAGATTATAGTCTTGTGTATGCTTGTTAAGTATAAACTCGCAATAAACTGTTTCCATGTACCTTGAGGCATACATGTGTATAAAATGTGATGTTAAATATTTGATAGTACCTTGGATTTCTTTGAAACTATTTATTTACAAATACTAATGTTATTTTCTATTATATAAAATACCACCAAGTACGTTTTTCACAAGCATAATATCAAGTATTTAATAAAAAATGCTTAACACAAGTGTTATTATATGTTTAGTTCGTTCAGTATCTATTGTTTAAATACAAGTTGTGAGAAATATTAGAACCAAATTGTGGCCTCGTACATAACGGAATAACTAAGATAGACTTAGTAAAGAATTGGTCTTAAATGGTGATTTGCAAGGTTCACTAAATTGTAGTTTCAAATGAAAAATACAAACAGAATTTTTTTTTTATTCAAAGAGCTTCTTTCTAAGATATCTTTACGCCTATGTGAAAAAATACAATTCGCTTTGTATAATATCCCGAAACATAATTTTTATTGAAATCTAGATGATACATAATACACTGTGTCAATTTCAAACTCCCATCTTATTTCGTTTACAAATTAGAAACCTCTGATGATGAATTAGACTTAGAAATCTCCATTGATGGATGAGTTGTTAAAACAATAGATCCTCTCGATTCTAAAATTCACTATTGCGTGTATAAATATATATATAAATATATATATATATATATATATATATATATATATATATATATATATATATATCGATATATATATATATATATATATGTTTGTGTGTGTATATCAAGTGTTACCAAGCCTTGGTATATTTATATATACGAAGGCTTGGTAACTTTTATGGATGGAGTTCTGAATTGGAAGAATAGTTAAGCAATTATCTTAAGACATTGTTTTGAAATGCATGCTTCTTTTTCACTTCTGCTTTTCAGAATTTTCATTATTTATGGTTTCAAAATAAGATGATTTCCCTCTTTTTCAATATAAGTTGCCAAATTTACAAGCATTCCGTTTTCATTACAACCAATTTCAACATACTATATTTTAAGTCCTTGATTTTTTAAATTAAGTATGGAATATATCCATTATTAAGGGAGAATATTTTAAAAGACAAAAGAATATTTGGTGATAATATAAAGGACACTGAGGAAAGTGGATAATAGTAATTTTAATACTCTAAAATAACCCTTAAAATATAATTGGATTCAGTTTACAGTAGGAGGGTATTTTCTGGAGTTCTAATAAAAGGTTAACGTTCTTAAGAAATTACCGATACGTATCAATGAAGAAGCGAGTAAAGTGTGTTTCGGCGTTAGATTCGTTCCATGCGCTTTTGTTGTAGATTTTGTGACATTATATACATTTAATTGTAGTTGAAAGGTAATACCATCTATTTTAATCTATATCTAGAACGCATATAATTGTATTGCTATATACTTACCTTTCAACTACAATTAAATGTATATAATGTCACAAAATCTACAACAAAAGCGCATGGAACGAATCTAACGCCGAAACACACTTTACTCGCTTCTTCATTGATACGTATCGGTAATTTCTTAAGAACGTTAACCTTTTATTAGAACTCCAGAAAATACCCTCCTACTGTAAACTGAATCCAATTATATTTTAAGGGTTATTTTAGAGTATTAAAATTACTATTATCCACTTTCCTCAGTGTCCTTTATATTATCACCAAATATTCTTTTGTCTTTTAAAATATTCTCCCTTAATAATGGATATATTCCATACTTAATTTAAAAAATCAAGGACTTAAAATATAGTATGTTGAAATTGGTTGTAATGAAAACGGAATGCTTGTAAATTTGGCAACTTATATTGAAAAAGAGGGAAATCATCTTATTTTGAAACCATAAATAATGAAAATTCTGAAAAGCAGAAGTGAAAAAGAAGCATGCATTTCAAAACAATGTCTTAAGATAATTGCTTAACTATTCTTCCAATTCAGAACTCCATCCATAAAAGTTACCAAGCCTTCGTATATATAAATATACCAAGGCTTGGTAACACTTGATATACACACACAAACATATATATATATATATATATATCGATATATATATATATATATATATATATATATATATATATATATATATATATTTATATATATATTTATACACGCAATAGTGAATTTTAGAATCGAGAGGATCTATTGTTTTAACAACTCATCCATCAATGGAGATTTCTAAGTCTAATTCATCATCAGAGGTTTCTAATTTGTAAACGAAATAAGATGGGAGTTTGAAATTGACACAGTGTATTATGTATCATCTAGATTTCAATAAAAATTATGTTTCGGGATATTATACAAAGCGAATTGTATTTTTTCACATAGGCGTAAAGATATCTTAGAAAGAAGCTCTTTGAATAAAAAAAAAATTCTGTTTGTATTTTTCATTTGAAACTACAATTTAGTGAACCTTGCAAATCACCATTTAAGACCAATTCTTTACTAAGTCTATCTTAGTTATTCCGTTATGTACGAGGCCACAATTTGGTTCTAATATTTCTCACAACTTGTATTTAAACAATAGATACTGAACGAACTAAACATATAATAACACTTGTGTTAAGCATTTTTTATTAAATACTTGATATTATGCTTGTGAAAAACGTACTTGGTGGTATTTTATATAATAGAAAATAACATTAGTATTTGTAAATAAATAGTTTCAAAGAAATCCAAGGTACTATCAAATATTTAACATCACATTTTATACACATGTATGCCTCAAGGTACATGGAAACAGTTTATTGCGAGTTTATACTTAACAAGCATACACAAGACTATAATCTTAAAATCTTCATTCAGTCATATGTTCCTACATTTAAAGAATATTGAAAATTATTTTGTACGTCAGGTTAACGTCATAATATTTTTAATTACTTCTCAATATTACAACAAAATTATTTGGATATTAATATAGATTTGTTAAAATGAACTGCATGCTCCCATTATTGCAAATTTCACCTATATCTGTTAGGTAGTGACATGGTAAAATATCGGTAGACACACATTTTGAAAACTTTCATTTTGTCTTCTCCTACAAAAAAAAATTAACAGTTTAATAAAAATTAATATTTCCTTTAAAATGTTATCTCCAAGTTATATTTAGACTTCTTATCAACGGATAAAAGTATACGATGACAATCATAAACTTGGAAGCTGGGTAAATCATCTAAAACCTAATTTTGTTTTTGTGGCAAAGATAATATTCTTATCGACAGAACAATACAATTACACAATATACTGGAGAGTTATAGAGCAGTAAGAATTAGGTATTTTTATCACTTTTGTATTATCATAAGCTGCTAGTAATTTTAGTCAAAAGTACCTGAGCACTTGCTTCATATGTTCTTTCCCTGGAAAATAAAAGAATATAAAATTCATATCATCGAAAAATTCCTCGATATTTCTTTGGAGCGGCTAATAAATATTACAAAATTTGTCGTGTCTACTTGATATATCTTTTATTGAACAGTGTATATCGATTGAGTTTAAATTGATCTCAGTTGTTTTCACAATGTCACTAACATTGTTGAGAAAGGTTATTTTTGTTGTTTCATAGATAAAGTTCTTACGTCATTTATCAAATTTCAAATCTCGAATTTTATTATATAAATTCTAATGTAACAGCAAATATGAAAATAAATTTCTTATATATTTATGTTTCTTTAATTTTTATGGAACCTCTGTTTAACAAGTGTCTTATCTGCGAAATCAGTATTTGAAAAATTAATTTTTCCTGAAAATAAGTATATTTTTCCTTTTTATAGGTATTTTAACCATTGCTACACATATTTTTATTGTGAGTTAGATACTATGCATTTCTTTTATCGAACACGTACAACATCCCTAACGGTATCAAATCTTGTGAACAAAGATCGCTGCAAGGATATATTTAATATGAATAAATGAAATTATAAGTCTATAGTCGTACAGAATGCGGAAATAAAGTAGAGCTCTAATTTCTAATAGGACGGTAAGCTCATTTGTTTATGGTAACTAAATATTTAATGTCGGATTAATGAGTTGTGTGTTATTACTGTACTCCAGCGAGTCTTTCCAATCGAGTATGCTGGAAGTGTCACAACATGTAATTTCATGTTGGTAAATAGTGGAATACAAATGATAAACTTTTTTGTCGCAAATTCCACCTTATCCCTTCCGGTTTCGCCTGAAATTTATATTCACTGCAGCGGTTTTTTATGATAGATCTACGTTTGCACATGTAATGATATCATTCAATGGGCCCGTTAGATTGCATAAAACTATGTGCGCTACGTTTAAATATTTAGGCTCTGGTAATGAAAAGAGTATCTCATCGGAATTAAGAAATTTATTAAATTGAGTATTTTAAGCTTTTCTAGATAAAGTTTCTAGTAAAATGCTACGGCAATTACTCAAAATTGTTTTTTCTTATTTAACTTTATGTTTAAGTAAAATTTGGTATCATTAATATAAATCTAACTGATAATGGCTCACTGATTTGAGTTGAATACGACATGCTAAAAAGAATGTGATTTAAATTTATAAGAAATATTGTAAAACTAAAATCGATAATATTTTCACAATCTCTCCTTTAAGCTGGCTTAGAGTCTGCTAAACGGAAGATGTGACGGGATTAATGTTTAGTAAGCCAGAGGGAATTACGAAAGGGAACGACCAACCCATTAATTTTACGTAAGTGATAATGACCTCTCAATTGTGGACATAACAAATTGGGGAAATGTGTAAGCTCATAGAGCGTTTGTAAGCTCATAGAGCTTCAACCTTCGAATCGATTTTTAATAACGTCGTAACCTTGAATTTATATTTAATCTACCAAAATACTAATTATATAAAATTAAAAAGAATTGAAAATTGTATATTCTTCCGCACAAAAAAAATTAATCGCGTGGGACTCAGTAAATGTGAGAGAAGTGAAACTTCTGTATTGAATTAAACCTCAATTTTTAAATATATAGTAAGGGCTAAAACAGCAAAAAGAGAGAGACCAAAACATTTTAAAGAGTTGTAAAAAATGTTTTGAATCCAGACGTAGTAATTAAATTCAATATATAATACAGATATACCTCAAATATAGTTAAAATAAATTAAGTAACTAAATTAATAAAAATATGGTCAAATAGGTTTAATTTTATATAATGTAAGTATGCACATATATAAGTGTATATATATATATATATATATATATATATATATATATACGTACACATATACATATGTATATATTTATATATATATATATATATATATATATATATATATATATATATATATATATATATATATGTATATGTATATATACACATTTATGTATTTGCTTTTGTGTGGGTATTTGTGAGTGTATGTAAATATGTAATATAAAATCTTCATATAAATTTGCATTAAAAATGTTTAATTAAATTAGCTTATTATATAAATGAAAACTCCCCATTAACCGATAAATGAAAACTCACAATTTTACTTGATACGTAGATACATGTTGTAAGCAGGAAAACAAATTAAAATTATATTTAAACATTGTATGAATAGCAACAGGGACATTGCGAATATATCCAAATTTTCATTTTATTTATTTTTACAATAAAAATTACACGTATTCAATGGGAGTGTCACAATGAATATGGATAGCTGGCTACCATACAAGCGTGAATGGTGATAGATGAAAACAATATTGGATTCGACTTGCCTTCACCATTTTCGTCTAAGGAATCACATTATAAACTAGTCGTGCATGTGAAATTAATTTGTTTATTAATAATCATGGAAATTAAACCTAAAACATTTACATTACTGAATACTTCAATTTACAAACTATATCATTCCGTGATCTTTCAACAACGCCAGATTAGTAATGATGATAGATATTGTATTTAGGTACCTATTCAACTTTTCTTGATCAGTGGTACGAAATTAAATAAGGATACATGGAAATGCATGCATAAAAATATGTATGCACAAATCAGTAAAGTTATTCAGTGAAATAAATTCTAAATAATTTGAAAGCAACAAGTATGTCTAAACATAGGTGATGACGGGAAATTTAAAACATAAATTAAAAGACATATCTATAACTAACGGCAATAAATATTACACGATGTCTACAAACACTCTAAAGAAAGTTTAAGGACTAAATGCTTGAAACGCCAATTTTATTTTTGTTTTCGTTAATTTTAGACAAAAGATTATGCTGGAGACGTGCCTGGACACTTTCGAATATAATTCTTTACAATCTGTGTGACCATGAAAATTTAATATGATACAAAAAATAAATGCTCCGATAAGTTATTCCATTTTATTAAACGAAACGTTTGAAACTGAGAGAGATATTTTGTTGTAGTTACTTGAATTTATTTAATTAGAGACCTGTTTTTTTAAATCAAACTTAAAACTTTTGTGTGACATAAATATTTTTTGCGTTCAGGATTAAAATATTTTACATTATAAACAATATTTTATACAGAAAATTATAAAAAGACTAGCTGATCTAGAAGAGTAGGATACTTTAAATTTAAAACAATAATCAAAATGGACAAGGGGTGTACTCTGAACTAGTCGCGTATTGCAATCCGCGGTAAATTAGACATTTTAATTCTACAAGCTCTCTGCGCCTCAACTGTTGGTGTAACTTAAACAGTTGAAAAAATCAAATATCCCGACATTCCACGCCTTTTAGACATTCAACCTAAAAGGTGTATTCACATGTATACTGCAATTATCTGCCACGGCAAATAAAGTTTGTAGTGGGAGTGGTGAACGACACAGAGTAATTTTGTTCTGGAACGTAAAATTGTACTGTATATATTCCTTTATTTGCCTACGTAAGATCATGCGAAGAGACTCTAGAATGACTCGGACGAAATTAGTCGCAAATTGTAAGAACACAATGATATGTCACAATTTACATATGCACGCAGTAAAATATGTTTTCATATCGAACCTTAAAGTTAACTGGTATTTGTAAGAGGTACATTTTGTTTCATTCCGAAGTAGCTTCAACGAATAACGTTACTGATTTATGCGTATATAATTTTATGCATACTTTTTCATTTATATCTATTTTATTTCGTACGATTGGTCAAAATATATTGTATAGACACCTAATTACAATATCTATTATCATTATCAATTCGGCGATGTTAAAACGTCACGTTTTATTGTACTTTCTATGATTATCAAGATAATAAAAGAAACAAATTGATTTCATATATCTGACTAGTTAATCATGCCATTCCTCAGAAGCAAATAGTGAAAGCACTTATAACAAAGACGTTGTCAATCAAACAACTACATGTGACTTTACTGGATATAAGAAGATACAATATAATTTTGAATGAATCAGTAGAATATTTCTGTATATGTCGTAATATTTTTAAACTTAATATTCTTAAATTGGTTATTCCCATATATTTTTAATAATTTTTCTCTCAATAATTTATTGTGTCACCTTTTTGTAGGAGAAAAAAATCTCGAGTCGGTTATCTTAATTATTTATCAAGTAAGATAACTGGATAATCGGAAATAGTGATTTAACTATACTCATATATAAAGTTAAAAATAAAAACGTTTATAGAAATATCTGTAATGAATCCTTTGTTCTGATGAACATTGAACATTTTTAGCACAACTTAAATATTTAATATTGCGAACATCATTTTATCCACTCCAATAGCGCATTAAGGGATATCATTATATGTGTAGATGTGTATAGATCTCGAATGTACCCAGCAGAGAATGTAAATTTCAGGCGGAACTGGAAAGAATAAGGATGAAATTGCGACATAAAATTTAATATTTCGCTATTTACCAACTTAAGATTACATGGAGCGGAGCGTCCAGCGTACTCGATTGGAAATACTTGCTGCCAATAGAAGCAGAGAAATTTAACATAAATTTTATAAATCTGACATTACATATTTTTTCTTATGGAAAAAACGAGCTTACTGGCCTCTGTGACGGAAATCTGTAACGGTATTAAATATTATGAACAAATATTCTTGCAAGGAGACAATATTAAATATGAAAAAATCAAATTTTAATCAATAGTCGTACAGAATACGGAAATAAAGTAGAGCTCTCTTGTAAGAGAGTAGAGCTCTACTTTATTTCCATATTCTGTATGACTATTGATTTATAATTTGAATTGTTCATATTAAATGTTATATCCTTGCAAGGATAGTTTTTCATAATATTTTATACCGTTATAGATATGGTATATATGTACACAGAGTAGTTAATGAAATGAAATAGATATTATTATTAACTGTCGCTCGGGATACCTAAAATGTAATTCACAACCGAAATGCGTGCATAAATTTGGGAAATGTTTATAAACCAAAAAATATTTTTACTTTCACTTAAATTTTCAAAAGAATTTAACTGAAAGTTAAATTTTTATTGTTGTAACTGTTGTTGCTAATTTTCAGTTAAATTTTACAAAAAGTGAACACAAAGTTAGCTTGATTAACAATTTACTTCCAATCTATCAAAACGACAAAGAGTAAAAGGAAGATTTACCCTATTTAATTTACGGTTTGGTCTAGGGTAAATTAAAAATATTCGCTTTGCAAACTCAGTGCAAAACATACTAAATAATTGAGCTTTGACACAGTATTAATAAGTCGAAATATACAAATGTAATAATCAAAAATTAGGATCAAGTTTAAATAATGTATTTAAAATCATCACATATACAGATGTGCGCTTCAAGTATTTGCTGTGGGCAATAAAATATGTATAAGGGAAAGGAGGAATTTGGAGGAAACTCCACTAGTGAAATAAATTGTACTGCTCATATTCCTTCATTTGCCGATGTAAAATTGCGTTAAGAGACGACCGTTACACGTTACCGTTACCGAGTGCGTTACACGTTGCGAGTACAATGATGTGACATAACTAACATAAACACGCATTAAAATGTCTGGTTACGTTGAAAAAAGAGTTTCATGGCTCAAAGAACCTATTCAAATATTTATTTAAACCTTGTTTTCCCAAGGATATCAATAAATTACATTTTGGTTTATATATTTTAGGTTACTTGCATGCATTTTATATTACATTCCAATAAGGATATCAGGGTGTACCTTATTGTTATCCAAATTGGATCACTTTTAATTCGTTGGTGACAAATCGCTTAAGGGATACTTTATTATTTAAAATTTTGTGCTACAAGAATGTAAAATAAGATTATTATATTTACAGGATTGTTGAGAATAATTTATTTATTACATTCTTATCATCATGCCATTACTAAAATTTTCGATGTGAATGCAGTGGAAGCAAAAATTTACATGTATTGGAAGTTTTGATGTTTGAATCTTTAATCGGAGCGTAGACGGTAACCCGAATTTTACTGAGACACGAATATTTTTACATAAATATTTGTATCTATAATGTATTTAAATACCAATTTAAACATTTCATAAATATAATAACAAATTTTAAAAAATGTGAGTTTTATTTTATTAAATTTAGTGTATTTCAGTATTAGTACAGTGGTACCATAATTCAAAATGAGTCTGAAGAATCTATACTAAAAAAATCTTTAATTATATCTACTTTCACAATTAAATGAAACTACGAGATGTAGTATTATTTCTACTTTCTTTAAGTTCTTTAGTTTAAAGTATTTTTAAATTTAGACATTATTGGAAAATATCATAATAGTCAAGAGTGTCAGTCTGAAAAAGGAAACAAAAACTATTTTTAAAATTATCTTTGTTACTTGTTCAGTTGATCACATAAAAATTACCAATAAAAGTTTTAAATATGTAACCTACCTTGTAATATTTTTATATTATCATGTTGCAATTAAAGGTAACTATAAGTATTTATTAATATACTTTTCAAAACAAAGTTTTCAAATCTTTGTTCGCTTGTTTATTATCTCATCATGAAATTGTTACTAATATAAATCATATTTCACTGAAAATTTTTGTTTAAAATACACAAATAATACACCTTATTGTTACAGCATATTAAGAAAATAAGTTGTGAACTCACAATGTTAATTAAAAGCGTTTTCTTCAAAATAGTAAAAAAAAACGGTGAAGACAAACTGAATTAAATAGTAAAATTACTATTCCAAGTAAATTAATGCCATGTTTCACAATTAAATGAAACCACGTGATGTAGTAATATTTCCACTTTCTTTAAGTTCTTTACCACGACCTAGGTTTCGTTATATAAAACTTACACCGCTGCCCTACAATAAACTCACTAACGTAAACCGTGGGAAAACCCACATAAACCCGGTTTCCACCATTGTTTTTGTAATACACAAATGCTCTTGGATATTCTTAATAGTTAATCTTTGCTAATAGCCCACCTGAAGATGTTGTAATACAACGAAATCTAGGTCGTTGTAAAGAACTTAAAGAAAGTAGAAATAATACTACATCACGTAGTTTCATTTAATTATGAATAATGAATTTCTACAAAATTAACGCCAAATATATTCAGTACATCTACTTTAATTATGACAGTAGATTGAGAAATATTAATGTATGCCATCACTAGAACCTAACTAAATTCACTTTCTATTTTTTATTCCTACCATCTGGAATGGATAATCAAGATATAGATATTCGCCCATATTCCTGATTTATTTCTTTTATTCTTACTCTTCTGTAACTCTACAAATAACTGTGCAATTGTATAGTTCTTTTATGCTTTAATCAACTGCAAAATTAATGTAACATATTTTATCCGATTTTCGTAAGAAACTGACATAAAATTGTTTGATTCAATTTCAAAGGGAATGTATATTTACAAACACCCATTGAAATTTGATAAATTTTTGTAGAAAAAGACAAAGAAAGACTTCTCACAATGTTGGTTTGCTGACTTTTAACATATTACTTAACTAAGGAAATGAAAAGTTAACATTTATATAAAGCATAACACAACTGTTAAAGTACAAACTTGCAGACGCGATTTCTATACACATTTGGACGTACAGATATACGTATACAATGTGTAATGACACCTTTGAAAGTACGTCGAATTTGTATTAAATTATGTATTTACACATACTAATATCATTTTCTACCGTATAAATTTAATATATATCATAATACTATCATCATTTCATAATACTATCAGGTGTTTCACAAAAATTATTTAGTTTTATATTATTTTATATCTAGTTCTTAATTCGAGTTCAAAAAAGAAAAAAAGAGGTCATATGTTCAATGCGTGATTTTTGGAAATATGTTCACCGATTTCCCTTATAGATATTTACTACCTGTAGCTGTTGCTTTGCAAAATAACCACATCACCAACCAATTGAGGATATGATGATGAGTTCTGGAGATGAACAATCCAAACAATTCAATCTTAATAATAATAAGTAAAGTGTGATTGCTAATAATATTAATAATTAAAGAATATTTACAAAAACAATATTTTTTAATAAACCCAACTTCAAAACATGTAAAAAAATTTAAAAATATTTAATTTAAAATAAATAAAATATGGCGCCTGACAAAATTAGAGCTGGGAATAGCTAATCAATATAAACAAATGCAAAATTTTGTGTTGTATATATCCTACCTTTTATGAAACTATTTCTTACCAAGAGACCAATAGAAATTCAGGTTTTAAATTTTAAATATAATAAAATTATTAATTGGTCTAAGTTGGTCGGTAGTGCTGGCACCGACTTTAAAAATAAATAACTCGTTTATTCATTGTGAACATGTTGGTAACTCTTGTAAATTAATAATTTTTTACTTCTTAGTGTCTACTTCTTTTAAGTTTGGTTTTGGAAAAATGTTTTGTTTATTTCATACGTAACTTTCCTAAATTGTAGTAGAATTAGTAAGATAAAGTATTTTTAATTAATTCTGTTACTTTTCCAGTATGTCAGTTTTCGTACAAAAACATATTTTTGAGGCTGCTTTTTCCCCAGAACAAATTACAATAATTGACCTTCAATCTTACCTGTAATTCTTATGACCATTTTTATTTTGTTTAAGGACGTGAAACTACAAATAGAAGATCAAGAAGGGTAAACCTCCTAAACATTTTTGGGCTAAGCTGCAAATGTTGTCATCAAGGAAGGAAACCCTGTTAAAACTATGGCAAGAAAACTTGAAATTTTCCACTTGAAGTTACATCGATTTATTTGAAAGTATGGTAACAAAATTTTAAACCTGTAAGCTTCCAACCATAGGTTATAAACCCAGGTTAGTGTTTACCTTGGCACAGGAAAAAGAGTAAGCAAACTATTATTTAAAATGTTCCCCAATATACTTTTGTTTTCTGCTCGGAGAGATGCAAAAACTTGCATATAAATGTGCAGCAAAATTTGCTTTGGAGAATATCCCCCTTATGGCATAAAAATCGGGAAACTAAAGTTGACTTATTCCCTGGATTTATTAAGAGAAACTCCGCTTTATTGATTAAAACCCCAAAAGCAACTAGTTCTGGACGTGCATTTGTATTTAATAGACACAATATGAATGAATTTTTTACTAAACTCAGTGAAACATTACTAAAAGGTAAACTGGCACTATCAAGAATCTAAGACCTGGAGGAGACTGGAGTAACGACTGTGTTGAAGCCAAAGAAGGAAGGCCCAAAATGGTACAAAACAGGTCGGTATTTGGTACAAAACAGGTCGGTGTGTCAGCTGAGAGCGATACTTTGGTTGCTATGGGGCTAGGAGCCAGTGTTGAGGAAAATACGACACCGCCAATGTTATGTTTGTGTTTGCACGTTTAATGTATGAAGACTTATTTTTACGGGATGGCCCCTATGAGAAAATTGGAGCTGGGAATAGCTAAGGATAGATGACTGGTTCTGAATTTCTCACTTATATGCACCAATTTATAAAATTTACTAAACACACCCTAGAAGAACCTGTGATGTTATTAATATACAACCACTCACCACCCATTGATACTAATGTATTTAGCAAAGCTAAAGCCAATTCTTCTTGGCATCAACGAGTCTTTTGAAATATATTGTGCTAAAGCCCATAATATGAAAATTTCTACGAATGGAATTTTGTAGATTTTTTTCGTAACAACCCGGGTGAAAAAAAAATCTACGAAATTCCTGGAATTTTTAAAACAGTATGGCTTTTAGCAACAATTACTACAAATATTATGAACGCATTCAAAACGGCTAAAATATGCTCTTGCAATCCCAATGTTTTTACAGACGAAGATTTTGCCCCATTTTTCGCCATAGATCAGTCATTGTCAGAAGCCACTTTATCTCAAGCTCTGTCAACTGAAAAATTTCCCAGCCTCCAGCAGCTCAATTTTAGAACAATATTATGACCAATCAAGACCATCGACATTAAAAGATTACTTCAAAACGATGTACAGCCGGAGCCTTTAATATCAGTGCAGAATGATGAGCAACCTCAGCATTCGACAACAAATCAGAATGTTGTCCATTAAACTGATTTTTCGTATAGAATAAAGACAAAGAATTTATTTAACTCCAGCAAAAACTAATGCTACAGCTGTGTTTAGCCCTGAAATTATAAAATCTTTACCAAAGGGACCTCCGAAATTAAAAACGTCTACAAGACGATGCACAAGAAAGCCTGACATGCCATAAAAATGCGTTGGCTGACGAACAGGGAAAAAAAAGATAAAAAGATTGAAAATATTGCAAAGAAGTGAAAAAGAAAAGGTAATGGTAAGGAGAAAGGGAAGGGAAAATCTCAAGAAAAGCTATACAAACATTAGTACAAGGAAGCGAGAGTGACAGCAATAACGATCTGGAAAAGTACTGCATAATTTGTTGTAATTCATTATCTAATTTTCGGCCAAGAAAACAGTGGATAGAGTGTACTGTGGGTAAAAATTGGGATCATATTCAATGTTTAGATATAAATGATACAGTTACTTATATGTATCCTCACTGTGAGGATCCTCAATTCAAATGAATGTTTAATATCCATAAATAAAGCAAAATACTTTAAAAGACAAAACAATATTCGGGTGTACTATAAAAGACACTAAGGAGAGGACATAGTAATAATTGTAAGACTCTAATCCAACCCTTGAACATAGTTGGATCCACTTTATTAAAAGAGGTATTTTCGGGAATTCTCATAAAGGGCAAACGTGTTTAAGGATGTTCTTAAAACATAAATGAAAAAGCTAGTGAAGGGTGTTTCGGGATCGGAGTCGTCACACAAGCTTTCGTTCTAGATGGTTTGACATTAAATAGATATATTAATGGAAATATAATACAATAAATTTTGACTATATCGGACGTACCTAATTACATTGTTACATACTGAGGTAAATTATTTAAAAATATTCTCCGTTTTCTATATTTTAAAAATTATAAAAATAAATCATTCACTGAAATTATAAATCAAACCAATTACATTATAGATAATAATATAATAGTAAATGAGAGAAATTAAATACAAATATCTTTGCGTTTTGGGATAAAGCTTTAAAAGAAAAAAATTATTAAACACAACAAAGTTTATTAACAAGTTTTACATAAGAAAATGCAAGCAAATCTAAATTAGAAAGTTACTTTTAATTTACCACAACAATCAAAACGAACAAGATGGTATACTTTGAACTAGTCGCTAAAAGTGTGCAGTAAGTTAAAAGTTTCAATTCCTCAAACTGTCTCTGCTTCAAACATTGATGTAGCTTACTGAACAAATGCAAATAGCAAATAGTCCCACATACAGCCTGAAAGGTGTATCGGTGTGTATGCTTCAATTATCCACCGCAGTAAATAGAGTTTGTAGACAGAAAATCAAGTAATTCATGGAAATTTAAGAGCACAACGATGTGATACAATTTACATATGCACGCAGTAAAATAAGGCAGTATATTGAACAGCGGAGTTTACTGGTGCTTGAATGAGGTACATTTTGCTTCTTTTTGAAGTTGATTCAATGAAAAAGGCAGCTGATTTACGCATACGTGTTTCCATGCAAATATTTATAAGTATCGTTGTTTTATTCCGCTTGACTGGTCTAGATATGATGTATTGGTACCTAAATACAATAGCCATCAATATTGCCAACGAAGCGATGTTGAAAGACAACAAATATATTTTCTTGTATATTCTATGGTTATTATTACTATAAACGTAACAAATTAATTTCAAATATATGACTAGGTTATAACGCGATTTCTTAGAAGCAAGTGACGAAAATACTTATATAATATTTTCTTAGGTAAACATTGTGAAGGAATTTCAATTTCAATACAATCATATTTTACCGTTCGTGTTTCATTACATAGATGGTAGCAAAGCTACTCATATTCTTTAAGATATACGTCTTTCCCATTAAATTATTCCTCCTATTCAACTTGATTTTAAAAATGTATAATAAATTGAATTAACATAAAATAAAATAAAATTAAAATCCGGATACATTAGCAATGTTTTTGTTGCTTCTATTTTATCTTCTTATAACTTATGCTTATGTATCAACTAAAATTATTTTATAATTTAAATTTAATTATATTGAAAAGTTTTATAAATGATTATATGAAAGATTAAACATACTGAAGAGCGATAAAAATAAAAGTGTCAAGGTTTGCAACCTTCTTAATGTAACGTTTGTGATGACAGAATGTAACGAATCTATCACAAAAGGGACGGAGAATATGTATTTAGCTAACAATCGAAAGATAAATGAACACGATAAAATAAGACAAGAAGTGTACGCATTTTCGAAAACAATATTGGCACTCACTGTAAGTTATCAACTCTAGTACATTGTGTGTCAAAAGTAAACTATCGAAATGTTTCGCAAAAATAAACGAAAATAGCGCCCATCAATGCCATCAGCTATTATATGTTTCTCGATTTGTTTATAAATTCACAATGCACCCATACATATATAGTAGGAGCAATGCCGCCTCATTTAGCTATGTTCTACTACGGACATCGTTATTATTTTCATTTTTTTATCGGCTTACAAAATTAGATTTAGAAAGTCTTGTCAACGAATGATGTTAATTTAAATGACGATATACATTAAAAAAAATAAACCCACTTCAATCGTTTCGTTAATTAAATTACTTATTTACTTTCTGATCAACATCTGTATTTTAAATTAAATTTAATTATTTAATATATGTGTGGTTATAAAAATGTTTTCCAAATCTTTAAGGATATCTCTTTTTCGCTCTCTCTTTCTCTTTCTCTATCCCCCTGTCTCTGTCGTTTTCCCACTTACTTTATACTTACAAATCGAGTAATATGTAATTTACGTAATTTTACGTAATTAATAATAATTGCAATAATACGTAATTTTGAATTCTTTTTAATTTTATATATTTAGAGTTGTTGACAAGTTAAATATGAATACCATATTACCTCATTATTAAAAATTGATTCCACGGTGAAGCTCCTCAAGCTTATAAATAACGGTCATAAAATAAACCACAGATCAAACATATTACCATAATTTTTGCTTCGCTGCAATTCGGTTAAAGGATAAATTCTGAAACAAAATTTAATATCGCACTTTAGTTGTCTTAATAGATGTTTTTGCATATTATATTAATTATGTCTTCGTCACACATCCTTCTTTATTTTAAGTTGTACAGTTTCCTTAAGATGTTGTGGGGTTTACTATAAATATACTTGTGTAAATTTGGAAAAATATAATGAAAACCATCAGTTACATTCTCTTATTACCTTAAAAAAATCGACTCAGAGCTAAATGTTCACATTGAAAAATATTTTTTTTATTCATAATAGACTAATAAACAAACTATATTTGCTTTCTTAGCCTAAAATTGAATTTCAGATTCATATTTCATTTTTGTTCGAAATCGGTTTTTCACGGATCATTAACTTAATGATATTAAGGATAAAAAATATTTTTTTTTAAATTTCTTATCCAAATCATAATTCATCTATTCAGAATATGCTGAGTTTATGAAATGATGTAAATTCATGGTATTTTTACTGTTAATCGGTGACCATATTTAATAAAATTACATTGCTTACGAATATATGCTTATATTGTTTTATGCTAAACGGATTGATCTAAGAAATGTATAAAAGATATTCATCAATACCCGATCAAATAATTGGCTATATTTGGCTAGGATTATATGTTGTGAAAAATTATTCTTTTTGCGAACCGAAAAATATAGCAAAGAGAAAAAACCTATCAAGTACGAAAAGAACTCCAAATACGCGGGTTGTGTAAATATTTAGGCATCTGTAACATTGTATGGTATTATTGAGAATTATAAGAATTTAAATAAAAGTAGGCAAATATATTACAAATTTTTTTTCAGAAGTCTAAAGTCAGTTTTGTGTCTAATTTTCTAGTCGTATGTATTGTGTAGACGTGTATACGCCTCAAGTACTGGCTACAACGAATATAAGTTTCAGGCGGAACCGGAAGGGATAATATTTAATACCATTATAGAAACAGTATAAATGTTCGAAAAGCAAAGGAATTAAAATAGTTTTTTTTTCACTGACACATAGGATGTCTATGTAATTAATAATGGAAGTGCATGTAGAAATTCAGAAAGTATCTATAAAGCCGTAAAACATTTTTACTTTTAGGGATAACTAAATTTTCAAATACTAAATTTGCGATCAAGAAAATAAAAAATAATATGAAATAAATTTAATATTCTGAAAAATGGTTTTGACACTAATTATACATTAAAATTATTTGATTAAAATTCGAGTTATCCTTATTTATTTTACCACTGAATTTTATTTATTTTGAGTGTCTGTCACTAAAAAGTGATTTTTGTTTGTAATAAATATGGAAATTGGCTCAAAATTATTTATATGAAATATAATATACATCTGGTTAATGAAAGCTATGCTTTTGTCAGTTAACTCATGCTAAAACGATTACACAAAGCATATTAAAATAAAAAGAAAGTGTTATATTTAATTAAGGTGTTTCATTATAAATTTAATACGTTTCTTAACTTATTGTTACATATCATTAAGGAATTAAAATGTTTTTTGAGGGTACCATATTAATAAATATACTCGATCTCCAGTCAAAATCTGTGTAAGAATTATCAACGCTCTAAAATAAAAATAATATTATACTACTCCACTGTACCTACATGAAAACCAATAAAATTTTATGGACAGACAGGGTTTACACATTCATATATAATATGTATATTATTATATACTTTAAGCTAAAATTACTCTATACAGTGTAAACTCCTTTCCATGACACTCACTACGATGGGAAACTCTATATAACGTAAAATACTGCTTGACCTTATATGGTTTGCTTTCCAACTCATACACTGATTTACTCTATGTAACGAATACTCGTTGTTTAGACGGCAATAGTAGTTTATTGTTTATTATGATTAAGTGGATATTTATTAAACAATACATTGAATCCAGAATATATAATTTCCCTACTCTGTTAATATATCTAGTATTTTAATTTTCCTACTCTGTTAACCTATCCAGTATAAAATAGGGAAAAATTAAGCGAACTTTTAATTTACCAATAGTATAAATGCCATAACTTTGAATTCTAACGAAGTTTAAGTGATAAGCTTAATTCAAATATGCTCAAGTGAAAAGTTGTTACGTGCCTATCCTTAAATATTCACTTTACGTAATATAATTTGAACAAAATTGATCTTACATATTGGCTTTAAATGATAACGCCGTGTAATTGAGACCTGTCACAAACATACAATTTATTATTATATTTTTAACACAAGACACTCCTATGACTTTAAATATGCACACATTACTCGGTAATATATTAGAAATGCATGGTAATATTTTACCATCGTAAAAGCAAAATCATATTTGTTGTGAAAAAAATATTAAGAAAAAATAATACATTGTGTATTTAAAAATATACAACTTCTATTTCCCCTCATTTTTCTCAGGTTTATACCGTAATTTGTAACATGTAATCCTATGACTCTGTGGGGATATATTTTAGATGTTGCTATATGTTTATTAATTAGGACAAGATTTTAATGGCAAACTTCGGCTGCCATTCGAATTAAAGGCAACCGTATATCGTACTGTAGTAACATATTCACTATGCATTACGAGTAATTATATAAAAAACAGTAAAAATTTGGCTTCTTGACTTTAATAAAATTTACGTCGGACTTGGTAAAATAAAAATAATAAAGTTTAAAAGGTAATCCTAAGCGTATGCCTACTAATGTGTAATTGCATTTTTAAGTAACTTCAAATACACTCGTATATCAAGTTAAACGTAATATAGTACAAAATCATATGTATTAACTAACTACATAAAACTTGTTTCAAACCTTTTTAACAAATGTCACTCTAAACTGGCTTCTATCTTAAAATGAAGCGAATTGAAATTGAACAATAAAATTTCTTTTATCTGATCCTATTCCCGAGACACATAGGTCTTAACTAAAAAGTGAAATATTGTGTAGCGCACTGCAAACAGGGCGACTTGCGACACATTAAAGCAATAAGACGCTTAGTATATATATTCAAAACAGTTTATATTTTTATCTATATAGTTCAGTATATAGTACAAAGGAAGTTATTTAAATAAAACTTGTATTTATTACGCCAGCAATGGAAAGAAATAATTTGTAGAATTCCGTAAATTATATCAGCCTCAAATATTTTAAAGCAATTAGTGTAACAATAAATTAACCTCGCTCAATATGAATGTGCAAACCAATTCTTCACAAACTTTAAACAATTCACTAATATAAACTTTACCGAAAATTATATGTCCGTTCATTTAGATGCCTAAGGGGGCAGTGGATCTGTATTTTTATATGCTTAGAAAATTACAAAGAAAATCCATAACTACTACCTTCTACTATTAAAAACTTTGCTACATTAGCCAGAATTTAGTTTCCAGGTTCGTATTTCAAAGGCATGGTTTATTAAGCTGATTAGTGATCGCAACGATGTTTGAAATAAACAAGAAAATAACTTTATTTTCTAATTTCTTGTGGAAAGCATGTTCTTTATAGTGAATTTGGTAAGTTTTAAAAGATTCAAACTTACATTATTAGTGACCGGTTAGTATGTTTTATTATCTAAGAAGAATATTTTAATGGCTAGAAAAATATAGAAAGTAAATTTTTAAACCAAATTAAAACGTAGCACAGAGAAAAAAACTTGATAATTACAAGTACGCACTACATTACACACTTAGGAACCTAGCATATTCCAATAAATTGTTGACAAATAAAATATTAAAATGAATTCTTTCGTAAATTTATACACACGAACACAAACACACACACATTTATATATATATATATATATATATATATATATATATATATATATATATGTATATATGTATATATGTATATAATTTCATTTCTTTTTTACAAAGTCTAATATATTTTTTACAGATGTAAGACTACAGTACATTTCTAAAAAGCTATGTAATTCAGAATAATTGCTATAGTGTAAAACGAATTTTCAATGATCACTAATTTTTTCCGCTAAAAGGTATTATATAATTAATTCGGTGTGTCAGCTGCAAAATATATTTTAACATAGTTTGCAGCTATGTTACTGTAAAAAAACTGTTGCTAAGAAAACTACTGTGAAAAATATGCAGCCACACAAATCAGTGGTCTGATAAATATCTCGTTTTTCCTGTTGAGTTCTGACACTCTCAAAACAAAAAAATAAAATTATACATACGGATTCCGTCCTTTAGGACGTATTTGTTACAAAAAAAAAACAAATATTGAAAAATATTTCACTCTGTATGTTATTAAATAATTAATCGTTGCCTCTTATGGTTTCAATATAAATTCGTTTGGCATCGTGCAGCTTTTCATTCATTTACAAACATTACCAATATTAATCAGTTTTTTGTTAATTAAAGGATATGTTAGTAGATTCTAACAACACGTATGTTAGTTAGTATATTTTTAATAACATATAAGTCGCAAAAAAAAATATAGTAATGTAATGAATTTCACACATGAATGGGGAAAAAAATTATGGTAACATAGATATGGTCAAAATATATTGATTGGTTTCTGTAAACTTTACTTCTGTTTATATAACCATCAATCGGATACAAAGTTATATAAAATTGTACTTCCTTTTATCGTTAAGTTCTCTACCTTACAATTCCTAGACACAAGTCACGTATAATCCTTTTACAAACTGGATAGTTTTTGGTCCAGAAAACAAGTGTAATTACTATATTATGTAGATACAATTAATCTAGAAACAATACGTGGTTGTTTCAGAATGGAGAATTTTCATCTTAATAAAATTTAATAAATCATTATCCTCATTCATACCTTATGAAAGTTTAAATAGAGTCTTATATGACAAAGAAATGTATCTCATTAGACAGGAGAATTAGGCTTAGTTAATTGAAAATTATATATGTAATTTTTTGTGCATTTCAAATTGTTTCTCAATCCTTTTAGATAGAAGATACACTTCTTCACTATGTTTAGTTGCATTAATTACTTTTATTGTCTCTTATCCTAAACCAGGCAAATCTAGTTTAGACAATATAAATTATTTGTCATATTGGAGAGTTCGATTGTTTATACTTATTGATGAATATATGTAATTAAAACGCATATTCGTATATAGAGTTGATAATATCAAGGATAATGGAAATCCATTTAAGATTA
Organism: Druceiella hillmani; assembly: GCA_039881145.1. NCBI lineage: Eukaryota > Metazoa > Arthropoda > Insecta > Lepidoptera > Hepialidae > Druceiella > Druceiella hillmani. The sequence goes on along the minus strand of JAYKKI010000010.1, from coordinate 7,219,062 downwards.
ATTTTAAAAAATTGTCTTAAAAATTTGACGTAATTTAATAAAAAAATATTCTCATTCACTGCAAATTGTACTTATTGAATTTATACCTTTGTCCCTGCTACAAAATAAAATAGGCCTAAGCCTTTCCTACCAATTTTCATTATAGAAATTTATCCAGTTCGACAGTTGTCTAGTTTCTTATTTCTAAAATTGTTAGAATATTATCAACATCATATATAGGTATCGAATTGTAGGTTGTCCACTTTACTAATTCCCTCATGATTACTGAAAGTTAGTTTTGGCAAGATGAAAATCGATTACGTAAACCTATATCAAATTATCTAGGATGGGTGAACTTAATAACGTTGATAATTTACGTTCATCTAAAACTACTATAAAGGGCAATCACATTACTATAAATATCTCACAACCTATTAAAGTCACTCTACGATCACCAATTATAAACATTAATATATGTCATATTTTACTTAGCCACAAAATTAATTAATGCAATTTATTTTACATGTATGTACAGAAATTCTATAATAAAGAAAGTTCATCCCGGTGTTGGAAAGGCTTTTATAAATTTTAATCAAGTAACAATGTCGTGTGAAAATGTATATTTTACCAAATATGAAACAAATTTACCAATTTAACGAATAATTTTTAAGTTTGCGTCTTTTGTCAGAATTATTAAAAAAAATTCCCCGATAATTTATTTTAAAACTCTAGAAAATAAATGTTGCATATCCTAAATTAAACGACTAAATTTGGTTCAAATGACAGTGCCAATTTAAGAATAAAATTATGTACTATTTAAATTCACCAAACATACACTAAATAGCCCAAAAAATTTTTCTTAAATACCAGACGAGCAAAATATTATAGAATTTATCAATAAACCTAAAAGAAATCGCAAAAAATCTGCCAAACATAGAGTTTTATATTTATTTTTCATTATTTTGTAATGAAAGTACATTTAGAGACAGTTTTGGCGTCCTTTCGGCTAAAATTGCTCACAACCTGTACTAACACACGTTATAAAAGTCCTCCTGTAAATAGTTTATCAAATTATAAAAAAAAATCCATATTGTGAGCGGGAGTTATTTTTATGTTGCTCTTGCTATTTCCAATATTAAACTATTCGCCTATCAATTTCTAGGCTACATATAAAACTTTAACACAATACTAATTTTGTGACGTCAGTTTTAAATTGATTGCCAAAGTAATAAATACTAAACAAATATATACTACAATAAACGCCAATCACTACATAGGCATTGACGAATCACGATGTTAGCTAAACTAATATATTTTAAATTTAACAACACAATGAGTGACAGAAAAACTCATTCAGAATAATATGTGGGCTTTGATCGGCTATGTATTAAAATTAATCGTCTTTCAAACTCCATGCTTCGTGGTCTAAATAACTGAAAATTATTATATATCTCGGAATTTAGTATAAAATTTTTATGTACATTCATATATGCAGATATAAACTTGAAATACCCTCTGTGGGAAACAGAATTTGTAGACAGAAAAGGGAGTGATTTGGAGAAGTCTTCATTTGAGAAGCAAAAATGTATGGTTTGCGTTCCTTCATTTGCCGCCGTAAAATCACGCGAAGAGAGACTATAGACGTACTCAGACGGAAGTACTTGCAATATGTAAAAGTACACTGATATGATATAATCTGTATATATACGCGGTAAAATGTCTCATTTATTGAAAAAAGAGTTTCCTGGTACATATGGGAGGGTCACATTAATTCATTTTAACTTTGCTTTTCTTAATGACATTAACGAAGTAATAGTAATAGTTCTAATTAGCTTCTAATTAGAACTATTTTCTGTATTATAAAGGTATTTTATAAGTTGCTAAAGGGAAATCTGTCACCGAAATTAGGAGTCAAACCAAGTAGACTATAGTTTACCGTATAACATAATATCGAGAAAAATTAAACACAAATATTTATGCCATTTTAGTAATCTGGCTTTATCGCGCTTGCTTCCAAGCTTTTTTTTATTTAAACGAGTTCTGGAGTTTAGTCATTGGTGTGGGTTTTTGACTCCTTTAATATTTTTAAATTCTTAAAACCGAAGTTTTATTTTCTTTTGGGTATACAACAAATAATTTAAGCTAGGCTTCAATATACAAGAATAAAATTGACGTTCAATAGACTAAAGTGAAATTGAAAAAATCATAAATTGCCTATTTTTAAAATTTAATTATATTTGATATTCCAAATTATTTTTAATGATATAGTTTAAATAAATTCCTATTTATATCACTTGAGTGAAATAACTATGTACAAAATCTTTTTGGTATGAAAAATATAATGTCTGGTGGGCCTTAGATAATTTCGTTGGACATAGTCTAATAAATTTCAATGAAACTTTTGATCAGATAGATTTTATCGCAGTGTTCATATTTAATAAACTGAAAATAAAATGTTGGTAGAAAATATAGTTCATCGTTATTTATTGAAGCATTACCACTTAATTTTGCTTATTCTGAATATCTGTCACTCAAAGTGATTTATGTTTTTATTAAATATTATATGCGTTATTTTCTTTCCTTTGTCTTTTGTCGGTTATAAGATCTTTCCTGTCGTAAATTTTAGAGAGTATAGAAATTTGCACAAAATTAATTATAAGAAATATAATATGTATTTGTAATGGAAATTAAGCCTTTTCCAATTAAACTTCGCTAAAATTATTACAAAAACGAGATACTTTTGTATGTGATTAAGGTGTTTAATTTTAAGGTCAATTTCTACGTACAGATAGATGGACGAATGGATGGACGTGACGAAACTATTAGGGTCATTAGCGTGACTAGGATTACAAAAGTAAAACAATCTAAATTGTGTATCAGTACATATGTTCATACTATTTACCGCATGTCCATGTAGTCATTTAATTTAAAATGTGTCTTAAATATTAAAAATACTATATTTCACCTTATTTCTGACTATATAAATTAACCGCATTCTTGTTAACTAATTATTTATTTTTCTCGTGGAGTGTAGGTACGCCATTTAAACGAGATATTTGAAAAATTTGGAAATATAAATTAACCGCTTCTGCAAAAAGATGATGTTGGGTTGTCCATGCAATAAAACTAAATAAAAATTTTATTAAAACCCTTTTGCGAAAATATCTCTAGATTTTTTTTTGTGAATCAAATTTAGCAGTGAGTTCTTGGCAAGTAGCATGCAAAATAGTTTCCTTGGTGTAGTGTTTTTAATTTTTTTTAATGTTATTAAAATAAGAAAAAAATCTTCCCGATTAGCGCTTTCACTGATGGTTTTTTAAGTTTGTCTCTTCGGCAAAATTAATAAATCGTAATTTTTAACTTGCAGTGATATTTGTTTAATGTTTTTAGGTAATTAAAAATGTTTTTAGCTTTTTTCTAATTTTATTCGGCTTTTGCGTGACTTTTGCGATAATTTCAGTTTCCGTACAAAAAGTACTACTAAAATAGGGTTACGTAAAATAAACTTACTTTGATAATACAAGATTTTTCATTTCCTTGACTGACGATTGAAATGAAGTTTAAAAGGGCTTTTTTTTAAAGAAAATTATTTCTCTTTATGCAAGAATATTATTTTTTTTTCTTATAACATTGATGCTCAAGGTGATATGGACATTTGCTGGTCTTCTCTCTTGTCAAAAATTCTGTGAAATATAACAATTTCTTTTAATAAATAAAGTTAATTATCCGGATAATGGAAGTTACCAAAAATTTAAATATAAAATGATGTCACACTATACTGACCCAGAAAAAATAAATGATTATGAACTTTGAACTTCACGACGTCATTATATCTGATTTATTTGCCAGTACTGTTACCACTTACGTCTAGGTTCTTATTATATATCTTATTTATATCACTTATATAACTTGATGTTTTGTGAAAATTAGGTCTCAAGGTCTTTAAAATAATTTTATATGCATATTCTTATTAAATATTCGTTTTTCAAATATATTCATGCACTAAAAAAAGGAAATTAGTTGTAATACCTGCGAACAATTTGATAACATTTTTCAATATAATAGACAATTCAATTTAACAAAGCTATTCGGAGAGTTAAGGTGGAAATGGAAGAAAAATGCGCTTTTCTTATTGGCCAGCAAAAAAATTAATAGCACTAATATATCCCTTCTGTTGTATTATCGTGCACATACGTGTACTTTAAACAAAGAACACTGGGAACCCTTAATAGAATATGAACGACACAGTTTTATGTCTTTGGAATTTCTTCCGGCTTGCTACATAAATCTCACCACATTGAGATCTTGAGATAGAGAGTTACGTGTTCGACAATGAACTCTGTAAAGAAGAATTTGAGATATTTTCTAAGGTCATATTTTAACCCTGTATCAACTAAGAATATGTCTTGTGCTTTATTGATGAACTACACAAATCGTCTTGTACATAAACAAGTGTTTTTCCTTCTATCACGAGTATTGTAAAAAGTAACGTTTTACAGGATTTTTTCTATTAATGTATTCAAAATACATGATTTTTGTGGATTCTATAAAGCAAGACTGAACTTTTATGAGATCATTTACTTTGCTGTCTGTCTGTTTTTTTCATAAAACGCTTGACATCCAGACTTGAAATTTTACATAAAAATTAAATATTATCCTATCTCGTTAGTTAAATTTAAAAATATTCTTTTTTTTGTTGCAATATGTTAGTTATTATTTGTGGTATTTATATTTTAAATCTATTTTTATTTAGTTTTTGACCGTAACTATATTCCATCTACTGTAATAATTAGTGTTCTCTTCGGTAAGTTTTTTCTTTTGTTTATTTTTTGTATTATAAATTTTTGTGAAATCGTATCTGCTTCAGCTTTACAAAAATGGTTTAAGTTATTCTTCCTAAAGCACGAGTTCCTTCTAAATCACCTATTTCTAATAACGACTTTACTTCTTCTACCTTCCCTGCTAGTATCGTTACCGTAATAGATTACAATTTAAACAGGAATTAAAACGAGAAACCAAAAATTGTAAAAGAACAAATTGTAAAAAAAATAAATCTGAAAATAATCCTTCCTTCCATCCTTTAGATTCTTCCTGCATCGAAACAGAGGATAAAATTCCTCGCAAGACCCCTCGCACTCCTATTTCAGAAGCTAATTCTAAATCACTTCCTTCACCCCCGACTTCATTTCCTCCCTCCCACTCTGTCGTTTATACATCAGTGGCAATGTTGGAATATTTATTGTCTACGTTCAAAGAAAAGAACCCCAGCCTAATTCCGGATTCTCATTTCATGCTATTAAATTTGGTTCCGTTTTAAAAAATTATCATATCGATGGCACGATTTGAGATGGAGTGAAACAAATTGACAGGAACAGAATTTCGGTGGAATTTTAATCTACAGATGCCGCCAATCGGGTGCTATGAAATGCAGTCCTATGAATGCCCTACAAGTAGAATGTATTGATCCTACTTTAAACCTCCGGCGACAATAACTAGCTGATCGTTATTTACTGAATGCAACTAGGTTTTCTACTCAACCCATTTTTCCAAAACTCGCCCTCCTCTCTAGGCTTATTTAGCATGCTCCTTTTTGGCGTTCTAAATTCTGACCTCTTCTTATCGTTAGATTCCAAAGATTCAAATTCTCTTTAGTTTCTCATTTGACTCGGTTTTTACAGGCCAAATACAAATTTGTGTTTTGGTGTTGATAAGGAGTCCAAAAATGATATTTCGCTGTTCATTTCATATTGAATTATTTTTGGATTGGACGCGAATATACAAAGATGCATCAAAAACCCCGAGATATGGCTATATTGTAGTGTCATTTACTCTCCATTCATAGCTCATTCAGCATACTTTCACCTTCCTAAGGAGTGTTCGGTATTCTCCGGAAAATACTGTGCTATTTTGGAGGCCTTGAATTATGCTCTACTCAAAAAGATTCGCAGGCTCTTTATCTTCTCTGACTCCTTAATATGTTTACAGCTCCTTCTCGCTAACCCATTTTCTTCGAACTGTGTGCTTCCTGATTCGCCAGATTAAGCAACTACCCTTGATTTGGAGAGATCGGGATCCGATGTCATTCTTGCATTGATCCCTAGTCACTGTGGCATAGTAGGTAATGAAATAGTCGACGCAAAAGCTCGGTTCGCTGCTGTGAACGGTGATCCATATTTCACTATTAATTACGTTGAAGATCTCCTTCCCATGACTTGTTTCTGGATGACATCTGACTGGCAGAGGGCGTGGGAAAGATCACCCTAGATTACGGGTAGGGGATATTTCCAGATTCAATCTTTAATAACCACAAAACCTTGGTTCTCTACATTTACTTTCTCTTGAAAGGAATCTTCTGTGGGTAGCCTACCTATTTGGGTAGACTGCGTGTCAGAGTATCTCCAATTTGCGATTGTGGGCTTCGAGAAGGCGATCTAAATCATCTCATTTTTGCATGTTCACTGAATAAAAAATTTCCTACGTTTATTTACAAATTATTAAAACGTAAAATTTAATTTTACATCAATATAAGATCACTTTTATCTATTACCAACAAACCCATTTTAGGTTAATCTTTCAATTCATAAGAAAGAAAGACATCAGAATATAGAATCTTTCATATTTATTTTCAGGTTAATTTTTTTTTATGTTTGCTTGTATATTTGTGTATGCTTATTTTGTACTCTCTGTATATTATAATCTCATTTTGTTCTTTTTGTTTAATTGTATAGTATTTTCTTTTAATAACAAGGTGTGGCTTAGCCTTTCTTTCCATACTTTACATTGGAAAAGTTTCTCTGTGGAGAGAATGAACACCATATAATAAAAGGAAAAGATAAAGATGACACGGAAAACAACATACCCCTTCTCCTCTTATTTCCTAACTTGCTCAACTAAAAATTATGATAAAAAGGTTAGCTATAGCAAATGTTAGGTATAAGCATGTTGAACATAAAATCTATGAAAGACACAATAGGCAATACATTTACCTTTTCATATATTCATAGCCGATTTCTTTAGAAACCATGCAACATAGAAACTTGACATTTGGCACATTAATATACCTTATTAATCAACATATTTTCCACCAGATAACATTTTCAAAATATTCATAATTTTTTTTTAATCTAACTAAATCGTACAACTTTTAAACATGGACTATGTTTTTTATGGCTCTGAAAGCTATAGTAGGCAATATATCTACAATAATAATATTCCTCATAGTCCTCAAGTGTCTATAAGAGTAAAAATTTGCACGGAATCCCAACAGTACAATTTTTGCTTTTACCTGACAAGTTTATTTAAAATTTTTTTCAACTCTGTACAGTTTCAGGTTAAAAATAGTGTTGAAAATATAAAAGGAAAATATGTTTATTTGTTTTTTGGCGTTCATGGAAACCGGCGCGCATAACCAAAATAATTTAGCTGTAGGTATTTATTATTACTTAGTTATTTCATAAATATTCTGAATTTAAGAGCTTAAAACTGTGACGAGGCGATATTTAGCTTATTACGAGGATGGAAGAAAATAAATTAGGATTAAATGTACTAAATAGGACTTTAAATTATCTTTTCACCTACGAATGTTCATTTATTTCTTTAATTCAATGGTGGATGGAGGGCACCCATGTATGAAGACTACCCTTCAGAACAGAATGGGTAATTAATACAACTTATTTTTAATAATTTTCTTGTTCCCCTATGTTTCAAATAAATTTAATATACCAAACGTACTTTCCACGATCCTCAAAATTCAAGGCAGAAAATTTTAAAAATCTAAATTAAAAAATTGTATTTTTTCAAAAACGGTGTCTTCTGTTTCTATTATAATTTTAAATAGTATTTCTGCGGAAGTGTTTGGAACGACAAGGTGAAATAAATCATATGATGTTTCCCTTGTATCCTTTATACACACATATATAGACATATCAAAACTTTTAAGTGGCTTCTTTTATACCAGTTTCTCTATGTAAGAGTATCCTATTTTTTGTAGACACTTGGGCACCACACTATTTAGGCTTATGTTTGTCTTCTTTGGTGTATTTAGGTTTGTTAAAGCTGAACGTATATATTGTAATGAAAAATACCGTGGCTGCTTTTGTACAAAATATAATTCTGAGTTAGTTTTTTTTTCTAAGAATGGGAAATAGCCAAACATAAAAAATGCAATATTCAACGCGTTGATTAATATCCCTCAATTTTTAACGACAACTTACTTATTATTAAACGAATGAAAAGAAAAATATTTATAAAGATATATGGTTTTACATTATTTATTTTACTATTTATTTAATTCAAAGTTATATACATGTCTGGCAAAATAAAAAAAAATTCTGTTTAACTAATTTGACAATTTTTAATATTCACAATTAAATGAAATTACGTGATGTAGTATTATTTCTACTTTCTTAAATTTCTTCCACGACCCAGGTTTCGTTGTATTACAACATCTTCCGGTGGGTTATTAGCAAAGAATCTACAAAATTAACGCCTACAAAATTAACGTAAATTTCTACAAAATTAACGATAAATATATTCAATTTTTAATATATAAAACGTAGTATCAGTTCACCATACATTTTCTGTATTCATAATATTTAAGGTTGCATAGAATTTTTATCCGCACTACCATCACAAAACTCACGCGAATCACCATATTGCTTTACAATAATGTTTAAATCACAACAAACAGATTATGTTACAAATAATATTTACTCCATTATCGCTACTTCGACTGATTAAAATCTATACCAATTTATTTGCAAGAAAAAATTACGTTTTCTCACACAATGCTTGCTAAAAGCGAACAAAAGCTAATTATGAATGAAAGCTACAATCTCAAGACTTCTATGCAAAAGGATTGTATAAAGTTGACCTGGTGGTAAAATTTATTCCATTTTGGTACTTTTATGGGTGTTCAATACCTTAAGTAAATTCTAGATTGGAAATACAAATATCGTGTATGCAAAGACTTATATTTCTACAATCCCTTCAAGTCGTGATAGAAAAAATCTTTATTTTTGACTGCTATTTCACATGTAAGAGATTTCAAATACTATTTTTACGTTTGGTTCATAATAGTCAATAACACGTAGAAATTTAAAGCAAATGATTATTTACATGAAACTCGAAATCTTCTTCAAGACCGACAGCCAGTGACGATATTAGCAATCCGGTCGTACCTTTTGCAAACCTAATCCTAAAAGCATGTAGGATCTTGGTAATGATTTATTTACGGTAATCGTTTTGAAGTACTTTTGTTATTCACTTATTTATTATTACTATTGTCCAAGCACTCAATAAATATAAACAACTAACATATACTGATAACATGTTTGTGATCAAAATATTAAGCGGCTGTAAAAAATCCTTCTTGATGCAGCTCGAGACAGTCTTTCTCCGATTAACAGTCAACGTACACATATGATACATTTGCCTGCTTAGTTTTAACCTGATGGTTTTGAACATCAATATTACTATTTCTTTTCTTTTAATTCATTGGTACACAGTTGACTCAGAAAGTCATGTCGTTCACTAATCAAATTTTATTTTTCTTTAATATAATTTCCATAATTAATAACATATAGGTTCATACGCTCAAACCAGTGTTCAAATCATTGCTTTCAATTTTCCTCTAGGATATAGTAGCACTCTTCCTCCCAAGCTGCCAAAAGCTGTGTCTTAAGAATCATATCATAAGAAAACTTTCGTCCTTTCAGAAGATTTTTTCCTACGGACTAAACGGGGAATGACTTAAGAAAACGTATGGACTATACGGACTTAATCTGAAATGCACGGTGGATGACTTAAGAATTAGTCGTTGAAAAAATTGAGAAAATGAATTGTTTGGTCAGCTCTATAAACCGGTGTATTGTCATGATGCAGCAGCCAAGTACGTAGTTGATTCTTCGGACGTAAAATTTTGAGTGTACTGAAAAGAGGTCGTAGGCAGTATTCAATATACCAGTTTGCTGTGACCGTTCGTTGAGTATCTAAAAACGTTTTTCTTTAAATAATCGTAGAACCGTAACCGAAGAAAACAACATTAAATATTTTCTTAATCGATCTTCTCTGCCTGGGCATCGTCGCATTATCTTCACCTTCAAACAACTATAGACAACTTTAAGACTTATTGGCACGTCAAAATAGTACAGTCACGTTTATTGACCCGTTTCTATTGAAGAAATTACAGTGTATTGTCCTGATCAAAATTCTAAAACAAATTTTTCGTACAATTCGACACGATTCGCTCTTTGCTCCTTAGTTAGTTTATAGAGGCCAAAAAGTATACATACTGTATGTAATTTCAAATGTTTTGCTAAATTTTTAGAATTTCTTCTATTTGCTTGTAAGTAATTCAACGATTTTATTAACTAATTTTGTGACAACAGCCACTGTTTCCGGAGCAGTTATGTCCCTTAGCCGCACAGGTTATGGAATGCTTTCTAAATCAAAAACACCTCTTCGAAATATTTATTCTATCGTTCCGCAGTTCAAAGAGATGGTGCATTCTGCTTAAAAAGCAGTTCATCTCATCATGGCAGTGTTGGCTAGATAAACTACGTCAAAATTTACAAAAATTATTGCACGAATCTAGAAATATGCCAAAGACGTCTCGAAACTTGAACCAGTGTTTACACAACAATTGTCTAGGAATACTGACGACTATTCACAAATTATTATGTCTATGTACGTATTGTGTTTAGGTATCTGACCAAACTTATTTGACTTAAACTCGCACCAAATGCCATGAATTACCGAGTGACCTACGTAAATCGGTCGGTAAAAACAAGATTTCATTCATGATACATATTCCTAAAGTAAGTAATCAATATCTTTCCACCTGTAAGGCAAGCTAAGCAGTATTTAATATTTTTCTAAGTGATATAGTGCAATATTATAATTTTATGAATAATGTCACCACTACTGTATCTAATAATTAAATACCTGTAAGCAAAGGAAACAAGCGTGCCAAGGAACTAACAACAAGGTAAGTTTATATCTACCCAACAATTTTACAAGCACTACTTATGACAAAATATATATTTTCCAAAGAAATCTGGAAAAATATATTTTCTCATTGATATGAAATATAATTGCGATAACCAACCAACTTAATGACCCATGGAAAAACTGCCTTCGGACCAAATTGAAATATGAAACTCGAAACGAGCTTTAGGCTAAGAAAGCTAGATTAGGCCGTCTGGCAGTTTGTTACTAATATCAAAATATTTTGTTCAATCTGATAATTTGTTTGTTATTCCCTTCTTTTATAGCAAAATATCGTTGTAGGTTTTGTTCATAATTTTCTGACCATCCAATCCAAAATACATATCTGCTAGGCCGTATGGCATCTAAAGTAATGAATACAAATGAACACAAGGAAGGATACATGAATGAGATAAAATTAATATAAAGTACAAAAATATTGTTCAACGGAACTGGAATGTGACAATGAAATTTGCTTTCGTTATTATCCTTTAATATAGCTGTTACGAAATTAAAAAAAATTATAAATTTGCTCATGGGTTTGTTTTACAGCCGTTCTTTTATAAACTCAACTGTTAAAGCGATTTTAAATATATATGTATATATGTGTATATATATATATATATATATATATATATATATATATATATGTATATATATATAATATTTTACATGTATATGAAGAGCAACAATAACATTGCAAGTTTAACCAGTTTTCTTTGTAATTTTTACATTAAAAATCACACACAGATTTTGCAAAAAAATATTTTCAATGAAAATGGGTAGCTCGGTATTGATCATATTTCTAAATGAAATAGTAAGGTACATGAAATTAATTTGCTGCTTTTGTAATCATGAAAATAAATTATTAATAATTATGGAAATTATGACAAACCATTTTTAGATCTATAAACCTGAAATTATAAACTCTATCGTCTCGTAATATTCCACAACCGACGAACTGTTACATTGTATTTAGACACCGATAATATTTACCTTTTGTCTGGGGTTTTGATGTAAGGTGGAGAGTAAAAATATAATTCGGCGATATTATTCAACGAAACAACTTTAAAATATAACAATATCTACCTTGTACAAATACCAATAAACTCTTTTGTTCAGTCTAACAAAGCATTTTACGACGTGCATATGTAAATTACGTTACATCATTGTACCCTTATACGTTGCGAGTAATTCTGTCCGAGTGAACCTGGAATCTCCTCCTATGATCTTACAAACCGTCGGCAAATAATGGAATATGTACAGCACAATTTTAAGTTAAAGGCCAAGCTTCCTCCAACTTGTCCTCATTTCTGTTTGTGAATTCTATTTACCGTGAAGAGTAATTGAAATGAACACATTGATAAAATTATAAGCCCTTATATCGAGCTATTTGTTAATTTCAACTATTCTAACTCTGTTAACGATAAATGTGCATGAAGTTTGGAGTATTAATGTATTTAATTAACGAAAGATTAGAATTCTAATCAGAATATATACCTCTGTAAATTCTAATTATTGTTTTACCTTGAAAATAACATACCTTTTAAGGAAAGACAAAAGGTTTAACTTATCTTGATTTTTTTATTTTCCCACATTTTCTTATGTAGTTGTTTCTGCTTGAATAATATTCTACTTGAATATGGGTGATAATTTCTACTTTAGTTTCATACGCAGAAAATATCTCTTCTCGGTCCTCTGCAACAATATTCCAATTAATATAAAAAGAAGCATAATTATAGTTCCACATATATAAATTACATTGAACTATATAATAATGTTGAACTATATCTAACTCTTATGTTCAAACTTGTTATTTAATATAATAAAATTATGAATTAAGAGCATTTATTACAATATGTAATCACAAGTTTTCATGTTCTTGCAGACTGCGAGCAAGTTTAGTCAAACGTGTCTGGAAACTTTTTCTACGTAACACCTCGTTATAAAATAAAAGACGAAACAAATATTCCACCAGATTTCTCCAGTGTCGACTTATTTTTGGGCGCGTCTAGTGTATGTAATATCTCTTATGTTATCTTTTAGAACGTTTAAGTTTTAAGTTAAAATTATTAATATTTTAAGAATTTTGTACGATGTTAGGGGACTGTGGTGGGCAATTAATTCGATTGATTAATAGATTAAAGTTGATACGGTATTTAAACATTTTATTATCATACACCTAAAGAAAATGGTTATAATTTGGAAGTTAATTTCATTGGAATTTGAAAGTGCGCTTTTTCTAAATTTATGATGTTGGAAAGAGTATTTTGAGAGGAAATGAGTATATTTTTTGAATACGTCTATTCATATTTTTAAATTTAGCAATTGGTTAATTATATTCCCAATTTCTGCTATATGTGTTGCAAATATGTATTTCTACTCACTTAAGCGAGTTTTACTAATGATATAAATTTCTTTTAGCTTTAAAACCTGTTTACTGCAATAACCTAAATATAAACATTTTTCGATCGCGATAATTAGGATCCAAACTGTTGCAAATTCTTTTTCTCTCTTGTATATAGCACTTCCCTTTGTCGTGTTAATTTTGAACTGTCATAATGTTTTCATATATTTTTAAGTATTAAATATACTGACAGTCATCAAATCACTACAGAAATGTACGTATTTCATTTTTTTTTAACTATTGGCATTTATTATATTTAATCGGGTATAGCGCAAGATGGGGTATTGAATATATATCAATTGATGAAAATGAGTACCTTGTTTAAATAAATTTAATGACACGCAGAATTGCTTTTTTCAATAAAACCTTTTTACTAACAATGGTCTTTAAAAAATTATTATAACATCATACGACATATCTGAGAATAAATATGTATTGAAAACCAATACAAATTTTTTAAAAGTTTTGGAAGCAAAGGATTACAGAGTTGAAATAAGGTTAAAAATATTTTTTCACTATGGTAATATTTTATTCAAAAACTTTTTGATATATGTTATAAGGTAAGTTTCTTTAACATACACCAACTGCAAAAATCTACATTTTCTTAAATTTCGAGGTCAAATTTATATAGTATCATCTGTAATGGCCCTTTGAAAATTTATGTTCTGGCCTTTATAAATTGAAAATTTACATGTACATAATATTCATATCGAGAAATTGTCGGATGGTGTGGATTCTAGATCATTTAAACAATTGAGGTAAAATAACTTGGATCAAATATAAGACTTCACCTTTAGAAAAATTTTATGATTCGATTCCTGATATTGAACTTGTCCTGCTTTATAATATTTGCGTGCAGTTCTATTCCAAATAAAATAATTTTCCACATATTCTATAAGCAGGTATTTTTTGTTATGAAAGAGGAGTTATTTTCTATTTCATTAGTTATTATGATCGTTTCGTGAAGTTATATTCAAGGTACTATAACATTTTGTAATAAAGTATAAAAATATTTATATAGTGTAGGAGTGCCTTACGAGAATATAATCTGCAATGTGAACTTTACCCTAATATTGAAATATAGTAAGAAATACAGTGTTACTCTCTCACAGGTCACTAAATGCATTTCCTTGATATAACAAAATTCTGAATATTGGATTTATACCGTTTATATTATTATACATTTTTATGCTCTTTCTCACATACTGTGAGCGCTATTATCCGAGTATTCCTGAAGTTTCAGATCGTGTGATTTTGGTAAATAATGAAACACGAGCGATAAAATTTTATCTAATATAAAAGGGATAAAATACTTGTTCCATCTGCCAGTTATGTTTTCTTTAGCAGGTATTCTAGATATATTTATGTGTAAGAGTCTAGTGGGATCTCTTACTGCGCCCCTTATATTTAATATGGGGATGTGTGCTTCAATTAAATATTTAACCCAGTATAATTAAGGAAAGAACCAATTTGGCTTTATAAATTTATGAATGTGAATTATCTCATATTCTCAAAAAAAATTTTCAAATGGAATAGAATCTTTGCTTGTCCATAATTTAAAATAAATTTTTCTTTTTTTTCGCTGTGCAACTGTGCAAAAGGCGTAAACTGGGCAATGTTTCAAGTAGGTTGTAAAATATATTTTAAGTAAAGATGGAGTTATGTAAAAAATTAATACAAGTTTAGCAATGAAGAGACATACTTTCAAATTATACTTATAATATAAATCTTTGCGTTGATATTTATACGATTTGACACGGTTCAGTTCAAAACTCGACCTTGTTGTAGCTGCATACGCCCTGCTTAATTTATTGTAAAAAATACAAAATTTAAAAAACATAAACTTTTTAAAGACAAATAAAATTAAAATAGAGGTAAAAGAGTATATTTAAAAAAAATTGCCTTAAAAGGTAATATTTGTCTAAAAATTTATTACTCTTTCCTAAAAATATGGCAAAAATGGGCTTGGCTTTGTAGAAACAGACTATGATTTTTGAAAAAGTAATATCTTTTAGACTAAAAAATTTGTTATTCAGCGTTTCACAATCAAAAGAGAGTAAAAATTAAACACAATTCTTGTCCATAATTCAAAACAGTGAATCTATATTCACAAACATACAACTATATTACAAATTATCTTATATAACTAGAATTTTTCATCAGATATGAATATTAAAAAAAAAAATTAGTAAGCCATGTCATTTTGAAAATAAAACGAAAAAAACCATTTAATATTAGTTTCTTTCTTTTTATATATTGTAATTATAATAACTAATAAACGGATAATCAATTGTTACTCTCGTTGTGTTTTGTCGAAATCTTTTTTATATTCTTAATGAGTTATGTATAGATTTTTTCGAAAATCCTGTCGTATTTTTGTGTTTTAATGGATTAGTGTTACATCTGGGTATAAAGAATATAGCGATAAAAAATATGCTCTTTGATTTATCTTGCTATTTCAAAAAAGTTTAACAGAAATAGAATTTAAAAAATGTCATGAAAGCAAACCGGAATGTTTATAAAATAAAAAGAAATATTAAGGCTGCTTAATTAGGGAACAGAATTTTAAACCACACTACGATCGTATAACTCACATGAATTGTCGTACTGGACCATAACAAACTTCAAAAGTAACCTCTGACAAATTGTGTTCAAAATGATATATGCTTCTAAGTACCTAAATGCTTTATGACTTTTTGACATTTTCCTAACAAGCGTACGAAGCTGCTAATATAAGCGAAAAATTAATAAAAACCAGAATCATTAGATTTCCCGTGAATGAAATTTGAATAACAGATCTTGTAATAAAAATAATTTAGCTTCAGTAACAATGTGGGTTTTTTAAATTGTAAATAAACTGTAAATACAATAATTCATCACGTGAAATTAAATTTTCTGCGACCCTTACAAGCCTCAATAGGAAAAATATTGTTTTGTTTACTCTCATTTTAGATGGGATTTTAAATGGATTAAGTTTTGGTTTAAAGTAATATAAGTTTAAAGCATGTAGTTCGTTTAAAATCTATAAGCTTCTAGCACATAGTCCGCTATTGACAATAGCTGTATGTCTACTAAAAGATTCTGCACGAACCGTTTGCCTCCAAAGCCCTATAATAATTTTTTATACAAACCTTTTACTTTATTTGTTGCCTATATTGTGTGCATCTTTAATAAATAATAACAACCAATATAAATTGAAAATATGTTGTTACTCAAAATATGAGACTCAATCAAAATAACTGTTGTTGAAATAACACAAGACAGTTTTTGGCTGATTAATAATAAACATGTAGATATGAGCGTTTGCCTGTTTATTTTTAATATGATGTTTCTGAACTGGAATACTGATATTTATTTTTCCTTATTTCATCTGTATATAAGTTGGTAAAAACAAACTGTATTTTACGACATATAATTTTAACCTAATTAATCTTTTGCTTCCATTTGTTGGAAATTATTAGCCGTATATAATTCTTTCTGAGGTGATATAGCACAGAAATAAGATTATTTATATCAATAATATTATCACAACTCTCCCTAAAAATAAAATATCTGCATACAAAGAAAAAGCGTGCTAACACACCAAGAATAAGGTTAGTTTGTATCTACTCAGAAATCCAACAAGTAATAAATAAAAGAAATAGGTATTCCATAGGAATCGGGAAAAAATATTTTGGCATTGATACCGAACATAGTTGCGATAACCAATCAACTTAATGACCTATGGAAAATAGCCTTCGAACTAAATTGAAATATGAATCTTGAAGCTAACTTTAGGCTTCTTCTAAGCCCGTTTACGAATATAAGAAACATTTTGTTTAATCAGATTTCTTGGTGTTTAGTTGATTTTCTCTGATAGAAAAATGTAATGGTATATTTCATATATTTTTTTTAACCTTCAATAAGTAGAGGTTTCCATTATGTAAGATTTGATATATAGTTGTCTTAAGCGAGATATCCAAAGAAAACTATACGAATGAACATAAAAAAATATATTTGCCAGAAATTGAAACAAATGTAATATAGGTCAGTACAACTGAATATTTATAGTAAATTTTCTTGAATATATTGTCTGTGATCCGATTGCACCGAATAACGTTTACATTTTTATCTGTTCCTAGACCTTCAAGAGCTTAATCGATTTTGATCGTTTTAATGTTGCGATGAAGTATCTCATGTAAAGAACCAGAAGAAAGCAGAAACGGCGGATTTAAAATAAATAGATCATTGTACTGACATAAAAGGTAACGTTTTCTTTACATTAAAAAGTACAAGGGAATATATCACAAATAACATTAGTAATTTAGATACGGTTTTCTGCAAAATGCGAACGCAATCTAATGAAATGTGTAGTGTCGGCATATATAACTTCACTTTTCCTAACATAACTTTACTTTTCTTAATATTATTCACATAACTTTACTTTTTTTAAATATTAAAAACACTTACTGATATAAAGTTTTTATAGCTACTTATAAAATAAAATTAGCCACATTTTACTGATTCAAGAACAAGATCCCAAAATTACTAGAAAAGGTTTTAGGAACGTGTGGATATGTTTCGTATACATTCTTACATATATTTACGATTGCTGTGTACTTCCGATGCTAGTATTATTATTGACTTTGCTTTGGGCTAATAAAAGAAAATGGCCGGTTTATTATTTGGCCTATTTATTAACATGAATTACTGATACAACATATTTTAGAGTATTTACATAAAAAAACAAAATGTATGAATTGAGGATCAGTGGTAGCTCAGGGCTTCAGTAAAGACATATATGTGTTTGATATTGAGGTTATAATTAGTTGAAAAATGTTATTCCGAGAAACATTAAGGATATTGTCAACATTTAAATTTATTTTTAATGTTATATTTCTAAATTCCAATAAGAAAATATTTCCATATAGTAATTGCTTAATCTCAACCGTTCTTGGAAAAATACGAATAACATGTGACGGGCGTGTGAAATTATGAATGGCGTCTTCTGAAGTTTAGGTTTTGATCTCAAATTTTTCGATCATAGGTACTCATAAGAGTGGCTATCGACGATGAAGAAATGCGGTTATAATGTCGATTAATGGTAAAATTGATATATGATCTCGAAACATTTATGTTCAGATCGGCCTAAAGTATTGATATTTTGATTCTAAATATATATATATATATATATATATATATATATATATATATATATGTGTATATATATATATATATATATGTATATATATATATATATATATATATGTATATATATATATATATATATATATATATATATATATATATATATATATATAAATTTACTCATGACGTCTGTATTAAAGGTTTTTACCTTTTGTTTGAGGATCTTCATCATTTATTTCCTAACGTAAAATATATTTTGTTATTATTAAAATAAAATATTAATAAAATTGATCTAAACAATTTTATGTCATGAAAAATATGTCGCAATGGATAAATACGGAAAGAAACAAAACCTTCATTCCTCATTTCATAAAAATTACCAAGACCTTATTTATTTAGCTTCAACGGTTTGACAAGAAAAACTTTTAGCATATACTACATCACAAAAAGGAAACAAGCTATCTGCAAAGCAAAGCGATATATTAATATGTATAGTGGGATTAAATGAAGAAGAATATATTAAAATCAATCTAAACGTACTTTTTTAATAATTCTTCCCGAAACTGCTACTTTGTGTCCTGACTTTTAAATTGTTTTTCAAACCTGTATATTTTATTTGTATGTTAACGATGACTTTTATGGTGTTTAATATTCCTTAAAAATATTCACTGTATTTACGTTTAATACGAGTTAATATACGACACTTTCTTTTAAATATTTATATAGTTTCATTAGTAGCTTCCAATATCGAGTTATGATTGCAAATATCGTTAACATATGAAAAATAATAGTTACTAATTTTACAATATGGAACTGAGAAAACTTTTTTCTTGAGGCAATGGCTAAAGACAAAAAAAAGGAAAAATTCTGTGAAGACACTATTTAAGGCAAAGAATAATATTTTATATGTTTCGTCTTTGTTCATGATTAGCCCAAAATTTAACATTCTTCTTTGATCAAAATAACATCAAATAGATGCGATTTGGATTTTGTTATTACATAAAATAAAAGCATATTATTTTCATGTAAATTCAATACGAATATCTCTGCTATTTTAATTTTTATCAGCCCATCCTTTTTTATTAATTAATTGGCCAAGTGTACGCTCAATATATCCAGAATATATAGAATAACAAGTTCTGTTTACAACAGCATGATATGAAACTTTAACTTTTTGAACTGAAAAATTAATCAGTGAATTCGCGGAAGTGATTTTCCTTGTGAAAATTTTTTTACTCAAAGCATTATTTAAAAACCTTAATAAGAAATCCATTTCATATTTCAGTTTTATTAATTTTTTGTATTTTGGACGTTTTTCTTGATGTTTAATTTCCAAATTTTTCATTATTGATTGCAGTGCACTCTTATTATTAAAGTTAGCTTAAAGACTAATTGTCCTTTAACTTATTATTTGTTGAATGTTTCAAAGAACCCACATGCCCTCATTTTTTTGCATCAATTTTTCCAATTCTTGTTGACTTAATCACTGGTACCAAAAGATGTGATTCACATACACAACTCACTTCTCATCGCCAGTTATAGGGTAATTCAACTATAGAAATTCTTAAACAGATAGAAAAAGTAGACATGATATGTCATAAAAAAAGGAATTCAGCAAAATGTATGTTTATTCCATTTGTTTCTTGCTTTTTTATATTTATAACAATGAATTGTATGTAATTTTAACCAAATAGTTGTTATAAATACGAATTATCGATTTCAATACAAAAAATATACGCACACATAATGATGGCACCGAATTCCATTT
This sequence comes from Druceiella hillmani, assembly GCA_039881145.1. Classification (NCBI taxonomy): domain Eukaryota; kingdom Metazoa; phylum Arthropoda; class Insecta; order Lepidoptera; family Hepialidae; genus Druceiella; species Druceiella hillmani. The sequence goes on along the minus strand of JAYKKI010000010.1, from coordinate 7,198,795 downwards.
AATTTAATGGCGATCTAATTCACAGCCGAAACTAAGTTTCTTTCACGTTGAAAACAAAAACAAAATAGTTTGCACTTTGATCACTTTGATTCGAGCTCATTTATATATATATATATATATATATATATATATATATATATATATACGGGATTCTGTCATTGTTTATGCGACACACTCATAATTTTGTCTATGTACTTTATGGTCAAACGCTTCCTAAATGCTCATTGGACGTAAGTTTGAAACGAAAGTTATTTTTAGGTTTTTCGAGAAGATTACATGGTAAGTAAAAGAAAAACATATTGGAGAGAACACAGAAGAAATTTCTTAGATTTTCATACTTAATACTTAATCAGAATTGCAAACAAAAAAAAATTATTTTGATACATATTATATAAAAATTAAATATTGAAATTACACAATATAAGAAAAATTTTAGAATTTAAAAATCTAAAATTTTTAAAATAACTGCGTAATTTTGATTAATTTCTTTTAAATGAATACAGTTTGTACCTTAATATTTGTAATATATAATAAAATACAGTACTGAGAAATTTTACATGAATATTTATATTATGAATTTGATGTATATCTTCATTACAGCGAAATTTGCACAATTTTAAAAATTAATTGTGTAAATGGAATGAATGCTAAATCTCTAGAAGATGGTGAAAATATTTTCAGGGTAGTTATAATTTTCCTTAGCTTAAGTTGATATCCCAACCTTTGTTTTTTCCTAACTTTATTATTTGTGTATGAAAGAGCCAAAACCAAAAATATAAACTGGTATTTATATGGTATTATGTGAGTTTTGCCCAAAAGCGGACATAAACGCATAAAATTGCTAATTATAATACCCGACACTCAGAACATAGCAAAATGTTTCATAAATTCATAAATAACTTCATTTTAATTAAAAATAAACCAAATAATTACGTCAATAATTAACTTAAAACGTTAGTATTAATAAATTGTCACCAATAACAAACTACTCAGGAGTAAAAAAAGGGAAATTAAGCAAACTTAAGTGCACCCAAACTTGTGATTAATGTTGAAATATATCAATATATAGAATTTCAGATTGTTCCAGATTCAATCACGGATAGAGAGCGTTTCCATTATATTTGATACGACAACTACGCAATGTCAATAACATCGGGGCCGATTCTAACACGGCGCCGACATGATATGGGCCATTAAACTCTAACCTAACCGCCTTCTATATCAACACGATAGTCTGTTGAAAATGAGTACTCTAAAACGCTCTGTTTTCGTTATATAAACAAAGCACAGTAGTAACAGCAAAGCGAATAAGGAGATGTTTGACGTATAAAGAATTTCAGTGTTTCCATATAAAAATGTTAATCTTATATTTTAGTGTACAATTATGAGTAAATACAAATTTTTACATAAATACATACTTTCATAAAACTACAACTTAAATGAGTTATTTTAAATTAAACAATGAAATTTGCATTGCCTCCTAAATAATGAGTACTTGAAATTTTTTCGTGCAATCATAAAGCAACACTTAAAAAAAATATGCTAATGAAGTGATAACTCGATCAAACACTTTTTATTTTATTTAAGATCTACACGAAAAGGTATGTTTTGAAAACTTTAGAATAAACATATTGCTTTTCGAAATCATAGTTATTTTATTCGCGGTGGTTCCAAATTTAGACGTACACTTTTGAGTCTTTAATTGCGGCTTATAATAAACTCATTTTTAATAGTTATTTAACATATCGTATAGTTTTTTAAATAACTATAATTCTTCGAAAAATTTTATTTAATTACTCAAGATGAATTTGTTTTTTATACGTCAAACTATTTTAAACGGAAACCAGTTGCGACTATTATTTCCATTTTTAAAGAATTGTAAATATAAATATGTTTACAAGTGAACTTAAAATAAAAAATATGTGAATTAGAATTTGTGTTGAGTAACTAAAACAGAACGTAAGTTTGTAAATGATATAAAAAAGTATAAATTCAAATTTATCATGTGTAATCTTTTGAGAGAATAATTAATGGAGAAAAAAACCGATTGGAATTTCATCTACATGGTAAATGAGAATCTCATAATTCATAAATTCTCTCGGAAAAGATCTGATAGAAAATATCCAGTAACTACCATAAGTAGGGTTTAAAATCCTAATAAGGCGCGACTAAAATATTTTCAAACCTTCAATTTAAGTTCCTAAAAATAATATTTTTGCATTTTTATTTATTATTCCCACCAATTATGTAGGTCCGGGATGGCATTCGATTTTAAAAACTTATGAAATATTTTCCCGGTAACGTAACTAGTTACCGGGAAATATTAAGAAAAATTATAGCCCTAGTTTTCAAAAAAATTTTGTTCTTCTGTTGTATCCCTAGTTAAGTTGATACCTTTGAATTTTTTTTAAAGGAATTCTGGTTTTCTGTGACGAAGAGTGTACAGTTGTATATTACTTTAGGGCTCCCTTTATATTTTACGTTATAAAATGGTATTATTTATAAATATTGTTTCATTCTGAGATCTATCTTTCACTCTAACATCATCATTAATTTCAGATTAATTTTTATAATGTTTTAACTAATTTAATATTATCATAGAATTGAAATACCCAATTTCTAGTACTGTCGGAATAAATTCTGTATTCAGAATTTGAAAGCAATTTCTATGCTTTTAAAACTTAATATTAAGTAATTAAACGTTGTTTCTTATATAGTCACTAAGCTCTTTTGATCAATTTCCCAAAATTGTTTGAAAATTCACATAAATGGATGGATTAGCAATATGTTCGAATTTACTGTATTTTATTACGATACAATCTTTTCTTCATGCTTATCGTCAATAAATTAGTTTCAACGCAACCCCATTACAATGCAATAATGGAAAATATACCCTTACAAGTTTAAAAAAAATGTTCTGAAATTATTTTTACATTTTTGGATTGCTAATAAAAGTACTTCACATTTCAAAATAATATAACTCAAATATTTATATTCCTCACGATCATCCCTGTAACTAAATATTCGTTCTGTTTCTCTGCACAATGTGAAAATGGAATTGAATCAAATAAACTATTACAATAAATTCAATCTTTCCAATATAAGTTGGCATTACCGTTATGGAGCATAGAGTGGCCTTTAAAATATTTACACTTGTTTTCATATTTATGCACGATGGGCTTTTTGTTCGATCGTCCAAAATGAAAGAAAACCTTGAGTTTTGCAATATTCCTTGTTCAGATTATAAATTATAGAGTATAAACTATTTGTCCTAGTTTTTCGTACGAGTATGTTATGAAATTTTCTCAGATTTTATATCGATGGCCTATAAGAAAATAATTTGTGCCCATGAACAAAATGGTTATTAAAAATATTCTTTTACTTTTTGGCTTGTTATACGTCTGTGAAAAATTTAATTGCAAGTTTGAAGAAGAAGTGGGTTCGATTCCGCACTTCGACCGCACCGAACTTCTATTTCTCTGGAACCTAGCTTAATTCGTGTTCAATAAACATTTGGTCCATAAATAATATATAGTTTGGTTTTATGTTACGATTTTTAATTTAAATTTATTATCAAAAATTAAGTTTAAATTAATATCGTGTTTGACATACAGGGTACTAAAAAATCAATTTTGACATCATTTCTTTCCTTATTTCATTTTGTAGATGAAATTCTCTAACTTGTATTTTATTTTAAGATCGATTTTTGATTTCACTTTATACAACTTTATTATCCTCCAATGTTTTTAGATTAGAGAATATATAGTAAAAATAAACACGAAATTCAAAGTGACTTGATTCAAAAATGAAGAAAGACATAATGAAAATAGTTTAATAAGATTAACAAAGGGATCTAATAAAATTCTTAGGGAACAAGAGAAAGCAGGCGGTGGAGTCATGTTACTATAGCTTGTTTATAACTCATTTTTGTTCCTATAATGACGATCTGTTATAGCATCACGTAAAAGGATCTTCCAGAAATACGTTGAACCAATACCCTCATTAATAACCGTGATCTTATGGAATTCAAGGTTAATTTGTCGTACTGGCTTGATATAATTTTACCTTGTGGTCATGTTTTGCTAAATTATTTTTTATAAATTTATTATTTTAATATAAATTCCATAATTTATTATTATAAATTTATTACCTAAGTGAGTATACAATTGTAGGTAATTTTTTTTTCCATGAGGACCTATTATACAAAAAAGCACGCCTGTTTCAATACTATATAAATACACTTGACAAATTCATAAGGGTTTTTAAATAATGAATCGGAAAGGTTTTCGATTGACGATCAAGTAACAGAAGTCGGTCGACCGCCGGTTTTGGTCGTTAGCTGATGCAAGCGGCACAGAAAAGGATTTTATGGAAATTTTTAAAATTTACTAATACCAATTGACAAAACCTCCATACCTATATGTTGAAGTACTTACTAAATTTCCCCACCCTAATTTTTACTCGTTTTTAATGTGCATGGTAAAAGAGGGTGGCGAGAATACATTGTGTAACACGTTTTATACTCGTATTTCCCAGAGGAATAGTTGTGTTAAAATAATATTAAATGTTATTATTTAAACAAAAACTACATTCTAAATATTACAATTATGGCAAAATAAGAGAAGGTTTCTTACCAATAAATGAAGCCTATCTTAGATCAAATTAAATAAGTAAGATTAGGTTCGATCTTCTTAGTGCAAAACTCAAGAAACCATTATGTGACACCAAAAACCAAAGTTCTCAAATATAATTAAGAAATCTGGATGGAAAGCAAACAATTAAATAAGGAAGACGAAGTTTCCGATTTTATATAAACCACCAATAAAAAATTCGATAATAAATAGACAATTAATAACGATATTATATCTCAAGCCTTCACTTAGAATTTTGGAAATTTTTTAACCCAAAAAATCATAAGAATTCTACTAAAATTAAAGAAATACTGGAATTTTGAAACAAAACTCAATAATTAGCCTTTCTAAATACAAAGTTTCTTAGTAATGAATCGGTTAGAAATAAACTTGATTTAAACAATGCTCTTGGACAGGATCTCTTCATGTACAAATTATTACAAGAAATGTCAAAGCAAGCCACCAGATTTTTAACACAATGTGACAATACATTTTTTGTAATGGTTTTTAACTTTTCTACAACAGAATGTAACTTCATGTCATCATAATCCATTTTAAGTTAAAAAAGGTTTGAGGTTATTTTTGCCGTTCGTCTATCATCTTGATAGATAAGCTGAAGCTGCTAATGAAGCTGACTTAGATTTTTAAATTTTTAATTGTAAATAAAACTATATATTTGGGAAAAAGCACATTACTTACGATTTTAAGTTGTATTGTAACACATAAAATAAAGTAAGATATTATTAGAAAGCCAATTAACATTAAATATATTTCTTTGTCTTCTTCGTCGATCTTCGATCGATCTTCGATTCGTCGATCTTCGAAAACATAACTTTAGTTGAGAAATTTAAATAATTTTCTAGCATCTATCATTTATTTTTGAAAACAATTGAAAGCAATAATTTAATTTTATATGATTGGTATTTGATATAGCAATTAAGATGAAAAAGGAATATTATATATATGGCAAAATTATAATCATGGCAAAAGAGAATTTAATATCTTCAAACATTTAGAAAAGTGTTCAAATAATCACGGTATAAATTAATACTTATTTTGTTTGAGTAAGTAGTCACTGTGATGTGATGGGTTAATTACAAGCCTTTGAAGCGTGGATCCGGATCCAATTACCGGCCGTTCATCTAGGAGCTGGACTCGTGTTCTGACTAGATTTTGAGATTCTTTAATAGCAAAAAAATCCACCTTTCAGAATTGAATACGTTAAAGTATTTAAATAAATTGGGTACTTAATGTATGTTCAGACCATAAAAAAATTGTCTTAGAATAAATGTTATTTTTTTGATTTAGAATCTTGCTGATACGAGAGTAAATTTTTAGGTTCATTAAAAGAAATTGAACCTTTTTTTAAATTTATTATACGATAAAAATAGTCCTTCCTTCTTTTAACAGAAATGCCGGCATATGGGCCCAATGTTTCAGTGGATCGCTTCCTTTACTCTGGAGGTGATCACATTCACGACAACTGTTCGTCAGCAATGTCCATGCCAGCTGCTAACATGATTTGATTTTTTAATGAACAGCCGGTAAGAAACATATTGCAGTCTTTAAATGATTAATTACATTACAAAATAAAACTCTAATGCTAATAAAATCGTTTCTTAGGAGAAAGTGTCACTTTTTTTATATTCTAATTTGAGATAATCGAATTAGAACTGGTGCACATTGCAGCACACTATTTATCTGGTCTTATAAACGACGTTTGTTATATTGTTATATGAAGAATAGGAAATAACATAGTAGGTATAATGTGCCATTTTATGGAAATTGAAATTTTTCAATTGGCTTAAAAGAGATGAAATGTGTCATCAGAAAGTTTTGCAACGAAATATTTCACATTATACTACGTTCGCTTGAAAAAAAAACAATAATAGCATGGTCCGCTCTCAAGAATAATCGGTACAGTATTATTCTTTTAATAATGAGAAAGGATAATTCATTCCCTGATACTGCGTATACGATATATGATAAGATTAATTTCATTTATTTTTCCTGATTATTAAGTTTGAAAATACCTAAATGGATTTAGTTTTTGCTTTTTGTTGTTTTTAAATTTAATTTTATTTATTGCTTATAAATTAAAACAAACAAGACCGATTTATGTCATTGTTAGTATATTTCTAAATTAAGAATTAATTACCGGTTTATAATTGACTTCGATCAAAACACTCAACTAGTGAAAGTGGTATTAAAAAATTATGTTCAAATAAATTTATCCTTTTAAAAAAAATTATAAATTACTATAAAATGATATCTTAAGGGACATAACCAATTTTAATTATCGAAATTATAATGCAAATGCAGTGTGTTATCAAGGAATAAGCTGACTGACACTTTGTAAAGTTTCTGTCGGTTATGATAACCGAAAGTTGCTTAAAATTTTATTAAGCAATCAATTTTATTTTTAGCTTTGTTCTTAAATTATAATTCAATATTCATAAATACGACATCCGCGTTTAAATTTCAAACTATTTCCCATTGATTAATTTTAGAAAAAAAAATTCGTTGTAATAAAATTATATTTATTTCTTAAAAGTAAAACGGATAACGATTCATACTTTTCAAATTTAAAATTAAAAACAAAAATTTTAAATTAAAGTATGATGCTGATGGGTAAAACAAACATTTTTCAAAAACTGATTTCAATGGACCTAAATTAATAACATATCTTACAGTATTATTCTTTCATGTGCATCAAAAGAAATAAATTTTAATGTCCGAATGGAATTTGCTTTTATGACTTTTTAATTTTTTGACAATGTTTTTCATTCACCATTACACTAATTGTTGTTAAACGTTAATCTCTATTAACCACGTCCAAACGCTCAACAAATTTTCCTGAATGAGATTTAAAGAAACGTGGGAAACAAATCAAAATTACCGTATTACCTCAATATTTATAATAATTTCTACTGTATTTAATATTTTTATACAATAAAATAATAAAAAATATTTTTTTTAATGAGTATCCAAAGTAAGTTTCATCCAACTAGAGGTTTTGTTTAGTTCATTCGGTCCACATAATAATTCTAATAAATTGGTTGTAAAATGGTTTTTATTAAGTAGCCAAATAAATTAAAGACTTGTACATCAACGGATTTTTGTGAGCCTTTTTTTATTTCATAGAATAATTTTTTTCTAGCAAATTCGAAAAATATATTGAATTTGCTTCTACGAATGTATGTAAAAAACATCATTATGAGCCATGTAACACTTTACACTTCTTTTAGTTTCATTGTTTTTTTAAGAATGTATCATTTTTACTATAGTATCTACTATAGTATAGTATACTATAGTAAAATGAATTTCTCGTGATAATATTATGAGATCCATCAGTACTTAATTACGCTAGGGTCCATTAAAATACTGTAAGACACGTCCTTACTTGAAAACGTCCGAAATAAAATGAAATCAAATTTACGAGTATGCAGATATTTTAAAATAGATTATGTAATTTTTAGTTCAATTTGATTTGAAATATAATTAACATTTTTGGTATTATTTTATTCATTAAATGTAGGTAAAATTTGGAAACTAATGTTTTTCTTTTATATATACATATATGTATATATATAAAAAAAAACGTTAGTTTCCAAATTTATATATATATATATATATATATATATATATATATATATATATATATATATATATATAGCATTTCATCGGAAATAAATTAAAATAACTCAGTTCTGTTTTGGAGATTTCAAATATGAAAGATAAAAACTGCGGCATCACGGGAATAATCGGAGGATTTCTTTAAAAAAAAAGGAACCCTAAATGGCTCCATCCTGCATTTAACATATCTTTTGTCCTATAAGTTAATCTATGATAGTACACTCCCGCCACTACATTCTAGCTAACAGATTTAATTACCTACGCTATTACATATATGATCGCCTATCCGTATCCGTTTGTGTATAAGGTCGTTCGTTGGGTAAAATACTTCCATAGAGCTTCGCCATGCGGATCGGCCCAACGCATTATGGATTGCTTTATTCCAGACCTTACCAGTGAATTTCCAATAGACATATTCATTCTTTCCTTAAGCGTTTTATTCCACATGTTAAGTAATATGGATGGGTTTTGTTCGGAGCCTTTGGCTTATTTATTTCCATTTTCGGTATTTTATTTGAAGCTCGATCAGAATTCCATTGCACTGTTCTAGTAAGTTTTTAATACAAAAATTTCTCAAGTCAAGATATTCAGCAAAAACTCCTAAGACAACAATTCATGAAGACTTGGAGTATCTTGAATTATTGGAAATTTGACATTGGGAAGTCTTTCGTTGTCTATTACGTCTAGTTATTTGCAGTACAGTTTCGATATTTGAGTGGAATATTTCGAGTTTCACTCTATGTATGACTTCGTGACTATTTTACCGAGAGAGATATCGCAAATATTCCAATGATCCGTAAAGCCTTGTCTCCTTCATTTCCTTTTGTCTCTAAAAATACACATCCAATATTAGTGGACACGTTTGCATTCAGTTTCTGAAAATAGTAGTGTAAGGTGATACAATTGTGTGAATTTTTAAGAAAACGGTGAATTAGATATTTAGTTTCATAGATATAGAAATCAAATTTATTTATTTTGAACTTCCATCTAATTAGGAACAATTTGCTTTAGATAATATTTCCCATTACGAGTCTCTTCAAATAATACTTCACTTGATATGAAAAGTTTAAGACAAAATTATTTTTAAGATATTTGTTTACTTGCTTTTTAATTATTACACAAATATTTGCAAGAAGTTGGTAGGTTTGGAACTCAGAAAACAAAGAATAATACCCAAGTTAGAGATGAACTATCATATTAACTGTTAAGTCTCTATGTCGCACGACTTCCGAGATAGTCGGCTTCAAAAATATAAAAATGTTAATATATTGCATATTGAACCCCTTTGAAACATAAAAAGAGGGGTATATTTAAAAAAAATATGGCATCTTGGATCATCACAACACTTTTCCAACAACCCTTTTCAAACAAGTCAATGCGAAGGCATTGGCTTCTAAAAATTCATATTCATTTCATAATTTTAGTATAAGTGGTTCCTAAAATAACTAGTAGGAGCATATTTCCTAGTATGACTGCATAATTCCAATTATTTTTGAGAAAACTGCCATGACCGACATATGGAGAGAATAAAGTGATCTTATAAGAGATTAGAAGGAGACCGTGAGTAATCTTATATGTTTTCCATTTATCTTTTTAATATTTTAAACCCAAAAAAAGTAATAATATGAGATAGAAAAATAAGCTCGTAATTATACCTAATAATGTTCAAAACAGTTTAAAGCTGCTGAAGTCTCCATACTAGATAGAGCCACTGAAGTGTCCAGTAACGGCTGATAAAACCACATTTCGGATGGAAAACTTGGGCAGTTCGGATACATAAATTATTTATTAGCTGCAATATTTCACCGAAACAGTTTATTTTTCTGTTTAATCATTCAAATCGGTTTGCTTAATCGCTTGTCAAGTTGGAACGATGAGGTTATATTCATCAATAATGAAAATATATTTATTCCAAATTCACTGCTTTGTGTTTCCTTGAGTCTGAATGTCTTACCAATTATTTATGAAACATAATCAGTATTCGATGAAAACTATATAATCATCTATAAATACAGGTTATTTTTCACTTTGAACTTAAGTTTGTAACTTAAGTTTTACACATTCATCAGTTAAATGCCGTAAAATGCTTTTCTTCTTCTCTTTGTACTTTTTCAACCATATTTTACAAATTTAATGAATTTAATCGAAAATATCATTTTAAATGATATTGTAAAACTAAATAATTTGATATTCAATATTTTTGATGTTTCTTTGTGTAAAGTAATTTTGTAAAAACTTGTTCATTTAAAATACATTAACTCTTCAGTCGAGTGTGAACTAAACATGCTTGTAAAAAATAGATTTGAAATTAAATATAAGATAATGAATTTAAAATTGAAAATGATTTTTCGGAAGTGAATATATATATATATATATATATATATATATACATATATATATATATATATATATATATATATATACATATATATATATATATATATATATATATATATATATATATATATATTTTTTTTATATTTTCTTCTAGACATCGTCAAAGTTTTTCATGCATAAGAATTCATTCACCACTATCTTATTGACGACGATGTGATTCTGACACCAGTTTGTAGCTATGTGATCACGTGTTTAATTTTAATATACGTGAATTGTGTGGTAATTTAGTGACAATACAAACTTAGAAGGAGATCACTTGAAGACTTGGCCTTCCTCTATAATTTTGTCATTTTCTTTTATCTTTTTATTTATTAATAAGTAAATAGAAAACTTTGCACCCCTTAAATTTCAATAAAGAAGTAGCGCAGAAGGCTAATGTATGACATGTGTTATACATACATGTATTTATATGTTACAAATATATTAAAATATCCAATATTTACGTTTATATTGTCAATGTCAAATAAATAATATTGTGTGGTCAATCCGTAGCGCAAGGGAGAAATTGTCGCCAAAGAATTTTAAAATGTCAGATTGTCTGAATCAGCGTCATGTAAACTAATAACGTTCAAATTTCAAAATTTAATGAATAATTAATTTTTTTTTTATTTTTATGATTTTCTCTATAAAAGTCATATTTAAACCTAAGAAGATCAAAGAATTGGCAGCGTATTTAATATTTCTTTCCGCTACATTATTCTCGTACCGCTCACTATTGAAGGCTAAAGGAAGTGTTCGGGACGTCGCGTTGTATATTGTTTTGACGCTACTCAGGCTTCTAACGCTGCTCAGCACCGGATGTACGGGCACTACAGGACGCTTCACCCTATTATTATTGTTAAAATGGCCAGCTCCAGAAAGGAAATAGGGTATCTCTTATTTTTTTCTTAGTAACTCATTACACTTGACACCCTAAATTAATCTAATAATATAGCATATGGGTCTTATGCAAATTTATTATACCAATTTTTTTACATTTTTTATGTTATCTTGTAACTTTTCACTATATTTCCATAGCATTTGGTCGAATTATCAAAAGTTACAGAATCAAAAGATACGAGATAATGTAACACAGCATACTGGTAAATTCCGCAAAAATTCGGCACTGCAGTAGAAAAACATAGAGCCTTTTAGTACCTAGAAACGCGAAAGTACTATCTCACTCGCACAATTAGAATAAATGACTTTAAAAAAATATAAATAATGAAATTTTGATCTTTGAGCTACTTAAATTTAAATTTAAAATTAACTTTAAATTTGTTTGATATAATAAATAAATTTTAAAATAATAAGACATTACATTTTTAGTACAATAAAATTTTATGTGTAAATTAATATTAAATTTAATTTATTTTTGAAATAATTAAAATAAAAATAATCAAACATAAACTTAAAATTAAATTTATATTTAATTTGATTGAATTGTAGAAAAATTAAATTTAAATTTAAAATTAATTTAAATTTAATTCTATTTTGAAATAACAAAAATAAATGTATTTTAATTTTAAAATGTTAAAATTTTAATAAAATTAACTGTAAAATGAATTTTAAATAATGAAATTAAATTTAAAATGAATTTTGAATAACTAAATTAATTTTTTTTATTTCATCAAACAATCTATATACAATTTAATTAACGATGCTAATGAAAATGAATAACAATCCATTGTTATTTATTAATTTTATATATTTAATAAATGATAAGGTAATAATAAAAATATATGAATTAGCCGGAAATTTATAGTAATTTATCATTTTTAAGTATTCAGTAATAGGTAAAGTAATAATTTATAATTTATAATGCAAATGAATACATACCGATTGGGACACAGTTTGGTAGATGATTAGATGATTGGCTTACAACAGAAACCCGATAGAAAAAAATTTGACATCTGACATCAGTATGATCTGATGTTTGGTACATTTCATTAAGTTGCAGCGCAGTTTTGATCAATCAGTTAGTTAATAAGTTTCTAAAATTTTAAATAAAGATGTACACAATTTTACATTTTTACTCAAGGTTTTAATCGTAATAAAAATAAGTTTTTCTATGTATATTAAGATTTCAATCGTCATCACAATAGCTCGTTGGTATATGGGCATAATTATCGCTTAGGGAACGAGAAGTCCTGGGTTAAAATCCCAGACGAGCCCAAAAAGTCTTTACTTTAATTTATTCATATTGTACACAAAATAATACACCGCGTTGGCGTTGACGTAAACATTCCCATCACCAGGCTATCAGCTTACTTGTGACTATCACGCGGAGTGCTATCGAAATGAGTATTATTAGAAATAATTTAATGTTGGAGTAGCTTTGTCAGAAACACTATAAGCAAGGAAACTATACATACGTGATTTTTACAAAGATATCTCATTACACCACATCACATATTGCTATAAGCAAAAAGATGTGATGTGGCTAAATTTAAAATGTGGCCTTCTATAAGCTGGAGATAGAATATAAAATATTAAAAGAGAGTACCAAATGGTTCATGCTCCCATATATTTAAATTGTCACATCCTGTGCGAAGAGAAAATTATTTAGTTTAATTTTTTGCTAATTTAAAACAAATTCTTCAAATTCTATGGAATTTAGAATAAGTCTGAGGCAAATTAAAACTTTAATTTGACTACAGTTTTTGTCACTTGAATTGTCTGTTTTTATAATAAAATTATTAAGAATAAAATATTTGGTGAAAAATGACATAATTTAAATACACTTACGGAAATAAAAATGTTACGCAAAATAGACATTTAAAAAGTGATATTTATACTATCTTATATGACTGTACAGACCTAAAATATTCATGAATGATATGTACACGCCTTTAGCTGCTTTAGAAGCAAGCACACGTCGCCTTTGTTCCACAGACCGTGCGATATTCCTGTTCGCATTTGCATTTTAGTTCCATTTCAGTGATCTCTGAGGACTTAAAGCGATTGCACATGATGTTGAATAAATGTGGAACTTCACTCCGCTGCGAGCTGAAGCCGAATATTTTCGTATTTATCGTTATGTTTATCTAAAGCGTAAAGTCAAATTCTTTGTAGAAAATAATATAAATTGATTTGGATATTAGAGTTCCAAGCATGTATTTTTCGCTTATTCGATGCAAACAAGCATAAGCGTGAGAAAAGTTAAGAATAATCTTAATACCTTCTAGACATAATATAGTTAGACAACGTTAATAACGCAGTACTCCTTCAATTGTTTCAGCACAATTACACATCTAAATATCAATATAATTTTTTTTTTTAAATAAAAATAAATAAATATGTACATAAAGAAGAAATTTAAAAAATAAATAAATGGCTAAATAAATAAATAAGACGGGAGATATGTAGAATTAGTTGTATTACCTTATTAAATTTTCAGATATCCTTGTTATTGTATAAATATATTCCTGAAAATAACTTCCAGTTAATTTAATTACTTACGCCGGGACAGTTGCATTGTATAACCTCATAGAAAAACATGATTTTAATTTATTACCCTCGGAACTAAAATATTTCCATATTGTATAACCTCGGAAGGTTAATAAAACCTACATCGCTCCCCTACAATAAACTTACTTACGTAAGCAGTGGAAAAACCCACGCAAACCCGGCTTTCGCTATTGTTTTTGTAATATATAAAAGCTGTTGGATGTTCCTAATAGTTAATCCTTGCTAATGGCCTGAAGATGTAATACAACGAAACATAGGTCGTGTTAAAGAACTTAATGAAAATAGAAATAATACTGCATTACGTAGTTTCATTTACTTGTGAAATATGGCATTAATTTACTTGGAATAGTAATTCTACCAACTAATTCAGTTTGTCTTTCTCTCTTTTTACTATTTTGAAGAAGAAAAACAGCACACATTCGCTTTTTACAAACATCGTGTATTCACGACTTATTTTCTGAATTTGTTGTAACAATAGCGTGGCATATTTGTGTACTTTAAGCAAAAAGTTTGAGTGAAATATGATTTATATTGGTAACAATTTCATAATGAGATAATAAATAAGCAAACAAAAATTTTAAAGCTTTGTTTTGAAAAGTATATTAATAAATACTTTTAGTTAGCTTTAATTGCAACATGACAGTATAACAATATTACAAGTCAGCTTACATATTTAAAACTTGTATTGGTAATTTTTATGTGATCAACTGAACAAGTAACGAAGATAATTTTAAAAATAGTTTTTATTTTACTTATGAAAACTGACACTCTTGATTATATTTTTTCATTAATGACTAAATTTAAGAATCTTCTCATATATACTTTTGTATTCATTAATTTAAATTAAACCACGAATGACTTTGGTCAATTGAGTCGGGTAGACGTTTTATTTATTGACTCCGTTCAAAGGAATTGTGATCCAAAATATTTCTCGCAATTCGTCGTTTAAATTTTCTCTGAATGATATTTAATCCTGAGCTGCCATTTCCTTGGAACTCAAATTTAATTTCAGTAAGTGCGGGCGTAAACACTTTGCTTTGGGAGGAGAAAGCTTAAATAAAATGCGTCCTTGCAAACAATAATGGCCGTCAATTCAATTGAAAGTAAGAGAGATTAAAACGATCTGAGTTCACAAAAAAGAAGAAAATTAAGTAAAACAAACCGGAACATAAATACATTTATTCTATACCGCTGCTCTCACCGGAAATTTTCTTGGTAGGATTTTTTACGTTCACAATTTTACTTATTATGTATTTGTTTTCATGTTGCGGAAACGGTTATATAAAATTAGCTTTTATTAGATAAAAATATATTTGAATCGATTAATAAAGAGGAACAAGTCGTGGGAACGTAAGTTTTTAGGAGATCTAAAAAATCGTGAAAGTACTAAATAAGAAGTAAAAGTAGTAAATAGGAAGTTACTTTTGTTTTTTTTCATATGTCATATTAGGATACAATACGTAGTTTACTGTTTTTGTTGTTATGTATAAGGTAGTTTTAATAATAATGTTCCAAAAGTCGTTGAAATATTCCCTCTCTACCTCAAATGGAAAATAATAAGAAAAAATTACGAAAAGCACACCGAAAACCGGTAATACGACTTTATTTGTCATAATTGTTAACACTCTTAAAAGGCCAGTTATCAACAACCTTAACAAAAAACTCATTCTGCAAAAAAAAAATTATTTTTTTGCAGAGTGCGCCTCAGATCTTCAATCTTTTTGATGTTGGTACGTACTCAATCATTGTATGCCTTTTCTTCTAGTAATGTGGGAATAGATGATCGGTTCATTCTAAAATCAATACTTTTAACTAGTTCATTCTTTGTAAAAAATGGGCGCATACTACATACATTTTTGATTAAATCTATACTCAAACTCCTTGAAACGGAACATTAAAAATGCTCCCTTTATTTTTGGCATCAGTTGAGATTGTGTTTCTGCCATATGGCATCTCTTTTTGAGAATTTCGTCCACCAACCTTTGAAGTCCTATATGTCTTCAATTTTATATAAACCGTAGACTTTCGATGTGTGCTTCATATAAGCTGGCAAATTTTCATTGGTTGATAGTAGCCGTTTCTTCTTTTCAGCACTTTCTTTACTGTTCCAAAATATCCATCATTAGGTAAAAGAGAATAGATATGAACAGCCAGTCGATGGTAAATCTTATCGAATCAACCTTTGTCAACGAGAGTTTGACATAAACTTATTATTACACGATTCCTCTCCTGGCCACCGCAAGCATCTCTAAATATGTAGAATTCTCTTGTTGTCATAGGAACCTGTTCTTGAATTGCTATAAAAATGAACAAGTTTCATTGGGGTCCTTCAGTGCAATAGATAAAAAAGATTTTCAGCAGTTTTAAGATATTTTTTTGTAAAAAAGACGTAGGGGAATATCGGTAGTAGAACATTTCTTGCAACTGTGTAGTGACTTATGAAAATCGACCTCAAAATAACAACTGATTAATGTCAAGATTTTAAATGCAACGTCACAAATTAGTAGAAAAATCCGTTGATTTAGGAAGGAAATTGTTCAGTTCCTTATCTAAATGGAAAACTTTGACGCCATATATATTTTAAACAAAAAGACTGACATGTATCCTTTCTTAACTGTTTCATAGATCTTACCGTAAAAATGTAAAATCCATCAAAATTTCCATATGTGAAAAACTGTATTATTCTCCGTCTTCATTAACCCATTTATGAATGGACAAATTTTTATGACTTTATAGCCACACACACACACACAAACGCGCGCGTGTGTGTGTGAGTGAGTGTGTGTATACATATATACATACCTTGTCTATTTTTTAATTTCTGTAACCATTATAAAGCCATATTGGCTACTGTAAAGTATTTTATTTCTGTATAATATACAGTTTTTACACACGACCACTCACAATGACCGCCGAAAACCATTCAGATCAAGATATATCGATGCGCATATTTTATTTTGTTGTTTGTTCAACCCTTTATGGAGTCATGTTGTGCTTTTGAAACATATAATTCAAACAGAATTAAAAATATATCAAATGATATATTTTTTTTTTATAAAATATATCGATAAAAAAGTATTCTATAGATTTAGTTACAAATCAACTTACTAGATGGCGACACTGGTATTTGTGTTTCATTCCAATGACGAACGAGTACAAACCTGTTTCGCTCTCTTAGAATTTGATTTCGGAAAGTGATTTATTTGTGAAATAGTTATATATGGCTATTGAAATTGATGTGAGTAAAATGTAGGATCGTATATTTCACTAATAAATAACAGTTTGAAAGCAAAATCATTTAATATTATTTTTTGATGAATATTGTTTTCTTGCAGATGTGCAACATTGCGTAAAAGTTCTGATGACGACCTGGAGGTTCCACCTGACTTGGAACACGAAGTCCAATCTACCAGCACCCAAACAAGGACATCCAGCTATGCTCAAATTATTAGTACTGTAATGAATCCAAGTCTGGCCTCAAATTCTCCTAGTACTAATTCTGCAGCAGTTCCGAGGACATCTAACTGTGTGCATAGGACTAATGTCATATGGAAAATTAAATGCCTGAACTTAAATGACGACCAACTACGTTTTTCTGAATCTGTTCAGTTACCTCAAGAGATACTTGGCTTGAATACATCATTTAATGTCTATTCTATCTGTTTACTGAGGATACTATCAACCATATACTAGATCAGACTAATTTATACTTTATTCAGAAAGATACCAATAAACCTGTTAATGTTACTAATCAAGAAATACGTCAATTCATTGGAATCATATATTACATGTCAATAGTTTGTATGCCAAATGTAAAAATGTATTAGTAGGAAACCATTAGCTTTGCACCAGTACGAGATACAATGTCGTTGAAATAATTCGAATTGCTTAGGCAGCTATAACTATTTCAACGACAATAGAAAAATCTTACCGAATAACCATGTTGTTTCTGATCGTTTGTATAAAATCCGATCATTGATAGAGGCATTTAACCTCAACTTCAAAAAAGTTCCATTTGAAGCGCATTTATCTTCAAATGAACAAATGTATCCAGTTTTTGTTATATCTGGAGTATCTGGGTATGGGTATAAATTTGAAATATTTAGTGAGTAGAAAAACAAATGCGCAGTCGGTGAGCTTGATTTAGGGGCATTATCTAATGTTATAGTGCGATTTGTTTGTGACTTGCCTAACAATCAGAATTACCGTTTGTTTTTCTATAGTTACTACACTTCGATTCCGTTTATTGGATACTTTTCCAGTCGCGGTATTTTAGCTTTAGGGACTATAAGAAAATACCGTATTCCCAACTGCAAGCTACCAAATGAAAAAGTTTTTAAAAATGAACCGCGCGGTATGCCAATAGAACAGGTCAGTAAGCGGGCTTTCAGTTTTTCGGGCCTTGTTAGGGTTCAGTGACTTAAATATAGGAAAAAGAACCCTTAATATAACCCTCACGTGTTAGTTCGCCTATCTAACTCCTACACCCGTTTTCCCAACTCGAAATCGTTCAACGTGGAAAATTGAAATTTAGTGCCGTGGTAAAGCCTACTCTTCTGCATATCGCAATAACAACACTCAAAAATGTTTATATGGAAATGGTGGGGAGGGCAAATTAAAAATTCTACTTATATTTTACTTTATTTCGTTTATTGTTCCAAAAATTTTGCGATAACGATTACCATAATATTTTTAATAATTTTAAGCATATCTCATAAAGTCTATATTTACACCTATTTTTGAAACTATTAAACTCGAAATGTGAATGAGATATATATAAATATACAATTTATGTAAATCTATAACAATGAATTCCGATTTATCGTTTTAAAAAAATTCCAATGTTTTATGCTTGCAAAAAATACACTAGAATATATATAAATGTCCAATTAAAATATCACTTCAATCAACAACCTTTCATAAATCCAATGTGGTAAGTTAAGGGTACATACATATTATCCATGTATTCAATGACTATTTAACAATATAAATTCATTTACCTCAAAAAATAACTTTTTTCATCTGAATCAAAAAACAAAATAACCTTACTGGAACAATAAAGCTGACCAGAATTTTATATCTATTTGAAAACGTGAAGTATTAAATGGATTTACAAGTCGGAATGTTTCAATTAACACTCATGCATATGAGATAATGCAATCAATTATATATCTTCAGTTCTTTTAAATTCAACTCAAAAAAAATACAAATAGAAAAGTGAGGATGATGGTCATGTTTCCCATAATATTTCAATATATAAAATAGTGAGAATAAAATTGAGAGAATTTCTAGGAGACTTTTAATTTAAAATGTCTCTTGATCTTCAGCAGTGTACGTCTAAATATACTAATACATTAAAAGTATCATCTTCCTCTATTTCAATAGAGGAAGATATATAATATTTATATATAATGTGAAATAATATATTATTATAGCTAGACGAAAACGGATGTCCTTATTTTACGTGTTAGAAGGTAAACATTCAGCATTAGGGAGCTGATAATCTAAATAACTGACTTCAATCTTAAAACATTATTTTCTATTTTATAAATAATTCGACATAAATTTAAAACTGTATAATACTTTCACTTTAAAATATTTTAGATATTTTTCCTAATCCCAAATACGTTATGGATTGCTTTTAAATATACACTTAAATTCATTTTTAGTGAGAATATAGTTCTTAGATGTTCTCTCTATAAAAAGTTTGTACATGTTCTCTCTATAAAAGACAAAAAAATAGACGAAACACGTTGCAAATCTAAAAATACATTGCACTGCAAATAATTTAATCGTATTTGGTAGTAATAACACTCATATATCGATTCAGATGCTACATAAATACCTTGAACGTTAAATTTTTAAAATTTTACATATTTAACTATGTTGGCTAATTCGTTGGATTAATCAAGTTTAGGGATGGGCGATGTATCTTAATGTTTTTTTAAGGTAATTCATTTCTTATACACGGGTTGGTTGCCTATTAAACTAAGTCTACGAATCTTCTTATTTATGTTTTATTAAAAGGTGTTGTTAATTAAATCACTCGTATGTGGATACGCTCCTTTGAATATTGATTTTGAATGTTTTTTCTGATTCAGTCAATTGACGGAATAAATAATTATTATTTATTTCAATAAAAGTTGATTTTTTAGGTATTTATATTTTTTGGCGATGATAAATATTTTATGAATTAAATATAAATACTTCACGGATATCTATATAGGACGCATTTTTCTAAACAGCCTTCAGCAAAAATTAAAATAAATATTTTGTTGGTATTCAAATAATTTTTTTTTCTTTACATTTCGTAAACCACCGCCAGAAAGAGAAGAGTTGTTGGGAATATATTTCTCTGAAACAGAATTATATAAGTCCGTTTCTTACTACTAAATAAATAAACTAATTTTGTTCAAGTTTTTTTTTGTAATGCGGTAAATTTCTCCAAAACGATTAAGAAAAAATCCATTTCTACCTTCGATCTTGATATATATTTTCTAAAAAAAATTATTATTGAAAAATATTATAAATGTTCTCTGATTTAAATTTGTGCATAGGTTTTATATTATTTTCACATCACAAAATAATATTAACAAAAATATTGCTAACACCTTGGAATATGAAAATAATTATATTATTAATATACACAGATCGATCGAGTTTTATGTGTGTTAGGGCCAATTTTTCTATCCTCAAGTAAAAAACAGATTCGAAGGATAGCATAATTTTGCAATTTTCAATGGTCTGATAGGAGATAACAGGCATATAAAATTCCTAATGGGAGAATATAGTTATCTGCCAAATCGAGGCCTGGATAACTATTTTGTTCAGTTTAAAAGACGTTTTAAATTATGTGTGGCAATTAATCGCAGCGTATTTTTCTGGTGGTTTCTCTGTAATATTGCGATAACTGGAGACTAATTCAGTCAATAAGCAGACTTCAGATTTTTGGAAATTTGAAGAACGTTCGTGTTGTCATTGTCTTTTATTTTCAAATTTTTACAGGAACATTTATAAATAAATAAACAACGCGAACGAGTAGAGGAGAATGAGGCAAATAAATAAATAGTAGCTTCGTTTTATGTGTGTTGCTGTAAACTTCGAACTAAAGCTCTGTACCCGTCGCTATTTAACACATTGAAATCTATATATGTCCATCTCACTTAGCGTGAAGTTGGTTGGACTAAACCATAATCTATTCTTTGAATAATGTACCACTAATAAATTCAAAACCGTTAGCTGGCAGATAATGAGATCAGTTAATTTATTTGTAGAAAAATAATTTTTCATTTTATTTGATGATTGAAAAATTAAATCTTAAAATGATAAGGATAATTGTTTTGTATTTTTGGTAAACCTTTATGAGTTTTTAGTCTTATTATTTTTAATCACCTAAGAGTAAAATGACCCACAAAGCTCTTCAAATTGGGAAATTTCCGAATATATTTTTGAGATTGTTAAACCATTTACAACAAGGAATGGTTTTTGGTAAATCATTCAACCCAAACAAAATTTGGTAAAGCGTCATTGGGTTGAGGTGACTCGTTTTGTATGTGGCTCAGTTACACAAATAATGAATCCATAATAATAGAAAATTTTAAAAAAACCTCTGAATTTTTATGACATTCAAAAAACCTCTTAATTATTAAACTCGTATTACAAATAATATCCAAATTTCGTATCGAGATATCTGATGAATACCAGAATATTGAATATAATATTTATAAATATCGGATTATAATATGTATAAAACTTATTCTTTCACATTTAGCTTTGAGATAAATATTGAGTTGGGAGATACTATGCACAGGTTGGGCCTGGAGTTAAGCTAGTTTACAACTTTTGAAACATTTTGAATAACATAATAACCTTTATTAAGGTACTATTCCATAACGAAAATAATAGATGTAATCGAAACAACATATTTTATTATATATATGAACTAAGGAGACTTTAAAAAATATTCCGTTTGTGATTTTTTTATAATTTGTTTGTTAAATAACTAAATTACTTACTCGTAAAGTTTTAAATATTATGCTAAAATATAATATGGTAACACTCTTACGAGAAAATATTTGTTTGAATCGCTTAATTATGATTGTGGATGACTTTCATATTTAATCACTTTTATTTGATATTTTAGACATTATTACTAAAAAGTTTAGAATGACGCAGACATAGTTATTTTATAGTTTTCCATCTGTTTGTATTACATAATTTTGAATCACATGAATCGAAAAATAAATGCACGGTCATATATGTTATTAAATTTTTCTAATACCCCGAGTAAACTTGTTACAATTGAATTTTTCTGTTAGGGCATTTTATTGAATTTTGCTATTAGCATACGCAAAACGAATAGAAAATTTGACGAGGTTTTTTTCCCCTTATATGTTTACTTTCAGTTACCTAATTAATTAAATCTTCCAAGAGGATACCAGTAAAGAAATATTTACTTTCAAGTAAAATTAAAACAGTTTTTGTGCCACTTTGTAGAGTTTCGAACCTCAAAAAAGTAAAGAGATCCCTCATAAAATCATTCACGTGTTTGTCTGCCACATCAGTTTTGTCAGACATTCTCGTTGGATGTAAAAACTTAAAATTCTAAAGAGTATTAAAAATATGAAACCTTATATATCTTAATAGCTAATACCCATAAATATTTAAATGGTAATTTTAGGGAGACAAATACTCGAAAATAAAACCTTTTATGCCGTTTGTATTGTTTAAAATAACTAACAATAAGAACCTCATATATATATATATATATATATATATATATATATATATATTGCTAATTTTAAAAAGTATATCTTCAGAGACATACTAAAAATATACAAATATATCACCTTGACCTTAACGCTGAAACTACTAAATTTAAAATTATAAAAAAATGAGGGTCCATAAGTTCAAGTTCATAGAAATACTATAGAGATTGGTGTAGATCTTAGCATTTTTAAATTATGCCCATATTCTTACGCTTGTGAAAAACACAATTACGTTGCGAAAATATAAATCGATAATATAATTATGTTGCGAAAAATTAATGTTGGTAACTTGTTTAATGGAAATGCGTACGGAAGCTTCATAAGGCGAGTTCCACTCGTGCTTGACAGATTTTTCATAATTTAATTTCTATTTGAAATTTATCTTTATGCCCAAAGTAAAGAAAATTCGTTCTACAAGCCGATTAGGTCAACACATCAAAAGTGACTAAACATGCGCAAACAAACGAAAAAAACAAACGTGTAATTATTTATATTTATCATCGTATGTATTTAAACAATACAACTATATACTAAGGGAAGGACAAGTTACCTAAAAAGGAATACGTAATTTTTTTCATAAATTTTTTGTTGTTTTCATGAAACAAGTTGTTGGTTCGAATTAAAGAAGATTGAAAACCAGTGAATAGCTGCCCAACTATAAATATATCAATTTAACTATCTTCTATAGTTCTCGGTTTTCATTCTAATACGAGGCTTCATTGTATTATAAAGATGTGGGAAACATAACAGGATGTCTGCTGTGGAGGTAGGCGTTTTCTTGAAAGAGCCTCATCAAGCGTATATTCACAGTTCAGTGGAGACTCTAGTCTTTACAAAAAATATTCTCTTTGCAACACTGGTAGAAATCTCCTATGCAAGATACGAAAAAGTTATGTAATAATTTATTTATTTCAATGTAATCCAAGGTTCGCATATTTAAAATTTTATTATTCTGAATCATCAGTCTCTGTCTTAATGAAAGCTTTATTTTCTTTCCTTTTGCAAGTAGAAAATTTGTAGAAATTATTATTGCAGAAATTATAAGAAAACTGAAAAAAATGATATTATGTATCTACCAGAACACTATTCTTTGTTCAGTCAGTGAAAATTTTAGGTCGGTTGCATTGAGTGGTGTTTGATTCTGCCAGGATGCATTCTTGGAAATAAGGGATCATACTGTATATGTTCTAACTTCAATCTCACAGGTTCAAACTCTCTTATACCGATATATCGAGAAATAATCTGCATCTTATTTAACACAATAAATGTAACAAATTGGGAAAATATGTTTATCTTGTCAGTAGATTATGAAGTTATTGACCACAAATTAGCAATCATAATAACTTTTTTTCGTCCTGATATAATCTTGATAAAATCTAATTAGTGGCAAAGGCAAGTGAAAACATTGCCATTTTTATTCGATATGCGATATTATTTTATTTTTATTATAGTAACATTTTAATTTATGGAACCATATGGTTGTAAACGTAACAAAGAGATCTGAGTTTTTGTTGACAGCAACATTTCCATTTATAAATATTCTTCTATGCGAATGTGCAAATTTAAATGCAGGTGAAATACCAAGGAAAAGATTACCTTCTATACAGTACAAGGATGAGAAACATAAAATCATATAAATAAATATTTAATAGCAGTAGTAGCATAGACCAGAGCCATAAATGAATTTATTTATATCCGAAAATTATTGGAAAAAGATATTAATGGAAAAATTATTATTACCTCACTTTTTTCTTTATCACCCAAAATGAAGAAAATTTTTTCCATTGAATACAAGAAATGTATATGCTGAGCTTAGAAAAATGTGATCTGCCTTATTTATTTATTTCAGATTACTTTTCTTCACATTCAGTTTCCACCATTTGTCTAATTCACTTCGCGTTTAATCTTGAATATATAGAAACTTGGATAGTAAATGATGAAAATATAAAATTTTCAGAGTACTACTCTTTAATCGAAGTTTATATCACGCAATAATTTATACCTGCGGAATACTTCCAGCAAATTTAGAAGTTTTGCACAACACAGACTTTGCACAACTAACATTTTTAATGAAATATATTATATATAAAATATATCCATAAAAAAGTATAATTCCTATTATATTCCCAAAAGAACATGATAGCATATAATTTTTCATAATTCTTTTGACATTTTTACCAAAAGTATCCAATTTTATTTCGTGTCTTTAGAAATATTTAAATCATAGATATTTCACTGTTTCTAATTTATATTTACTAATTAAAAAAAATACTGCTAACACTTGTAACAACTTATTAACTCACACATGTTGTAAGTTTGCTAAACGATGATTTTTTTAAATATTTACTTACGTTTATTTAAACGACCTGAAAAGTTATGTGTTGTTTTTCAAGATATAAGTAATAATTGTCAAATATATTCTAATGATCACTTTAGTGTTGATCAAAGTACAAGAATTTCCAAAATGAAGATTAAACAAAAAAATAATTACACTGTTATTTATTTTAGATAACTCAAAACTATGACAAAGTCAAAGTCTCAAAACTAACACACCTCAAAACTATGACTAGACTTCAAAATTTCCATCAGAATATAAAAAAAAATTCAAAATTTAGTACTTATTCAAGTAAATTTTCCACCTTGCTAAACAAACTTATGTCCTGGTTGTTGAATTGCGTTTAGTTGAAATCTCATCTAAAATTATTTGGACCATTTAAAAGAAAATTAAAATTTCTCACTTTTTTCTTTAATAAAAAAAATATTGCATTGTCAGAAAACATATCTCAACGTAGGATTACGATTCTCTTTCGATATTATCTTTACCTACTTATAACTTCCTTAAACTAACATTCGTACTTGTACTATAAAATTGAAAGATTTTCTTTGGTTTGTAGATTAAATCCAGATATTATACCACCTTATAATCTTTTATTGCTTTTTCTTACTACAAAAATACTATGACTTATTAAACTACTTGTTCGCTAAGGTTCACTGCAAGAAGTTAGTTTTTTGTTTATTACAACATCGTGTAATGAGTGTAATAAACAAAGAAGTGATGTTAATAAATGAGTTAATAAATAATTGGACGTATTTGACACGTGTGATCTTTGAATGTATCTTAAAATCGTTAATAAAACATTTGTGTGCGATAAACCATTATTTACCAGAAAATATTAAACTATAAACAGAGTTTTAAAAACACATTCCTAAATTTAATATAAACTATGTATAAGAATGATTAGAAAAAAGAAATTACCAGCATATGCATTATATAGTTCCGATATGAAATATACATAGTGACAAATTTAACTACAAAAATTATTTTCAATGAAATACCTATATAGATTGTATACATTTATAAGAAAGAAAGTAAATAATGATGTGAATTCGAATCGAAAAAAGGTAAAATCATATTGGTTTATGTATTTAAAATCACGAGCATCTAAAAACTCAATTCCTTAAGACGTAACACAGCGAAAACTGAAAATTTCACATACTATTTCAGAAACTAGATTACAATAAAATTAAATATCGCAACTTATATTCTGAACGTGGAGAATTTACAGTTTGCCATTTCATCCAAACATGCTTAACAGGAAAATCGGAATCGAAAGTTGTTAACATTTTTATAAACTGTAATGAGCAAATTGCGTGTTCTCAAGGCCCATTGAGGATAACTCATCAGTTATTACGTATTTTCGTACCGCTCGGGAGGGTTTCCTGTTTTTGACCTTATAATTTATTCTAAAAATACGAATTACGGATTAAAGACTAGAGATGAACTATAATTTAATTTTCTTTCAATACTTTGTAAGTTCACCTTCCATATATTTTAGTTAACTATTGTATTATTTCGGCATTGGCTTAGAGTATTGTAAAGTAGTTCAATATTTTTATATGAAAACAAATTTCGCTGTCACTTAACGCGGAAAATCATTTCAAATCCTCTGTACGCAGATGAGTTTGTGATACTAATTTATATACCACCTAACCGAAAAAGGGTAAAAACCAAAATCCAGTAAAGGAAAAATATTTATTTTAAAAATTATATTTCTTTGTAATAAAATAACACAAAACACTTTTCTAGTATCTGGGGGAAATATTTTTCATACTCTTTTCCACAAAACAAGAGCTTAGTGCACATTTTGATATGCCCTTTTTAATGTACATTAACACTAGTTGGATCACTTCGAATATACGTTATGAATATATTAATTTAAATCTATGGGAACCGTGTAGACTGCTCTGTGTATCAGCCGATGATAAGGTAATAAACTGGTAGTAACACCGCTATCATTTTCAGAAGTATTTTTCTCAAAAACCACTTGATATAAAAATTTTAATACTGATAATGATATTATTCTTTATATAACCTGCATCTATCCCTGTATCTAATATTAAAAATGTCAAAATTAGTTTATACTAGAGTAAATTTATTATAAATACAAATTCCATAGGCGGTGTGGGATATCGTTTGACAGGGCTACATTTATGAGCCTTAAAAATATTTTTTTTATAATTTTCGGTATTATATCTTCAGAGAAATACTGCAAAATATTTAAAAAATATATTCATTCCCCCTATTTCTGAGACAACTCAATCTAAAATTATAAGAGTTTTTAGAAGCCTACACAACTGTTGTAGGTTTTGTAGGAAAATTATAGTAATAGTTTTGGATGTTATTTTTTAAACGTACCCTACCTTTTTGCGCCTGTAAAATATAAGAGAAGCAATATATTTACGTTATTAAAAATAAGACTGTTATTCATTTAATAGAAATACTGTATAACTTTAAGATTCTGCAAATGCCTGCATATGTACGGAACCCCGGTAGTTCGAATTACACTTAACATATTTTTTCATGTGAAGTTCTCCGCACATTCATACTGTAACAAATGAAAATTATTTATAATGACCAAACATGGTGTCGTGTGTTACATAAAAGCATTTCAGTGATTCATAAAATCTGTATGTGTATAGTTTTTGAAAATACAATCCTGAGATCAGCTTTTAACATTCGATGACTGCAATATTTCCTGTCGATAAAATACTGTGCTGATATTGACAAAGATTTAATCAAAAGTACTTACTTCTTTCGTTTCCAAGCAACGTCTATGTCTCTTACTCGCTTTCTATAACTTACAGAATATAAAATGTAAGTTACAGAACATAAAATGTAAGTAGTCCAATTTATTGTACTAAAGTTTTATATTAACCAATTGTTTGAAAATTTACTTCAGCAATAACAATGTACAGTTAATAAAATAAAGCACTTTAAACAATAAACAATTGATTTTTAAAACCCAGTATGACAAGAAAAATATGCCTGGTCTTAGAAGAGTTTTAATATTCGATTCTAGATTTCAAATTTACCTGTGCATTTCAATTGCTGTCGTCGCTGTGGGTTCATATGAAACATAAAGCCGCTGAGTTCCTGAAAAGAAGTTGATGGAACTCTCTTGAGAGATTTCATGTAAGTTGTGTAATAAAAATTGCTATCACCAAAGTCGATACCCTTGTTTCTATCCAGCTCCTACTCTATGATTGGATATATGAACATCAGGGCCTATTTATCCAGGGTTTATTATAAGGATTTCAACTAACAAATTTAAATATAATTGAACTGTTTACAATTGTTGGGTAAATACACTAGCAAAAATTGTCCTTCCAGGAAAATAGAGGTCACGTTGAGAAGGTTACATTCCATTATTATCTTTAGTTATTCGCTACGCGTACGCGTTTAAGACAATGCTTCGACGCGACATGAATCGGATAATTTTCTTTATATCCCAACCTATCCTTATAGATAACATTACCGTGCAAACACTTATAGTTCAGTGAGCTCAGAGAGTTACTCGTAATTACATCTTAACAAAAGAAAGCCTTCCAGGAGAAAGAGAGTCCTCCAAAATATAGTATCCATTAACTAGATAATTACAATTATTTATACACACACACACATATATATATATATATATATATATATATATACATGTATATATATATATATATATATATATATATATATATATATATATATACATATACATATTTATTCAAGAGAAATATAACTTAAGAAAGAAAAAAATATCGAGATAATAATGGCGGGTGAAAGATAAATATTATAAGATTCTAACAGGATAATTACTTAATAGAGTCGCTTTTATATTCATTTTTGGACTCGATTTATTGACTGACGATTTAATTTTTTTTTTACTTTACTTACTTTTATTATATATGTGTCAGTAATATATGGAAAAATGCTCTGGTTTTTTAGAAAATAATTTCATCAATATAACAAGATATGTAATTCAGTGAGAAATAACCACGTAAGAAACAAAAAGTACCTATTATGTAAGAGTAGAGAGTTTCCGTACGAGGTTCTCGTATACACGTAAATATTTATCTATACATAGTATTTCTATCACACTATGAATAAATAATTTAGTTAATATTCATTTCCATATAAATATGTTTTTTAAGTACCGATAAATATGTTGTATATCAAAAAGAAACATAAATATACTCTTAGAATCAAAGTTAAAATTTTCCGGTAAATTAAATAAGTTCTACAAAGTGGACTAGGTAACATTATTTCTTTCATAATTTCAACTTGGCATTTTGTGTTTGGCGGTATGCGAGAAATGAATAGACGGACTCACATGAGCAATTGTACAACGATTGCGTTTTTCCTTGGATTTAAGAAAATATAAAACAGTTTATCATTGGGATTCTATTACGAATTTAGATAATTTTATATTTCTTTATTGTGATTGTTTTAATTAACACAATGTTGGTGGCTTATCAAACGCCAATTTTTGGTTGCTCTGCGCATTCAAAATAATGATGAATAGGACAATATAGTGATAACAATGAAACCTTGATTAATCCAACAAATAGAAGAGAATCTTTGCAGTACTTATTCTATTACAACGTATTTCTTGCCACATATTATTTCTTTGATTTTTATATTTTGTACCAATTTCCTAAATCCTTGGTATGTGAAACCAGAATTCACCTATTTATTGTAAGCGCTAGCAGTGACAAATTTAATCCTTGGCACTGAAAATATTTTATTAAAACAAAATATTTTACACGAAAATGGAATTAGATTAAAAAGTTTTTCTGAAAATTATAATTAGCAAATTGCGTGTCGTCTGATATATTATGGTTTATTTAATAACGATCATACGAAATGTTCGTTTTATTGTTACTGAATACTTTTTTTTAATCGATAAAATATATTCTATGAAATATGCAAGGTAGCATCACATTTCTAATATAGCAATTACTTTCGTTATAAAGTTGCCTACTGGTTTATGTAATAGCTGTCATATTACTTTCGTAAGAGCTAGAGTTGAAATTTAGCAATGCCTAACGTTATTGCACGAAATATAACATTTGGTTAGAGATATATATAATCTACATTATTTATATCAAGAATACATTTAATCTAACCTAACTTTATATTTAACCTAATTTATACTTAAGAGCCGATTTTTCTCAATTATATTCTGAGATTTCGACATTTCGCACTGATATATTTTTTATACTAAATTTTTTATTATAATATTACAATAAATTATTAATTTCATTATCTCTTAATGTAATAATTTTAATATTTATACTAAAAAACTTTTTTAGCAAAATATACTTTAATGCTTTTTTATAATACAGATAATTTAAAAATCCTGTAAAGTGTGAGTAAAACTTGCACTACGAGGGTATAGATCCATCGTGTCCGTATACATTTAAGGGACATATAATTTATATTAAACTATTATATGCAAATATTAGTTTCTCACAAATATGTTGCACACTATGACTTTCAACGTAGCAAAATATCTATGATAATCACTATAGTTTTCCTGTAACCATTTAGTCAATTTCATCAAGCCTGTTATTTATGATTTTTGGTCCAGTTGTTTGGAAAACAAGGGGATGTAAGAGGGGAGGTAATATTCCATTTCCTATTATTTTTTTCCAATATTTTTTAAATAATTTTTGGAATATTTTGCAATTTCAAAATAAGGATAAAATATTTCGGTATTCCTTAAAATGTCTTTTTACATGAGATTTATGAGAAATTGAAACATATTCTTAGACACTTTATTTATCCTGTGTTTAAATCTTATAGCAAAACTTAAAAAAAGAAAATAAGCTGAGACAGACGAACAGAGAAACGTTATTTACTTTATAGGAGTTCCGTTTTTTTATTTGAGGTATAGAAGCATAAAAACTGATCAAACGTGTGTAGGAATACGCACAAATTAAATTTCTTGCTTAAATTCAGGTCTTCAAATTGCTGATGACATTTAAACTAAATAATTTTATTCTAAATGGTGATACAATTTAAGTGTTATTAAAACGTCTCCTTAAAATTTTAATTTGATAAAGATTCAAAAGTGGAAAACTACACCACCTTTAGTTTTATTATAAAAGACTTATCTAAATGTACCATACTCCACAGCAAGCCCAAAAAAATTCAACATTGGATCCCTTTATACAAACTTATGCTTTTGAAATATGCTAAATTACATCAAAATTTTATTACAAAAGTATTTTCTGATTGTACCACACTCCATGGAAAGCATAAATATATTCAATAATAATATGCACTTTTATAAATTGCTGCTATTTAAAAATGATAAATTATAACTGAATGTCATTATAAAAGACCTACTAAATTATACAACACAAAATTGGAAATCCAAGAAAAAATCAGAACTTAAACCGTTTTTACAAATGGTTGCCCAAGTGTCAAAGGAGTATTTTGTTATTGTTAGAAACTTCCCTTTTTGAATAAATAAATAGAAATTATACTATTACAAACATAGCCAAAAAATGAAAAAAAAAATAAAAATAAAAAAATAAATATTAAAATCAAAGAATAAATATAAAATCAAATGAAAAAACACGTCTGAAAGTGCGAGTATGTCTAAAACGCATTGTTGTCTTTGCTATAACGGAGGAAGGTCTTTGCTATAACGATAAGTATATAAACTTTTTTGTGTGCGTGTTTTACTACTGTTCGATTACGTTACGAGTTAATTTTTAACTGCTCTATTAAAAGTCAGATGAAATATTATTTAAAATACTCAGAAATCGGTATGCCCGTAAAGCATAGCGATTCTCAATATTTTACATAAATTTGAATAATTTTATCTTCAATAGTAAGTAATTTCCTTTAATGTTTAAAACAATGCATACATACATAGTATGATGATTTAGTTAGTAAATTTTTTACTTGACACCGAACAATATATATATATATATATATATATATTTATGACTATTAATTATTTCAGCTTTAGTTTTAAAGAGTGATTAATAAATTATATTTAAAAAACCGTTAGTATTTCAACTTTAAATTCTGTTTTAAATTTAAAATCGCATTATTTTTTTATTTTCGTAGTTTGAACACTGACGTAAACATTCCCATCACCAGGCTATCAGCTTACTTGTGACTACCACGCGGAGTGCGATAATAACCACATGAGTTTTATTGTAATTAATTTAATGTTGGAGTAGCTTTATCAGAAACACATATACACAAGTAAACTATATGTACGTGCTACTGAAAACGCTACCTCATTACACCACGTCACATATTGCTACAAGCAAAAAGATGTGATGTGGCTAAATATGAAATTTTTCTTTATGTAAGCTGGCGATAGAATTTAAAGTAGTAGAAGAAAATATCCAATAGTTCATGGAAATATATATCGGAATAACTTAAATTTAAATTGTTACGTCCTGTGCAAAGAGAAAATTATTTAGGTAATTTTTTTGCTAGCTTAAGACAAATTCTTCAAACTCTGCAGAATTTAAAATAAGTCTGAGGTCAATTAAAACCTTTAAAATGACAATAACTGTAGTCAATTAAAATTTGACTACAGTTATTGTTATTTAAAGTGTCTTTTTTTTATAATAAAGTTACCCTAAATGAATTTAAATAAGCATACGGAATACATGTTATACAAAATTAAATTAAGGCAGTCGTATTTATAACATCTTATAATAATGTACAGACCTAAAATATGCATAAGTAATATGTGCACGCGTTTAGCTGCTTCTAAGGATGTACGCGCCACCATTGTTCCACAGAGCATGAGACATTCCTGTTCGCATTTGCATTTTAGTTCCATTTCAGTGAACTCCGAGGACTCAAAGCGATGACACCTGATGTTGAATAAATATGGAGCTTCACTCCGTTGCGAGTTGAAACCGAATATTTTTGTATTTATCGTTCTCGAAAAAGTTATATAAAGCATGACGTAAATTTCTTTGCAGAAAATAATAAAATTGATTTGGAGATTACAGTTCCAAACGTATACCCTTCGCTTATTCGATGGAAACAAGCAAAAGTGTGAAGAAACTTTAGAAAAAGACATTATTTTTTTCAAAATGCTAGATTTAAATTGAAAAGCAGGGCAATAAGTCAATTGCATTATCGTTTGAAAGGTTTTTTTTTCATATTCCAAAACTGTTATACGTTTTAAAGTTGTTGATTCATAAACATTTAAAAAAAATTTTAATTTTTTATCTCCGACGTTCCATTTTATTTTTTCCTTAGTAAATTTGAAGGTCATGTTTGCATACAGATTAAATTTGTTTATATATATATATATATATATATATATATATATATATATATATGTGTGTGTGTGTGTGTGTGTTTGTTTGTGTGTGTGTCATACAAACACAAGAAAGCGCGTATGCATATTTACACCCACGCGCATAGTAGTGTATGCGCACCGGTACATGGTACATACAAACACGCAAGCAAGCATGTACGTAAGCAATTACAGACGCACGCACACAAAGTTACAATTTCGGATTTTAATGCGCTATAAGGGCTTTCGAATTCTTTTCCCTCACAATTTTGTGATTGCATTTTGGAAGAATAAAATTCAATACTCTTAAATTATTCATAATTTTATCTTTGCTGCTACATTTTTGTTAATATAACTTTATCTTGTATTCAGAATGAGTTGCGTGAAATACATTTTCATAGTTGTTGTAGTCATATACTAAAAGAAAAAGTGTGTGGAGTAAAAGCTGCATCGACAGAACATTGATTCACAAAAATGCAATGATCGATGACGTTAGTAATTCGAAATTTTGATTACGCAAATATTTGCACATGCCGAGAGTAGGTAAAATAAAAATATTGAATTTGTTTATAAATCGTCTCATTACTTTTTAATAACAGCATCAACAGACCTTAGGTAAGAATTAATGCTCAGTTACAGTCAATAATATTACAGAAAATACTTTTGCCCTTTGGTAATACCAAATCCGAAATCTTCGGCGTAGTAGTCGTTGCAATATCACGTGTTTGTCTATTCAATGCTTGTCATATATTTTTTATTTACTTGTAAACAACAACGTGAGTGGTGATCAAACCTTGAAATATATTAAATCAGTCTTATGAATGTAATCAAAAATGGATTTAATGTAGTGTCAATTCGTTCATTCAAAATCGCACATCAAGAACACATTAGTGTATCTTAGCGCAGTTGGATTACTCATATAGTTTCTATATTTATTTAGAACAAGTTAGAACTTTTGATAAAATAGGTGGTATAAAAATACCTGATATAAAATAATAAAGGAAATGGAAATTCGCTCTTAAATATAGTCGTAACAGTAAAAATTGTTGAATCTCCACATATTTTTGACAAAATTATTGCTGAATGTTAGAAGCTAGCTATTAGTTAATTATCTGAAATGTGCATTTAGTTTAAAAAATTGCTATTTAACTTTATTGTTTAATTTGTAACTTTTGTGAAGTTTGTCCCAATATTTATATAACCTTTAATTATAGAAATTAAAAAATGATTTATAATTTTGTAATCGTTTCTTTCTGCTTATTTCATAATTACCTAAAATATCGAGTGATTCTAAATGTGTCTCGTTAAAATAAACGACATTGTAAATTTATGCCTATATTTCGTGTATTAAAACACTTTCGTTTTTCTGTGC
Source organism: Druceiella hillmani (assembly GCA_039881145.1). Lineage (NCBI taxonomy): Eukaryota > Metazoa > Arthropoda > Insecta > Lepidoptera > Hepialidae > Druceiella > Druceiella hillmani. Next base: position 7,163,925 of record JAYKKI010000010.1, on the reverse strand, counting down.
AATAATTATCTCTCTCCAGGCTCCACGCTTAGTTTTTATAACATCAACTTAAACTTAATTACATAAACAAGTTCACAGTTAAATGATTACCTGTTAATATAAAATCGAAAAATTAAGAAAAATATTATCGTCCAATCACCGATAATGAAATGCTTAAGTATTGACAGCTATTCTTAATTTGGAAGTAAAATCGTAGACAACAACTAACTACTGCATAAAGCCAAGTAAAAATTCATGCTATTTTATTAAATAGATGTTGTATTAGTTTAAAATTTGAGAAAATGAGTGGTGCATATATTATTAGGCAGTAGTGTGGACAAACTACGTATTTAACCCATAACACTTCAAAATATGAAAATTTTACCACTTTTATTAACGGGAGTTAGTTAACGCCAGGGAGTTACAAATAGATAAAGTTCCCTTGCTTCTACTGCTCAGTAAAGGAAAAAGCTAACTTAACATGATTATTAAATTACAAAATAACATTTCTTGTTTTCCTGTATCAGTCACATTTAAATGAACCCATAAATAAAAGAAGTTGCTTTTTCGTTCATATAAAAATATTTAGGATTTTTTAAGAATTTTTAAGAAAAAGACATTATATATTTAAACATACTTACTGGCCAAGCAAAAACATTACATTACTTCGTTAATTGGTTATGTTTGCCTATATGAGAGAAAAATAAACATGGCATTAATTTAATTGGACTTGTATTTCTACCAGCTAAGTCAGTTTGTGTTCACTGTTTTTAAAAACTATTTTGAAGAAAGTGCTTTTTACAAACATTATGAATTCACAACTTATTTTCTTAATATACGGCAAAAATAGCATATAATATTTGTGTACTTTAGGCCAAAAAGTTTCAGTGAAGTACGATTTATGAAAAACTTGTTTTGAAGGAGTACATTTATCAATATTTCCAATTGCTTTCAATTACAACGTGATAATATAACAATATTACACGGCAACTTATATATTTAAAACTTTTATTGGTAATTTTTATGTGATCACCTGAGCAAGTAACGAAGATAATTTTAAAAATATTTTATTTTTACCTTTCAGGACTGATACTCTTAACTAAGTAGATTTTGCAAATGATGACAAAATTTAAAAATACCTTCACATATGCCTTTGTATTATTTAATTTAAATTAAACAACGAATGACTTTGGTAAATTGAGTCAGGTAAAAATTTAAACGTTTTATTTATTAACTCAGATCAAAGAAAATGTGATCCAAAATATTTCTCGCAATTCACCGTTTAAATTTTCTCTGAATGATATTTAATCCTGAGCTGCCATTTCTTTGAAACTCAAATTTAATTTCAGTAAGTGCTGGCGTAAACACTTTGCTTTACGAGGAGAAAGATTAAATAAAGTGCGTCCTTGGAAACAATAATGACCGTTAATTCTTTTGAAAGGAAGAGAGATTAAAACGATCTTAGTTAACAAAAAAGAAGAAAAGTAAGTGAATTTTTTAAGTTATATTAATTACAGTAAACCGAAAAATATATATCTTTTGCCTATTCTGCTGCTCTCACCGGAAATTTTCTTTGCAGGAATTTTCAATTTTTGTACGTTTGCTTGCGTTCGGCTATAAATTTATTAATTTTCATATTTATATTCACGGTTTTGTTTATTATTTATTACATTTGTATCATATAATATAGGATTAGCTTTTGTTAAAAAAAAATATTTTAATCGATTAATCACGAAGAGGAACATGAGTAGGAATTTACTTTTATTTTTTATATATATTATCCTAGGATACAATACGTAGTTTACAATGTTTTTTATTATCACATAGTAGGTAGGAAAAATAATATTGTTCCAAAAGTCGTTGACATGTTTCCTTTCTAACTCAAATGGAAAAAAAGTAAGAAATAATGAGGAAAAGTACACTGAAAACTGGTAATATGACTTTGTTATAATTGTTTATACTCTTATTAGGTCAGTTATCAACAATTTAAACAAAAAACTCCTTGTTGATCTTGGGGATATATAGCAAAATGCGCCTCAGATCTTCAATCTTTCTGACATTGAAACACACTCGATCATTTTATGCCTTGTCTTTTGGTAATATGGGAATAACTGATACGTTCATTTTCAAATCAAATGTTTAAATAGTTTAGGATTTTTAATAAACGGGTAACATACTACATACACTTTTGATTAGATCTACAGTAAAATCCCATAGAATGGGACCCTAAAAATGCTGCGTTTATTTTTTGGCACCTGCTGAGTTGCCAAAAATGAATATTTTTACAAAAATGTAATGTGTTTTTGTAGATATGGCACCTCTTATTGAATTTTGTCTACTAACTTTTGTAGGCAAATTATCACTGGTTGGTATTAAATGTTTCTTCTTTTCAGTACTTTTTTTACTTTTTTAGAATATCGGTCATTATGTAAAAGAGAGTGGCTATGAACAGGCAGTTAATGGTAAATCTTATCAAATCAGCCTGTAAAACCGAGAGTTGACATAAGCTTATTATTACATAATTTCTCTTCTGGCCACCGCAAGCATCTGTAAATATGTAAAGTTCTCTTATTGTCCGACGAGCCTGTTTATGAATTGCTATAAATTGAACAAGTTTCATTGGGTCCTTCAGTGTTATCTCCCGTGATAAAAATAAAAAAGATTTTCATAAGTTTTAAGATATTTTTTTCAGAAAGGGCATAGAGTAAGTTATCGGTAATAGAACATTTCCTGTAGTGGTACACAGGGAAGTAAAATGTTTTGCATATAATCAAAATAAAATCCAAGAACGTCATTTTTAATTTATTGAGCTCTTGCACTTCTTTTATGCTGGTTTAAACATTGTTTTCCCTTCTTTTGTGTACATACAACTCTGCTTTTGCAGTCATAATAGCAGTTTCATTGAAATGTGGTTTCTCTGTCATGATATTGAGCCTTTTATATTCACAACAAATATCAACTTGGGATCTCCCAAAATGTAAATTACTTCGATATTTAAAGATTTTGTAATAAAATGTATGTTTTACTGTTCATGTTGTTTTTGATGTTTAAAGCAGCTGGCAAATAAAGATACTCATTCGTAACATAGTGAGATAGCTTCACAGGAAAAACTTTAATTGTGTTTTTGACTTCAAGAATAAGATTACCAAGTCTTTTCCTCCGATTACCTTGTTTTCCTCTGTGGTCAGAGGGAATGGTTCCCTTTAGACTTAAATGTGGCAGTTGAAATAAGGCAGAACTTTTTATAGAGTAAATACTCCCAAAAGCTTTTTTACATACCCGAAATTTGGAATTTGCAACTTTAACATGAAACTTGTAGGAAGCTTGTTTAGTTTTCTTTTTGGGGGGTGAGTGGGTTGTTAATCCGTGGCCGTTTCTTATAACTAGTACAATGCCGATGAGGTCATATAATATAAGTTCTGCTTGTTTCTACTGTTAATAGCACGTAAGCTAACAAAAGCCTGGTTTCGGAACTGTTCTTTAAGAAAGATTCATTGGGTGATTTACAAGGAATTGGTACTCCTTTAAAATATCATATGGCAAGCTTTGATACCACAATTTACACAAAAATCATTTCAAAACACATTAGCAAAAAAATCCGTTGATTTAGAAAAAATTATTGTTCGGTACCTTATATAAATGGAAAACTTTGGTGCCGTTTATCTTTTAAACAAAAGGACTGACATGTATCGTTTCTTAACTGTTAATTTATACTCTGTTTAGAAAGAGATCAACAAATCAGTAAATATTATTAGTTAATTCATTGGAATCATAAGTTTTATGTCAATAGTTTGTATGTCAAATGTAAAAATGCATTGGTCTGAAATCTTAGCGTAGGTACGAGATATAATGTCGTTGATATGATTCGAATTACTTAGGCAGTTGTTACACTTCAACGACAATAGTAAAATACTACCATATGACCATTGATAGAGGCACTCAACCTCAACTTCAAAAAAAGTTCCATTTGAAGCGCATTTATCTGTAGATGAAAAAATGTGTTCAACAAAAACTCGGAGTATATTGAAACAATATTTACCAGACCACCCCATAAACGGGGATTCAAAGTGTTTATTATATGTGGAGTATCTGGGTATGGGTATAAATTTTAAGTAAATAGTGGACAGAAAAACCAATACGCAGTCGACGAGCTTGATTTAGGGGCATCATCTAATGTTATAGTCCCACTTGCTCGTGATGTGCCTACCAATCAGGACTGACTGTTGTTTTTCGATAATCACCATACATCGATCTCGCTTATTTAATACTTGTCCAGTCGCAGCATTTTAGCTTTAGAGCAGTCGAGCATTTTAGCTTATTTAATACTTGTCCAGTCGTATCATTGTTACTATAAGAAAAATCCGTATTCCCAACTGCAAGCTGCCAGATGAAAAAGTTTTTAAAAAAAATCGCGCGGTACGTTAATAGAACAGGTCGATAACTGCAATAGAGTTGACGTACATGTAGTCGCTTGGAGAGATAACAAAATCGTCACTCTAGCGTACAATTTTGCAGGGAAGCACCCAATATCTATAGAAAGAAGGTGGAACCAGTCTGGAAAACAATGTATTTCTCTTGAACGTCCATTTATCGTCACAGAATATAATCGACTCATGAGTGGTGTCGACCTTTTAGACTGTATCATGGGTCACTACAAAATTAAACTCCGTAGTACACGCTGGTATCTTCAAATTTTTCACCATTTTTTAGATCTGACTACGTGTAATTTATGGCTATTATATAGAAGGAAAAATGCTGAACCTGTAGTACCAGTAAACCCTAAATTTTGTTGAATTCAGTGTGGCCATAGCAGAGATATTTTGCAAATATAAGACAACCAAAAGCGCGGACGAATTTTTAATGACTCATTCAAAATAAAAAGAAGAAAAACCCGGCTCAACCCGTTTCGCTCAAACATGTGAGGTTGGACCAATACGGGCATTGGCCAGTTTGGGTGGATAAACGAATAAAGTGAAAATTTCCAGACTGCACAAGGTATACGCAAACAAGTTGCGAAAAATGTGGGGCTAGCTTATGTTATAATAAGCGAAACAACTGATTTCAAAAAATTCATATTTCCTAAGTATAACTTTCATTTTTAGCACTATTCACACAGTGTTTTTTTAAATAAATAATTTATAGTAATTTTTTTTATTATTATTTCCGGTATTTATACCCTATTTACCACCTAGTACTATAAAATTAAACAAACATAACGACCTTGCGTCATAAAGGAATAAAGTATGGGCTCTATCTGTTTATTTAAATCTTTGAGTACATCCTAAATGACAATGTTTAAAAATCTGCAAAACAATGTAGAAAAAAAAATATATAGTACCTTTTTCTGAGGAAAGTAAAATGGAATAAATTTATATTAAATAAAATAGTTAAGGAAACTTATATAAAATATAATAAAAAATACGTTAAGTATGATGGTGTAATAAAATATTTATAGTGTATATAAGAAAACTCTAAAATCGACTTATCTGTAGATTAAAGATATTAATGAGAAAATTGTTATTATAAAAGGAAGAGAACACAAACTATGGAATTTTGGTCAGTTAAAGCATTAGTAAGTTGTCCTATTTAATGTTTGTGCATTCTATGTTTTAATTTAGTTCTTATTATACCGGAATCGATCGATCAGAAAGTATACCAGTTACATCTTTTTAAAAATTTATTCACATTTCACGAGTACAATAATTAAAAAGAAGTACCTTTTACTACTGGCAATATTAAAGTTCAGTAATTTTGGTCTAAAACATTCGTATGTTATTCGGTTTTAATAACTATTTACTCAAACGTGTTATTTTGAAATTTCCAATAATTGAGTTTTATGAAGACTTTCAAAGGGCAAGTAACAGGCGGTATAAGTTGCAAGCGTCGTTAGGGTTCAGTGAATTAAAAAGAGAAAAGAGAACCCTTAATATATCACTGACATGTTAGTTCGCCTATCTAACTCCTACACCCGTTTTTCCAACTCGAAATCGTTCGACGTGGAAAATTGAAATTTAGTACGGTGGTGAAGCCTACTTTTCTGCATACCTCAATAGTAACACTCAAGAATGTTTGTATGGAAATGTTGATAAGGGCAAATTAAATATTTACATATATTTCGCTTTATTTCGTTATTGTTTTAAACATTTTAAAAATTTATTTTTTTTCGATTTCAATAATATTTTTAATAATTTTAAGCATATCTCATAAAGTCTATATTTCCACCTATGTTTGAAACCATTAAACTCGAAATGTGAATGAGAAATATATAAATGTACATCAAATATGGTAAGTTAAAGGTACATACATATAATCTATGTATTCGATGACTATTTGCCAATATAAATTCATTTACCCAGAAAAAAAAAGTGAAGTATTAAATGGGTGTACGAGTACGTCAAAATATTTAAATTATCACTCGGTTAGGTGAGATATTACGATAAATGATAAAACTTCGATTTTTTTTAATTCAACTCAAAAAAAATACAAATAGAAAAGTGAGGATGATGACCGTGTTTCCCTTGATATTTTTAGTTACAAAATAGTCCTTGCAAAAAATAAAAGTTTCGAGAATTCTTAGGAGTGGTTTCAATCAAAATGTCAGTTTATTTGCAGCAGTGTACGTATATATATGTAAACCGATTTATCTTCTTCTCTTTCAAAATAAATAATATATAAGATACATAGCTAAATGAAGACGGATTACTCCTTATTTTATGTGATAGAAGGTAAACATTCAGCATAAGGGATAATCTCAGCAACTGACTAGAATCTTAAAACATTATTTTGTGTGTTATGAATAATTCGACATAAACCTTAAGCTGTAAAATACTTTCCTATAAAAATAATTTGTATATTTTTGCTAATCTTAAATACCTTATGGATTATTTTTACATATACACTTAAAGTTATTTTTTATCATATTTAATGAGAACATGGTTATTCATGATTTCTATATAACTGACTAAAAATAGACCAAACATATTACGATCACTGCAAATAAGTTAATCGTATTTGGCAGTAGAAAGACTCACATATTTGATTCGGATGCTACATAAATATCTTGAACGTTAAATTTTTATAACTTTTTAATATTTACTATGTTAGCTAATTCGTTGGAATAAACCAAGTTAAGGGATGGGTAATGTAACTTTACGCTTTTTTTACAATAACTAGTTTTTTGTACACGGGTTTGTTGTCTATTAAACTGAGTACAAGAATTTGATTATTTATGTTTTTTAGACGGTGTTATTAATTAAATCACTCATGTGTGGATACGCTCCTTTCAATATTCCTTTTGAACGAATGTGTTTTTGTCAATTCAGTCAGTTGAAAGAATAAATGATTTTTGATTTCTTTCAATAAAAGTTGGTTTTTATAACTCGGGGCGATGGTAAACATTTTATGAAATAAATATAAATACTTCACGGATATCTATATAGGACGCATTTTTTTAAACAGCCTGCAGCAAAAATTAAAATAAATATATTGTTGGCATTCAGATACATTTTTTTCTTTACATTTCGTAAACTACTGCCAGGGAGAGAAGAGTTGTTGGGAAGGTATTTCTCTGAAACAGAATTTTAAAAATCCGTTTCTTACTACTAAATAAACAAACTAATTTTGTTGAAGTTTTTTTGGTAATGCGGTAAATTTCTCCAAAACGATTAAGAAAAAATCCATTTCTACCTTCGATCTTGCTATATATTTTCTAAAAAAAATTGTTATTGAAAAATATTATAAATATTCTCGGACATAAATTTGTTTATATGTCGTATATTATTTTCATATCACAAAATAATATTTACAAAAATATTGCTAACACCTCGGGATATGAAAACAATTATGTTATAAATATATACAGATAGCTTGAGTTTTATGTGTCTTAGGGCCAATTTTTCCATCTTAGTTAAACAACCAGATAGGGTATTCGTAGGATAGCATAATTTTGCATTTTTAAATGGTCCGACCGAATATAACAGGCATATTAAACCCCTAATGGGAGAATATAGTTATCTGCTAAATCAAGGCTTGGATAATTGTTTATTGACCTATTAAAATTACATTCTAAATTATGTGTGGCAATTTATCGCAGCATATTTTTTCTGATGGTTTCTCTGTAATATTGCGATAACTGGTTACTGATTCAGTCAATAAGCGGACTTCAATTTTTTTAAATTGGAATAACGTTCGCGTGTTTTCGACAGGAACATTTATAAATAATTAAACACCGCGAGCGAGTAGAATGAAGCAAATAAATAAATAGTAACTTCGTTTTATGTGTGTTGCTGTAAACTTCGGACTAAAGCTCTGTACCCGTCGCTATTTAACATATTGAAATCTATATATGTCCATCTCACTTAGCGGGAAGTTGGTTGGACTAAACCATAATCAACTATTCTTTGAAAAATGTACCATTAAAAAATTCAAAACCGCTTTCTGGCATATAAAAGGCTCAGTTAAGTTATTTGTAGAAAAATTCGTTGTCACTTTATTTGACGATTGAAAAATGGAACTTTAAAATGATAAGGATAATTGTTGGGTATTATTGGTAAACTTTTATGAGTTTTTAGTCTTTTTATATTTAATAACCTAAGAGTAAAATGAACCACAAAGTTCTCGAAATTGGGAAATTTCCGAAAATGTTTTTGAGATTGTTAAACCATTTACGATGGCAAATCATTCAACCCAAACAAAATCTGGTAAAACGTCCTCGGATTAAGCTGACTCGTTTTGTATATTGATGTAGCTCAGTTACACAAACAATGAATCCATAATAATAGAAAATTTTAAAAAAACTCTGTATTTTTATGACATTCAAAAAATATCTTAATTTAAAACTTGTATTACAAATAATATCCAAATTTTGTATCGAGATATCGGATGAATACCAGAGTATTAAATATAATATATATAAATATCGGATTATAATATGTATAAAACTGATTCTTTCACATTTAGCTTTGAGCTAAATATTGAGTCATGAGATACTTTGCAAAGGTTGGGCCTGACGTCAAGCTAGTTTATAACTATAAGGTGAGAAATTTTGAAACATTTTGAATAACATAATAATAATTCTGAAGGTACTAATCCAATAAGAAAAATTAGATGTAATCGGAACAACATATTGTATTATATATATGAACTCAGGAGACTTAAAAAAATATTCCGTTTGCGATTTTTTGTATTTATTAAATTTTTGCATGTTTTAGTCACTTACTAAATTACTTAGTCCTAAAGTTTTAAATTTTATGCTACAATATATTAGGTTTTACGGTTAAATACATAAAATGGTAACGCTTTTACGAGAAAATATTTGTTTGAATCGCTTAACTATGGTTGTCGATCACTTCCACATTTAATCATTTTGTTTCATATTTTAGACATCATTAGTAAAGAATTTAGAATTATGCATACATAGTTATTTTATAATTTTCCATCTGTTTGTATTAAATAATTTTGAATCACATGATTCGAAAAAATTAATGCACGGACATAAATATTAATATTATTAAATTTTTCTAATACCCCGAGTAAACTTATTACAATTAAATTTTTCTATTAGAGTATTATATTGAATTTTGCTATTAGCATTTCCATAATGAATAGGAAATTTGATAAAGTTTTTTTTTTGTAATATATTTACTCCCGGTTACCTAATTAATCAAATCACTCAGAAGGATACGAGTAAAGAAATATTTACTTTCAAGTAAAATTAAAATAAGTTTTTTTGCCACTTTGTAGAGTTTCGAACCTCAAGAAAGTAAAGAAAATCCCTCATAAAATCATTCACGTGTTAGTCTGCCACATCAGTGTTGTCAGAAATTCTCAGTGGATGTAAAAACCGTATATATCTTAATAGATAATACCCATAAATATTTATATAGGAATTTTAAGGGTAAAAAAACTCGAAAATAAAATATTTTATGCCGTTTGTATTGCTTAAAATAGCTAACAATAAGAATATATATATATTGATAATTTTAAACAATATATCTTCCGAGACATACTAAAAATATACAAAAAATATAGATATATATCAACCTGGCCTTAACGCCAAAACTACTGAACTTAAAATTATAAAAAAATTAGGGTTTCTGGGATCCTACACAAAGTATGCGCGAAGTTCATAAAAATACTATAGAGATTGGTCTAGATTTTAGCATTTTTAAATTAAGCCCATATTATTACCCTTATGAAAAAACATAATGACGTTGTGAAAATATAAAGTAGATAATATATTTATGTTGTGAAAAATTAATGTTCGTAACTTGTTTATGGAAATGCGTACGTAAGCTTCAAAGGCGAGTTCCACTCGTGCTTGACAGATTTTTCATAATTTAATTTCTATTTGAAATGTATCTTTATGCCCAAAGTAAATAAAATACGTTCTACAATCCGATTAGGTCAACAAATCAAAAGTGGCTAAACATGCGCAAAAAAACGTACGAAAAACACAAACGTGTGATTATTTATATTTACCATCGTATGTATTTAAACAATACAACTATATACTAAGTGAACAACTATATAACTAATACAACTATATACAAATTACCTAAAGAGAATACGTCATTTTTTTCATAAATTTCTTGTTGTTTTCATGAAACAAGTTGTTGGTTCGAATTAAACAAGATTGAAAACGAGTGAATAGCTGCCCAACTATAAATATATCAATTTAACTATCTTCTATAGTTCTCGGTTTTCATTCTAATACGAGGCTTCATTGTATTACAAAGATGTGGGAAACATAACAGGATGTCTGCTGTGGAGGTAGACGTTTTCTTGAAAGAGCCTCATCAAGCGTATATTCATATTTCAGTGGAGACTCTAGTCTTTACAAAAAATATTCTCTATGCAACACTGTTAGAAATCTCCTATGGAAGATACGATAATGTTATGTAATAATTTATTTATTTCAATGTAATCCAAGGTTCATATATTTAAAATTTTATTATTCTGAATCGATAGTCTCTATCTTAATGAAAGCTTTATTTTCTTTCCTTTTGAAAGTAGAAAATTTGTAGAAATTATTATTGCAGAAATTATATGAAAACTGAAAAGAAACATAATATTATATATCTTCCAGAACACTATTCTTTGTTCAGTCGGTGAAAATTTTAGGTCGATTCCGTTGAGCAGTGTTTCATTCTGCCAGGATTTATTATTGGGAATAAGGGATCATACTGTATATGTTCTAACTTCAATCTCACAGGCTCAAACTCTCTTGTACCGATATATCGAGAAATAATCTGCATCTTATTTAACAAAATAAATGTAACAAATTGGGAAAATATGTTTATCTTGTCAGTAGATTATGAAGTTATTTACAACAAATTAGCAATCATAATAACTGTTTTCGTCCTGATATAATCTTGATAAAATCTAATTAGTGGCAAAGGCAAGTGAAAACATTGCCATTTTTATTCGATATGCGATATTATTTTATTTTTATTATTGCAAAATGTTAATTTATGGAACTATATGATTATAAACGTAACAAAGAGATCTGAGTTTTTGTTGATAGCAATATTTCCATTTATAAATATTCTTCTATGCGAATGTGCAAATTTAAATGCAGGTGAGATACCAAGGAGAAGATTACCTTATATACGTACAAGGATAAGAAACATAAAATCATATAAATAAATATTGAATAGCAGTAGTAGCATAGAATAGAACGATAAATGAATTTATTTATATCCGAAAATTATTGGAAAAAGATATTAATGGAAAAATTATTATTACCTCACTTTCTTCTTTATCACCCAAAAAGAAGAAAATTGTTTCCATTAAATACAAGAAATGTATATGCTCAGCTTAGAAAAATGTGATCTGCCTTATTTATTTATTTCAGATTACTTTTCTTCACATTCAGTTTCCAAAATTTCTCTAATTCACTTCGCTTTTAATCTTGAATATATAGAAACTTGGATAGTAAACGATGAAAATATGAAATTTTCCGAGTACTACTCTTTAACCGAAGTTTATATCACGCAATAATTTGTACCTGCGGAATACTTTCAGCAAATTTAGAAGTAGTGGTACACCGATTTTGCACAAAAAACATTTTTAGTGAAATATATTATATATAAAATATATCCATAAAAAAATTTAATTCCTATTATATTCCCAAAAGAACATGATAGCATATAATTTTTCATAATTCTTTTGACATTTTTACCAAAAGTATCCAGTTTTTGTTCGTGTCTTTAGAAATATTTAAATCATAGATATTTCAGTGTTTCTAATTTATATTTACTAATTAAAAAAAATACTGCTAACACTTGTAACAACTTATTAACTCACACATGTTGTAAGTTTGCTAAACGATTAGTTTTTTAATATTTACTTACGTTTATTTAAACAACCTGACAAATTATGTGTTGTTTTTCAAGATATAAGTAATAATTGTCAAATATATTCTAATGGTCACCTTAGTGTTGATCAAAGTGCAAGAATTTCAAAAATAAAGATTAAACAAAAAAATATTTACACTGTTATTTATTTTAGATACCTCAAAACTATGACAAAGTCAAAGTCTCAAAACAATTACACCTCAAAACTATGACCAGACATCAAAATTTCCATCAGAATATAAAAAGAGATACAAAATTTAGTACTAATTAAAGTAAATTTTCCACCTTGCTAAACACACTTATGTCCTGGTTGTTGAATCGCGTTTAGTTGAAATCTCATCTAAAATTATTTGGACAAATTAAAAGAAAATTAAGAATTCTCACTTTTTTCTTTAATAAAAAATATATTGCATTGTCAGAAAACATATCTCAACGTAGGATTACGATTCTCTTTCGATAATCTCTTTACCTACTCATAACTTCCTTAAAGAATTCATATTACTAACATTCGTACTTGTACTATAAAATTGAAAGATTTTCTTTGGTTTATAGATTAATTCCAGATATTATACCAGCTTATAATTTTTTATTGCTTTTTCTTACTACAAAAATACTATAACTTATTAAACTACTTGTTCGCTAAGGTCCAGTGCATGAAGTTGGTTCTTTGTTTATTAAAACATTGAGTGTAATAAACAAAGAAGTGATGTTAATAAATAATTGGACGTATTTGACACGGGTGATATTTAAATGTATCTTAAAATCATTAATAAAAAATTTTGGCCACTAATTTAACACATGCCTAAATTTGGTATAAGCTATGTATAAGAATGATTAGAAAAAAGAAATTACCAGCATATGCATTATATAGTTCCGATATGAAATATACATAGTGACAAATTTAGCTGCAAAAATTATTTTCAATGAAATACCTATATAGATTGTATACACTTATAAGGTTAACCGTTCATTTACTTGGAAAGTAAATAATTGTAACTAACTACATATTAATAAAAATTAAATTGGTAACTGTAATTAAAAAAGTTACACAGCTCATTTTTTTAATTTAAAATTGAAATGAATTCGAATCTAAAAAAGGTGAAATCATGTTGGCTTATGTGATTAAAATTACAAGCATCTAAAAACTCAATTCCTTAAGAGGTAACACAGCGAAACCTGAAAATTTCACATACTATTTCAGAAACTAGATTACAATAAAATTAAATATCGCAGCTTATATTCCGAACGTCGAGAATTTACAGTTTGCCATTTCATCCAAACATGCTTAACAGGAAAATCGAAATCGAAAGTTGTTAACATTTTTATAAACTGTAATGAGCAAATTGCGTGTTCTCAAGGCCCATTGGGGATAACTCATCAGTTATTACGTATTTTCGTACCGCTCGGGAGGGTTTCCTGTTTTTGACCTTATAATTTATTCTAAAAATACAAATTACGGATTAAAGACTAGGGATGAACTATAATTTAATTTTCTTTCAATACTTTGTAAGTTCACCTTCCATATATTTTAGTTAACTGTTGTATTATTTCGGCATTGGCTTAGAGTATTGTAAAATAGTTCAATATTTTTATATGAAAACAAATTTCGCTGTCACTTAACGGGGAAAATAATTTCAAATCCTCTGTAGGCAGATGAGTTTATGAGACTAATTTATATACCACCTAACCGAAGAAGGGTAAAAACCAAAGTCCAGTAAAGGGAAAATATTTATTTTAAAAATTATATTTCTTTGTAATAAAATAACACAAAACACTTTCCTAATATCTGGGGGAAATATTTTTCATACTCTTTTACACAAAACAAGAGCTTAGTGCACATTTTGATATGCCCTTTTTAATGTACATTAATACTAGTTGGGTCACTTCGAATATAACGTATATTGAATGAATATATTAATTGATGAATATATTAATTTAAATCTATGGGAACCGTGTAGACTGCTCTGAGTATCAGCCGATTATAAGGTAATAAACTGGTAGTAACACCGCTATAATTCTCAAAAGTATTTTTCTCAAAAACCGCTTGATATAAAAATTTTAATACTGATAATGACAATATACTTTATATAACCTGCATCTATCCCTGTATCTAATATTAAACATGTCAAAATTAGTTTGTTGGAGAGAAAATTTATTATAAATACAAATTCCATAGACTGTGTGGGATATCGTTTGACAGGGCTACTTTTATGAGCCTTCAAAATATTTTTTTTATAATTTTCGGTATTATATCTTCAGAGAAATACTGCAAAATATGTAAAAAATATACTCATTCCCCCTATTTCCGAGACAACTCAATCTAAAATTATAAGAGTTTTTAGAAGCCTACACAACTATTGTATTTTTTGTAGGAAAATTATAGTAATGGTTTTGGATGTAATTTTTTAAACGTACCCTACGTTTTTGCGCCTGTAAAATTAGTCTTTGTTATTAATTTAATAGAAATACTAAATAACTTTAAGATTCTACAAATGCCTGAATATGTACGGAACCCTGGTAGTTCGAATTCCACTTGCACTTAACATATTTTTTCATGTGAAGTTCTTCGAGCATTCATACTGTAACAAATAAAAATTATTTATAATGACCAAATATGGTGTCGTGTATTACATAAAAGCATTTCAGTGATTCATAAAATCTTTATGTGTATAGTTTTTGAAAACACACTCTTGAGATCAGCTTTTAAAATTCGATGACTGCAATATTTCCTGTCGATAAAATACTGTGCTGATATTGACAAATATTTAACAAAAAGTACTTACTTCTTTCGTTTCCAAGCAACGTCCATGTCTCTTACTCGCTTTCTATAACTTACAGAATATAAAATGTAAGTTACAGAACATAAAATGTAAGTAGTCCAATTTTTTTTACTAAAGTTTTATATTAACCAATTGCTTGAAAATTTACTTCAGCAATAACAATGTACAGTTAATAAAATAAAGCCCTTTAAACAATAAACGTTTGATTTTTAAAACCCATTACGACAAGAAAAATATGCCTGGTTTTAGAAGAGTTTTAATATTCGATGCTAGATTTTAAATTTACCTGTACATTTCAATTGCTGTCATCACTGTAGGTTCATATGAAACATAAACCCGCTGAGTTCCTAAAAAGATATTTATGGAACTCTCTTGAGAGATTGCATGTAAGTTGTGTAATACAAATTACTATCACCAAAGTCGATACCCTTGTATCTATCCAGCTCCTACTTTATGACTGGATATATGAACATCAGGGCCTATTTATCCAGGGTTTATTATAAGGATTTCAAATAACAAATTTAAATGTAATTGAACTGTTTACAATTGTTTCGTAAATACACTAGCAAAAATTGTCCTTCCAGGAAAATAGAGGTCACGTTGAGAAGGTTACATTCCATTATTATCTTTAGTTATTCGCTACGCGTACGCGTTTAAGACAATGCTTCGACGCGACATGAATCGGATAATTTTCTTTATATCCCAACCTATCCTTATAGATAACATTACCGTGCAAACACTTATAGTTCAGTGAGCTCAGAGAGTTACTCGTAATTACATTTTAACAAAAGAAAGCCTTCCAGGAAAAAGAGAGTCCTCCAAAATATAGTATCCATTAACTAGATATTTACAATTATTTATACACACACACACACACACACATATATATATATATATATATATGTATATATATATATATATATATATATATATATATATATATACATATACATATTTATTCAAGAGAAATATAACTTAAGCAAGAAAAAAATATCCAGATAATAATGGCGGGTGAAAGATAAATATTATAAGATTCTAACAGGATAATTACTTAATAGTGTCGCTTTTGTATTAATTTTTGGACTCCATTTATTGGCTGACGATCTAATTTTTTTTTTTACTTTACTTACTTTTATTATACATGTGTCAGTAATATACTGAAAAATGCTCTGGTTTTTTAGGAAACAATTTCATTAATACAACAAGATATATAATTCAGTGAGAAATAACCACGTAAGAAACAAAACGTACCTATTATATAAGAGTAGAGAGTTCCTGTACGAGGTTCTCGTATATACGTAGACAGATGTAAATATGTATCTATACATAGTGTTTCTATCACACTATGAATAAATAATTTAGTTAATATTCATTTCGTCAATATTAACTAAGTTCGAATTTACGTCGATAGTCGTCGCCGTGGTGTGTTGGGTTGATCACAAGGCATACGGCCTTTGACGATGCGACGCACCGCGGCGGTTCGATTCCCGGCCGTTCGTCGAACGGGGCTGGACTGGTGTTGTGGTTGGCTGTAAGAGATTATTTTTATGGCAATAAGTCCGCCATATGTATCAATTAGATACATTAAAGTAGATAAATAAATAAATAAATAAATATGTTGGATATCAAAAAGAAACATAAATATACTCGTAGAATCAAAGTTAAAATTTTCCAGTAAATTAAATAAGTTCTACAAAGTGGACTAGGCAACATTATTGCTTTCATAATTTCAACTTGGCATTTTGTGTTTGGCGGTATGTGAGAAATTAATGGACGGACTCACATGAGCAATTGTACAACGTTTGCGTTTTTCCTTGGATTTAAGAAAATATAAAACAGTTTATCATTGGGATTCTATTACGAATTTAGATAATTTTATATTTCTTTATTGTGATTGTTTTAATTAACACAATGTTGGTGGCTTATCAAACGCCAATTTTTGGTTGCTCTGCGCATTCAAAATAATGATGAATAGGACAATATAGTGATAACAATGAAACCTTGATTAATCCAACAAATAGAAGAGAATCTTTGCAGTACTTATTCTATTACAACGTATTTCTTGCCACATATTATTTCTTTGATTTTTATATTTTGAACCAATTTCCTAAATCCTTGGTATGTGAAACCAGAATTCACCTATTTATTGTAAGCGCTAGCAGTGACAAATTTAATCTTTGGCACTGAAAATATTTTATTAAAACAACATATTTTACACGAAAATGGAATTAGATTAAAAAGTTTTTCTGAAAATTATAATTAGCAAATTGCGTGTCGTCTGATATATTATGGTTTATTTATTAACGAACATACGCATTCTAATATAGCAATTACTTTCGTTATAAAGTTGCCTACTGGTTTATGTGATAGCTGCCATATTACTTTCATAAGAGCTAGAGTAGAAATTTAGCAATGCCTAACGTTTTTGCACGAAATATAACATTTGGTTAGAGATATACATAATCTACATTATTTATATCAAGAACATATTTAATCTAACTTAACTTTATATTTAACTTAATTTATACTTAGGAGCCAATTTTTCTCAATTATGTTCTGAGATTTCGACATTTCGCACTGATATATATTTTATACTAACTTTTTATCATAATAATAAAATAAATTATTAATTTCATTATCTGTTAATGTGATAATTTTAATTATTTATATTAAAAAACTTTTTTTGCAAAACATACTTTATTGCTTTTTTATAATACAGATAATTTAAAAATCCTGTAAGGTGTGAGTAAAACTGACACTACGAGGGTATATATCCGTCGTGTCCGTATAGATTTAAGGGTACATATTTATATTAAACTTTTATATGCAAATATTAGTTTCTCACAACGTAAATATGTTGCACACTATG
The DNA here is from genome assembly GCA_039881145.1 of Druceiella hillmani. Lineage (NCBI taxonomy): Eukaryota > Metazoa > Arthropoda > Insecta > Lepidoptera > Hepialidae > Druceiella > Druceiella hillmani. The sequence goes on along the minus strand of JAYKKI010000010.1, from coordinate 7,145,941 downwards.
ACTTTCAACGTAGTAAAACATCTGTGATAATCACTATAGTTTTCCTGTAACCATTTAGTCAATTTCATCAAGGGGGTTATTTATGATATTTGGTCCCGTTGTTTGGAAAACAAGGGGATGTAAGAGGTAAAGTAATATTCCATTTCCTATTATTTTTTGCAATATTTTTTAAATCATTTTTGGAATATATTGCAATTTTAAAATATGGATAAAATGTTTCGGTATTCCTTAAAATAAGTCTTTTTACATGAGATTTATGAGAAATTGAAACACATTCTTAGACACTTTATTTATCCCGTGTTTAAATCTTATAGCAAAACTTAAAAAAGGAAAATAAACTGAGACAGACGAATAGAGAAACGTTACTTATTTTATAGGAGTTCCGTTTTTTAATCTGAGGTATAAAAGCATCAAAACTGATCAAGCGTCTATAGGAATACGCACAAATTAAATTTCTTGCTTAAATTCAGGTCTTCAAATTGCTGATGACAATTAAACTAAATAATTTTATTCTAAATGGTGATACAATTGTTATTAAAACATCTCCCGATAAATTTAATTTGATAAAGATTTAAAAGTGAAAAACTACACCTCCTTCAGTTTTATTATAAAAGACTTATCTAAATGTACCATACTCCACAGCAAGCCCAAAAAAATTCAACACTGGATCCCTTTATACAAACTGTTGCTTTTTAAATATGCTAAATTACATCAAAATTTTATTACAAAAGTATTTGCTGATTGTACCACACTCCATGGAAAGCATAAAAATATTCAATAATAATATACACTTTTATAAATTGCTGCTATTTGAAAATGATAAATTATAACTGAATGTCATTATAAAAAATATAATAAATTTTACAACATAAAATTGGAAATCCAAGAAAAAATCAGAACTTAGACCGTTTTTAGAAATGGTTGCTCAAGTGTCAAAGAAGTATTTTGATATTGTTAGAGACTTCCTTTTTTGAATAAATAAATTAAAATTATACTATTACAAAGATAGAAAAAAATGAAAAAAACAATAAAAATAATAAAATACAAGAATAAATATAAAATCAAATGAAAAAACATGTCTAAAAGTGCGAGTATGTCTAAAACGCGTTGTTGTCTTTGCTATAACGAAGATATGTCTTTGCTATAACGATAAGTAAATAAACTTTTTTGTGTGCGTGTTTTACTACTGTTCGATTACGTTACGAGTTAATTTTTAACTGTTCTATTAAAAGTCAGTTGAAATAATATTTAAAATACTTGGAAATCGCTATGCCCGTAAAGCATAGCGATTCTGAATGTTTTACCTAAATTTACACGGAACCCTTGTAGTACATATTTTACTTGTGCTCAATAATTTGTTCATAAATTTCAATAATTTTATCTTCAAGAGTAAGTAATTTCCTTTAATATTTAAAACCATGCATACACACACACATATATATATATATATATATATATATATATATATGTGTGTGTGTGTGTGTGTGTGTGTGTGTGTGTGTGTGTGTGTGTGTGTATATATTTATTTATTTATTTATATTTCATTAAAAAATATTATTCAGCTATTAATTATTTCAGCTTTAGTTTTGAAGAGTGATTAATAAAATATATTTAAGAAACAAATTAAAAAACCGATAGTATTTCAACTTTAAATTCTGTTTTAAATTTAAAATCGGATTATTTTTTTATTTTCGTAGTTTGAACACTGACGTAAACATTCCCATCAACAGGCTATCAGCTTACTTGTGACTACCGCGCGGAGTCCGATAATAACCACATGAGTTTTATTGTAAATAATTTAATGTTGGAGTAGCTTTATCAGAAACATATATACACAAGTAAACTATATGTACTTGCTTCTGAAAACGCTACCCCATTACACCACGTCACATATTGCTATAAGCAAAAAGATGTGATGTGGCTAAATATGAAATGTTGCTTTATATAAGTTGGCGATAGAATTTAAAATACTATATATCCAATAGTTCATGGAAATATATATCGGAATAACTTAAATTTAAATTGTTACGTCCTGTGCAAAGAGAAGATTATTTAGGTAATTTTTTTGCTAGCTTAAGACAAATTCTTCAAACTCTGCAGAATGTAAAATAAGTCTGAGGTCAATTAAAACTTTAATTTGACTACAATTATTGTCATTTAAAGTGTCTTTTTTATAATCAAGTTACTCTAAATGAATTTAAATATGCATACGGAAATATACATGTTATACAAAATTAAATTAAAGCAATCATATTTATAACATCTTATAATACTGTACAGACCTAAAATATGCATAAGTAATATGTGCACGCCTTTAGCTGTTTCTAAGGAGGCACGCGCCGCCATTGTTCCACAGAGCATGAGACATTCCTGTTCGCATTTGCATTTTAGTTCCATTTCAGTGATCTCCGAGGACTCAAAGCGATGACACCTGATGTTGAATAAATATGGAGCTTCACTCCGGTGCGAGTTGAAACCGAATATTTTTGTATTTATCGTTCTCGAAAAACTTATTTAAAGCATAACGTAAATTTCTTTCCAGAAAATAATAAAATTGATTTGGAGATTACAGTTCCAAACATGTACCCTTCGCTTATTCGATGCAAACAAGCAAAAGTGTGATGAAACTTTAGAAATAGACAATATTTTTTTTTCAAAATGGTAGATTTAAATTGAAAAGCGGGGCAATAAGTCAATTGCATTATCGTTTGAAAGGTTTTTTTTTCATATTCCAAAACTGTTATATATTTTAAGGTTTGTTATTTTTTATCTCCGACGTTCCATTCTATTTTTTCCTCAGTAAATTTTAAGTTCATGTTTGCATACAGATTAAATTTGTTTATATATATATATATATATATATATATATAAATCTATATATATATATATGTGTGTGTGTGTGTGTATGTTCATACAAACACGCAAGCAAGCATGCACGTAAGCAAGTACAGACGCACATATAGATACAATTTTGGATTTCAATGGGCTATAAGTGTTTTCGAATTCTTTTCCCTCATAATCTTGTGATTGCATTTTGGAAGAATAAAATTCAATATTCATAATTCTATCTTTTCTGCTACTTTTTTGTTAATATAACTTTATCTTGTATTCAGAATGGGTCGCGTAAAATACATTTTCATCGTTATTGTAGTCTTAAACTAAAAGAAAAAGTGTGTAGAATAAGAGCTGCCTCAACAGAACATTGATTCACAAAAATGCAATGATCGATGATGTTAGTAATTGGAAATTTTGTTTACGCAAATATTTGCACATGCCGAGAGTAGGTGAAATAAAAATATTGAATTTGTTTATAAATCGTCTCATTACTTTTTAATAACAGCATCAACAGACCTTAGGTAAGAATTAATGCTCAGTTACAGTCAATAATATTACAGAAAATACTTTTGCCCTTTTGTAATACCGAATCCGAAATCTTCGCTGTAGTAGTCATAGAAATATCACGTGTTTGTCTATTCAATGCTTGTCATATATTTTTTATTTACTTGTAAACAACAACGTGAGTGGTGATCAAACCTTGAAATATATTAAATCAGTCTTATGAATGTAATCAAAAATGGATTTAATGTAGTGTCAATTAGTTCATTCAAAATGGCACATCAAGAACACATTAGTGTATCTTAGCGCAGTTGGATTACTCATATAGTTTCTATATTAGAACAAGTTAGAAATATTGACAAAATAGGTGGTATAACAATACTTGATATAAAATAATAAAGGAAATGGAAATTCGCTCTTAAATATAGTCGTAACAGTAAAAATTGTTGAATCTCCACATATTTTTGACAAAATTATTGTTGAATGTTAGAAGCTAGCTATTAGTTATCTCAAATGTGCATTTAGTTTAAAAAATTGCTATTTAACATTATTGTTTAATTTGTAACTTTTGTGAAGTTTGTCCCAATATTTATATAACATTTAATTATAGAAATTAAAAAATGGTGTATAATTTTGTAATCGTTTCTTTCCATTTGTTTCATAATTACCTAAAATATCGAGTAATTCTAAATGTGTAAAATAAACGACACTGTAAATTTATGCCTATATTATGTGTATTAAAACACTTTCGTTTTTCTGTGCAATAATTATCTCTCTCCGTGCTTCACCCTTAGTTTTTATAACATCAACTTAAACTCAATTAAATAAACAAGTTCACGGTTAAATTATTACCTGTTATTATAAAATTTAAAAATTAAGAAAACTATTATCGTCCAATCACCGATAATGAAATGCTTAAGTATTGACCGCAATTCTTAATTGGAAGTAAAATCGTAGACAACAACTAACTACTGCATAAAGCCAAGTAAAAATTCATGCTATTTTATTAAATAGATGTTGTATTAGTATAAAATTTGAGAAAATGAGTGGTGCCTATATTATTAGGCAGTAGTGTGGACAAACTACGTATTTAACCCATAACGCTTCAAAATATGAAAATTTTACCACTTTTATTAACGGGAGTTATTTAACGCCAGAGAGTTACAAATAGATAAAGTTCCCTTGCTTCTACTGCTCAGTAAAGGAAAAAGCTAATTTAACATGATTATTAAATTACAAAATGACATTTCTTGTTTTCCTGTATCAGTCACATTTAACATGATCCCATAAAAAAAACAAGTTGCTTTTTAGTTTATATAAAAATGTTTAGGATTTTTTTTTAATTTTTAAGAAACAGACATTATATATTTACACATACTTACTGGCCAAGCCAAAACATTACATTACTTCGTTAATTGGTTATGTTTGCCTTAATAAGAGAAAAATAAACACGGCATTAATTTAATTGGACTTGATTTCTACCAGCTAATTCAGTTTGTATTCACTGTTTTTAAAAACTATTTTGAAGAAAGTGATTTTTACAAACATTATGAATTCACAACTTATTTTCTTAATATACGGCAAAAATGGCGTAAAATATTTGTGTACTTTAAGCCAAAAAGTTTCAGTGAAGTACGATTTATGCAAAACTTGTTTTGAAGGAGTACATTTATAAATATTTACAATTGCCTTCAATTACAACGTGATAATATAACAATATTACACATCAACTTATATATTTAAAACTTTTATTGGTAATTTTTATGTGATCACCTGAGCAAGCAACGAAGATAATTTTAAAAATATTTTATTTTTACCTTTCAGGACTGATACTCTTAACTAAGAAGATTTTTCAAATGATGACTAAATTTAAAAATACCTTCACATATGCCTTTGTATTATTTAATTTAAATTAAACAACGAATGACTTTGGTAACATTTTGGATCACATTTTTTTTATCAAAGAAAATGTGATCCAAAATATTTCTCACAATTCACCGTTTAAATGTTCTCTGAATGAAATTTAATCCTGAGCTGCCATTTCTTTGAAACTCAAATTTAATTTCAGTAAGTGCTAGCGTAAACACTTTGCTTTACGAGGAGAAAGCTTAAATAAAGTGCGTCCTTGGAAAAAATAATGACCGTCAATTCTTTTGAAAGGAAGAGAGAATAAAATGATCTTCGTTAACAAAAAAGAAGAAAAGTAAGTGAATTTTTTAAGTTATATTAATTACAATAAACCGAAAAATATATACCTTTAGCCTATTCTGCTGCTCTCACCGGAAATTTTCTTCGCAGCAATTTTAAATTTTTGAACGTTTGCTTGCGTTCTGCTATAAATTTATTAATTTTCATATTTATATTCACGGTTTTGTTTATTATTTATTACATTTGTATCATATGGCGGAGACAATAATATAGGATTAGCTTTTGATAAAAAAAATATATTTTAATCTATTAATCACGAAGAGGAACAAGTCATGGGTACGTAAGTTTTAGGAGATATAAAAAATCGTGTAAAACCTTAATATAAGTAGGAAGTTACTTTTATTTTTTATATATGTTATATTAAGATACAATACGTAGTTTACAATGTTTTTATTATCATATAGAAGGTAGGAAAAATAATATTGTTCCAAAAGTCGTTGACATGTTTCCTTTCTAACTCAAATGGAAAAAAAAGTAAGAAATTATGGGGAAAAGTACACTGAAAACTGGTAATATGACTTTGTTTGTTATAATTGTTTATACTCTTATTAGGTTATTTATCAACAATTTAAACAAAAAACACCTTGTAGATCTTGGGGACATATAGCAAAGTGCGCCTTAGATCTTCAATCTTTCTGACATTGAAACACACTCGATCATTTTATGCCTTGTCTTTTGGTAATATGGGAATAACTGACACGTTCATTTTTAAATTAAATGTTTTAAATAGTTCAGGATTTTTAATAAACTGGTAACATACTACATACACTTTTGATTAGGTCTCCGGAAAAATCTCATAAAATGGGACCCTAAAAATGCTGCGTTTATTTTTTGGCACTTGCTGAGATTATGTCTTTGTAAATATGGCTCCTCTTATGGAATTTTGTCCACTAACTTTTGTTGTCCACTAACTTTTCTAGGCAAATTTCCACTGGTTGATAGTACCTGTTTCTTCGTTTCAGTACTTTTTTTACTGTTCCAGAATATCGGTCATTATGTAAAAGATAGTGGCTATGAACAGACAGTTAATGGTAAATCTTATCAAATTAGCCTGTAAAACCGAGAGCTTGACATAAGCTTATTATTACATGATTGCAAGCATCCGTAAAGATGTAAAGTTCTCTTATTTTCAAAAGAGCCTGTTTATGAATTGCTATAAAAATGAACAAGTTTCATTGGGTCCTTCAGTGTTATCCCCCGTGATAAAAATAAAAAAGATTTTCATAAGTTTTAAGATATTTTTTTGCAGAAAGGGCATAGAGGAAGTTATCGGTAATAGAACATTTTCTGTAGTGGTACACAGGGAAGTAAAATGTTTTGCATATAGTCAAGACAAAATCCAAGAACATCATTTTTAATTTATTGAGCTCTTGCACTTCTTTTATGCTGGTATAAAAATTGTTTTTCCTTCATTTGTGTACATACAACTCTGCTTTAGAGTCATAATAGCAGTTTCATTGAAATGTGGTTTCTCTGTCATGATATTGAGCCTTTATATTCCCAACAAATATCAACTTGGGTTCTCCCAAAATGTAAATTAATTTGATGTTTAAAGATTTTGTAATAAAATGTATGTTTTACTGTTGATTCTGTTTTTTAATGTTTAAAACAGCTGGCAAATAAAGATACTCATTCGTAACATAGTGAGATAGCTTCACAGGAAAAACTTGAAATGTGTTTTTGACTTCAATAATAAGATTACTAAGTCTTTTTCTCCGATTACCTTGTTTTCGTCTGTGGTGAGAGGGAATGGTTCCCTTTAGACTTAAGTGTGGCAGTTGAAATAATGCAGAACTTTTTATAGAGTAAATACTTCCAAAAGCTTTTTTACATACCCGAGATTTGGAATTTGCAACATTAACATGAAACTTGTAGGAAGCTTGTTTAGTTTTCTTTTTGGGGGGTGAGTGGATTGTTAATCCCTGGCCTTTTCTTATAACTAGCACAATGCCGATGAGGTCATATAATATAAGTTCTGCTTGTTTTTACTGTTAAGAGCACGTAAGCTAACAAAAGCCTGGTTTCGGAAATGTTCTTTAAGAAAAACTCATTGGGTGATTTACCAGGAATTGGTACCCCTTTTTAAACATCATATGGCAAGCTTTTATACCACAATTTACACAAAAATAATTTCAAAACACATTAGCAAAAAAAATCCGTTGATTTAGAAAAAATAATTGTTCGGTACCTTATATAAATGGAAAACTTTGGTGCCGTATATCTTTTAAACAAAAGGACTGACATGTATCGTTTCTTAACTGTTATTTTATACTCTGTCCAGAAAGAGATCAATAAACCAGTAAATATTACTAGTAAAAACACACGTTAATTCATTGGAATCATAAGTTACATGTCAATAGTTTGTATGTCAAATGTAAAAATGTATTGGTATGAAAGCTTCGCGCAAGTACGAGATATAATGTCGTTGATATGATTCGAATTACTTAGGCAGTTATTAAACTTCAACGATAATAGTAAAATACTACCATATGACCATTGATAGAGGCACTCAACCTCAACTTCAAAAAAAGTTCCATTTGAAGCGCATTTATCTGTAGATGAACAAATGTGTTCAACAAAAACTCGGAGTGTATTCAAACAATATCTACCAGACCACCCCATAAACGGGGATTCAAAGTGTTTATTATATGTGGAGTATCTGGTATGGGTATAAATTTGAAGTAAATAGTGGAGAGAAAAACCAATACGCAGTCGACGAGCTTAATTTAGGGGCATCATATAATGTTATAGTCCCACTTGCTCGTGATGTGCCTACCAATCAGAACTAACTGTTGTTTTTCGATAATTACCACACATCGATCTCGCTTATTTAATACTTGTCCAGTCGCAGCATTTTAGCTTTAGAGCAGTCGAGCATTTTAGCTTATTTAATACTTGTCCAGTCGCAGCATTTTTACTACAAGAAAAAACCGTATTCCCAACTGCAAGCTGTCAGATGAAAAAGTTTTTAAAAAAGAATCGCACGGTACGTCAATAGAACAGGTTGATAACTGCAATGGAGTTGACGTAGCTGTAGTTGCTAGGAGAGATAACAAAATCGTCACTCTAGCGTACAATTTTGTAGGGACTCAAAGACTCAAGACGCAACATCTATAGAAATAAGGTGGGACCAGTCGGGAAAACAATGTATTTCTGTTGAACGTCCATTTATCGTCACAGAATATAATCGATCCATGAGCGGTGTCGACCTTTTAGACTGTATCATGGGTCACTACAAAATTAAACTCCGTAGTAAACGCTGGTATCTTCAAATTCTTTACCATTTTTTAGATCTGACTACGTGTAATTCATGACTTTTATATAGAAGGAAAAATGCTGAATGACCAGCAAACCCTCAATTTTGCTAAATTCAGAGTGGCCATAGCAGAGACATTTTGCAAATATAAGACAACCAACCGTATAAAGCGCGGACGAATTTTTAATGACTCATTCAAAATAAAAAGAAGAAAGGCCCAGCTCAACCCGTTCCGCTCAAAGATGTGAGGTTGGACCAACACTGGCCAGTTTGGGTGGATAAACGAATAAAGTGAAAATTTCCAGACTGCACAGGGTATACGCAAACAAGTTGCGAAAAATGTGGGGCTAGCTTATGTTACAATAAGCGAAAGAACTGATTTAAAAAAATTCGTATTTCCTAAGTATAACTTTGATTTTTAGCACTATTCACACAGTTTTTTTTTAAATAAATAATTTATAGTAATTTTTTTCATTAATATTTTCGGTATTTATACCCTATTTACCACCTAGTACTATAAAATTAAACAAACATAACGACCTTGCGTCATAAAGGGTTAAAGCATGGGCTCGATCTGTTTATTTAAATCTTTGAGTACATCCTAAAGGACAATGTTTAAAAATCTACAAAAATATGTAGACACAAAAATATATAGTACCTTTTTCTGACAAAAGTGAAATGGAATAAATTTATATTAAATAAAATAGTTAAGGAAACTTATATAAAATATAATAAAACATACGCCAAGTATGATGGTGTAATAAAATATTTATCGTGTATATAAGAAAACTGTAAAATCTACTTATCTGTAGATTAAAGATATTAATGAGAAAATTATTATTATAAAAGGAAGAGAACACAAACTATGGAATTTTGGTCTCTTAAGGCATTGGTAAGTTGTCCTATTTACCTGTTTGTTCATTCTTTTTTTTAATTTAGTTCTTATTATACCGGAATCGAATCGATCGATCAGAAAGTATGCCAGTTAAATATTTTTAAAAATTAATTCACATTTCACGGGTACAATAATTAAAAAGAAGTACCTTTTACTACTGGTAATATTAAAGTTCAGTAATTTTGATCTAAAACATTCCTATGTTATTCGGTTTTAATAACTATTTACTCAAATGTGTTATTTTGAAGTTTCCGATAATTGAGTTTTATGAAGACTTTCAAAGGGCTAGTAACAGGCGATATAAGTTGCAAGCCTCGTTAGGGTTCAGTGACTTAAAAGAGAAAAGAGAACCCTTAATATATCATCACTCACATGTTAGTTCGCCTATCTAACTCCTACACCCGTTTTTCCAACTCGAAATCGTTCGACGTGGAAAATTGAAATTTAGTACGGTGGTGAAGCCTACTTTTCTGCATACCTCAATAGTAACACTCAAGAATGTTTGTATGGAAATGTTGATAAGGGCAAATTAAATATTTACATATATTTTGCTTTATTTCGTTATTGTTTTAAACATTTTAAAAATTTATTTTATTTATTAGTTTAAAAATTTAGCGATAACGATTTCAATAATATTTTTAATAATTTTAAGCATATCTCATGAAGTCTATATTTCCACCTATGTTTGAAACTATTAAACTCGAAATGTGAATAAAAAATATATAAATGTATATCAAATGTGGTAAGATAAGGGTACATACATATAATCTATATATTCGATGACTATTTGCCAATATAAATTCATTTACCTAGAAAAAAAAGTGAAGTATTAAATGGGTATACGAGGACGTCAAAATATTTAATTTAACACTCAGTTAAGTAGATTCTTTTGAATTCAACTCAAAAAAAATACAAATAGAAAAGTAAGGATGATGACCGTGTTTCCCATGATATTTTTAGTTCTAAAACAGTCCTAGCAAAAAATAAAAGATTCGAGAATTCTTAGGAGTGGTTTAAATCAAAATGTCACTTTATTTGCAGCAGTCTACATATAAATATGTTAACAAATTAAAAGCTTACGGAGTTATCTTCTTCTATTTCAAAATAAATAATGTGAAGGTAAATAGCTAAATTATGACGGATTAGTCCTTATTTTATGTGTTAGACGGTAAACATTCAGCATTAGGGATATTCTCAGCAATTGATTTGAATATTAAAACATTATTTTGTGTGTTATGAATAATTCGACATAAATCTTAAGCTGTAAAATACTTTCCACTTAGACTAATTTATGTATTATTCCTAATCTTAAATACGTGGTGGATTATTTTTACATATCACTTAAATTTATTTTTTGTCATATTTAAGGAGAACATGGTTATTCATGATCTCTTTATAACTGACTAAAAATAGACCAAACACGTTACAATCAGTGCAAATAAGTCAATCGTATTTGGCAGTAGAAACTCATATTCGATTCAAATGCAAAATAAATATCTTGAACATTAAATTTTCAAAACTTTTAAATATTTACCTATGTTAGCTAATTCGTTGGAATAAAGCAAGTTAAGGGATGGGTAATGTAACTTTATGCTTTTTTTACGACACCTCATTTCTTATAGACGCATTTGTTGTCTAATAAACTAAGTCTACGAATCTTATTTATTTTTTATTAAACGGTGTTATTAATTAAATAACTCATATGTGGATACGCTGCTTTCAATATTCCTTTTGAGCGTATGTGTTTTTGTTAATTCAGTCAATTGAAGGAATCTATATTTTTGATTTCTTTCAATAAACGTTGGTTTTTTCGGCATTTATAATTTGTGGCGATGATAAATATTTTATGAAATAAGTATAAATACCTAATGGATATCTATACAGGACAAATTTTTCTAAACAACCTTCAGCAAAAATAAAAATAAATATATTGTTGGCATTCAGATACATTTTTTTCTTTACATTTCGTAAACTACTGCCAGGGAGAGAAGAGTTGTTGTTAAGATATTTCTCTGAAATTTCTGTTCTAAGTCCGTTTCTTTCTATTAAATAAATAAACTAATTATGTTCAAGTTTTTTTTCTGTAATGCGGTAAATTTCTCCAAAACGATTAAGAAAAAATCCATTTCTCCCTTCGATCCTGATATATATTTTCTAAAAAAAATTATTATATAAAAATATTGTAAATATTCTCGGACATCAATTTGTGTATTTGTTGTATATTATTTTTCTATCACAAAATAATTTTAACGAAAATGTTGCTCACACGTGTGTTTTAGGGCCAATTTTTCAATACTCAGGTAAACAACCAGATAGAGGTTATCTGAAGGATAGCGTAATTGTGCATTTTTCAATGGTTCGGCAGAAGTTAAGTATCAATTAAAGCTACAAATGGGAGAATATAGTTATCTACGATGGGAGAATATAGTATGCTATCGACGCCTGAAATGTTTAATGGTCAGTTAAAGTGATATTTTAAATTAAGTGTGGAATTTTATCGTAACGTATTTTTTTCTGGTGGTTTCTTTGTGATATTGCGATAACTAGTGACTGATTCAGTCAATATGCGGACTTCAGGTTTTTTGAAATTGGAAAAACTTTCGTATTTCTTCATTTCTTCCGTTTTCGGATTTTTCACAACATTTGTAAGCAAATAAACTCCGCGAGCGAGCAGAATGAAGCAAATAAATAAATTATAGTCTAGTTTTTAGTGCGTTACTGTGAACTTCAAATTTACAGTCTATTCCCGTCACTATTTAGTACATTGCAATCTATATATGTCTTTCTCACTTGCATATATTTAGTGTAAAGTTGGTTGGACTAAATCATAGTTAAATATTCTTTGAACAATGCACCACTGAAAAAAACAGAATCGTTGTCTGGCAGATAATGAGCTCAGTTAAGTTATTTGTCATTTTATTTGACGATTGAAAATGGGACTTTAAAATGATAAGGATAATTGTTGGGTATGAAACATCTATGAGTTTTTAGTCTTCTCATAATTTTTCCTCATCTAAGAGGGAAACCACCCTTCTTCTTCTTAAATATTTTTCATCATCTAAGAGGGAAACCACCCTTCTTCTTCTTAAATATTTTTCATCATCTAAGAGGGAAACCACCCTTCTTCTTCTTAAATATTTTTCATCATCTAAGAGGGAAACCACCCTTCTTCTTCTCGTTCTTAAAATTGGGAAATTTCCGAAAATATTTTTTAGATTGTTAACAATACAATGAAAATATTAGATGCACGGACATGTATGTTATCACTATTAAATTTTTCTAATACCCCGAAGAAACTTGTTACTTGTTTTCTATTAGGGCATTTTGTCATTAGCCATATGAGTAGACAATTATTGAAGTTTTTTTTCCTAATTTATTTATTTCCAGTTACTCAATTTATCAAATCTCTCGAGAGGATACGAGTAAATAAGTAATTATTTTTAAGTAAAATCAAAACAATTTTTTTTGTCATTTTCTAGAGTTTCGAACATCAAAAGAGAATGCAAGATCCCTTACAAAATCATTCACGTGTTTGTCTGTCACATCAGTTTTGCCAGAAATTCTCGCTGGATATAAAAACTCAAAATTTTAGATAGTATAAAAGCTATAAAACCGTATATATCTCAGTAGCTAATACCCCGAAATTTTAGGGAAACAAATGCTCGAAAACTAAACTTTTACACTATACATCGAGTAGGGTATCATTTAAAATAACTAATAATAAGAGCCACAAACATGTATGTATATATATATATATATATATATATATATATATATATATATATATATATATATATGTGTGTAGTTATAAAGAGTATATCTTCAGGCATACCAAAAAACATACAAGAAATACAACCCCTTGCCCTTAATGCTGCAACTACTGAACTTAAAATTATGAGAAAATCAGGGTTTTGTGACTTAGGCAATGTTTAAGAAAATACTATAGAGATTGGTCTAGATCTTAGTATTTTTAAATTATACCCATGTAAGGACAGGATCTAGACCAACCTCCATACGAAAGTAAATAAAATACAGTCAACCGTCTGATTAGGTAAACAATTCAAAAGTGGCTTTACATGCACAAACTAACGAAACAAAGGTATGAAGTACGTAAACATATATACTATCGTAAATATATAACTATTATGTACTAAGTAACAGTTAAGTAACCTAAAAAGGAATACGTTATTTGTGTTTTACAAACGTCTTGCTGTTTTCATGAATTAAGTTGTTGGTTCGAATTAAAAAAGATTGAAAACCAGTGAACAGCTGCTCAACTACAAATATATCAATTCAACTATCTTCTTTAGTTCGCGGTTTTCATTCTAATACGAGGCTTGTTTGTATTACGATGATGTGGAAAACATAATAGAATGTCTGATGTGGAGGTAGGCGTTTTCTTGAAAGAGCCTCATCAAGCATATATTCACAGTTCAGTGGAGTCTCTCGTCTTTACAAAATGATTCCTTTTGCAACACTGGTAGAAATCTCCTATGGAAAATTCGATAAATTTATGAAATTTTTTTTTTATTTCACTGTAATCCAAGATTTACATATTTCGATTTTATTATTCTGAATCGATTGTCTCTGTCTTAATGAAAGTTTTATTTTTTTTCTTGTGCAAGTAGATAATTTGTATAAATTATTATTGCAGAATTGATATGAAAACTGAAATAAAATGATATTATATATCTTCCAAATACTTTTCTTTGTTCGGCCAGTTCAAATTTTAAGTTGGTTGCATTAAACAGTGTTTCATTTTGCCAGGTTTAGATACCGTTTTTGGGAATAAGGGATCACACTGAATGTATTCTAACTTTAATCTCACAGGTTCAAACTAAACATTTCATAGCAACATTTCCATTTATTAACTATTTATCTGTGCGAAAGTATCAATTTAAATATTGGAGAGATATCAAAGAAAAGATTATCTTATATATAGTACCAGAATAAAAAAAACATAAAACCATGTAAAGAAACATTACGTTGCAGTAGCAGTATAGAGTAGAGCGGTAAATTAATTGATTCATATCCGAAAATTAGTGAAAAAGACATTAATGGAAAAATTAGTGTTACCTCACTTTATTCTTTTTATCAATCAAAAAAAAGAAACATTTTCTCATCAAATACAACATATGTAAATGCTCAGCTTTGAAAAATGTGGTCTACATTATTATTTATTTCAGCTTACTTTTTTTGCGTTCAGTTTTCCACCATTTCTCTAATTCACGTCGAGTTTAATCTTAAATATATAGAATAGTAAATCTATATATATAATAGTATTTTAAATATATAGGATAGTAAATCTTGAATATATAATAATTTCCGAGCACTAATCCTTAACCGAATTTTATATTATGCAGTAATTTATACCTATGTAATACTTCCAGTAAGTTTAGAAGTAGTGATAAACAGATTTTTCGCAACAAGCATTTGCAGTAAAATATTTTATAAATTAAATATATATATAAAAAATTTAAATTCATGTGTTTTTGTCGTGTCCCCAAATGCGATAGCATATTATTTGTTATAATCCATGTGATATTTTTACCAAAATTATTCAATTTTATTTAGTGTTATTAGAAATATTTTAATCATAGGTATTTCAGTATTTCTAATATATATCTATTAATTTAAAAAAAAACTGCTAACTCTTGTAAAAACTTATTAGCTCATTTATGCTGTAAGGTTACTAAATGATTATTATTGATAATATTTACTTACGTTTATTTATAGTCCATTGAAATGTTACATTTTTTTGGCACTAGCGTGCGTTTTAGAGGACGCAATTTTATTGTTTATATGTGAGGGGGGGAGGTCAAGAAAAGCTTACCTTGAAGTTTATGGGGTCACACCCCTCCAACCTCGGCCGCCATCTTGGAAAAAGGGGTAAAATTGTTTTTAGCGTTTATCAGGTAAACTATTGGTCATACAAAAAATGTTTAATATATTTCTTATTGCAAATAGAATTCTCTACAACTTTTGTCCAGAAATTTTTTGTTGTGAAATCAAAAATAACAAAGATATTAAAGAAAAACGATCAAAATTTTTGGACAAATTTTCTTTTGGTCGCCATAACTTTTTTTTTGATTTTACAAAAAAATGACGTCAAAGCATTTTTGTAGACGGGTTTCCAACGAAGAATTTTTATTATTTACTTTTTTCACTATATTCATTACAGCGCTGCGAAATGTACACTAATTTTTCCTACTGATAAGTATAAATGTATATCAATGGTATGGCAGAGTTTTTAATTATTTTTTTATTATGTTCATTATAATATTCTTAATCATGGACATTTCAATATTGTTATTTATTAGTTACTGACTTAAAATTTCATTATAAAACCTTAAAATTATTGATTTTAAAAATATTTTTTAATCTGAGTGTACATTTCGGAGAATTCTATGCAGGTATAAAAGACCCAAGTTACTGCTTGAGAATAAAAAAACATCTGCCTGCTATAACTATGTAGACTCTAAAAATAATAATAGACTCTATTGAATTTACTGAAGAAGAATGGGGTTTTTCGGATGATACTGTTAGTGACATTGATAGAACAATCATTTTAGAAGCGATAAACAATTTTTCATGCAAGTGGACATTTCTTATATGCCAAATCGAGTCATCTTTACCTGCAAGATATGCTGAATCTCGAGAAAATAATGACTCCTGAAGAATTCCATTCTTTTACTGTTCTATGCTGTTTTACTATTAGACGGACTGATAAATTTTGGAGCGGGATTATGTCTGATTAAACTATTGAGCAGACTCTCATGAGGATGTTTAAATCATCTGGAGGTTTAACGCACGACTGTGGTATTACTGACAATACGTTGGCGTCATGGACTCAGGGAATGATACGTCTACAAGATGTCTGTGAGCAAGTAACAGAGTACTGCAACATCTCAATGGATACTTCGGAACAATACATTGACTACAGAGATTCACGTATACTACGTGACAACGAAGACCTTGAAAAAATCGATAATTGGCTCGCAACTCATGATTTTGTCTCAGATCGTCCTGAACTTATTTGTATTGCTAATGGAATTGTTCCTTCGGAGAATATAAATTGTCATCGCGCTATTGAGATAGGAGAAGAATTGTTTATCAATATCACAGGATCAGATTTTCAACAACTGTCATTTAATCGTAAAAGTAAGGTTCTTCCCTTTAGCGTCATGACAAGTACTATTGAAGTAGATAAATCTCCTATTGTTATCAATCCATTACTTTTATTTCAACGAATGTGTATTTCGAGAGAAACAGTCGGTGACACCTTTTCCATTGGCATTATTTGCAGAGGATGGCATGAGAAAAGGTACAAAGTCATCTCTGTTTAATGCATTCGCACCAGTGGAACGATCGTCTAATAACAGTGCCAGGAGTTATTTTGTCATCGACGGTGGTTTTCTATTACATAAAGTTGTTTGGGACCGAAATTCGTCTTTTAACGACATTACTCAAAAGTATATCAAGTGTGTTCAACAACACTTTGGGCTCTCAGCACATATTGTATTTGACGGCTATTCAGAGTACCCCGATGTCGCAGGAACTAAATCTTGGGAGCGTTTGCGTCGTACGAAAAAACACCAGTCTACAGAAGTTAAATTCGATAAGAACACTGTACCGACGTTATCGAAAGAGAAATTTCTTGGTAATGAGAATAATAAGGCAAATTTCATTGAACTTCTAAAAAATTCATTCTCAGAAGTGGGTTTCAATTTCGATCAAGCTGAATCTGATGCAGACACCCTCATCGTTCTCTCTGCTCTTGTTGTATCCCAATTGTTTGACTCAGTTACTATTATATAAGGTATTGATATACTTATCTTACTCACGGCATTTGAAAGAAGCAAATCAAATGTATTCTTCTTGAAACCGTCAAAAGGACGTACAGCCGAACAATTATATTGTCCGTCAGGTTTTATGCACGGAGACATAATTGCGGAAAATTTGCTCTCTATATATGCTTTTTCTGGATGTGATACAACTTCAGCAGCTTACAACATTGGTAAACTGAAATATCTTTTAACCCTGGAGAAACATCCCGAGCTAGCAAGTGGAATAGCGTTGTTCCTCAACAAGTCAGTTGATCCTGCTTTGCTCATTGTCATTGGTGGACATTTTTTCATCGCTTTATATGGTGGCAATGAAGATGACGATTCTCTTAACAGCATTAGATATAAACGATTCGCCAAGTCAGTGACAAAAAATACATTTAATTTATCATCACTTCCTCTAACACAAGACACAGCCCGCTTTCACAGTTTCCTAGTCCACCATCAGGTTAATATTCTGTAATGGAAATTGATGTAAAGGAAATTGTGGAGTGATGTATGGATGTCCTAAAGCAGGCCTCAATTGTTCTGTAGCATGCCTCCATTGTTCTGGGGAGACTTGCAGCAACATAATGGAAATTTCCAAATTAATTGAAGAAAACAATTTTGAAGATGAACTACCAACAATGATTTCACTTCCTTCTCCTCTTCCAGTCCTCTCTCAACAATTTAACTTTGAAATCCAAACAGTTCCTGAGTCGCAGCCAGACCCATCAAAAAGACAGAAAACACAGTAATCGTCAGTTTAAAATTAACCGTGGATTATGCCTACTGGGGATACCAGGTAAAAAAATGGCGCCTCCAGACTCTACCCCGTAGGTGGTGGGGAAAGAGTCAATAACTAATAAATAACAATATTGAAATGTCTATAATTACAAATATTATAATGAACATAATAAAAAAATAATTAAAAATTATGCCATACCATTGATACACATTTATACGTATCAGTAGGAAAAATTAGTGTTCACTTCGCAGCGCTGTAAAACCCAAACTAATGAATATAATGAAAAAAGGATGTAATAAAAATTCTTCGTTTGAAACTCGTCTAAAAAATGCTTTGATGTAATTTTTTTGTAAAATCAAAAAAAAAGTTATGGCGTCCAAAAGAAAATTTGTCCAAAAATGTTGATCGTTTTTCTTTAATATCTTTGTTATTTGTTATTTCACGACAAAAGTCACTAAACCAAAGTAGAGAATTGAATTTGCAATAAGAAATGTGTTAAATTTTTTTTTCTATGACAAATAGTTTACCTGATAAACACTAAAAACCATTTCACCACTTTTCCAAGATGGCGGCCGAGGTTGGAGGGGTGTGACCCCACTAACTTCAAGTTAAGCTTTTCTTGATCCCCCCCCCCTCACATGTAAACAATAAAATTGCGTCCTCTAAAAAACGCAACCCCAAATGTAACTTTTCAATGGATAGTCCATTGAAAAATTGTGTTTCGATTTTCAAGATAAAAGCAATAATTAATATCATCATATTTAAATATCGGCATTTTAATATCGTCACTACAGGATTCCGAATTATAAATTTTCTGTTTATTATAAGTAACTCGTTCAATTAAGGTACCAAACAATATAGGACGTAGAAAGAAATTTTTTTCGTGTTCTTTATTACGTCCCTAAATATTTCCTTATGAAAATTTTTGAGTAGGGACTATTGGAAAAAAATGCGGGTTATTATGCTCAATTACGTGCATGTTTTGGTAAATGAAAGTACCATTCTTGCCAATAATATATATAACCTCATTTTCTATAAATAACAACTAGTGAACGTCATTTTTGATGAAAAATTTTGTTATATTACCCGTTTTTATACGATTAAAATTTTCTTTCTCAGTGTTCTAACCAATTGTTAGGATTACTAGTTTGTTTCGTGCTAATGTAACCAAAAGTTCAGTATTAGGGAGCATTTGTTCCCTATTATACTAACTCACATCGTGTAATACTTCAGACATGTATTGCATTGTAGCGAAAATATTATTGAAGGTCTAATAGCACAGGATACAATGGAAGGTACCAAACTATGTTGGAGAGCATTGATGAATTTAGTAGACCAGGTTAAACAGCCGTAGAAGCTCCACTAGACTATTGCACCCTAAAAATAGCTTATGAAGAAGAATGACGACTTATTTTGTGGAACATCGCTCATTTGCTATGTACTTGATATGATGACTATGACCAGTTTGCTAAAATAATTTAATGTCTAAGAAAAAGAAGGCGTTTAAGAAAATATGAATTTATGGTTAAATTAAGAAAAACTCTTTAATATAATATAAAAACCACCTCTTAGTGAATATTCATTAACTGCAAGTTTTAATAGACGATTATGAAAGAAATGATGTCAATTATGGTTAAGAAGATGATATATTCGCTCGAACAAGATGTAAAGAATATATAATCACGTGATCCTACATGTGAGTAACTAGCTGTAATCATGATTTTGTTCGTGTGGATAATATACATTTATTATTTAGTTAACTATAAGAATAAATGTGTAAATGCACGTACACCGATGATCAAAAGTATAAAAGTAATTTCTTTATGTAAGTGCGTTTAGCATTGAAATTTGGAATTACCTTACAAACGTTAACCTCATAAGCAGTTCTTCCAAGATGCATAAGCAAATAAACACAATCACTGAAAAAAAACCCAAAAAAATTATAAAAATATCAATGCTATTTGTCACTACTTTTGAAATGTTCAATTAATAATGTTATCGCAAATATCTTTAATAATACAGTTTCCACTTAACATGTAATAATAAATGATCACATTCTCAGTTATACTAATATCAAAAATAGTCATCATCAGCCAGAGGTCGTCCACAGCTGAACATAGGTTTCCCCGCAGATTTCCACAATGATAGATTCCATGCTGTTTGTATCCAATGGCTTGCCGTAACTTACACCATTCTGTTTGACAACTAACATTTTACCTGCGGTATGCGTTCTGCGTATGTCCATTTTACCTGCGGTACGCGTTCGTCATTGCAGAACATTCTCTAATGATTTTCGGTTCTGTGAGCTAGATGATCAGTTCACTGCAACTTCAGCCTTCCAATCTTAGGAGTTATATCAGTTAAATCATTTCTCTTACAGATCTTTGTTTCACAAATCAGGTTATAAATTTTATTTCTCAGATATTTTTATTTCTTGTCATGTAATACTAACTTCAAAACTATATTTATTTCACATGATGTGTATAATGTGTTAAAAGTTTCACATTTGTCCTAATTTTTATTGGCACACACGTTTTTATTTAAATACAATTAGCTATATACACATGATCGAGCACGAAATTTACTGATAAATATGTAAATGCCATTTTCATAAATCCACAATTCACGTCTGGCTACGCCCATTTCGCTCATTTTTGACTTGATGGAAAACTTCATTGCGTGCTTTAAAACACACGTAGCGCTATCTGTTGATGACAATGATATATTACACATTTGTGTAACTACTACCCATGGAGCAATTTGGTGCTTCTTTGTTGTTTATTGCTAATGACCAGCAAATTAATTTGTGAAAATATTTGATTTGCATTCGTTTTCTGAATAACTGAACCAAATATGACAAAATAAAAACTAATACTGTTTCAAGTTAACTCCTAGGTTTCTAGAAAAGTATGAATTTTTTATATAGATTAGTTCTATAGTCTTTTTATCTAGATTAGTGCTATAGTTATAACATGATGCGTGCACAAATATACAAATTGATAAAAATTTGATATGTAGACACAAAATTTACAGTGCCTTTTTTATTTACAGATATATATTTACATATAGCTCAGTGTATTTTAAGTAATTTCAATTAAAGGAACTAATTACGCACTTGCAAAATACAAGCAAGAAAACAAGGTCTATCATACTTGACATTAAACGTGGTCTCTTATTATTAGTTTGTTAGTCTCCAGTTGCTCAATTAGCTGTGTAAATGTTGTCCTTGGGGTTTCATTACCACCTTAATGAAGCGGTTGAAATATTGTTTTGACTCTGTTTTTCTCAAAATATGAGTTCCTTAAAATGAATAAAATAAGAAGCAATTTATGTTGTTCTTTGGTTATGTTTTCCTTTCTGGCTAAGGCCAGAAAGTAAAACATAATTAGAAACAATTTAAATTGGTGTAAAAAATCTAGAAATAAATAAAGCTTTAAAACATCATAACGCTGTATGTTTGTAGATTTTATTTATATTTCGTACGTATCACTTATTCACGAAAAGTTTTGTAGATCTTTGTTTAGAAAAAATCATGGGGATTTTTGATTATTATTTTTTGGAAGCATAATTTAATTATATAAGCAAATTTTTTCCCACGAAAACATAAAAATAAATTCATTTAATGCTAAATGCCTTCTAATATCACTTCGGGCAAGGGGCTGGTAATCGCAGTGGGTAGTTTCTCGCACTAATGGTGCCGCTGTTATCCACTGCGTGCGGCAATTTAACTAAGCGATTACAATTATCAGTCCAGCCCCGCTCGGTATGCCGCCGAGAAACAAACGTGAGCCGCGCCGTCAAAGGCCACAAGACTCTTGAACATCCCGACACACCCCGACGGTGCCTTAATTATTTTGTGAATTTATTTAAATTATGGAATTTATATATCCAGCGAGTGAAGCATATTCACAAGTTATTCTAGGTAACTTTACTCAATATATTACAAATCTTATGTGAACGTTATCCGCACCGCAGAAAACCATTGTATGAATCTCCTCCGCTGCATACATAACAAACAGATTCCTCTATAGACGTTCCGCTGGGCCTAATTTCTCCAATACTTTTTTATAAAAGCAAAGAGTCTAAACTAAGATTAAATTACATTTTGGTAATTTAATTTAAAAAAGTTTTGGTTACCGTAGTGCATTATATCATTTTTTAAGTAGTTTTCGTGTAACTAATTTTATGCTTGAAAGTAGCGTAATGAGTTCAGAAATTTCCGTATTATATTAAACGGCCCAATATCAGTCAGGGTTGAAGATAAACTTTTGTATTTACATAAATGCCATAACTTTACAGACAACAAATCAACTTTACGTTAAATAACTTTTCTAAAATTAACCTTAGATTACGGTACTACAGGATACCGTCAAGTTAAATAAGGCTATCAAAAGACATACAGATTAATACGCTTTGTCATGTGGTATTACCATACTATAGAGTATGCCTTAAATACGCTGTATTATTGTGTCGCCTTAGAAGCAAATTCAATCCTTATCATGAGAAAAAATATTAAAAATTTACAATATCACAGTTAGAAATTATGTTTTATTTCTTTCAGATTTATAAGGAAATTATGAGAAATAATCCTGTGATTCTGCAGCAATTGTTTTTGATGATATTTTATATTGAATTACATGACGTTTAAAGCGATAACTCTTGAATGCTAATCTAATAATAGGCTTCCAAATATCATTTAATATTACAAATATATTTTATAGAATAATAAAATAAATGTTCTAGCATAAAATTGAAAATAAATAGTATTTATCTGAATTTTGAATGTAAATAATAAAAACACTTTTGAAAAATATAGAGGCAAAATTCATAAAATTTAATTCAACTTCCTACCACAAAAATATTTTTAGCCTAGTATATTAAAATCTCCTCTTCACGTAATCTTATGTTGGCAAATAGCGCTGCGGAAACCATAAAATTTAACGTCTCACCGGGAGATTCCAACGAATCCCCCCGACTCAGTTCACAAATTCTATTTGTCGCAGAGTGTTTCAGATATGTGTCTGGGCACGTAATGATTCCCTTTAGATTAGGAATAGGTACCTACGTTTACTGGACCATGTTAATGGAGAAGCGATTGGCGAACTGTAATATTTCATAATTGTGCACATGTATCCCGTTAATGATAGTTGTAAATTTATTTAGTCATATTCTGAG